>OU015502.1:15347201-15799701 GCA_907164885.2 Dolomedes plantarius
CAGGGTATCCATTATTAAAGTCCCATTTTCAAAAGGCTGCAAATTTGAACTCCAAAATTGAACTGAATTACTGGAAGAAGGGGTAAACGATTTGGCATAATAAAGCAAAAGTTCCAAAATGTATCAATAGATGGTGCTGTAACATTTTGGAACATTTTTTTTATTAAGCCAAATCATTTCCCTCTTCTTCCAGTATATTCAGTTCAAATTTGAAGTCATTCTGACCAGTAGTTCTTTTTTATGCAGCCTTTTGAAAGTGGGACTTTAATTATGGACACCCTGTATATATATATATATATATATATATATATATGTATATCACTATTTTTTTATTAAATAAACTGTCCAGTATCTACATAATTAAATACCCATTAAGGGTGGGGAAGATTGTCTTGCTTAACACTGTTTCCTGTTTTAAAATATACTAGATGGCCCGCGCGAAAATTTCGCATGCAAAAAAATACGATTAATTACCATGTTTTTATTATCCCACTTTCTTGTTTGTTTGTGTGTTTGTCCAGTACAAATATCGCAATCGATTTTTATCTAACTTCCCGACTATCTAGACATTTGAAACTTTTAGAATAGCTCAGAGCACGATGACAATGCATTTTTGTAATACTTTTAGCCACCTTTAAGCAGATTTTTACTATTTTCAATTAATTTTATTTTGTAGACTGGTGTAACCATCTGTCGGCCGGGACGGGAATGAGAAAAATACCATAAAAATACACAAAAAGACATATTTTGCTCCAGTATAATACATAAAATATTCTGTTGCATGAAAATGTTTACAATAACAACTTCAGTGCTAATTAAACGTTAAACGAGACGTTAAAATATGTGCTTTACTAGCTTTTCTATTCCAGTGAAACAATTGATCAGTCTACACAATTGAATTTATTTTTGTATAATACAAATACTTTGGTTGAAAGTGTTTAATACGTTACGTATAAACCCAATTCTAGATCCTTTTTGTTTATTATTTCAGATTTAGACAAAAATAAGTAAAAAATTCAAGTTGAGGTGTTTGACATTTGGAACTTTTATAATAGCTCAGGACACGATGGCAATACATTTTTTAAATACTTTTAGCCATCTTTAAGCAGAATTGAATTAACTTTCAGTTATTTTCAGTTAATTTTGTTTTGTAGACTGGTGCAGCCATCTATCGCCGGGACGAGAACGAAAAGTTAACTTCTAAATAACTTAACTTCATTTTCTTTCACGTTGATGTGATAATTCATCAAAAAAATTCTAATAAAGTATTTATTAATACATAAAGTTATTAAGTTTATATGATTCAACAGAGAATTTAAAAACATGGTATACAAAAAGTCCTTTTTATCTTGTAATTAATACCATGTTTTTATAACTCGATTTCTTGTTTGTGTGTTTGTCTAGTACAAATCTTGCAATCGATTTTTAACTAACTTCCGGACTAGTTTGATTTTTGAAACTTAATAGTTCAGAACACGATGGCAATGTATTCTTTTGATACGTTTAGCCATCTTTAAGCAGATTAAAATCATTTTCAGTAAATTTTAGTTTGTAGACTGGTACAGCCATCTATCATCCGGGACGGGAACGAAAAGTTAACTTCCAATTAACTTCATTTTCTTTCAAGTTGGTGGGATAATTCATCAAAAAAGTTTTTAAAAAGTATTTATTAATACATTCAATTTTCAAGTTTATATGTTTCAACAAAAAATTTAAAAACATGGTATATGAAAAGTTCTTTTTATCTTATAATTTTATTAACTACGATATTTAAACAAACAATACAATGTGTCATACTAAATTAACAATTCGTCAGAGGCGGAGACCTTAATCTTTAAGCTGAGCATCTAGCTCAGCCGACACGCGGTCAGATGTGCATAATGTGAAATAAAAAATCTGGTGTATGTATTAGTTTTCAGTGTATTTCTTTGTATTTTGAGTGCATTCGTTGATAGGTTTTTACAGTATTCACTTAATGAGAAAATTAATGTGTTTTTAACAGGGTGTGTAAAAATCCTGATCTTTAAAATAAAAAAAAAATTAAATAATTTTTTTTTATTGAAATCAGATTTTTTTTAAAATTTCTAACTTGATTTTCTTTTATATTTCAGTTTTATGTGATAAACTATTATATATACCATAGATTTAAAATTATATATTATACTAGTATAAAAGGAAGTAAACATTTTCGAATTCAAACATTGCTGATCATTGTAAATAAAATCATTTTTAAAATACATCTGTATTATACCGAACTCTGTCTGATTCATAAAGTTCTTTAGGATTGCTATTGATCCACCCACCCCCCCCTCTTGCCTGACTTATTCTCACAAACAAATCTCGCCAATCAAGATAAAGTAATGTACTATCACAGAGGCAAGATTGATAAGTTAGACCAATAAACTCAATGGAAAAATGTCCAAGAAACAAATGAGTTATACAAAGATTAAGTTGAATTATATGAATGAGATGTAAGATATACATAACAGTCTCCCTTATTTCCTGTTTATATTTAAACTAGTTGAATACCCGTACTTCGCTACGGAGTACATTAAAAATGAAATTCAACGGTCAATGTATGCAATTAATACATACATACACACACACACACACACATATATATATATATATATATATATATATATATATATATATATATATATATATATATATATATATATATATATATGTATATATATATTATATATTATAAATACAACGATCAAAGTATGCAATTGGTATAAAAAGCGAAAAATATATATATTTATGAAAAAATCGTAATGGATATTTTTATAGACAAAATAATGTAGAAGAAAAATATTCAAATTAAATCTAATAGAACATACTAAAGAATATAGTATAGTTAATATAGCACAGTTTGATGAACATTTATGTTACTGTAATATTTTTTGGGATAATATCCAATTGTCTTCCGCATTAGCAAGAAAAAAAAAATTTTTTTTGTCTATTTCGTTGTTATGCACGTGACACAAAATAATTTAAAAGTATTACAAAAGGAAAAGAAATATTTTGTTCATCATTTAATAAATTTAATTGTAAAATTTAATCTTAAAAATTCACCAAAAATCAGAAAAGGGAGATAAAGATTCAAAAATTAATTCATTTTAAAGGAATTTTTAAGATCTTTCTCGTGATATAAATTTTATAACCATCAGATTGTTATTTTAAATGCATACTTTAAAGAATATTATAAAAAAAGCTTACAAATTTAATTCTAAAAAAATCTTTCTTAGTGCACCCCTACACTATAAGAAGAATCGCCATGCAAAATTTCAGCCTTTTAGGTCCAGCTGTATGGTCTGTGCGTTATCTGTCAGTTAGTTGGTCAGTCAGTCAGTTATGGAACTGTCATTTATATATATAGAGAGAAAGAGAGAGAGAGAGAGAGATTGATTCAAAATCCTTAGGAAAATATACAAAATATTTTCAAAGTAATGCATAAAATAATATTTTTGATTAAAATCGATGATTTTTTTAATAAAAGCATTTACACCGTGGTTTTTTCATGTATTCTATTTAATTTAATAAATGTAGTATTTTACTTATCATATTCGTTTTTTTTCCAGTTGCCCAACTCATCAAAACCATCATTTAAATCTTTAAAAAAGGAATGCAAAATTGCTGGATGTCAAAAAGTCTAACATTTTCTCTAGTCCTTAAGTGACAATTGTGATCCATTACTGCTCAGCAAACGAAGTTAGGTCCTTATCTGCACAAATTATATTAAAAATAAGAATACAGTTGAAAATGTAATAATGTGAAGTGAACGAGAAAGGAAAAAAACGAGATTAGAAAGGAGAAAAAATAAAATAAAATAAAATAGGAGACGCCGGTTTTTAAACCCGAGAAGAAAGGTCAAAAAACGTGACTGAACTGACGGTACTATAGTTAGACACTATCAGATTAGTTAAAGGTGAGAATACTACGTAATGCAATAAGTGAAAATTTCGCTGGAATGAAAAGAATAAAAATAAATTAGAAGTTTGTTATTTAAAAAAAAATGTAATAAGGAAAGTCGATAAATTTTCTATTATAGTCATCGATCGAATAAATATTAAATTAGAGTTGAGTTTTTGCGGTATCATGATTTCACAAAATATATACTGACTATCTGAAAATCCGCACTTCGCTACGGAGTACATTGAAATTAAATACAACGGTCAATGTATGCAATTAATTCCAAAAAAATAATATTAATATATATATATATATATATATATATATATATTTATATTTATAATCAATACGACGAACAATGTATACAATTGACGTAAAAAGAACAAAAAGATGTATTTATAAAAAAATCGTAAGGGTTATTTTTATAGACAAAATAATGTACACTGCTGGCCACCAAAATTGCAACACCAAGAAAGACAAGAGATATCACAACAAAATTTATTTTGTAGATAACATGTTGACCAAGTATCAAATGATTAAATTTATAGACTTCTGTGAAGTGTGGTTCCTGCCAAAATCAGTAGCCAGAGTAGCCGCCATTGTTGGAGATCACCGCTGCCACACGTCTCGGCATTGATTCAAAGAGACTTTGGATGAGTTCTTGGGGTACAGCAGACCAAGCAGCTTCCACACGTTGCTAAAGTTGATCTGCTGTGGCAGCTGGGGATGGAATCTGGGTCAATCGTAGAGAACCAAGGACCACATGTTTTCTATCGGCGAAATATCCGGAGAGCGAGGCGGCCAGGGAAGCAATTCAATCTGGCGATTGACGAAGAACCGTTGGACAATGTGTGCCACGTGTGGTCGCGCATTATCCTGTTGAAATATGGCTGTGGGCAAGCCCTGAAGGTAAGGAAGGACAACTGTCTCCAACATCTCGGAGATGTAGCGCTGGTTGTTTAAAGTACCGGCAATGCGTACTAGAGGTGTGCGAGAGTGATATCCAATACCGCCCCATACCATAATATCCGGTGCAGGTCCAGTGTGGCGGTGCATAACGCAGCTGTTCAGCATTCTCTCTTCACGGTGTCTCCAGACTCGAATGCGACCATCGTGGTGTTGCAGACAGAAGCGTGACTCGTCAGTAAAGACAATTTTATTCCATTCTGCCGTCCACATCCTTCTATCATCGCACTATTGGCGGCGGAGACGTCTGTGGTTCTGCGTCAAGGGTAGACAAAGCAATGGACGTCTTGCGGACAGACCACTCTGCTGTAAACGGCGTCGAATGGTACGCGCAGACACTGGATGATCCGTTACAGACTGCATGTGCTGTGCTATGTGTTCGTGATGTGACTGAGCGATCTGTCCCTGCCATGCGCACAATTTGCCTGTCATCACGTGAAGTGGTGCGCTGAGGTGGATGCGATCGAACACGCCGGTCCGTCGTACCCTCCTGCATCCAACGATCACATATCCGCATTACAGTTGTTTGGTTTCGTCCAACACGACTACAGATCTCCCTGAAAGATAATCCACAATCTCGGTAGGCCACTATCATTCCTCTGTCGAACTCGGAAACTTGATCAAACGATGATAGCTGTTTTCGACGAGGCATAATTGATCTTTTTTTTGAAAAAACCACAAGAAAAACACAATTGCCGAACTTGAAATCGTCGAAATCTCCGAGCCTTAAATAGCGGTTTGAAGTGGCGCCACAGGGGCGCGTGATGTGCGTCTGCGCTGAAATTCTAATCATTTGCATATCTCACCTCCGCTAATGCATGTTGCAAATTTCATGTTATTTGCATGTTTCCTTCAGGGTGTTGCATTTACAGTGGCCAGCAGTGTAGAAGAAAATATTCAAACTAAATGTAATAGGACATACTAAAGAATATAGTACAGTTAATATAGTACAGTTTGAGGAACATATCTTTTATTGTATTTTAATATTTTTTGGATAATGTCCAATCGTATGCCGTATTAGCAAGAAAAAAAAGTTGTCTATTTATTTGTTATGCACGTGACAATAAATTTATTTAAAGTACCAGAAAAAGAAATCACGTGATCAGCATTTAATAAATTAAATTCTAAAAATTAATCTTTAAAAATTCCCCGAAAATCAGAAAATTGAGGTAAAGATTCAAAGATCTCATTTTAAAAGGACTTTTATGATCTTTCTCGTGATATAATGTTTATAACCCTCAAATTATTATTTTAAAAGCAAACTTAAAAAAAGATACTAAAACAACTTAAAAATTTAATTTAAAAAATCTAAGAAGAATTTTCGAAAGATCTTTCTTAGTGCACCCCTACACCATAAGAAGAATCGCCATGCAAAATTTCAGTCTTTTATGCCCAGCGGTTTGGTCTGTGCGTTGTATATCAGTGAGTCAGTAAGTCCGTCAGAGTCAGTTACGGAACCGTTTTATATAATATAGATAGATGAGTACTGTTATGAAAACTTCGATATAAAACTAGTACCGGAACATCGACTTAAAACTAGCCGTAACTGGTTTGCACCCAACTTTTTTCCTGCTCGTGTTCTACGTGATAGATTGGTTTTTACAAGTATGGATATAGTACAGAATTAACGCTGATGTTGATGAATTCAAGAAAACCTAATGTTCCTGGGCCCTTTGAGGTAGGATGTGGTGCCCACGTTTAATTCACTATGTGCTCTTAGTTCATGTATTAAATAAAATGTCATCTATCAGAAGTGTATGGTAAGTGAATTCTTGTTTTATTCTTTTATTTTTAACGCAATGTACTAATCTTCTAGAATCACGGCTACAACAACAATAATTATTTACAAGCACTTTCTTCATTGAAATTGTTTGAAATTTGTTAATTTTGAAAATTCCGATATTCATGTCGAATTTTTCAACCGAGTAAATTACTTTCAATTAAAGCACCGTTCATTGTAAGCATTCATTCATTGTAACTGCAAATAAACATTCATGTTTCATGTTCCAGTTTTAATTCTAGCAAGCATTTGTGAGATAACAGCGACACAAGCTTGATTTCCTTAGAGTCTTAAGCTACTTAGAAAATACTGCAAATCGTAACGTAGGACTACGGTTAAATTAGGCAAAAGATTTCAGATTTAACTAGATACACACACACACACACACACACACACACACACACACTATCACAATAACAGGCCTACAACTGGCACAGAGCAGCTGAGCTCCTGAGAATATGAATAAATGAATTTTTGGAGTCGAGTTCGCACGGTTTAAATACCCTTGGCGACATTCTCGATTGTTCTGGAAATGAACAGTGCCAGAACTCGATAACACAGCCCACCTTCATAAAATCTTAGTATATATATATATATATATATATATATATATATATATATATATATATATATATATATATATCTTTATATATAAAAGGCAAAGTCTGTGTGTGTGTGACCGAGTTTTTGTCTGCTCGCGGCGCAGCGCAAAGACGGTATGTCGGACAGTCTTGAGATTCGACACGAAGATGCCTCCCGAGGTCTCATTATGCACCTCGAAGCCCTTTTTTCGATTTTTTAATTAGATTTTCCGTAATTAAATATTTAGTCGCGATTTGGAGCTCCCGGACGGGTAAAAGCTCCGTAAATCCTAACTTATCCGTCCAAGAATTTTTTCTTTCGGACGAGCCTATACGGGAAAGATGACACTATACGGAAATCACAATTAAAATTGTCTGTCTTAATTTATCGATTAATTGTGATTTTTTTCCATCGCCTGTACGCACCCGTTTTTCGGGAAAAAATGCGATTTTGGCCGCGACCCTTTTTTCCAAATTGTCGAATCGATACGTAAATGTTGTTACATTTTTACGAAATTTTTATCTCAGAGACCCTAGACATCACAGTTTCGAAAGCCAGAACCAAAATTAATTTACAAATTGTAGTTAATTTTTAATAATTTATTTTATGATTCGGAAACTCTTGCGAGAAATCTCATTTTGGAGATTTTGTTCTTCATTTCCGGACGAAGGTAAAGCAGGGTAAAATAGGCGTATCTTTTTCGACGTCATGCACGTGATGTGTTGGGGCGTTTGTTTTCTATGAGGGGATTGGGTGGTTAAAGGAAATCGATTACTATTGCAGTGATAATCGATTAAAAAATCACATTTAGTAATGCCGTAATTTTTTTGTCCAACACTTAGTTAATATCATATAATTTGTGGTGTGTTTGCGGAAAAAATCTATGAAGATTTCAAAGAATTTCAGCACAATAAACATCTTAATACGTTTTTCGTCTCGCTGACTGTTGTGGAAAGTTTTAAGTAATCCTATGTCAAAAATTTTGCCAAAATGTGCCAGAAAGGATTAAATTTATATGGGTAAAATAATGTATCGTGGTGAGGAAAAGGATGACATCGACGCCCATTAACAAAGGGTTAAGGCTACTAAAATTTGGTAATTACATTACCCGAGCAACGCCGGGACGGGTACAGCTAGTATATATATATATATATAAATATATAACTCGATCCTGGGCGAGTCCCCAGTCTTATAGAAATTCAATCCAATCCAGGACGAACCGCAACTTTTGTAGAATTTCGATCCAGGCTGATCCAGGCTGTTCCCTCACTTTCTGTAGGAATTGGATCTTATCCCGGCCGAGCCCCGTAGCTGAAACGCTACAGATTTGGGAATACCACTGAAATTTTGTGGCGAGTCTTCAAAGTGCTTTCCAGAATCAAAAGCGGTGAATCAATATACTCGAGAGTACAAAATAGTGATTGTTGTCATACTAGAAACTTCCGCAGATTTCTGTAATCCACCTGTTCAAGTGTGTTTTGTGATAGTGCTCAAGTGTGTGAAAAGTCATCATAAAGAGCTGAATGTGCACATCAATAAATTTTCATAAAGGACGATATGGCTTTCAAGGGTTTTGTTTGGTTCTTATGGTAGCCCTTAGTGTCACCGATACAGGAAAAACGAAGTGTTTTTTTTCTCTTCGTGTGTGTGTTTGGCCACGCATGACAAACGAGAAAGTGCTGCAGTTAAAAACAAATTGCACATCTTAATTTTAACTTGGTGCAAATGTGTTTTTTTAAAGTACTACAGTGAACACGTTGAACCGTAGTCCACTGGCGCTGACTAGACTTTCAGAAAAGAGCCATGGCCTACTAAGAACAGCGTATTACTTTTTTGTTGGCTTCATTGTTCTTGTTTCGTCTGTACTAGTGTGTTAAAACTGATAAAGGCAATGGTAAGGCATACCGCTGCCGAGGATGTCAGCCTTGGCAGGACGGCCGAGTTATGAAAATGTATTATCCCAGGGCTCCGGCTATGAGCTATATGTCGCCTTGTACGTTGTGCGAAGACAGCGCTACTAGCATTCCAAGAGATGAACTGGGGAGAAAGTGTTTGGGGGGAGACTGAGATTGGTTCCCGACCTCGTAAGAGGTGCCGGAAAGCAGCAGACGGGCTGCGACGAGAGAGACAGTCTGGACGGGACATGACGTTGGATCCGATAAGCGGCAGACGGCCGGCTTAGTTAACCCTTATCGCGGCAGACGGCCGGATATTGTAACACATTCTTCTTTGTGGAGGTCTGGCGCGGCCTGACATGTAACGTAGATGTACCGTACTTCAACATGTGTAAATAGCTCTTCATATTAATATATAGTGTTGTGCATTAAGTAGTGAGACTGTCCTTTATTGAGTACTGATTTATTCCGAGTACAGTAGGGTTTTGGGGTTGCAAGTGAATACGCGGCCCCCTATTCTATAAAAGTGGGCGCCCGCACGAGAAGAGTTTCTGGGGACTCGCCGGAGATCCAATCATATATATATATATATATATATATATGTATATATATATATATATATATATATATATATATATATATATATATATATATATATATATATATATATATATATGTGTGTGTGTGTGTGTGTGTGTGTGTGTGTGTGTGTGTAAGTAAGTAATATCCCCATTTCATCATGTCCATAAATTTTAACCTGAAAGGGAAAACTAGCTCATATTTACTTGGCAGTGGCTAGACTCAGCCTGAAAGGAATAATATTAAATTTGGAATCAGTCGAACCGACTCGTTTATTAGAGCGACAAAAGTGCATCCGTTCATTTCAAAAACATGGTAGGGAATTACTATCATCTTTCAACATTAAGCACGAGGGCTAGTTAGACATGTGACTATCATTTGTAGGTCAGCAGATTTTTGGGCTCGCGAAGCTGACCCACTCATGAATCCGAACATATACACGTGTAGCTATGCAAAGGTATGCGATCCATGGGAGCTTCAATGGCTAAGGGTTTTAAAGCGATAAATTAATATTACTAGGAATTAGATTTAGGAAAAGTAGTTTAAATGTTAGAATGGAGGGCATATATATATATATATATATATATATATATATCTTTGGCTTGGTACAAGAAGTGCCTAAGTCATTTTTTTCCAACATGACTTTGTTTGCTTATGTCTCTTTAAAAAAAATGTTATTTTCAATGTAAGATGTACGCAAGTCTGTTCGATGCTTTAAAAATGCTTTCTAAACCTGACTTAGGCCTTCTTGTACCAAGCCAAAGATATATATATATATATATATATATATATATACACACAGAGTGTGGCAGAAAGAACGTTCCGAAGGTATAAATAAGTAAATAAATAAACAAATAATATTAAAATAAATAATAATAAACAAATAAATTAATTTTTTTATTTTTCTCAGGTATAAAAGATTTCTCTATCTTTCCATGCATTTTTGTTATTGACGTTCCAAATCGGAACGTTCTTTCTGCCGAACAACATATATATATTTCTTTATTATTTTACTTTATTTATTTATTTACTCTTTTTTTTTTGGGGGGGGGCGTCCGGTTAACCAAGCACCTAATTTCGTCATATTTGTCGCCAAGCACGTGAAAATTCTTGAAAATATCTCCCGACGGTCGCATACTGAAATCGAACGCTCAATGACGGCAAATGACTTAAATGCAACACAAAATATGCATATTAAAAAATACGATTAAAGACAAATAAAGAATATTTGTAAATATTTAAGAATATTTTCACTTACGTATTTACATCAATATTTATCTTCTGCTGCTCATTTTGAGAACATTACGCTACGTTCTGCAATGGGGGGTTATTTTGCCGGTTTTTAATTCCCCAGAGAAAAATTAGTTAAAAGTATAGCGCAAAAAACATTTTGACAATTTTAGATCAAGAATTTAGCTGAAATGTACTCTAGGGGAATTTTATTTCAAGATGTACCGAGATGTTTAATCAGGTAACGTATAAAATATTCAAACATCTGCTTTTTCTCAGCACAAAGCGCGAGTTTTTCTTTTTTTTAAAGATTTTAAGAAAGTATCGCGATATATATCGTATATATCCAGTTATTTAATAATATTTCTTACTACAAATTTTTCCGTTTGAATATATACACTCTGCTTAAAAATACGTAAAATTTCTCGAGCTTTAAAAAGTATATCAAAGTGGGACGAATAAATAGAGTTATATTCTCGAATAACATGGAAATTTTACTTCTGTATCTTTTTTACCCCCGTTAGAAACAGATAAAAATTTTTCAATATTTTAAAATTTCGATATTAGCCTTTAAGTGTAGATGCGGTGCCCTATAGATTATTTCTGAAGGCGTACGATCTTATCACGGCATATGTTTCTATCTAGGAGGGTAAACGAAAAAGTAACAGTAAATTTAATATTTCGAGATACATAATTCCATTACAGATACAAAGGACATGCCATTTTGCTACACAATCACCCTCTTCTTCTCCCGGCGTTGCACACACTTCTCTATTCCAACGGAATAAAAGGAATTTAGTTTTGTGCTTCCAGCCAGGATGGCGCCATTTCTTTAAACTTGCCATCGTGAAAATTTAATGGAGCCAGATCAGGACTGTATGGTGGCTTCTGTAAGATCTGAAACCTCAATCTCCGTATAGTGTCAGAAGTAGCGGTGGTCGTACGTTATTATGAAGAACACCTTTAGGCAAGTGCCCTCAGCAATGGCCCCGTATTGCTAGCTTCAGCTTCTCCATCATTGCGATGTTTCGTCCGCTATTCACTGTCTAACTTTTATCTATCCAATGCGGGCACCTCCATGGTGTTGCAGAATTCATCTAACCCATCAGCAGGCGAGCCCGTCTACAAAGTGAAACATATTCGCAATTTTGAATGGTTTGTTTTTACTTGTAAGTTTTGAATGCTCTAAGCAGTTTCTATTTATACCTACATACTTTCTAATGCAGGTCTGATTTTCTGACCCTTGTATTATGTTCCATTCATTGGTAGTCGTAATTTAACCGTTGTAAACCAACGATTATGCTGGATTAAAATGCGACAAAAGCAGGAGTTGATGTACTCGATCCAATGCGCAGCTATGACACGGTATCCCTCCTATCACGAAGATGGACAATCTCATTGTTTTTTAGGTTTTTGGACAAAATAGGAATCCTATAGACTATATATAGTCTATAGGATATATAAGACTATATAAGACTATATATAGTCTTACGGCCACATAGAACTGTTCGGCAATATTGGATAAATAGGTTCTTAAATATTGAATATTAAAATTTTGAATGGAAACAACTCTCACAGGAAGAAAAATTCCTTTAATTTAGATAATTTCTGAAAAAAATTAAGATAATTTCAGTTGGGTATTAAATAATTTAACTATTTATAACAGGTCAAAAATGTTTTTAAATAGATTACTTTAAATCGCAATGTTTTCAAACTATTTTAAACCCATTTGAATTTAAATGAATTATTTTCATTTGAAAATAAAATCTCGATAAATTAGTCTTGAAATGAATTATATTCAACTAGAAGGTTTATAAAGGTTATGACAAGGTTTTTAACATATTTTAAAGATTGAAATATATTTGAGGGATTGTGCGTGTAAGAAAAAACTCTGGCTGATAGTAAAACTTAATTCTGACCTATGTATAGCGAATGCAACAAATAGTAAAAAAAAATACTGGAAATCGTCACTGATAAAAAAATTGAAACATTGTTCGAATAAAATTAAAATATTCTTATTCTTAGTATTTAGTATCTTTTAGATAGAATACTCGTAAACGAACGTCATGGAAGATTTTATCCTTTTATAAAATTCTCGAAAGCAACATTCGCCAGCTAAATCTCTCGGAACTTCTAAAAGAGCAAGTTTCTCTCCAGAATAAAATTAAAGTTATTTGTTCGTCTAAAAGCCGTTTCTAATCTTATTTTTCAAAATCCCTTTCTTTAGGTGGTAATTTCCGTGTCAGATTTAAGCGATTCCAAGAAGGTAAAGTAGATTATTCTATCAACTCAACTTCAGCTCGCTTTGTGTTTAAAGCTTTTTATTAACCTTTAAATCTCATGCAAAAAGGGGATTGCTCCAGATTTAATATCTTCTTTAAATAACGATGTTTGAAGTTTCCAGCAGTAAATAGATACATTTTCAGCGTGGAGACGTGGGAGCTTCATGATTGTAAGCGAGTTCAGAAAATTTATACAAGCTTTGTTTTTGGACTTTCAAATATTACGCGTAAGTTACCGTTATTTTGTTTTTAAATTTATGATGTGATATCATACACGGCAGTGTTGTTTTGGAGAAAATCTTACGCTTACTAAATCAGTTCTATAATACCAAAATACTAAGTTCATAAATAAACACCAAAAGATGAATAATCAACAAACAGAAAAAAAGCCTTTCATATTTTATAATTACAAGATAAATATAAATTTTTATATACCACGTTTTTAAATTTTATGCTGAATCATATAAAATTGACAGTTCTCTCTTAATTGCCCAAACCTTCACTTAATTATTCTTTTTCACTTTCTTTTATTTAATTTTAATCACTTTTTAGTCGTTTCCACTGTCCACTTTAATTCCACAGTCCACTTTAATAAACTTTAATTTTTATAATTTTTTTAAAATTTTCACACAATATTTTTGTAAACAATCTAAATTCACATGTATACTGTTTTCAAAATCGTCAAACGCCGTTACGCAAAAGTAGAAGCATTGAATTCAATCGAAGCGCCACCTTGCTCATTATTTCGGCTAAAAGTATTAAAAGAAAGCATTGTCATCGTGTTCTGATCAATTCATAATATTTCAAATGTCTAGCTAGTCGGGAAGCTAGTTAAAAATCGATTGCAAGATTTGTAGTGGACAAACACGCAAACACACAAACAAACAAATAAACAAGAAAGCAAGTTAATAAAAACATGGTAAATAAATACCCACCTGTTTGGACTTAAAAAAAATTGAAAATAAAATGTCTGAGTCTTTTATGCTTCTTAATTTTATTTATTCTTTACTAACAGATGACAGTACTTTATTTTGTTGGGTTGCTGTTGCCATTCTAATCTTTCACTTTTCAGAAGTGGCAACGCAATAAGTTTAGAATTCAGCTTAAGTAACTTTAACAACTAGCATGTTTCACTTTCGTGTAAATTAAAGCCAGATTTTTAGAAGCGGCTTGCTAATCGTTAGGGGCTTCAACAAAAACAGTTCCGTAACTGACTAACTCACTGGCATACAACGTACAGACCAAACCGCTGGACCTAAAGGACTGGAATTTTGCATGGCGAATCTTTTCATAGTATAGGGGTGCACTAAGAAAGATTTTTGAAAAATTCTTCTTAGATTTTTTTAAATTAAATTTTTAAGCTGTTTTAGTAACTTTTTTAAAGTTTGCATTTAAAAGAATAACTTGAGGGTTATAAAATTTATGTCACGAGAAAGATCCTAAAAATTCCTTTAAAATGAAATCTTTTTCGAATCTTTACCTCCCTTTTCTGATTTTTGGTGAATTTTTAAAGATTAATGTTTAGAATTTAATTTATTAAATGCTGATCACGTGATTTCCTTTTCTGGAATTTTAAATAAATTTATCGTCACGTCCATAACAAAGAAATAGACAAAAACTATTTTTTCCCTTGCTATTGCGGCAGACCATTGGACATTATCCAAAAAATATTAAAATACAGTAAAAGAATGTTCCTCAAACTGTACTATATTAACTGTACGATATTCTTTAGTATGTCCTATTACATTCAATTTGAATATTTTCTGCTAGATTATTTTGTCTATAATAATATCTCTTACGATTTTTTAAAAAAAATATATATATTTTTTTTACATCAATTGTATATACATTGATCGTCGTATTTATTTTACATATATACATATATTTTTTTGGCATTAATTGCATACATTGACCGTTGTATTTAATTTGAATGTACTCCGTAGCGAAGTGCGGATTTTCAGCTAGTTAACATATAATATGGAATACATCACATTTCTGTGACATCATACTACACAAAACTGAAAATGAGAATGTTTTTCTTCATTTCAAGCCAAATTTATTTACTTCCCACTTTTTCAGCATGGCAGTCGGTGCTGGTTTGATTTAATTTTTTTTTTTTTTTTTTTTTTTTTTTTACCGATCTATATACATTTAGCGCCTCCGACATTAAAAAAAAACAAACGTCGAAAAAGCAGTGCTATATTGTCTTTTAACATATAGCACTGCTTTTTCGACGTTCATCCATAACGGCCCTCTGAAAAGCAAAATTTCAGACGGTAAAACAGGCCGTCGTCGCGAGTTATAATTTTGGAAGCGCGCCAAATCCCAGTCTTTATCTCTTGGGAAAACAGTAAACAGTTAAACAGAAAAGGTACCAAAATGCGTCAAAATTTTGACATATATATATAATATTAAAAAACTAGTAATTTTTTAATTCAACACTCTTAACATTTAAAAACTATTAATTCCTCACTTTACTATTCAAAATTACATACCCCTTTTTTAATCCCTTAAGTTATTTAATTCCCTTTGGGCATTCGTGATAAATTCCATTATTACAGCCTTCGGCAAAATTATTCAAGATGGCTGACCTTTCAACGAAAAGAGACGCATTGCGCGGCGTCACTACAAATTTAAATCAGTTCTGCACATCAACAACAACTTTAAACCAATCAAATATTAAGACACGCCCTTTTGTCACGTGATGGATTGAAGTTTATATAAGTTCTGGCGTCCAAAATTAGGGTGCACTCTGTAATATTTTGTCTGCTACGAAACACCCGGCAGGAGCGCCAGCGATTTTAATAAACATGTATTTCGAGAAATCTTGTGTCAACGACATTTCTTTTCTACCAGACTACCATTCCAATAATCCAGTGTCTACAGAGTTGACCGTGATGTGGAGTTGCGGCATTTTTCGTTGCAATGACCGGCGGCCGTTCTCCCCATGTCACACACACGCACACACACACACACACACACACACATATATATATATATATATATATATATATATATAAATATATATATAACACATACATACATATATACATACAAAAGAAGTAAGCAACGATAAGTAATCCTATGTTAATAACCCGCGATAGTTTCGTTAGAAGAGACTACCTGATTTTTTTTTTTTTTTTAAACATTGGTGAACTTGAGCAAGACGGAATATCAAAGAGATTACAATAGCACTCTAGTAACAATGGTCAAATTCTTGAAGTTTCAATTTGAGAGTAGAATTGACTGAGATTTTATTTAAATCAGGGACGAATATTTATTTTATAGTCTTACAACTTCATAGAAATGTTCGGCGATATCGGATAAACAAGTATTTAATTATTTAATATCAAAATTTATAATGGAAACCACTCTCAAAGGAATAAATTTAATATAAATTCAAATCATTTGGATAGAAAATAATTTAAATTTCTAGAAAATGTTTGAAAATGTTTTAAAATAAGTTCAATCTAATCGTAACGCTTAAAATTAAACTATTCTAAAACCCACTGATTTTAAATGTTATTTTCACTCGAAAATAAAAGCTGAAAAAACTAGTCTTAAAATAAATTATTTTCAACTAGAGGGGTTAAAAAATGTTATGGGAAGATTTTTAACGGTTTTAAAGGAGTTTTTATGTTTTACGGGGGCCATGCATAGAGAAAAAAATCTATCTCTGAATGGCTGATAAATCTTAATTCTGCATCATGTATTTTTGTAAAATCTCTTACAATTTACTCTTTTGTGGTTGTTAATGTACATGTTCGGTAAAATATTACTCAAAATTTTCAGTAAGAATATCTGGGAAAAGTTGTCCAAATAGTGTTAAAAATTGTTTATTCTTACTGTTTATTTTCTTTAGACAGCGTACTCGTAAACGAACGTCATGGAAGATTTCATCCTTTTATAAAATTCTCGAAAGTAACTTTAGCCAGCTAAATCTCTTGGAACTTCTAAAAGAGCAAGCTTCTCTCCAGAATATAATTAAAGTTATTTGTTCGTCTAAAAGCCGTTTCTAATCTTATTTTTCAAAATCCCTTTCTTTAGGTGGTAATTTCCGTGTCAGATTTAAGCGATTCCTAGAAGGTAAAGTAGATTATTCTATCAACCCAACTTCAGCTCGCTTTGTGTTCGAAGCTTTTTATTAACCTTTAAATCTCATGCAAAAAGGGGTATTGCTCCAGATTTAATCTCTTCTTTAAATAACGATGTTTGAAGTTTCCAGCAGTAAATAGATAAATTTTTAGTGTGGAGACGTGGGGCTTCATGATTGTAAGCGAGTTTAGAAAGTATACAAGCTTTATTTTTGGATTTTCAAATATTACGCGTATGTTACCATAATTTTTTTTTATTAAATTTGAGTTACTATATACACGGCAGTGTTATTTCTAAGAATATGTTATGCTTTAAAAAAAACAAAATCTTAGCTTATTAAATCAATTCCATAATGCTAAAATACTGAGTTTATAAATAAATACCAAAATATAAAATTAAAGTTATCCTTTCTTCGAGATTTTAAAAATAAATACCAAAATGTAACTGATTAAATATTATATTTTTTTCTTTCGGCAAACGTCGAAAATGGAATTAAATATTTCTTGAAAATATTGCTTGTTTTATTGCAAACATTTGTAAACTTGAAGAAGGCAAAACTTCAAAAGTGATTACAATAGAACCTAAGTAATAAAAAATTTATACCGCGCTATGCCTTTTTAAAAAATATGGTACTTTTAATATAAGAGCTAAATAAAACCAGTTTTGAGCTAGATAAATAGGTAAGTATTTTTAGAAGGTACTTTGAATTAGCTACCACTTAGCAATATTTTAGATTAGCAATTCCTTTGCAGCGAAAAACTACTGGCAATTTAAACTCATTTTGTTTAAATATGGTTACCATTTTTTTTTTGATGGTAGATGGTTATAAATGAATTAGTTAGGTTTTCAAAAATTAAATCTTTGATTAGTGTCTCCTGCCGCAAATTTAATGAATTTTTTTATGTATCTCCAAACTGAGAATTATGGTAGTATTTCAACAAAAGTTGGGCATTTTTTTTCTCTGCAATAAACTAAGAAATAATTGACAGTAATGGTATTACGAAAATTGTTTTGGGCAATCATATAGAGGCATTTTCTGTTTAGTTACTCAAAGTTTGATAGACAGATGGATAGAAAATTTAATAAAACCCAAAATTTTTAAGTCCAAAATAATATAAGCAGGAATCTAATACGATGATAGTGAGACCCAACAAACCTGAAATTTAAATTTCTAAACGCATAACATTATTTTCACCTTAATCCCGACTATTTAAACAAGTCATACTTGCACGTCCACAAAAAGGTATATTAAAATTCCCACAACAGCCTTAATGCCATTCTAGCGGTGACTTAGAACACCTCAAAATTAAATAACTTTATTACATGTGTAATATTTATAACTTAAGTCGAATACGTTGCACGCCCTTAATGAAATTATACAACGCTCGAGATAATGGAAAAATTTCCCGTAGAAAAGTTTTTAGTTGCGTATACAAGATTAAGTTAATCATATAAACTGATAAAATTAATTAGGTTAGTAATTAAATATTTTATGTATTCGAAACTCTACTACGCTTTTGATGGAGAACTAGTTAAAGTGGAAATGATTAAACCTGATTATTCTGAGTGATCATCAGGGAAAGATCTGTTTAGCAATCGACATACATATCGATAAATGTCAATATAACTTAAACGCATTGTAATATATAAAACGGAATTCGGTTTACAGCAGTGCAGGTTTATCTAGATAACATTTATTATTAATATATTAAAACCCTGTGGTACTTATAAAATTATAGTTCTACAAGTCCTTTCTGGTGCTTAATTATGTGCAATTCAACCCTTTTACGGGCAAAAACCTCCGCTGTTTGCACGATGCAGATTTGTCCTCCGATTTTTTTAACCAAAAGAATCTTGAAAAAAATTCCAATTAAATGTTGAAAAATATTTTTACTCCTTTAAACTCATAACAGATGGCACTACTAACCATTTTTCTGCTCATTTAACTGGAATAAATTGAATGCAAGTGAAAAAAAAGAGTAAATTTAGGCGTTTGCACTGTGCAAAAGGCGTCCCTCAAAGGATAAAACAGTCAATAGTACTGTGTGAAGATGGTCATAGACCTTCTCCGCTTTGTTTTTGGATCGGATCGTTCTTCCCTTGGAACCTAGATTGTTGACATAACCTGTAATTGGTTTGATATAGCACGTGCTCATTGCATTCAGTTCTTGTGATTAGTTAAACGTTTTGTCGTCCCAAAAGCACATGTGAACATGGCTTTACTGCATAACTATTTTTGTCCAATAGCTGGGAGCTGAGCGATACACTTTTTGAGAACTGTGCGACCACTTCGTCGCCGTATGCATTGCATGCGTTGCCCCGTGTTCACCACAGGGGGTGGGTCCCCGCTACACCCGCACTGGTCCCGTAATTTTAAACCGAGTGAAGTAACGAGACCGGAATACTCGACCCCGCTCCACCAGAGGTAATGTTTGGGAACTTGGAGGACATTGCAGCTAGGACATTTTTTTCCGTGCACCAGTCGCCATTAAAGTACACGTCGGCGGTTTTGTCAACTTCGGATATCGAATCAGCAGCGTACTTCTTAAATATACGTGCATGAAATATACGACGCAATTTCCAGGCTGAGTTCATCAATCAAAACTTCTGAAAAATTTTTTAATGTTGAAAACTCTGAGGTATAGACGTAGAGCCGTTGTGAAGTAATTAATTTTTCGAGAGGACCAAAGTGTTATTTATTAGGCTTGTTATTTTTTCTTCCTCTGTTAAACTTGACCAAGGGATTGATGTATTGTATGCCCCCCCCCCCCGGTTGTTAAACGCCACGAAAGTATTTCTATATAACTTTAATTCTATATAACTTTCATTTAACTTCCTTTGTAAGATGTCACCAAAGTAATTGCTATATTACCTGCTTCATTCGTAAGTCTAGAAAACTTGCAAAACGTAGAAACATAAATCTAAGTGATATCAGTAGCAACGTAGCATTAAAATTATATGCAAACAGTGAATATCGAATATGATAGATAGTGAAATCAGTTGATAAAAAAAGGTTTTAACTTATAAAATGGGACCAGTTACTTGGATAATCAGATTTCTTTTAATTTATATTACACTATTTCTACCTCATACGACACACAATATTTGCATAAAAAATAACGAGTGTCTTAACAGACCTGAATTTTAGAAAATGAAATTGCTCCAGTGTCCAAGGAAATCGAGCAAAATAATCTAAATTACCTGTATCTAAATCATAGTCCAAATACAGAGGCTGTTCACACATTTTTTAGACGATGTAAAACTAAATCATAAAACTAAATTACATAAAATTCTTGTGTTTTAAATGTTCTATTTGACATCCCTTATTCTGAACTATCTTTCGACACCGCAATTTCCAGGATAATAATGTCTTTTGAAGTGTCAGAAGAGGCATTCTATCCCATTCCTCCTGAACAGCTTTCCAGAGTCCTGTAAGGGTTTTGGGACGACGTTTGGATAATGCAGATTTTAAAAGTCCGAAAGCACAAAAATCCATAGGTGATACATCGGGAGATTTAGTAGGGATATCAGTGAAGGGTATGGCCTTGATACCAGTTTTTTGTTCCATTTCTTTTAGGAAATTTTCACTGGATTTTGATGTGCGACTGCTAGCTTTGTCCTGATGGAGTCTCACAGATTGATGGCACTGTGGGTAAAGCGATGGTATTTCATTCAGAAAAATTGTCTATAAAATATGTTCCTGATAGTATTTGGAGTTAATCTTGACAATTTTTTCCACTCTATTTATTTTTAACTTGCCATTATAAGAAAAACCAGCAACAATCATGAATCCCTTAGAAAAACTTTCTTTCGATTCTTTGAACCATGTACTTACATTTTTTTCTCCCCTTTTATGATAATGAATGGCTCTTTTTTGTTGCAACCATTTAAATACACCCATGATTCATCTATTGTGACAATTGTTTTCCATTTTTCTTTGGATAAGTGTTTCTCATATAGAATTCTGCAGCGTGTCCTGCGTTCAGCAATATGATTTGGAAGAAGACAATGCACATTGCGTTTTTTCGTTTTCTTAAGTTTTAAATCAACGTTTATCATTTTGTTTACAGTGGAAACCGAGCATTTTAATGATTTTGCAACTGTCCTTTGACTAGGGGGATTTTCTTTTAACAATTAACAACGTACCTTTGCAATAGTAGAAGATGTCCGTTTTTTCCTTGGATACTTGTTTGGAATTTTTGTCCCACTTGAGGCTCCAATTTGACGTTTTTTTTTCCCTTTCTTGTTGACGATATTACCTATCGACGCTTTAGATATCACAAAACCATGACTCTCACATCCTTTTTGGGATAACGGAGTATGCATATTTCTCTTCGGAAAGAGCATAAATGTAGCCTTCGAACCACTGCTTTGTTATAAACGCCATTTTGAATAAAAACAAAACTTTCAAGCCGCAGACGATAATTTTGACTTTTAAAAACATAGTAGAATTGCAATTCTTTCTTTTGCAGCAAACGATTTTTTATTACCGCTTACCAAAATCGTCTAAAAATGTGCGAACAGCCTCTGTAGAGACGTATTTTGAAGAATTCTGCTAAGTGTCTACTTGAGTGAAAATCTCGAGAGAAAGGCTGGAGATTAGTCTCAGGGTGTTGTCCATTTGAGATCACTTACGCTCTAGACACAGTCAATGGAGTCTCGTGACCAGGAACATTTCGTTTCTCTACGAAAGTCACCTCGCAGTCAGTTGTGTGATTTGATCATAATTGTTTTATTTTTACCATGTTTTTATTAACTCGCTTTCTTGTTTGTGTGTGTGTTTGTCCAGTACAAATCTTGTAATCGATTTTTAACTGACTTCCCGACGAGCTAGACATTTAGAATAGCTCAGAACACGATGACAGTGCATTATTTTAATACCTTTAGCTATCTTTAAGCAGCTTTGATTTCATTTTCAGTTAATTTTGTTTTGTAGACTGGGGCAGCCATCTATCGCCCGGAGCGGGAACGAAATGTTAATCGCGAGTTAACTTCCAATTAACTTCATTTTCTTTCAAGTTGATGGGATAATTAAATCAAAAAATATTTTAAAAAGTATTTATTAATACATAGAACTGTCAAGTTTATAGGATTCAACAGAAAATTTAAAAAAATGGTATATAATAACTTATTTTTATCTCGTAATTATTTAAATTTTATTTCACATTATTTAATTATATATCGGTAAATAATTTTTCAAAATGAGCCAAGAGAAGGTTGTACAAGATAAAATTGAGTGGACTGATGATTAAGTGTTGCAGTCAATCTATCTTTATGTGGAACAGGAATTTATCTATAGTATATATATATATATATATATATATATATATGTAATAGCACGGGCGCGGGCCGACGAAGGAAGGCCCGAGTGGTATTTCTTTTTAGGTAAAGATGGATGACTTGTCGCCCGGCCGTGCATCACATGTTTAATTTCCTTTCCCGCTTTTCATCTCACCCTCGGACACATAAAACACCACAACGTTAATTTAATTACATCTTTATTAAGTTTTCCAAGTCGTCCGCCCGGGATTATATGACAGACCGATTCTTACAGAGTGTGTCTAATTTTAGACACCAGATAGTTTTATAAAGTCATTCCATCACGTGACACAGAGGTGTGACTTACATTTTGATTGGATAAAAGTTATTTGTTGATGCTCTGATCTGATCTAATTCGGTAGCCACGCCGCGTCGAGCTTAATTTCGGTAAAAAGTCAGCCATCTTTAATAATATTGCCTGGGGTTACAAAGGCTATTACTATGGGATTTCTATATAAGTTTTACTGGGATGACAATGCTAAAATTTAGAATATCTCTTGGATTTTAACACGAATGCCCAAGGGAAATTACCTATTTCAAGGAATTAAAAAAGGGTTTGTAATTTGGAATAGTAAAGTGAGGAATTAATAGTTTTTAAATGTTAAGTTTGTTGAATTAAGAAATTACTAGTTTTTAATATTATAGAATATCCCCCCCGTCCGAGAAGAGGCTGACCTACAATGCCTGCATTGGAGGGCAGACTCACTCAGATGAGTGAGAAGAATGGGCATTAAAAAATTTGGAATAAGTTAACGTATCAAGTTCAATTAAAGTTAAATTGCAAGAAAAACATTTTTAAAAATCACGTGATGAGCTGACATAGCAACATTATCAAATTTACTGAAAAATATATATAAAATCACTAAAAAGAAGGACACATAATATTAAATTGAAGATTCTACATAAGTATGTATTTGAAACCTGTTGAATAGGGACGTCTCCCCACACAACAAAATCTCAAAAAAAAATCAATTAACATAACCAAAAATTTGTAAACTACCAAAAATTTTCACTATAAACATACATTTAATACAATATCTACTATCATCTCGATTTGAATAATACAAAATAACAAAACATAGTAATAAAAATATCAAAAACAAACAAAAATTAAGTAAATGAAGTTGTCTTTGATAACAGGATGAAAAATTCAAAAATTCTTCCTCAACGTTCACTACTATGGAGTGAGTCCAAAAAAAAATTTTATTAACTTATCTTGTAATGATTTATCTGTGCAACATTTTTAGTCCTTTCACAGTCATTAGTATGTTGAGGAAAATACACCAATTAAAAAATCACAGTCTTTGTGTTGCTGTTTCCTATTTTTGCTTCACCAATGTAGAATACATAAAACATAACATTATTTTGGCTTGTTTACATATCAAGAAAAATAGTTCTTCAGTTATATAATAAGAATCACAGTTTATAATAAAAATCACACTTTCAATAAAAATCACAAGATTTAATAAAATCACACTTCAAATATATCAATTGTATATAAAAATTACAAAACATATCACTCATTATCTAGTTTTCGTATCTTTATTTATCTCATTATTTTTTCTTAATATCCATTATCTCCTTTATTTCAACATTACTTATTATCAGCAAAAAAAAAAATCTCTTTTCAATATCATTTATATTTCTTATTCTCATTTCCTCATTTCTTATATTCATTTTATTTCGACAATATTTATTCATTCCAAAATTCTATTCAATATTCTTTAATTATACTTATTCATATTTATTCTAACTTTATTTATTTATTTATTCTCAATACTTTTCACTTTAATTTCAAATTATTATCTACTATTCATTTGTGTACACTTATTTTAATTCTACGTGGATATCCATTTTTTGTGTTGAAGGTACCTTGTTGTATGTGTGTTACCCAAACTCTTAGTTTCAAATTTTTTTAATTCTACCTCTAAGCAGTGAGGGTTGTGTTTATGTTTGTGTAACAAGTGGGTTTTCTTTCTCCATATTGTTCTCTGACTAATAAGGAGGAAGAGTCTTTTAGCCGTACAGTGGACTAACCGTAAATCTCCGACAGAATATGTCTGCGTTGAAAAACAGCATCTTGTATAGTACAAAGATGGAGAAAAAGGAAAAGGTGCAGTTGTCATACCTGTGGGAGCATAATATATAGAAATGGGAGGACAAAAGGAATGGCCATCCCAGCCCTGTTTTAGTCATTACTCAAGCAAATAGTCTTCAGCACTTTAAGTGACTGAGTTGTTGAATTAAAAACAAATAGTAAAAAAAAATTAATAAGATTTTAAACAGTTGGGACGACATCCAACGCGCTTGTAGAGTTGGGTGATAGGAAAGTGTTTTTCAAGAAGTAGAAAATTTACTGAAAGGTTAAAGAAGTAGAGTTGTCATAATCGGTGTTTAAATTGAGATCCAAAAAAAAAAAATCACACGTAATAGTATTCTTAAGAAGAAAGTTTAAGTTAGACAGTCTTTTTTTTTTTTTATATATCTTTAGTAGGACAACACATAATTAATTATATCGATTTAAAAAAAAATATAATGATGTTAAGCATCACATAGAAAAGAAAGAAAAATGGATCTAATGTTTGTCATTATTCGTGATGTAGTTTTAAGCTCTCTGGTGCATTTTAATATCTCAATCTGCAAGCATGGACAATTTCAGAATCTCGTTTAGTGTGAAAGTTTGTTTATCAATTTTATATTCAATAGAATCCAAAATACACAACATATGAAAGTATTAAACACACAATAATAAAATACTCCTAATACCAATAATAACAATAATGATACCTTAATATTCTCTATCAATTGCCATAATTTAATGTTAATGTTCAAATTTCAAACTATTATTCTATCAATTGACACAACTAATCAAAATAATAATCACAAATAATAATCTTTTACCAATAGACATCTCAGTTTTATTAAGTTAATCATGAAATCGATAAACCAAAATTAATTTTTCTTTTCTTATATCACATTTTGGTATGAATCCTCGCTGTAAAGTTCCCAAATATTCATCATTTGTATTTAATATCTTAAAACATATTTCTCATTATAATATTATCTTTCCTATTTATTTATTTTTCTTCATTATTTCTATTTCGAGAATTTTCTGGGGCGGATGAACCAAATATAACATACAATGGTTTTTTCAATTATCCAATTGTGGTTTTTTGGCACCCTAAGTCATGTTATAAAGACGTTCCGTTTATATGAAATCCATAGAACGCCTTTTGATTGTCGACTCAAACCACCGGAAATCTCCTTTAATTCAATTCGTAGAACTATTCGAGGGCTTAAAATCAAATGTAATATGTCAAAGTACTTAAATTACAAAATTTTCTTGATGTCTGAAAATTACTATGTTATCCCTGCAGATTTTTTCCAAAACCAAAACCACAGGCATCATGTTTAAATGTAGAGTCGCAAAAATCCTAAGTTAAATGAATCAAAACAAGTTTGGCTCTTTTCATGATCGTGTTTACAAAACTAATGCTGAGCATTCAAATTTATTGCGGAGGCGACCTTCGAAATGTACAACGCGCTCGAAAACGGAAATGATTTACGTTATTATTTTTTCTTTTTCTCCGCGACGATTCAGAACTGCGTGCTAAATTAGCTACTCGTAACATTACTTTACTCATTTAATATTTCAGTTTAACGTAACCAAGGATCATTAATTATCTTAAAACACTAAAATATTCATTATCAGAAAAAGAACATAGAAATATTATAAAATTACACTAAAAACACACACTTATAATAAATTTATCACATATAAGTCTCAAAAATTTCTTTAAATTCAAATATCTTATAATAGGAAAAAATATACTCTTAAAATTCTATCAAAATGCAAATCAACATGAAACATTTTAAAATCAAAAACAAAATACACGTTTTAAACCAATGATTCCTACTTTCGTTTTACTTTTTATCGATTTATTTTTTATCATCAGTACTTAATTAAATCAATAATTTGAAAATACTTTCACCGAAACACATTTATAATAAATTTTTATCAATATCTATTAATATTAAAATTTTCACCCTTAACAATAATTCGTAAATTTTAGCTTACCAATTGAAGTGGTTATTCACACTCTTTACCATTATCCTTATTAATTTTCACCATTAGTATTTCCAAATTAATTATACACATTTTTCATATATTTAACATCTGCAGCTCGGTTCTGAATTTATCTTGGTGAAGTTCTTAGCTTAGCTAGCCCCAAGGTGACAGTTTTTATTTCGAAATAGTCCTAGAACTCAGTATCCCAATTGGAGATGACACTAGATGACAGTCTCTCATAAAAGTGAATTTCCAGTCAATTAAATTCAAAACTTCGCACGTTGTATTCAACAGACTATTCCACTGCACACAACATGTTTTCGCAGAATTTCTCGGGATATTTTTATCCCCAGGTCAACGATTAGTGAAAATCGACGTTTCACATAATCTGAAAATATTTTTTCACGAAATCTCTGCCACGAAACTTCGGAAGTTCACACATGATTCGACGACTGAAAAATATTCAAAACTAACACTGGTGGTCACTCCGAAGTAAGCGACATCATCTTGACTTAATGTAATCCGGAAATGAAACTCCTTTTTGACACAAAAATTTAAATTTCAGATTCAATCAAAGTTCACTTCGTGGGAATCCACGGGATTTGTACGCGACACACTCAGCCCAATATTGTATTCCAGTAAAGTTATCAATGTCACATGGTAAGATAGGGTTTTTCTTTTCCTTTGAAAAGTATTGATGGCGGCTCAACTCACTGTCTGTGTCCGAGGGGAGGTCCACACTGCCGACTTTTGTAATAGCACGGGCGCGGGCCGACGAAGGAAGGCCCGAGTGGTATTTCTTTTTAGGTAAAGATGGATGACTTGTCGCCCGGCCGTGCATCACATGTTTAATTTCCTTTCCCGCTTTTCATCTCACCCTCGGACACATAAAACACCACAACGTTAATTTAATTACATCTTTATTAAGTTTTCCAAGTCGTCCGCCCGGGATTATATGACAGACCGATTCTTACAGAGTGTGTCTAATTTTAGACACCAGATAGTTTTATAAAGTCATTCCATCACGTGACACAGAGGTGTGACTTACATTTTGATTGGATAAAAGTTATTTGTTGATGCTCTGATCTGATCTAATTCGGTAGCCACGCCGCGTCGAGCTTAATTTCGGTAAAAAGTCAGCCATCTTTAATAATATTGCCTGGGGTTACAAAGGCTATTACTATGGGATTTCTATATAAGTTTTACTGGGATGACAATGCTAAAATTTAGAATATCTCTTGGATTTTAACACGAATGCCCAAGGGAAATTACCTATTTCAAGGAATTAAAAAAGGGTTTGTAATTTGGAATAGTAAAGTGAGGAATTAATAGTTTTTAAATGTTAAGTTTGTTGAATTAAGAAATTACTAGTTTTTAATATTATATATATATATATATATATATATATATATATATATATATATATATATATATATATATATATATATATCCGAACCTTTAATCTTTCTATCCTCACTAACCAATAACTTTCATTCCTCCTTCTCTTACCTGACAGTAGAAATCCAGCTTACAGACAGCCAAATTCTTCACCTACCTAAGTACTGACCGAACTGGAAGCTGCTTCACTTTGTGGAAGCAAACTGAAGGATCCTGAAGCCGACCAATCAGCTCACTCCATTTTTAACATCGACAAACACTGCGTTAGAAGGTGTGGCCTAGGAAACGGAGTTCATCACATCTTCCTATATATTGTTACGAATTTTACGAGTATATGGTGATACAGTCGAACCCCGTTATAACGAAATTCAAGGGACCAAAGATTTTGTTCGCGTTATCCGGTGATTCTCTACATACAAACATTCATGAAAAATACTAGAGTTCACAAAATGTTTAACTCATTAGTTTCAATGTGTATTCATTAAAGATGTATTAAAAGAATGGTAAAATCTATTAAAAATGATCCTTAATGAATGAAATCGACTAAAATCGATTACATTAAACTGACAATATACTAATTATATTACGTACAATAGGAAAACTTTAGGACCAACATTTTCGTTCGTTATAGCCGTGAGTTCGTTATATACCGGGTACGCTATAACGGGGTTCGACAGTATAGCCAAATATAAGAAATTGGCGATGGATTTGGTGAGCTATTTTGGTCGCCAAATTTGGCAATATTTCTCTAAATTTGGCGATATGGCGCCAAATGATCACCAACTTGCCGTCTAGACCTTTCTGAAAGCTTCTAGAGATATCTAGCCGACTGACGATAGGGGGCACTTTGGAAGTCTATAAATATACCTGACATTGGCATTGGAACTCAATGTTCTTCTCTACTGAGAACTGAATGTGTTGAAAGTGCGTTAGGCGTATTGTATTGAAGGTTCTGTTATCCTGACTTGTGTTTTTAGAGTTTTCTGCTGTGTAGAAGACCGTTGTTACTTGTTTTCTGCTTGAATTTGGGTAAGCGCCTGAAGAATTTGCAGAATAATAAATATTATTTTGTGTGCACTTTCTGAAGAGATTTTATTCAATCCTAATGAACCCAGGAAAACGGAACAATATATACATATTTATTTAGTCCCTATATTTTAAGTCCATTACTATTAAATGCTTGAAATAGAAGTTTCAGTCATGAATTGGATAGAAAAGGGACGAGTACAACGTCAAAAGAAGGATAAAAATTCAAAATATTTCAAACTATAAGAGATAATACATATCCCAAATGCCGTAGCAAGATGAGTCGCATTATTCAGCGTGGCCATTAAAATAATTCAAAAACCCTAGAATATCTTTTGACGCTCCAAACTTTCAACAACTCTGAATTATGGTTGCTTAATTGAAATTTGTTTACGGGCTGGAAAGTTTGTAATCCATCGGGGACTCGATAATTCAGCAAATATGCCCGTAATCTCTCATTAAGGATTCTCCCTTTGGGTAAGGATTAGTTTTAGATGTAGAAACAGGCAGCAAAAGGAAACAAAACAGGCGCAATGTACGAAAAAGGGATGAAGATTACATTTTTAATTTCGCTTCATACAAGAATTAGGAGTGTCTGGATCACAAAATTAAACGGAAAAAAAGCCTTTATTACAACTTTAGACATATAAGAAAATGTATAGAAACAAAGCGTAAAAACTGTATTTTTTACATAGGTTATACAGTCAGGAGATGCCCGGTGGCGTAGTGGTTGAAAGCGTCAAGCTGCCACATCACAGGTTCAGGGTTCGACCCTGCGATTGGGGAAGGTCGACTCTTAATTTCATTCCTTTGCGTGGGTCGATAAAATGAGGACCAAGCATGTTTGGGAACTAAACTCTGGGGTCCCATGTCAGGTTGACCACCTGACTGAGACATATGTTGTGTGGCACCTCAAGCCTACAGTCAAGAAAGCGCAGATGGGCACCGCCGGCCTTGGTCCACTGTTGCGCTATGAGTTTAGTTTAGCTTAGTTTAGTTTATACAGTCAGGAAAGACGTTTTTGTTTTATTGTTTGCATTCATACTTTAATCATATTGCTGGAAATATCTAAATATTCTATTTTTCTCCTTAATATGATAATTTTGTGATAAATAGTGTTTTTTAACTAACATCATGCGAAATGTTCGAGAATTGCGGCAACAGGGGTGACTTTTGGGGTGCTAGGAAAACCAATCATATTTCACCATCGGGCCATGGCTATCGAGTTCTGCAATTTTCCATTTCTGGTACAATCAGGAATGTCACCAAGAGTATATAAGCATGCCGACTTCAGCTCCAAAAATTTCTTTTCAGTCTGCCTCAAATGAAACTTAGCTGATGTGTGGGAAATGTAAACCTCTTACTGTACCTGTGTGTATTGTTCCATGTGTGAAGTCTTTTGCTAAATTTTGCTGTAGTCCTAAGTGGTTGTTGTAATATTTGTGACCTGATTAAAAATAGAAAGTAAAATACTTTGCGTAACTATTTTCTGAAGTCGTCATTCACAAATATCGTCGATGATATTTTATACTATTTATAGCTGACTGAAATTTTTAATAAACTGATATCTTTATATAGCATGAATCTTAAAATTTTGCAAGGTAGTGGGGTTTTATGTGATTTTATACCCCATTTCTTTGATTTTTTTTCCCTTCGGAATGTGTGACATTTCTTTTAAAATCTCTAAAAGTATATTCAATAAAACTAACATTTCTTCGACAAAAAGATTTTATATTTTTTATGTTTGCTCCAAACGACTCAGAAGCAAATATGACTCGGATTCTTTTTCACTTTAAAGGAAAGAAAATTTTTATAAATACATATTTTTTGACCACGAAAAAATGCTTTTAAAACCTTTTTTGTGCAAGATATTGAAAAAAAAACCGGAACCGCGAATGCAGCATTTGCTCCAGCAGATAAAAATAAACACCCTTAAAGTTTTTTCTCCTTTTTTTTACCCTGGGAAAAATAATGGATATCTATAACATAATAAAAATCACACGCTCTTATATAAACCTCAGTTTTTTATATCCAAAAATATAAAATTCCTACTCTAAATGACAAATACGGAGACGAAAAATTCCCTCCTTTATTTACATGTCGATCAAAGATCTGCGATCTGCACTGGTGTGCCAGGTTAAAGGAGTATATTTTGTCTCTAAGAATGGATATCTTCAAATATATTAGAGTGTGATATTTTTGGGAAAAAATACAAAGTTTCACTAATAAGTCCATTAACATTCAGAGTTTATTAAATCTTTGTAAACCTCTCATGTCCTAACTTTATTTTTTTAAATAATATTTTATAATCAGTATTTTTATACTTTGAAATATTAACGATAAAAGGATAGCATAGATTCTCTCTTATCAGCGAACTCAGAAAAATCAGCATTATCTTATCAGCTATTTTATCAGCTTAAATTTAGGAGATTTATCCCAACTGGAAAACAAACGGCGGATTAATAATATTGTTATGAATTTTACGAGTCTATGGTAATCTCTCCAAATATGAGAGTTATCGCCAAATTGGCGACGGATTTGGTGACTTATTTTAGTCGCCAAATTTGGCAATATCTCGCCAAATTTGTCGATATGGCGCCAAATGTTCGCCAACCTTCTGTACCTTTCTGAAATCTTCTAGTGATATCTAGCTGGTTGACCGATAGGGGGCGCTTTGTAAGTCTATAAATATACCTGACATTGGCATTGGAACTCGGTGTTCTTTTCTGCTGAGAATTGAATGTATTGAAAGTGCGTTAAGCGTGTATTGAATTGAAGACTGTTATCTCGACTTGTGTTTTTAGAGTTTTTTGCTGTATAGAAGACAGTTGTTACGCGTTTTCTGTTTGAATTCGTGTATGCGCATGAAGAATTTACAGATTACTAAATTTTATTTTGTGTGCACTTTCTGAAGTGCCTTCATTCAATCCTTTCGAACCCAGGAAAACGGAACAATATAAAGCATGTTTTCACTGTATAGTGAAAACCCACATATCAAGAACCCATGATAAAATGTTGACCTTGCTTCTTTCCCGTCAGCTTAGCTCAGACAAATCAGTAAAAGATAGGAGCTTCCTTATCCGCTTGCCTTTTGGACATGCATCCCAAATTGAAAAATAAACAGAGTATGAAGATAAATATAGAGCATTATTTCACTATTTGGTCAAAACCTATGATGTTAATTCATGATAAAATGATGACGTTATTTTTTTCCAAACAGTTGCGTAAGATATATCAATAAAAAATAGAGACTATCTTACCCGCTTGTTACCATGTTTTTATTAACTTCCTTTCTTGTTTGTGTGTGTATTTGTCCAGTACACATCTTGCAACCGATTTTTAACTAACTTCCCGACTAGCTAGACTTTTGAAACTTTTAGAATAGCTCGGAACACGATGACAATGCATTATTTTAATACTTTTAGCCATCTTTAAGCAGGATGGAATTCATTTTCAGATAATTTTGTTTTGTAGACTGGTTCAGCCATCTATCGACCGGCACGGGAACGAAAAGTTAAATTAAAAAAAAAAGACTCCCATCCGCTTGTATTTAAGACAGGTGTCACGAAAGGAAAACAGCTGTAAGTAAATGTAAAAAATATGTTTTACTGCACAGAAAGCACCAATGATATTAAACACCTATTATAAAATGACGACTTTGCTTTTTTTCTATCAGCTAGCCTAAGAAAAGTCAGTAAATGATAGAGATAATTATAACTAGTAATTATAGTACTTTGCTAGTTATAGTAACTCTAACTAGAAACTCTAACTAGTAAATTGTAAATAATTGAACAGAAAAATATGTAATCTTTTTCTGTTGAATTATTTACAATTTACTACTTATAGTTATCTGTTTTTTCAGTATGAGTATTTGTTGCAACTGCGCAATTTTTTATTAAAAAGTTTTAAAATAATTTAACGCCAGTGCAGTTTTTTTTATTGCTAATTTCGTTCTGATATCTATGCATTTTTACCATATTTTTATTAACTCGCTTTTTTGTTTGTTTGTGTGTTTGTTACGTACAAATCTTGCAATCAATTTTTAACTAACTTCCCGAGAAGCTAGACATTTGAAACTTTTAGAATAGCTCAGAACGCGATGACAATGTACTTTTTTAATACTTTTAGCCATCTTTAAGCAGAATCGAATGTATTGAATTGAATTTATTTATTTTTTGTTGACCGGTGCAGCCATATTTCGACCGGGACGGGAACAAAAAGTTAAACGCAAGTTAACTTCCAATAAACTTCATTTTCTTTCATGTTGATGGGATAATTCATCAAAAAAGTTTTTTAAAAGTATTTATTAATACATAGAATTGTCAGGTTTATATGATTCAACAGAAAATTTAAAAACATTGTATATAAAAAGTTTTTTTTTTTTTATCTTGTAATTATTTATATAATTTACTTTCTTATTTTCTGTTGAATTATTTACAAAGTAATAAGTTATATTAAAATGATAGAGGCTTTCTTATCAGTTTGTGTTTACGAGACGTATCACAACTTGAAAAAGCACAGAGTGTAAATTAGAAATATGTTTCACTATACAGCTAAAGCCCACGATATCAAGATTCCGTTATAAAAAGATGCCGGTTTCTTGACCCGCTGCCTTCAGCAATCATTGTCACAGAATGGAAACACTAAAAAACACTAATAAAGGTATTTAAATTTTGTGGTTACGCATCCCATGTCCTGCAAACAGTCTCAAACAAAAGAAAAATTCCACCACCACCCTCGGTGAGCCGGCGTTGCCCGGTATTTTAGGAATGTTTGTTTGCTAACCAAAATCAATTTAAAAACTAAACACAGTATAAATTACACAGTAAAAAAAAAGTGAAAGGAAGATCTTAAATAAAACTGAGATTGAAATAAAAAGTGCAAAATTACAGAAAATGAAATGAGAAGTATGTTTTAAAATTATAGAAATACAAAAACAAAATAAATTCCTGAAAAGTTTACCTCAAAACTGAGATTAACATCAAATGTGCAAATATACAGTAAAGGAAACACAGTATAAATAAAAACTAAACAGAGCTAAAATAACCTAGAATAAATAACAATGTAAATGAAATATATATATGCATTTATAATAAACCACTAAAAGCTGAAAACGAAAAATGCCAATGAACTTCTAAAATGAAAATGGCGACAAAGAACGTTTATTTACAATATGACGGCGGTAATTCTTCGAAAAATCAACGGTAATTCTTTGAAATGTCTTAAAATATAATTTTTTTAGTATAAAATCTGACTTGAAAGATTATTATTTTCATTTATTATTCGGGTTTAATATATGACTTGAAACTTTTTGATTGTATTTATTTTTCTATCGTTTTTGCTTCTCGCTGTTCAGTAAGCCCAACATAGCTAGCTTGAGAGTTATGAGGCTCTTACATTTCTGGATTCACCCTTGGTAGACGGCTGGGAAGCTCTTCCATTTCTGGATTCAACCTTCAAAAATTGTTGGTTTCTTATCAGTTTTAAAATTAACGGTAATAAAATTTAAAATTCGGGTTTCGAGGTACAAGTGCTCATCATCTGCATTACCTGTGTGCAGAAGTTCATGACTGTAAGTAAGGTAGATTCGTCTGGAGACCACACACACAAAAAAACATTTCCTTTTATTAATATAGATATCAGCAAAGGATAGATGCTCTTATCCGCTTGTATTTAGACTATATATCATGACTAGAAAGAAACACCGCACGTTACTATAAACCATCGTTAAAAACAAAAAAGGCAAAACATACGCCAGCAAAAAACCATGACAAAATAATAGCCTAGTTTCTTTACTATCAGCGAGCTCAGTAAAATCAGATTAAGATCAGTATTAATGTTTTTATAGGTTGCAAAATAACTTTAAAACTATTGATGCGTGCATGCAAGCAAGGAGACACAGAGAATTGGCCTTTATCATAAATGTATTTGACAATACTGAAAATTCTTTTAAAGTGAAATTAATATTAGAATAAGGTTTCCCTTCATATTATCATTTAATACATGACGAATGAGAAACAGAGACAATGTATTCGGTCAAAGCAATTATTTCTAGGAACATTCGGGAAGCACTTACTACTGTTGAATAATACAGCGATGAAGGATTTCGTTGACAGGTGCCCACATCATGTCATATTCAGTATCATCATGTCGTGTTCCAGGAACTTCCGCTAGGCTCCGAGACAGCTCGAACGGCACTCAATATCGTCCGAGCTCTAGGGAACATCTAGCGAAATCTGTCGACCTTCTCGTTTTTTTTTTCTTCGAGGGGCTGTTGTCTATTTACCAGGGCCATTTTGGTCCGCCCCTAATTCTCTTTTTAGACAGTGGGCTGCCTTTCTCTTAACAGTTCCTGCCCCAATTGGTCTCTTATTTCACTGCTCATGTTCACACTCTATCAAGTACCTCCCCACAATAATTATCGTTTGAAATACCACTTTGACCATTATCTGAAAGTTTTATTGTGTGTCATAAAATAACGTTCCCACCTGTCTTGCAACATTTATAGTCTTTTGATTGCTATCAATGGCCACACAGACAGCTTTTCTTTTACTCCAACTTAGTGTTGTTCAAACCTTTATTTTTTTTCCTCTGAAGTTGTTAAAACAGTTTTATTATTGACCGTCTCCCGACCACACACTGCGGTGAATTATGACATTCAGCGCTTCTACAGCTGTAATATCCACTTGTACTTAGGAAATGTATCACGAATGAAAAAAAATAGCGCGTAAATACATCACATGGTTTGACTACATAACCGAAATCAAGATAAAATTATAACCTTGCTTCTTTATCAGCTCTATATAAAAAAAATCAGTAAACGGTAGAGTCTTCTACCTGCTGATACATAAGATATATGTGAGTACTAAATAAAATAATTACAAGATAAAAAGAACTTTTTATATTCCATGTTTTAAAAATTTCCGTTGAATCATATAAACTTGAAAATTCTATGTATTAATAAATACATTTATTTTTTTTTTTTTATGAATTATCCCATCCAAGAAAATGAAGTTAACAGGAAGTTAACTTACGTTTAACTTTTCGTTCCCGACCCGGCAGATTGTTGGCTGCACCAGTCTGCAAATCAAAATTAATTGAAAATGAATTCAATCCTGCTTAAAGATGCCTAAAAACTATTAAAATAATGCAATGTCATCGTGTTCTGAGCTATTATAAAAGATTCAAATGTCTAGCTAGTCGGGAAGTTAGTTAAAAATCGATTGCAAGATTTGTACTGGACAAACAAGCACACAAATAAGAAAGCGAGTTAATAAAAACATGGTAAAAAGGAAGCAGTTTTCACCATAAATTCAAAACAATAGATATAAAGAGATTTTGTTTTAATTTTTGAAACAATATTTTTTTAATGGCATTATCTGAATAGACAAAAATGCTAGACGAATGAAAAAAAATACTCAGTGAATCTAATTTTCTGTTTTATAATTCTATTCCTGTGTATTTTAATTCAGAAAGGAAATGTTTAACCTAAAAAAAATAAGATACTAAAAAAGACTATTTTTTTATGGCCTCCAGCCACTGAAATAATTCTTGAAGCAGTGCATTAATTCGTGTTTACATTTATTTCATTAAAAATGTGAATTTTGCTATAAAACCATCCCCATAAGAGTAATTAGTTTACTAACCATAATACAGTCTTCATAAATTTGTTTTCTTTTTCTGAATTTGGAGTAAAGATAGTTTTTTTTTTCTTTCTCTTAAAGAAATCTCAATTGTTTGACGTTAAAAATTATTCTTTGTAGGATGTAAAGGTGGAACGGAATATAATACGTCCTTAAAGGCTTTTTAATTATCCTTTCTCTACATGATTTTTTATATTTCTAATTTTGAGGAAAAAATGCAATTTTACGTAATATTTGAAAAAGCCTATATAATTTATGTCATGTGTTCTTGACTTATTAGTTTCTTTATGTAATCTGAAGTAGTTTTCTGTTTGGATATTTAAACTAAAAATGTAAGCATATACAGTTCAAAAATTGAAGTGTGGTTATAAGTTAAAATAAAAATTAACAATTGAAATGCCATGCTTTTACACTTTGTAAAAAAATGAAATTTTGTGAATAGCGAGTGATTTTGAGAGCGTTATTTCTTATTTGAAAACGTATATTTATATATGAATGCAATTCTAAAGTTATGAAAAGTGAATTCAAATTCTTAGAATTTGTATTCTTTGTAATATTTCAATGAGAATGCATTTTTATTTTATAAAAAAGTACCATAAAAATACATAAAAAGAATTATTTTTCTGCTGTATAATGCATAAAACATTCTGTTGCACGAAAATATCTGCAATTACAACTTCAGTGCTAATTAGACGCTAAGCCAAACGTTAAAATATGTGCTTTACTAGCTTTTCTATTCTAGTGAAACAATTTATCAGTCTACAAAATTGTATTTATGTTTGTATAATATAAATACTTTGGTTGAAATTTTTTTATACGTTACCTATAAACCCAACTCTAGATCCTTTTCATTTATTATGTCAGATTTAGACTAAAATAAGTTAGAATTCAAGAAGAGATCTTTGACATTTGGAGCTAGTTTCGAGTACAATTTATTGGATTTTTTCTTGAGTACAATTTATTACAATGTTAGTTAAATGAATATTTGAGCATGGTGAAATAGAAAACAAAAATGCATTTAAGCTTTGTGTGTGGTTATAATCGAAAAATAATTACAAGATAAAAATATTTTTTTATATACCATGTTTTTAAATTTTCTGTTTAATCATATAAACTTGACAATTTTATGTATTAATAAATACTTTTGTAAAAATTTATTGATGAATTGTTCCGTCAACTTGAAAGAAAATGAAGTTAATTGGAAGTTAACTTGAGTTTAACTTTTCGTTCTCGTTCCGTAAATAGATGGCTGCACCAGTCTACAAAACAAAATTAACTGAAAATAACTGAAAATTAATTTAGCTCCGCTTAAAGATGGCTAAAAATATTTAAAAAATGCACTGACATCGTGTTCTGAGCTATTCTAAAAGTTTCATATGTCTAGCTAGTCGAGAAGGTAATTAAAAATCGATTGCAAGATTTGTACTGGACAAACACACATTGAAACAAGAAAGCAAGTTAATAAAAACATGATAAAAATAGTATGTAGTTTACCCCGAAAACGTCGATCTGTTGATAATTAATATGCCCATAATGGGAGTTAACTACTAAAACATAGTAATTGATGTTTCCACATAGGATGACCAGGGATTTTTCTTAATTAGTGTTTAAAAGAAAAGATATATAGAGAGAGTCTGAATGCTTCTCCCTTTACTCTCGGCATCATTGTTGGGGAAACGTTTCAGTTCCCGCCTCCTCTGAGCAAACTTAGGCAGCCAAGGCTAAAGAACTTTCATTTAAAAAATATTCAAATATTTTATAAGACGATAAACATGAAAGTCTTACAATAATACGCATGTACATTTTTTACTGTTAGTGACTAAGTAAAAAAGAGACATTTTCAAGTCGGTATTTTACTTAGTCGCTTAAGCGACGTTTGCTGTTGTGTTATCGTAATGTCTTGGAAGTTATTCTCATTTGAAATATATCAGTTTAAGTGCATAGCAATAGCCTTCACGCGATACTACGGATGCGAAACAACAACATTTGATACTAAGGAATGTCAAAAGAATAAATATCTTCTATGAGGCACTCAGATTTACGTAAATCACGTATAATGTTTGTCGTAGAGTAGAACGACATTGTGTCCGCTGAATTAGAAATTGGAAGAAGGAAGTGCAAAGAATAAACTAATTGTATGAAACTAGAGCAAAACGTGGGAAAGTTAAGTTGCGCCAATTGTAAAGAGGGCTATAAAGATAACAGAAGGAGATAGAGAAGAGAAAGGCACTTACAGTCAGATGGACATAAAATAAATATGCAAGATGGAGGTTTGTGTAGAGAATAAGAATAAAAGGTAAAAAAGAGGAGTAAAATTATGGCCGGAATAAAAGGGGAGCCCACATGCAAAAGTCTTTAGACCCGTGCCTGGTTGTAAAAGGGTCCAGGTCCGCGGAACGAGGAGAGAGGGGTCACGACGAGAGATACGCCCACGAAGCCCAATGGATGGAGTAAATATTAAGGATAAACCGCAGGCCAATCAGATGGTAAATTCTATAGACAATATAGCCAATAGGAAAGCAATGGAGGTTGTGCCCTAAAGTTAGAAGGAGAAAGATATGCAGATGAAAGAACTGAATGAGTAGAATTAGCAAGAAGTTTTGTTGGGCTGATAGTCGAAGCGATTACTGAAAAAAACACGTCGAATACGTATGATGTACAGTCATGTATGAAGTGAGTTGATACGTAAGAGGCAGCTATATGTCTTAATAGTATCGTACTGCCATTGGAGTAAGAAACGGGCAATTGTTGTATGAACCATGTGCCTCAAGATAGTTTCGCTTTGAAAGGATGGTGATGCCAGTGGAGAGAGAGGTTCCCGATTCTGAAGGACCGTCCAGCCGATATTAGTTGTTCGACACCGAACTAGTGAATTTATATGAACAATCCTTGTGCCTCAAGTTAGTTCCGCCCTGGAAGGATGATAATGCCAGTTGAGAGAGAGGTTCTCGATTCGTAAGGATCCGCCAGCCGATATTACTTGTTCGACACCGAACTAGTGACTTTATATGAACATCCCTTGTGCCTCAAGATTATGCCATTCCCAGACGAAGGACCAATTCCCCTGCAATCTTGCATCAGAAATTGAGGTACCGTGCTTCGCCTTTTCTCACATTTGTGTACATACTGACTGCTTCAATCAATTAAGAATAGTTAATACTAAGAATTAAACTGGTAAGGTGCGTTTGCATTAGAATATGTAAATGAGTGGAATTATTATTATGTCAGTAAATTGAGCCAGGTTAATATGAGTAATATTGATGAATTATTAGCGTGTCACTAATTTGAGCCAGGTTAATATGAATGATATTTATGATTTGTTATCATGTCAGTAAATTGAACCAGGTTAATACGAGTGATATGTGTATAAGGTGATATCATAATAATTGAATGAGTTAAATATATGTGTCGTAGATAATTAACTTAGTAGGAATGGATTTGTAATTAATATGTGTAGATGAATTATGAAATATTTTGTAGGAGTGTATTGTATAGTATTATATTTGTTAATCAATAAATTAATTTGTCATTTAAAACCAGAAATTTTTTCCATCATTTGGAGTCATAATGAATTTTTATTCTACATGCAATGTGCTAACCACATCTTCTACATCATAAATCGTAAATCATTCAAACTATAATAAATTAATTCAAAATTATTATTATTAATACTAACCAATACTTTCACTGTTACGGTGTTGTTAAGCGCACCTTGCAATGGACAGTTACAGCTCCTGACTTTAAAATTTCGCATGACAAGTAACAGGACAACAGATATCAAACAATGAAAAAATGCAACATAGAAAAATGACATCAGTTAATCCATCGGCTTATGTCTGGCAATACAATAGCGCTTCCATAAGTAAACGGGAGGCAGAGCAAGGCAACAAGCAAGGTGAGGCGTGTCCATTTCTTCCTGGTTATCACACAGAGGAGGGTGAGAATCCAGGTAGATTCTGTGAAGGTGCTTTATTCTGTGAAGGTGCTTACGGAGAAAATCGTGGCCAGAAAAAAGCCGTAACACTGCTACAGATTTATGCATTGCTACTCAGGAATATCATGGATATGGCAATACTAGGGCTTGTGGCCGCTTCTACCGGCAACAAGCTGTGCGAAGGAGCATCTGAAGGTATTTTTTGACTAACGCCTTGATGGAATTCTTCGCTAAATCCAGGTTGTTTACCTATAAAAACGGAAAACCCCTTCTTTGCCAGGAAGTCAGCGGCCTCGTTAACCTCGATCCCGCAGTGGGCCGGGATTCACTGCAGGACAACTGTTTTATTCCTTCTGGGTCTGACAACTGTCCCAGAAGGTTAAGCACAGTCATCAATCTCTTTGGAACGAGAGTAGCATGGAGAGTTAATAGCCTGAAAAGGTGCTCTCGGAGCTGAGAGAATCACAACTCTTCAGAATAAGTCCAATAGGTTCGGAAGTTACAAAAGAGCCAAACGGATAGCTGAGATTTCACCGCCAAAAGCTGACACAACAGCACCAACAGGAGAGTAGAATGAGAACAACTCATACTGAACACCGGCTACAACGCTGACACAATCACTTTTTCTAGAGCCACCCGTATATACCCTGAGCCATTGTGAAACGGGATTGAGGGTATTTAAAGTTTCGTGTGCCACTGATCATAGAACTTTGTCATTGCCATCCGATTTTAACACATTTTGACTGAAACCGATACGGATTGAAAAGGTCTTGGTTTCGATGGGGTTACGAGGTGATAGAAATTGTTGAGCTCCAAAATCGATGTTTAGTTGAGAAATCAGTGCAGAAACCCCCTATACAAAGCCTCTCAGGGGTTTTTAGTATAACTCCTGACTTATCGTGTTAATTTGTATTTCACATCTTCAGCCTCCATATATAAATGCTTACATTCAACGAATATACTCTTATCCAATAAATTTTCTCTTATTCAGTGAAAATCACAGATGATGCTAACAGACTTTAACCTGACGCATAGTTACATTTTCACGTCCCTATTCACTTTAATAGTAAGGCTTAATCATTAATGAAAGGCATATACTCTTTAATTACCTAGGATTAGAGGAATTTCATTTATTAGGAATTCTATTTCACTTTCGATAGGATTGCATAGATGCACAATTTACATTTTGGATACTGCAAAAATTTGAAATGTTACCTCAACGTGAATGTTCAAGAGGCTAAATTAGAAGTTTACATAAATTTGAAAATAATTAATCTATTTTGCTGAATTTCTTAAAATATATTCCAAATAGTTTGTGACATAGTTTCTTAAAACAGAGGCATTTTAAATATAAATATTTAATAAAATAAATAGTATTTATGCATTTTATGTTTCATTGAGTATATTATGAAACACATTTTTAATTAATATATTCTTTGCAATTAGAAAAAGCTTTTTTTATGCAAAGCTTTCCCCTTGTGAATATGTAAAATAATTCATTATTAATTGGTCATTTTATTTTTAATTAAGCCGAAAATACTCGCACTTGAAGAAAAAATATGAAATTTATATAATTTATCTCGTTTAATTTAACATTTTGTAATATATATTCTTTCATTAATCTAATATTTATAATAAAAAGCTACTACTTTTAATGTAATGCTCTGACAATAGAGTAAGTGAAATATCCATTCCTCAAAGTTAATTGTCAAGTAATTTTATTATGTATAATGCAAGAACTACTCTCGTTTTTTAAAAGAAATGTAAAGCTTATGTTATATTTAAAATATGATAAAAAATTGGGTTTTTTTTAAATTCTTTTTTTCAAAGTATATATTGTAGCGATAAAAATAACGGCAGCTTCAATAATCCCATTTGAAGTAATAAAAACAAAAGGCTTACAAAATGAATCGAGCAAATATTAATTCTTGATTAAAATGAAATAAACGCTTGTTGGCGACCGATGTCCTCTTTTCCCCGAGGGAAATTCTATGGAAAAAATACATACTTTAAATATTTTGTAATCCATTTTTAAAACGTATCAAACGATGAGGTTTTGAGAAAAATTAGGAAATTTTACTACATTAGTTGTAAAAATTATTTCACTTAGAAAATTTGTATATTACCTTAATTCCGATAAATATTACATTAGAAACTAGTACCCTTTCAGGGGCGCCGTTCGCATAGTGAGAACGCCTAAATCTAGTCTTCTTTTCATTTGAATTCGATATATTCCAGTTAAGCGAGAAGAAAAATGGCTAGCTATGCCATCTTTTATCAGTGTAAAGAAGTTAAAACATTTTGTAACCTTTAATTGGAAAAAAAAAATTAGGTTAAAAAATCGGGAAAAAATTCTGCACCGTGCGAACTGGGGAGGTCGTTGCCTCTGAAAAGGTTAAAGCCCGTCAAAAATGGCGGAAAAAAATAAACGTCTCTTAATTGCGGAACCAATATTCTCGACGAAAAGCTACAAGCTACAGTTTAAGAACTCACGGATCCTGGGCGATTTCTCTTTCGACTTTCTGCTATCTAATAAGTCTTTGTTTCGGCAACTGGTTACATGCGTGTACCTTAATTCCTATAAAATATTACGTTAGAAACTATTACTCATTCAGGGGCGTCGTTCGTATAGTGCGAACGCCTAAATCTAGTCTTCTTTTCACTTGCATTCAATGTATTCCAGGTAAATGAGAGTCAGGCCCAGGAAACGAACTTTTGTTGGTCTGACCCAGACGGAATCTGCTACCAATATTTGTATACCACATTTTTGCCATACATTTTCCTATAGTCGCTGACCAATTTCGCCTGTTCCATGCCATGAACAATTTTTATTTGCCCGTCGGCAGAGTGGCGTACGCTGAACACTGGTAAATAAAATTGATCTTGACTTAAAACAGGATCAGGTAAATATATGCCAACTTATTTTAATGATTGTCCTTGCGACTTATGGATGGTTCACAACGTCTTCAATACGTAAGTTATATTTGATATCAAAGGCAAAGTAAAATCTTTCCTTTTTCACATCATCTGTGTGCATGAGATTTCAAGGGTTCTTCGACTAGTTTAAGGCGACAATGGACCTTCAGATTGAGAAAAATATGTCCCCAAAACGATTTTTTTTTTCTTCTTTCAGAAAATGATTCCGCAACTCATCAGCTTTAAATTTAAAAAAAAAGTATGTTGATTCGATCATTATTAACCGAGTTATAAGTATTTTTTTCAAACATAACCAATGGAAATGTTAGTCAAATTAAAACTTTAAGTGCAATTTTCTCAAAATAAGTTTTCATGTCGTTTTGGTAAGTTCAAAATATTTCCATGCGTCATAATCTTTCTTGAATTTTCATAAAATTTCATAAAATGATTATTTATATATGTTAGAATAAAACTTAGTAATCAATTCCTCATACTATTTTAAAACAACCTGAAATTTTTACAATAAAAGAATTTTTTTTGATAAAGTTATGCATAAAATGACCTATTTTTATCGATTTCTTTACTAGTTTTTATAAATAGGACTGTAAACCAAATATTGCTACTAACTTTTATTATAACTCTATAAAGCTGAATTAAGAGAGAAAATTAGATATCTGAGAGAAAAATTAATGCACATGGAGAATTTTTAAATAGAGTAATTAACAAGCTGAGTTTAATTAATATTTTAATTAATTACTTTCTGATTTTTTTTCTAAATTTAAAATTTCCATCTCTAAACAATACTGTATAAGTATACAAAATTTCATAGCAATTGGTTAAAAAATAAAAAAAAGTTTTTCATGGTCCATTGTCGCCTTAAGACGTGACCTACAGAAACTTGTAAGGAATTAATGACTGACGATCAACTAATGACATTCTACGATTTTAACATACTAAATTTAATTGACACGAACAACACGAACTACAAACTAATTAATTACAAAGATTCCTTCCTGATTGACTGATTTCTTCAAACTCTTTTCAAACGCCGACGTCTGTGGCAAGCCATTGATTATCTGTCAACTATTGTACTGATTGTGCATTGGTTCTTATTCCAAATATTCAACACGAGGTGGCACTGTAGGGAGTTGTCGTTTTTTAACATAGGATTACGTTCCTCCATAACGGTCCTGCGGAGAGAAAAAAATTGTTCAGCGTCGCGAGTTATAATTTTGGCAGCGCGCCAAACACAGTAGTCAAAAAAAGAAGTAAGCAACGAGTTAATCCTACGTTAATATCCCGTGGTAGTTTCATTAGAAGACACTACCTGAAATATATTTTTTCACCTAATCAAAAGGTAAGCAATTGTATGCTATTGAATTATATCTTCCGAAACTAACATTTGATCTTTAAATATCATGGTGTTGCTTAAAAGCTTATTATTATTTAATTTTATAGCAATAATATTATTACGTTTCGTTCGATGATATTTGTGAATAATAGCTCGGATAAACAGTGGCACAAGTTTGCTTCCTGAGGTCACAAATATTACAAACAGTCGCTTTAGACCACATAAAAGTTCATAAAATGACTTCTGATTCTACATAAGGCGCACAGGCACGATTGCAGGCGTACAGTTCGCACACAGAGCATCTGAGATTCGAATGAAAATGGAAAAAAAAAATTTTAAAGCTTAGTAACGCATGCTTATATTTACTTGGCGACATTCTCGATATTTCTGGAAATGGAAACCAAGTGTCGCCAAATGTTACCAAGCTGGCTTAAATTGTCGAAAATTTTGCGAAAGGATCATATATTAAGATTAACCTTCAATTCCATAAAAATACAATATACAGTCAAACACCATTATAACGTACTTCAAAGGACCAACGGTTTTGTTCGCTTTATCCGGTGGTTCGCTATATCCGAACCATTAAGAAAAATGCTAGAGCTCACAAAATGTATAACTCATTAGTTGCAATGTGTATTCAATAATGATGTATTAAAAAATGATGAAATCTATTAAAAATGATCATCAATCAATTAAATAGACTAAAATCGATTACATTAAACTGACACAATACTAATTAAATTACGTACAATATGAAAACTGTGGGACCAATATTTCCGTTAGTTATATCCGTGAGTACGTTATATACCGGGTTCCACATATAAATAACAGAGAAATAAAGGATATCTACAAATGTTTAAAAATATTTATATATAGTTACAACAATATAAATAATTGAAAGTCTTTTGAAGATTAAAGCCCAGTTCACATAGAAAACTTCAGCGTTAAAGATTCCGTTGGCGCAGATTGGTTAAATGAGTTGATGATTGGCATATGACTGGTTAAACATTTTTACGCTGACAGATTCTATATGAATAAGCCCTAACTGTTAAAGAAAAAACATATCGAAAACAGATAGTTTTTAAAATAAATCATTTCCTTACCATTGTGAGTAAAAAAAAAACACACTAATATTAACCTTTAGCTTACGGAGCCTATTTTTCCATTTCCCTCTTTTGAACAAAAAATTTCATATCCCCTTTGTAAGAGCGTCCATTAAGGGGTTAATCTATCTATCTATCTATCTGTATATATATATATATATATATATATATATGAGGCGGTGAAAGGCAAAGTAGTGTAAGTCAGTGAGTAAAGTGGTTTAAGTCCGCAGCGTTTTGCTGCAAAAAGTGCACAAAATCCCACTATAAATTGAACATATTATAAGTTATAATAATTATTATAATATTGCAAAAAATAATTATTCGTAATTCCACTATAAATTGAACAAGATTACATTTTTGCCCTCTAATAAAAAAAGTCGAAAATGTGAGTTCCATCACTTTACCTTTCACCGCCTTATATGTGTGTGTGTGTGTATGTATGTATGTATGTATATATAGTATACACTTGCATATATACACATATATACCGGGTGGTTATAATTAAACTTCCCCTGGAAACAGCATCCTACAGCGCAAACGGGTGAATAGAATGCAACGAAATATTGTATATGGACTATACATGAGATGCGCTCACGGAATTTCGAAAAACAATTTAGTTTCAAAATTTCCACCAGAGGGCGCTTTTTCAGGAAAAACATGAAATTTAACACAATAAACGACAAAAACGGAATACAGAAACAATATTAACGGTCGAGAACAAGAATTATGAGTAACAAAATGAAAAATTGGGAAAATATGTCAGTTGTAGGAGAAAAATGTCGAGATTTGCATGCTTGGGAAGAAGATGAAGATTTATGCAAAACACGTTAGGGTATAAAACGTTTGCAGACGTTGTCATGTTTAAGTCGATGTTTACGGCTGTACTAATGACGGTCTCTTTAATTTAACGTGCGTTATTGGTGAAGCTGTTTTACGAAAACAAGGGGAATGCTTCTGCTGCAGTTCGTGAATTTCGTCGTAGAAAGAACCTACGACGTGGACCATTGTCTACTAAAGGTATCCGGGCCATGATTAAGAGATTTGAAGAGACGGGAAAATTACGAGTTCAACCTGGAAGAGGCCGTAAACGTGTCACACCGGTACTTGTTGATGCCATCAAGACATCTGTTGACGCTCAGTCACAGACATCAGAGTTTTGAAGCGGTAGCGCGCGTGCAGTATCTCGACAGACAGGATATTCTTACAGCACCGTCTGAAGAGTAGTCAGAAACATCGTCCTGGACACTGGAAAAGATTAACAACTGCTCCTCTTGTACAATTTCGTCCTAATCTGTTCTTGTTTCGGCACACTGAACACTTTTTGTTTCTCCCTTACCTTTACTTAATGTGGTTCGATGAGAAGGTGGTCAGAAACTAGTCAATAAATGTTAATATTGTTTCTGTATTCCGTTTTGGTCGTTTATTGTGATAAATTTCATGTTTTTCCCGAAAAGGCGCCCTCTTGTGAACATTTTGGAACTAATTTTTTTTTTTGAAATTCCGTGAGCGCATCTCGTGTATAGTCCATATACAAAATTTCGTTGCATTCCTCTCATCCGTTTGCGCTGCAGGATGCTGTTTATAGGGGAAGTTATAACCACCCAGTATATACACACACATACACAGAATGAATATATATATATATATATATATATATATATATATATATATATATATATATATATATATATATATATATATATATATTCATTCTTGGGACACATACTACCCCAACGCGTTGGGAAAAGTTTAACAGATTAGAAAATTTCTAAAGCAAAATTCTCCACATCTTAAAACTGCGATGGAAGGTCTACAATGCCATCTTAAGCAAAACCCTAACTAGCGTTCATTAAACTTAATCACAATATATTTTATAGTATACAAAGAATCGACTAAATTTAGAAGCATCTGAAAATGCATAATTTCAAACCGCCGGACACTTTATTACAAAATATTCAACCTTGAAACCTTATTTGGGTTTAGTCCATGCACTGTCGATATACTTACTAAACCCTTATATACACAATTAACTTAAAATAATTACGGTAAAACTCTGGTCGTTTATTTTAATGATACCGCTAAGTATAAAATACTCGCAATAATCTCGGGAGATCAATTTAGGTTACTCCAAACCCTCACCATCCAATATAATGAGCAACCGGTAAGAAGAAAAACCAGAAGTCATTAAAGTTGGCTGCAAACAGTGGCGCAATAAATGTAAACGGTATATTAACAACAAGGAAATTATTCCGTGAAGGAAATGCTACATTTTCTAACAATGATAAAGCATGTACTTTTAAATAGAAATATCCATTTTCCATATGATTTTGCTAACTTGTCAGATAATTATATACGCTGAAATTAATCTTTTCTTAAATAGACTTCATATTGAGAGACTGTATAATCGATGTAGAAGTGGAGCGATTTAAAAATAATTAAACGATACATTAAGTTGGTTAATTACACGAGGTTTTTCTTGGAATACGAAAGAAATATTTTTTTTGTTCTCTCTTTTAAACGTAATATTAACTTTGTTGCTAATATCCAAGAAATATATAATATTCCCTGGTAACGTAAATGCAATGTAATTTATTTGAATAAATGAATGGGAAAATTAGTTGGAACTTTTATATCTTGTTGCTGATTATTGGCTTTATCCATATAGTTCTGACTTCCAGTAAATATAGCGTGTAGTAGAGCGTTAAAAAGTAAATTAAATAGAAAATAAAATTAAAAAAACATTCAGCCCAATGACATGCTGAGAAACTAGAGCGTTTCTTTTGAGACATGAGAACTAGATATTGTTACATATAGTCATATACAGGCTGGTCATAAAAAAACTTGCCGATATATGAACCTCTAGCGGCCGTTCCGTTCAACCTTTCAAGATGAGATTTCAGATATAGTCATTCAGAGGTATGAAGCTCGGGATTCTGTGAACGGCAAAAAAATGGCGCCCACGGTTACGGTTATTTGTATGAAAACTCGAAATTTTCGAACAGCAAAGCCCACTTTTTCCCGCCGCAAAATGGTTAGCGCATACGAAAGCCCTAAAAGCGTCCGAACGGTACGTGTATCACAAAAAAAAAAACCGGACGCGTTATGCACGCACAAAAAACATCTCTGCAAACGGCCAACAAAAACACGATGATGGCACCCATGTGGAAAATGTGTCATCCAAATAAAAGTTTTCATTTGTCCGATCTGTGTTGTTATCACTGTTTGGTTTCTAGCCTCTGTCATATGCAAATTTCCTCCGTGCGCCGTGATCGTATTTTTGTTGGCCGTTCGCAGAACTGTTTTTTTTGCGTGCATAACGCGTCCGTTTTTTATGATACATGTACCGTTCCAACGATTTTTAGAATTTTCTCATGCGCTGAGCATTATGCGACGGGAAAAAGTGGGCGTTGCTATTTGAAAAGTTCGAGTTCCTATACCTATAACCGTAACTGTGGGCACCACTTGGTTGCCGTTCACAGAATCGCGAGTTCATACCTCTGAATAACTATATCGGAAATCTCACCTCCATAGGTTGAACGGAACGGCCGCTAGAGGTCTATATATCGTTTTTGCAGGCCGTTCGCAGAGCTGTTTTTTGTGCGTGCATAACACGTCCATTTTTTATGATTCACGTACCATTACAACGCTCTTTAAGGTTTTCGTATTCGAGCTGAGCATTTTGCGACGGGAAAAAGCGGGCGTTGCCATTTGAAAATTTCGAGTTTCTATACCTATAACAGTAACTGTGAGCGTCACTGTCTTGTCGTTCTTAGAATCCCGAGCTCATACATCTAAATAACTATATCTGAAATCTCATCTCGATCGGTTGAACGGATAGCTGCTAGAGGCCCATATATCGGCAAAGTTTTTTTATGACCACTCTGTACATCTGCAAATTACCCGGAAAACTTAGACGTAGGTTTCATCCTAGTTATGGACTCCTCAGTAAGTCAAACATGACGAGTGAAGAAACTTGGGTCCAACGCTACTGGGTGTTCTGCAGGTGTATATATTTGCATTTCTGGCCCCTCCCACAAGGGCATTTTTCATGCCTTTTCTCACTGTCAGATATGTTTTTCATTCTCACCAATTTCTACTCATGATATTTAGAATATTATTTAACTATGTATATTACGCTCTAAAAATATATTTCAATATTTATTTTTACTTAATAGTGGTAAACGAAAATAGATTGTGATTTAGAATCAACGTTTATATCGTTTCAATTTAGTTACGAATAATTTTAGAAGAGTTAGAACTCTTAGTAGTTAGCAAGTAGACGACTGATAAATGCTATTCCTCAATGACTTGGAGTCTATTTTTTGCAGCCTAAATTGATGTGTCAGTTACATGAATATAAGAAGTAAATCATCATATTTTATTACTTACAAAGAAATAAATGTACAAAAATGAAATATCTACGAAAAGCTGACTATGTAACCTCGAAGTTAGACTATTCTCAACGACTAAAACATTTCAAAGGAAATATAACCCAAAGAGGTAGATATCAGTGACAATACAGAAGCAAAATAAGCCAATCAAGGCCAACAGAATTGTTTCAACTGCAATCTATATCTACACTAGAAAAATTGATGTCGATTTTATAGGTTCTCAACGTAATCAGGTTCCTAAACGATAATGACGGATCTCAGAAATGACCGTCTGGAAGGCCAGACGAGACATACGATGCCATTTATGGGAAAGGCAAATTATCTGAAGCATGGCAGAGGAAGAGAAGAGTATTTATTGTACTAGAATGTTTTGATTATGTTTACTTAAGAGATAAAACTTAAAGCAGACAACTAGTGTGAAATAATTCCTAAATTATAAAGGGATTTCTCTTTTGGTGGAAAAAAACGTAGCATTTTTCATATAAATCAGTCAAATTTATGTATACCTATAGTATATTACCTTTTTAAGGGAGCATTGGACATATAACTTTTATCAGAATTAAGATATGGGTGTTATAAAATATGATACTTTAAATATTTCGCCCCTCTGCTAGAAGAGTGTTACATCTCCGAAATTTTAGATTTGGAAATAATTGCACCACAGTGCTCTATAAGAAGTGCCTCTCATTCTCGATTAATGTTATAAGCATAGTAGCAACACAATCTCCTAGATGTCGCTTATTACCCTCTTCCACAACTTGGAGGGGGAACTTGCTCATGCGCGAAGAATGAAAATAAGATTTTTGTCAGTGCCTAATGTTGTTGTATTAAAATGTTCCTGTAATAAAAATTTTCATTAAATTTTATTTCGAAAATAAATTTGTATCTTTTTCTAAACTGCTGTTCATGTTATCAAGGTATTTTCTTTGTATTGTGAAAAGTTTAGAAATATTGTGCATTAGCATAGAGATATGACAGTATTCCCTCAAGCATTTCAGTCCATGTTGACAAAATGACGTTACTAGAAGGGGATTATATCTTGTAATTAAAGTTCAAAAACATGCTTCAAAGATTGAAAACACCTTTATGGGTATATAGTTTTGCCTTCTGAAGTGATTCGAACAATGATTTCCCCAAATTATCATAGTAATTCATAAATCAAGAAATGAAATTTTGACTATATCTTCTTTAGCTACTGCTAAAAATATGGCTATTTTGAGATGTAGTAACGCTCCTCTAACACAGGTGTGATTTGTAGAGAATTTCAAAATATTCCGTTTAAGGTTACATGAATACAGATCAGTCTAACACGTCTGAAGAAAGAACTTAAATATTTTGTGAAGCAATATCTAGTCTGTAAAATTCTTTTCATCGTATAGCTCTAAAATACGTGGTAATTAAATATCCATTTTATGTGAATACTAGCTGAAAACCCGCACTTTGCTACGGAGTACATTCAAATTAAATACAACGGTCAATTTATGCAATTAATGCCGAAAAATATATATATTTATAATATATACGGCGATCTATATATACAATTGATGTAGAAAAAAATATATATATTTATAAAAAAATCGTAAGGCATATTTTTATAGACAAAATACTGTCCAATCATCTGCCGCATTAGCAAGAAAAAAATATTTTTTTGTCTATTTAGTTGTTATGCACGTGACAATAAATTTATTTAAAGTAAAAGAAAAAAGAAATTACGTGATCAGCATTTAATAAATTAAATTCTAAAAATGAATCTTAAAAAATTCACCAAAAACAGATAATAGAGGTAAACATTCGAAAAAGATTTCATTTTAAAGGACTTTTTAGGATCTTTCTCGTGATATAAATTGTATAACCCTCAAATTATTATTTTAAATACATACTTAAAAAAGTTACTAAACAGCTTAAAAATTTAATTTAAAAAAAATCGAAGAAGAATTTTTCAAAAATCTCTTTTAGTGCACCCCTACACTATAAAAAGAATCGCCATGCAAATTTTCAGCCTTTTCGGTCAAGCCGTTTGGTCTGTGCGTTGTATGTCAGTCAGTCAGTCAGTTACGGAACTGTTTTATATACTATATAGATTATATCTAATATATAAAAATGAATGTTTGTATCTCTGTAATTGTATAGAAATCCACAGTTTAGGAGCAACGATCGTGAAATTTTACATACAGGCGTCTTTAAAAACAGCCGAGGGTCTGAAGAACTTCAAAAATCGAAATTAATTACCGTTGATTTTTAATTAATAAAAAACCAAGAATTTTGAAACTAAATTTAAGCTGTTACACTTTGTGGAATCACCCCTCTGAATATGGCGTCCGCGTTAGGGTTAGCTGGCAAACAGCGAGCGAAAAGATAAAAATAAATAAAATCAAAAAGTTTCAAGTTATATATTAAACCAGAATAATAAATGAAAATAATAATCTTTCAAGTCAGATTTTATACTCTAAAATAAATCGGATCCAACGGCATATTGACACTACCACACGCGATGGAAAATTCGAATCAACCACGCTAAGTGTCACGAGATCTTTTTTAATCGCTACTACAACCCCCCTCGCTTATGTCTTTGTGTCTATTCAAGAGTTGAAGACTAAGCTTCTATCCTGCTAACTTATTTCTGACTTAAAACTCCTCTCACTCCATAAATACATGTATATTCACCAACCCATAGCAACTTTCCAGTAAACTTAGTCAAATATTTTCCTCTTTACGCAACAAAGTAGCATGTCATTGTGGCGCATTCAATAAAAGCGTTCATTTACCACGCTACACGCCGCGGGTTCAAATACGGATCGTTCACATTTTGCTAAACCTGTATTTTCAGCTTTTTTATAGAGGCTTTTTTATTTCACCTTTTATTTTATTATTTTTTAAATTATTATTATTATTATTATTATTATTTATTTATTATTTTTTAATTATTTTTATTTTATTTTATTATTTTTAAAAATTATTAATAATATGAAAAATAAAATAAAAAAAAATAATGTGTATAACATTTCGTATACTTTTTTTCTATGTTATTTATACTGTGTTTAGTTTTTTAATGGATTTTGGTAGGTTTATTATAAATTTATATATTTTATGTTTTACTTTTCAGGATTTTTTGTCCAATGATAAAGGCTAAATCTTTTCTATGTTATTTATACTGTATTTAGTTTTAAAATTGATTTTGGTTAACAAACATTCGACAATTTGACATTTTTACTTTTCAGCTTTACTTTTCAAAATTCTTTACTTTCCTAAAGACAATTTGACATTTTTCCTTTTCAGCTTTTAGTGGTTTATTATAAATGTATATATTTTATGCTTTACTTTTCAGGGTTTTTTTGCTCCAATGATGAAACGCTAAATCTAGCTGAATTCTGAAGAAATTATTGTAAATTTATGGTTTTTTATGTTGGGTTTTCTTTTTATTCATGCGTATAACATTTGACATGCTTTTTATTCTATGTTATTTATACTGTACTTAGTTTTTAAATTGATTTTGGTTAACAAACATTCTTAAAATCCCGGGCAACGCCGGATAAATTATCACCTGTGTAGGTTGATAATTTATAAATTTTAAAACTGTTACCACATGTATATTTACAGATCCACAAGAACTTTCCAATATTTTCAATTAATAAATAACCAACAACTTTTTCTCGATTCAGAGGTGTTCAGTAGATGGCGCCACTATTTTAAACTTTTAGTATTCTAACCATAAGACAAAAAAATATATTTTTTTAAAAATCGAAAGGGATATTTTTATAGACAAAATAATGTAGAAGAAAATATTGAAATTAAATCTAATAGGACATACTAAAGAATATAGTACAGTTTGAGGAACATATCTTTTACTGTATTTTAATATTTTTTGGATAATGTCCAATCGTTTGCCGCATTAGCAAGAAAAAAAAAATTTTTTTTTTTGTCTATTTCGTTGTTACGTGACGATAAATTTATTTAAAGTACCAGATAAAGATCACATGATCAGCGTTTAATAAATTAAATTGTAAAGATTAATCTTTAAAAATTCACCAAAAATTAGAAAATGGAGGTAAAGATTCGAAAAGAATTTCATTTTAAAGGAATTTTTATGATCTTTTTCGTGATATAAATTTTACAACCGTCAAATTATTATTTTAAATGCAAACTTGAAAAAAGTTACAAAAACAGATTAAAAATTTAATTTAAAAAAATCTAAGAAATTTTTTTCAAAAATCTTTATTCGTGCACCCCTACATTATAAGAAGAATCGCCATGCAAAATTTCAGTCCTTTAGGTTCAGCGGTTTGGTCTGTACTTTGTATGTCAGTCAGTCAATCAGTCAGTTAGTCAGTTACGGAACTGTTTTATATATATAGATTTTTATTACTATTTTTATATCGTAACGTTTACTTCATGCGTACACATTATTTTCCTATGCTTATTTTTATTATCTTTATAATAAGCGTAATTTTTATGATTTTAAACAACAATCGTTTTTAACTGGCATTCAATTGGCTGTTAAAACTTTATATTTACACCCTATTTAAAAGAAGTAGGGTGTAAATTGTAGGGTAGAAAGTTGGTAAAATCAAAATTTTGTGCAATGTATTTAATTTCTCGATTAAAAGTAGTTTTTTTCTAAAAATTAATTTATTTCGCTTGAAAAGCTAAATATTTTATGCACGCGGTTTATATTATTATTACTATCTTTATATCGTAACGTTAACTTCATGCGCGAGAATTATTTTTTTATGCTTTTTTTATTATTATCTTTATAATAGCTTTATTTTCATATGGTTTTAAACAACTATCGTTTTTATTCATATTATGTTGGTTTTTTATTAATTAAAAATTAAGGGTAATTAATTTCGATTCCGGAAGTTCTTATTATCTTTATTTTCATATGCTTTTTCATTTACGAATTATTCAAATGTTGGTTAAAAAACTTCTGCGTAATTTATATATTTGTGTGTGTTTAATTATTGAAATTAATAAATTTATATTTCTGGAGCGGATGTTTCAGTTTTTAGTGGTACTATGATGAAAGGCTGAATATACCAAAATTCTGAGGAGTTTATTATGGAGAGAAAAGGAATTTAATATGTTGAGGATGTTTATAGGAGTTAAATGTGGAGAGGAGTTGAATGGTTTGCAGCCCTCAATCAAACACTTTTTTAAGAGGCAACGCTGCAGTCATATCATTGTTCTATTGGAAATTTCTGCTGAACCTGTAATTGCAGCTTCTTTTTTTTACCCCAATGATGAAAGGCTGATTCTAGCTGAATTCTGAGGAGTTTATTATAAATTTATATATTTATAGATTTCACAAGGATTTTTTCTGTTATTTATATATGTTTTGCTTAGTTTTAAATTAATTTTGGTTAACAAACATTAGAGAATTTGACATTTTTACTTTTCAGATTTTAGTATTACAATGATGAAAGGCTGAAAATCTGAGACGTGTATAACATTTCACATATATTTTTTATGTTATTTATACTGTGTTAATTTTTAAATTGATTTTGGTTAACAACAAACATTCTTAAAATCCCGGGCATCGCCGGGAACTTCAGCTAGTATTTAATATATTTAAAATTTGTACTCATAATGTATGTATTAGATTGTTTTCACTCCTATTTACCGTAATTTGAACCAAAAGCGTAAAAATAAAAATTAGCTTGATATTTTGAAAAATATTTCTTTAGAACCATTATATACACAACAAATATTGTCCGTGTATCCCCATTTAATGATTTTGTGAAAATACAGTACCTGGCAGATACTTAATGATACCGATTGAAACTCACTTTTGTTTTACTATCACTGCATTTTTCTTTTTTCTTAAGGTAGAAAGACATTTCTGCGTTCAAATTAATATTTCTCGTGATAGGATTTATTTTTATAGAACTAGTTATATAAGGGAATACTACTTTTTTTAAGTGGTTTGTTCATCTAAATTAAAATTGAATATTGGCCGATGTCGCAAATTAGTTTTTGTTTATACCAATTAAAAAAGATGACATGCAATATTTTTGTTTTGCTTTCAACATTTACAACGTAATGGGCGAAACGTAAATGGGCGAAATACATTTTTTAAATAAATCAAATAAATTACACTGAACTCTGTGGATTAGTTTTAGAAGTCCTATAATGAAAAAAAAATATTTCAGGTAGTCTCTTCTAACGAAACTACCGTGGGTTATTAACGTAGGATTACTTATCGTTGCGTAACTCTTTTGTATGTATATATGTATGTGTTATATATAAATGTACTTACGCATATATATATATATATATATATATACATATATGCAGTGGCGCACCCAGGGGGTGGGCCAAGGGGCCTCACCCCCCCCCCCAAAAAAAGGAAACAGAACTTGCATTATTAATATTGAATTTGCATTATAAATATTTTTATCCTTTCAACTCCGCCCCCTCCAAGACAAAATCCTGTGTGCGCCACCCCATATATGTATGTTAAAATTTTGACGCTCTTTGGTACTTTCCTGTTTAACTGTTTACTCTTGTCCAAGCGATACAGACTGGGTTTTGCCAGCTGCCAAATTTATAACTCGCGAGGTACGGACGGACGGTTTTAGCGCCTGACGTTTAACTTTCCGGAGGACCGTTATGGAGGGACGTTATCCTACGTGAAAAGTAAGTTTTGAAGCTTAGCTTCGTTAAGTTTGCACGCATCCCTTATACTCCAAGGAAATCTGGTCTCTAATTATTTAAGAAAGCAAAGCATTTTTGAATCTACACAATATTCTGCATAAATAAAGGAATTTCCTCTTTTTACACCATTTCTTAGTAAATGTTAGAGAGTATTTTTACTCTTTGTTATTTTAAAAGTAATTTTCAAAATTAAGCTTTTATTTAGTAGTACATATCCAGTGTATAACTCCCAATGTTTAATCCTACTGATCACAAAATAATCCTGTTACCGTGTAACAGATTTTGTTTGGGGTTAACGGAATTTATAATTAACTAGTATTTGTTCCTAGGTTTATTTGATGATGATTCCTGACTGTTCTGTTCATTGGCAAAATTCTGTGCGCAAGATTTTAGAATCATGCTGTTAATAAATGACATTGTCTATTTATTTGTACACTTTTGATCTGTAGATATTTCTGATTACTCTTATGTAACCACTTAAACTCTGATTCTCTTAACACGAAGCCTAAACACGAAGACGAAAAGATACTCCACCTTTAATGTAGTTTGCAATTTTTTCTACATAGCTTTGTCAGTTTTAATGTATTTAATAAAAGTAGTATATTTTCTGGTTAGTTTTCCGAATATTAACTTCATTTAAGATTGCGTACAGTGTGCATGGTACATCATTCTATAGAATGTATAACGGAAAACGTACATAGGCAAATATTTTCTCAATATTTTTACGTTGCGTTGGTCAACGGCAAAGCGATGTAAGTTTTTTTATTATAAAAAAATAAAGATTTTAAGAGATAATTGGATTTCAGTGGATTTTTAAACTGGAGACTTTACAGTGGTATGAGTCGCCCAGTGGCTAAGTGGTTAAAGGCACCAGCCTGCCACGCCGGGGGTGCGGATTCGATTCCCGCGTAAGACTTGGCTGTATTCTGGGGAACTGGTCAGTCTTCCGCCTGAAAATGGAGCCCCGTCTAGAAAGGGGAGCTTCAACCCATCGTCCATCGCCGGTGTCATCGTTTGTCAATAAAATTCTTCTGTTATTGTGTCATTTGTCTGTTTCTATGTCTTGTATTCATATGTACACTGGACTGGGGTGTAATGTCGTCATCCCCCAGGGACACTAGCCACTCACACAGTGGTATGAGAACTCTTTTTCTGCTCCATTGTATTATGCAAATCGCAATTTGATTCTTTGATGATGTTTTATACAGTTAAACGAATAACGTAAGAAAGGAACAATTTTTTTTTAGGCATACACATTAACATTTTATACATATATATTATATTACTAGATGAAAACCCGCACTTCTCTACTGTGTACATTCAAATTAAATACAACGGTCAATGTATGCAATTAATTCCCCAAAAAATAAATTTATATATATATATATATATATATATATATATATATATATATATATATATATATATATATATATATATATATATATATATATATATATATATATATATATAATAAATACGACGATCAATGTATACAATTGATGTAAAAAAAAAATATATATTTATAAATAAATCGTAAGGGATATTTTTATAGACAAAATAATGTAGAAGAAAATACTCAAATTAAATGTAATAGGACATACTAAAGAATATAGTACAGTTAATATAGTACAGCTTGAGGAACATAATATCTTTTATTGTATTTTAATATTTTTTTCGGATAATGCCCAATCGTCTGCCGCATTAGCAAGAGAAAAAACTTTTTTTGCCTATTTAGTTGTTATGCACTTGACGGTAAATTTATTTAAAGTACCAGAAAAAGAAATCACGTGATCAGCATTTAATAAATTAAATTCAAAAAATTAATCTTCATAAGTTCACGAAAAATCAGAAAATGGATGTAAAGATTAAAAAAAGTTTTCATATTAAAGGAATGCTTATGATCCTTCTCGTGATATAAATTTTATAACCCTCAAATTATTATTTTAAATGCAAACATAAAAAAAGCTACTAAAACAGCTTAAAAATTTAATTTTTAAAAAATCTAAGAAGAATTTTTAAACAATCTTTCTTAGTCCACACTTTTACTATAAGAAGAATCGCCATGAAAAATTTCGGCCCTTTAGGTCCAGCGGTTTGGTCTGTGCTTTGTATGTGAGTCAGTCAATCAGTCAGTGAGTCAGTCAGTTACGGAACTGTTTTATATATACAGATAACTACTGCCTACTACCGGCTCGACCAACGAACGAAAATGCACCTCTGTTGATATAAGCTGAAGAATATATTTAAGAATACAAAACACGGCTTGGCTCGATTTTCTCAAAATTTGACTTACGCCGCTTGTCCTTTGTCGTATCCATTTATAAGCTAACATGCAGCTTTTATAAAGCGCAAGTAAATTTACAAATTATCAGCTGGCATCGAACGAATAAATATAGCAATTAACCAGGCCAGCGAGAATTCAGCGAAATTTGTTTCTGTCGAGTATTCATAAATTGGAATTCATTTGAATGTTTGGTATAAACATGAAAATATATAAACGGATTTTTTTTTCCCAGGGAGTGTGTATCAGGCGAAAGGGGTGACTTGGAAATGATTTTTTTCGTTAAAAGAATTATAATGGGGGAGTAGAAATTTGCTCCTAAGCTTGTGTAATCGGGCGACAAAAACCACACCAATAACAGTTCGATTCAAGAATGTTAATTAATTTCATTTTTACCATGTTTTTATTAACTTGCTTTCTTGTTTGTGTGTGTGTTTGTGTATTTGTCCAGTACAAACCTTGCAATCGATTTTTAACTAACTTTCCTACTATCTAGGCATTTGAAAATTTTAGAATAGCTCAGAAATCGATAACAGTGGATTTTTTAATACTTTTATCCATATTTAAGATGATTTTTACTATGTTTTTATTATTTTCAGTTAATTTTGTTTTATAGAGTGGTGCAGCCATCTGTCGGCCGGGACGGGATCGAAAAGTTAAATCGAAGTTAACTTTTAATTAACTTAATTTTATTTCAACTTGATGGGATAATTCATCAAAAAAAATTTTTAAAAGTATTTATTAATACATAGAATTGTCAAGTTTATATGATTCAACAGAAAATTTAAAAACATGGTATATAAAAAGTTATTTTTATCTTGTAATTATAAACACCTAAATTTGTTTGAATTGTTAGTTTTCCTTGAAAGTCTTATTTGGAAATAGACTGGGATTTAGCATCAACTATTTTACAGTTTTAATTAGTTGCAACAAATTGTAGAAAAGGTAGTGTACCTACTTTAGGAATGCAGACGATAAGTTGCATGCTTCATGTAACTTCTTTTTGCTGAATAATCCAGAGTCTATTTATACATTTCTTGCATCATAAATTAATGAATTACACGGATACATAAATAATATTTTAATAGCTTGCTGAGGAACAGATACATGGATAAGAGAAATCTCTATGAAATTGTACTTCAGTATTGTAACCCTGAAGTTAAAATATTTGCGACTAGCAGGCCTTTGCCCAGCTATGCTTAGGCCCGCGAACCACTCTGGAATTGAATTCTAACGGAACGGCGTTAAGGGGACTCACTACCCTTAAATCTTTAAAAAAATTTTTTGAAAATATATATGTTAAAGCCTGATCATTTCTGAACAAAATAAAGCAAACCGCATGAAAATATTCCGCTTAGTTGCGGAGATATTGATATTCGAAATATTTAATCACCGATCAAGTTTATGGTACGAAAAATTTTAAACTCATTTTTATTAAAATGGAATTTTGCATCATTCCGCAACTGATATCTCAAAAACTATGAAAGATAATTCCATAAAATTTTTATCAGTGAATATCCATATTATTTTATTGCGTCCGAACTAAAATTATTGCAATCACTGCACATTTTGTTATTTTTTCAGGCGTAAATTAATGCGAAAATTTAAGGATATTTTAAGCATATTTTGAACAGCTTAAAAATAAAATTGAAAAAAATTTCTTAATATTGAGTGTTTTATGTTCAATTGTATTTTGAATTATTTATTTTAAATATAAAACAGGAATTACACATTTCAGTGAAAAATTAATTTCATAGTTCTGCGCGCAAGCCAGTATATACCTTAAAAAATAAGGTATATCTACAGCATTTAAAAAAAAAATATTTTAAATTATTTTGAGAGTTAAAAATTTGCTTATTAAAATAAATGCTCTGCTGGCCACCCAAATTGCAACACCAAGAAAGACAAGAGATATTACAACAAAATTTATTTTGTAGATAACATGTTGACCAAGTATAAAATGATTACAAGTATAAATTTATAGACTTCTGTGAAGTGTGGTTCCAGCCAAAATCAGTAGCCAGAGTAGCCGCCATTGTTGGAGATCACCGCTGCCACACGCCTCGGCATTGATTCAAAGAGACTTTGGATGAATTCTTGGGGTACAGCAGACCAAGCAGATTCTACACGTTGCCAAAGTTGATCTGCTGTGGCAGCTGGGGATGGAATCTGGGTCAATCGTAGAGCAACCATGGACCACATGTTTTCTATCGCCGAAAGATCCGGAGAGCGAGGTGGCCAGGGAAGCCATTCAATCTGGCGATTGACGAAGAACCGTTGGACAATGCGTGCGACGTGTGGTCGCGCATTATCCTGTTGAAATATGGCTGTGGGCAAGCCGTGAAGGTAAGGAAGGACAACTGGCTCCAACACCTCGGAGATGTAGCGCTGGCTGTTTAAAGTACCGGCAATGCGTACTAGAGGTGTGCGAGAGTGATATCCAATACCACCCAATACCATAATACCCGGTGCAGGACCAGTGTGGCGGTGCATAACGCAGCTGTTCAGCATCTTCTCTTCACGGTGTCTCCAGACTCGAATGCGACCATCGTGGTGTTGCAGATAGAAGCGTGACTCGTCAGTAAAAACAATTTCATTCCATTCTGCCGTCCACATCCTTCTGTCATCGCACCATTGGCGGCGGAGACGTCTGTGGTTCTGCGTCAAGGTTATACAAAGCAATGGACGTCTTGAGGGCAGACCACTCTGCTGTAAAAGCCGTCGAATGGTACGCGCAGACACTGGATGATGCGTTGCAGACTGCATATGCTGTGCTATGGTTCGTGATGTGACTGAGGGATCCGTCACTGCCATGCGCACAATTTGCCTGTCATCACGAGCAGTGGTGCGCTGAGGTGGATGCGATCGAACACGCCGGTCCGTCGTACCCTCCTGCATCCAACGATCACATATCCGCATTACAGTTGTTTGGTTTCGTCCAACACGACTACCGATTTCCCTGAAAGATAATCCACAATCTCGGTAGGCCACTATCCTTCCTCTGTCGAACTCGGATACTTGATCAAAAGATTATCGCTGTTTTCGACGAGGCATAATTGATCTTTTTTTTGAAAAAACCACAAGAAAAACACAATTGCCGAACTTGAAATCGTCGAAATCTCCAAGCCTTAAATAGCGCTTTAAAGTGGCGCCACAAGCGCGCGTTATGTGCGTCTGCGCTGAAATTCTAATCATTATGCATATCTCACCTCCGCTAATTCATGTTGTAAATTTCATGTTATTTGCATGTTTCTTCAGGGTGTTGCATTTACAGTGGCCAGCAGTGTATATCAATTTATCATATACATAAAATTTGGAAAAATTGGGAGTAAATTGAAATAGTTACAAAGAGTCAAAAAGTATGAAAATATGCCTTATTTCCTCGTCTTAAGACTCATGAGTCCCCTTAATCGAATACCCAAATCGAATCACAGTTCACTTGAATTTAAACTTTTTTTTCACTTTATTTGCGGAAAAATTTCCAAACAATCAGAATATCTTCAAATGATCTATTTATGATTAAAAAGTTTGAATTAAAAGTATTAAAAAATAGAAAAAGAATTAAAAATTTAGACACACAATGAAACATTTTTTTTTTCAGTGATTCAATTTTTAGTGACAATCACGCTTTGTTTACATCGTCAAAGATGTATGATCTCACAGAAGAAGCCTCGTTAGAATCCAAATAACTCTAAAACTACTGAAGTAACATATAAAGTGAACGCAGAAAAAATTATCAGATTTTAAAGCTCTTTCTAAATATGCAAAATTCATGTACTTTCATGGAAAAAAAATACATCGATTTTAACTTTTAAAACATGGCGAATTACGTTTCGTACGGCCAGTTGGGATCTGTGGAGTATGCATTTAGAATTGAAATATATCTAAAACTATTAAAGTAATAGAATAAGTGTACGCAGAAAAATTTATCGGTTTTTAAAGGTGTTTCCAAATATGTAACATTTATGTACTTTCATGGAAAAAAAATACATCGATTTCGACATTTTCAAACATGACCGAATTTCATAACGGATGCCATACCGGAAACTAACCACTAGGAATTGTTCCGGTGACCGACCGTCAAAGTTTTTCTTATATTTATTACCATGTTTTTATTAACTTGCTTTCTTGTGTGTTTATTTGTTTGTTTCTGCGTGTATATGTTTGTCCAGTAGAAATCTTGCAATCGATTTTTAACTAACTTCTCGACTAGGTAGACATTTGAAACTTTTAGAATAGCTCAGAACACGATGACAATGCATTTTTTTATACTTTCAGCCATCTTTAAGCAGATTTAAATCCATTTTCAGTTATTTTCAGTTAATTTTGTTGTGTAGACTGGTGCAGCCATAATAAAGAATTATGGAAATAATTTCCTTCCATAATTTCCATAATCCTATTGGCCAGAAAGGGAACTAGTCAAATGCATCAAGTCAAACAAGTAAAATGCAACAAGTCAAACAAGTAAAATGCAAGTTAACTTCCAATTAACTTCATTTTCTTTCAAGTTGATGGGATAATTCATTAAATTTTTTTTAAGTATTTATTAATACATAGAATTGTCAAGTTTATATGATTCAACAGAAAATTTTAAAACATATCTAAAGGTATCTAAAAAGTCTTTTTATCTTATAATTATATAGATGAAACAAACATTGGCAACTGCAATTAGTGGTGTTTTTATTGGTGACCGCATTTTCCAGTCACCAGTAAAAACGTAAAGATATTCTTTCTTGGAATTATCTTCTCTAACGCATTCTTATCGCCTAAGTCTTACTGAGAACATATAAAGCCAGACTCCTAGATCCCCGGCTGTCCGGTACTTTGGATGCGTTAGCAATTGAGGAGTTGAAAGGCAAAGTGGTGTAAGTGAAAAGAGTTTTCCTGCAAAAATTACAAAAAATTCTACTAGAAATTGAATAAATTACAATTTATAACAATTATCATAATATTGCAAATAATGACTATTTACAATTCCACTGTAAATTAAACATGGAGATTACATTTTTGCCCTCAAATGAAAATTTTAATATGTGACTTACATCACTTTGCCTTTCACCGCCTCAATTGTGGACAGTTTTTCATGATTTTTCTATCTCCATGCATTGTCATTTGAAGATATCAAATCCCAGTTTCCAAACACTCGTGTGCCCACGACTTTCCAGTACCATAATTATGCATAGAAACCCACTTTGGGGTACCAGTTTCTAGGCAACACTTCCTCGTCGTATAAAGGTTCTATTTTTATAACTTGACAGGAAGATAAAAAAAAAATAGTCTAGGAAAAATTTATATTGTAAATGTCTTTCTAAACAGAAACACTAAACATCTTAAGAAAGTTGAAAGATGGCAGGGAAGATATATAGCTTTCTTGGAATTATTATTTGTGCTGCTATAAATGCATCCGATACGTGACTTCGCTACAGAACACCTTGAGTGGGAAAACATTCAACCCACGTGGTACATTACCCATTACTTTCTTTGTTCTTTCGTCGTCTGACAAAAATGAAGAATTTCTAAATTATTTTGACAGTTTGTTTTAGATATGCTTTTCTGGGAACTTTTTATGCTCGTATAATATACGCGTAGGAAAAATATGTCAATTTTAATGTTAGGAAGTAGGCTCCTCACTTCGATTATATTAAAGTTGTGTGTGTAAACTTAACGATACTTGTACTAAGGGTGTCCGGGATATTCCGTGTGTTATCCTTGCTATGTATATCTCTATTTCAGGTCTTAATGTTGTAATAACATACAAAAGACCTGAAGATTGTAGGAATCTCTCGAATATTTTGTATTTTATTCGTTTGCTCGTTTTATAAAACAGACTTCAGGATTTTTAACGTAGGATTACGTTCTTCCATAACAGCTCGCGGTAAAGCAAAATTTCAGACGTTAAAAGCGTCGTCGCAAATTATAAATCAAGGGTGGCAGAATATTATTTCTAAAAGGTGATTTTTTTTTGTTTTCTCCCTTTTTCTTCCTTCCTACTTAACCAAAATCGATAAATGGGGTACGATTTTAAAGATTAAGATCTCCGCGTCATACGAATTATTAATTTAGAATTACACAATAACGGTCCTTCGGAGAGAAAATGAATGTCCTGCGTCGCGAGTTATAATTTTGGCAGAGTGCCAAATATATATATATATATATATATATATATATATATATATATATATAATATCATTATTATAATGAAAAGTTTTTATAAAGAGAATATACCAATCAAATCATTAAGCAGAAAAAAAATCTTTAAGAATCAATTATTAATAAAAACCAAAAGTTCCACTAATTTTTATTTGTTTTCGTTAGAAATTGGATTATTCTCTTTAAACGAACTTCAGAGAGAAAACATTTCAAAATATGTAATAATCATTATTGAACGGAAACAATAGGTTTCATCCTAAGAAGTAAATGAAATGAACCAAAAAAAACGAAGGATATCTAAATAATGAAGCTGAAAATTGTAATGGGTGTGATATTCCATTGTTTAAATAACTTATTTAAATAAATGGAAATATTTTTATATTAAATATTATTTTTCGTTGCATTCAATTAGCTTCAAAATCAGTATACAAACTTTTCACCAAGAAACTTATCAAATTCGAGCCAAATTTTGTATTTCTAGAAATGTGTTTTTATTTTTTCTGGTAATTGGCAAGTTTGTTTTCCCCGAACATTAAAGAGATATAACCGTTTTAAATTTAATTAAAAACAGTTTTTATAAGGTATTTGGGGAAAAAGATAAGGTTTTCATTAAATGGGATTTATTTGTTGTTGTACATATGAAATATGTGGAATGACTAGATGTTTCGAGATATGTTATTTTAAAAAAAATTAAGTATATCGTATAAAATTGGATTAGGAAAGAAAGAAAAAAATTATTCACTTACGATTGAAAAAAAAAATTCAACGAATTTTTCATTTCGTTTAAGTGGTTCCTGAAGTTTATGCATTGATTTCTTCCACGCATAAAAAATATGTTTCTCTATTCCGAGAATTTCTAAAATTAATATCAGAATTTTTAAAATCACTTGATGGAAATTGATTGGAAAAAAGTAGGAACACGAATAGAAGAGTAATATTTTTTTAGTTAAACGAAATGCATTGTTTAAATTCAAAATTAATTTTATCCAGCATTTTCATTTGTTGTTATTTTCCGCCATTCATACATTACTTTTTCCAATAAAATCTTGCAATATTCGATAATTCGGTACTTTTATTAATGCAATTGAAATGCTAATATATAGATTAAAGGGGTTGCTACTTTATTTAGCTAGAAAATTAACATGGGAAATTAAAAAATATATATATATATATACACACACACACACACACACACACACACACACACACACACACATATATATATATATATATATATATATATATATATGTGTGTGTGTGTGTGTGTCTGTGTGTGCTAGAATATCAACAATAAAATTTATTTACCTAGAAAATTAACAAGGGAAATTAATATATATATATATATATACAATATTAGCAAAGGGGATGATGGATGACAGGAAGAGACCTCGAATCATTATTCAGTCGTGGATAGTGGCTGGTAAAAGGCTTAGGTAGTCCGGTCGAGGAACACAGGATCCACATAGTTGGTTACACAGATCAATTATTCTTCCCCTCAGGGGGTTTACCTTCTTTAGGTAAACACGGGTGTCGCAATCCCGAGGTACCCCAGCGAACTTTCCCTTCTTTCCCTTTTTCCCTTCCCTTTTCCTTCTACTTTTTTCCTCCCTCGTTGCGGTTGCCTCTTCGGAGGTGAGGGCTCCTCATCAGAAGCTGTAGCCATTCTGTGCTTCTAGCTTCTAATGGCGATTAACTGCCCACGTGTTTGCCGTGCGTGGAGACCCGTGTCCCAGGAAATGGGGATCCTGGTAGTTGAGGGGTTTTATTCTTCGCCATAATGTGGGCTTCAGTAAGATAACGCTCCAACACACTACTTTGGCCCTTGCTTCAGGTAAACGGGAGGTGCACATTGGTCCCGTGTGTACCAATCGGCTGGTCGGTTAGACAATGTTCACTGGCTCAGGGCTAAGCAACCGGTCATTGGCCGCGCGCGTATAGTTCCCGGTTAGCACTGGCGCAGTAACCGGCGTCCCCTTGTTGGGCTCCATGGTGGGTGGTGCCGCCGGGGACCGAACATACGGCCCATTTTTATGGATAACACAACCAAAGAAAGTACTAATCAACGTGCATCATCTAGATCATATAACATCAATCAAACTTCTCGCTTCTTTATAGTTAAGCGTACGGAAGGCAACTTCACCACTGTTTCACCTTTCCTCATTCAAAAATGTATAAATTCTGTTATAGGCCATGTGAAATCAATAAAGAAACTCCGTTCTGGTGACCTCCTTGTTGAAGTATTGACAGCAGTACAAGCTGCGCAGTTGTCTAAGATAAATATGTTTGGCAATATTGCTGTGTCCGTGGCTCCTCATGGATATTTGAACTCTTCGAGAGGCGTAATATCGGAGGCCGATCTCCTCCATACCCCCGAAGAGGAAATCCTGGAGCATCTACACGACCAACATGTGTCTGGTGTTCGTCGTATTAATATTCGTCGAGATGGGAAAGTGCTTCCAACGAAGCATCTCATCTTGACTTTCGACACACCAAAATTACCATCATTCCTTATTGCTGGGTACCTTCGGTGTCCCATCAGGCCCTACGTCCAGAACCCTCTCCGTTGCTTTCAGTGTCAACGTTTCGGACACTCGAAAGCATCGTGTCGTGGTTCCGTGGTCTGTGCCCAATGTGCCCAGCCTGACCATGCATCTGAGACCTGCACAAAGCCAGCTAAATGCGTCAACTGCCAAGGAGATCACACATCATACTCACGCTCCTGTCCAAAATGGATAGTTGAGAAAGAAATTCAGACCGTAAGAGCCAACAATAGTCTGTCATACTTAGAAGCGCGCAAACAGGTCGAGGCTAGAAGCCCTAGAGTTGGTGTTTCATACGCCTCTGTTGCCGCTTCCAAGAGAGTTATGTGTAACTCATCAACCCAAACGGAGCCTATTATTACAACCAATAAACCAAACAATAGTAAAACTCAAACAACCCAACCTTCAAAATCTAATTCACAACCTAATAAAACATCCCGTTCTTCCATCTCAAAACCTCCCACACCTAAACCAGTTATACATAAAAAATTAAAAAGTGCTGAAGTTGCAAAGCGAGAGAGTCATTCACGTAAGGTGAAAGACCCTCGCAATGTGGCGCGTATGGAGGAGGATTCCCTCCAAATTTGCGCGTCCAATTCGGATCTTTCTGATCCTGATGCTGGGGTGTCTATGGACACCTCAACTCCTCCCGCTCGTGCTCCTTCTCCCTCTTCCTCCTGATGGCGACTTTAATTTCCTGGAACTGTCGCGGTTTCCGTAATAAACTTTCAGATCTGAAGTCTTTGATCACAGATTACCATCCGGCGTGTGTCACACTTCAGGAAACTTTCCTGAAGTCAGCGGACACGGCCAAATTACGTCGTTATAGTATTATTCGGAAGGACAATGTTTCGGGTGTGCGAGCGTCTGGAGGTGTTGCTCTCCTGACCTCTCACAGCTATCCCTACTCTGTCCTATCGTTAAATACTCCACTTCAAGCGGTAGCAGTGCGTGTGCAGATGCGGAAATTAATCTCCGTGTGTGTAATATATCTGCCACCTAACGACGTTGTTGATCAAAGAACTCTCGACGACTTGGTGACTCAGCTTCCGGAACCTTTTGTTATACTTGGAGACTTTAATGCTCATAATGTTTTGTGGGGGAGTAGCTGTAACACCGCTCGAGGAAGGCAAGTGGAGCAGTTAATAACTGACCACAATATTTGCCTCCTCAATAATGGTGATCCTACTCACTTTCACGAGCCATCTCGGACATTTCACATCATCGATCTTGCCATCTCTTCACCGTCAATCTTTCCATCTTGCAACTTTTGGGTCGGGACAGATCTTCGCGGAAGTGACCATTTTCCTGTGTTTGTGTCACTATCCGGCACTGGATCCGTAGTCTGTCGCCCTGCGCGATTCAAATATGAGTCTGCGAACTGGTCGCGATTTACAGACATTGCAACCATTACCCAGGCTATGGTCGACGGTGATATCGATGATGCGGTTCGTCTTGTCTCCAACGTTATAATAGAAGCTGCCGATGCAGCCATTCCCAAGAGCTCACCTAATGGTCGAAGAAACTGGAAACCGTGGTGGAACCTTGAGTGTTCTGCAGCATTGAAAGTACAACGTAAAATGTGGGGGATATTTCGCCGATATCCCACCACTCCAAATTTCGTTGCTTTCAAGCAAGCAAGAGCTAACGCTCGTAGAGTGCGTCGACGTTGCCAGAGAGAGTCGTGGAAAAAGTACGTTTCGGAATTGACACCATCCACCCCCAGTAAACAGCTTTGGACGAAAGTAAAGAAATGCATAGGATTATATCCAGACCAGCCAATACCGTGCATTGTTCAAAATGGCGTTACACTTTCTACCTTAGAGGAAATAAGTAACGCCATTGGCAGCGCCTTCAGTTCAGTGTCGAGTGCGTCGTCGTATCCGACCACTTTCATGCGACACAAACTGCGTGCCGAGTCAAGACCTTTGCGTTTCGATACTCAGTCCGATCTGGCCTACAACTGCCCCTTTACGGAGAACGAGTTGGAGAATTGCCTTCGGCAGACTCGGATGACTTCCCCGGGTCCCGATGGCATTAGTTATGCTATGTTACAGCATCTCTCTCGCAGCTCGCTCCGTAATTTGCTGTATCTATTTAATAGAATCTGGGAGGAACATGCTTTTCCATCCTCTTGGCGTAGGGCAATAGTTATTCCTATTCCCAAACCGGGAAAGGATGCCTCTAGCCCTAAGAATTACCGTCCAATTGCACTCACCAGCTGTTTATGCAAGCTGCTGGAACGAATGGTTAACAATCGGTTAGTGTATCAGTTAGAATCCCAGCTTTGTCTGTCATCTCTACAAAGCGGATTTCGGCGTGGCCGGTCCACGATGGATAATATCATAGCCTTAGAATCCGAAGCTCGCAATGCCTTTGTCAGAAGAAACCACTTAGTGTCTGTTTTCTTCGACATTGAAAAGGCTTATGACCGGACGTGGCGATATGGTATCCTTCGTGACCTTTATAATAACACCTTTCGTGGTCACTTGCCGATTTTCATTGCGAACTTCTTGTCACTACGAGAATTTCAAGTTCGCATTGGTACAACGCTTTCCGATGTTTACATTCAAGAAGAGGGAGTTCCTCAGGGCAGTGTATTGAGTGTTACACTGTTTTCCCTGAAAATTAATGGCATTTTACAGTGTTTACCACCATCTGTTCGTGGCAATCTGTATGTCGATGACCTGCAGATCTCGTGTCACGGTAAGGATATGCGTTACATCGAACGACAATTGCAAGCTTCAATATCTCGCATGATGACATGGTGTTCTGAGAACGGTTTTACGTTTTTGGCCGAAAAAACCTCTTGCGTTCATTTTTGTAAGCGCAGAGGTTTGCATCCTGACCCGCAAATATACCTAGGAGATTCTTTGATATCTGTGGAGAACGTTTTTCGCTTCTTGGGTGTGTTGTTTGATAGCAAGTTAACCTTCCTTCCGCACGTAATATATCTACGGCGGAAGTCTGAGCAGGCTCTTAACTTGCTGAAAGTTCTATCCAACACGTCCTGGGGAGCTGAACGAGCTACCATGCTCCGGGTTTATCGCGCGGTCATTCGATCGAAAATGGATTATGGATGCGCCGTGTACGGTTCAGCACGCTTTTCCGTGCTACGGAAACTGGACACGATTCATCATTCCGCCCTTCGAATCTGTTCTGGTGCTTTCAGAACATCTCCCGTAAAGAGTTTAAATGTCATCTGCGGTGAGCCTTCTTTACCATCTATTCGCAAGCAATTGTCGCTTCAGTTGTACTTCCGTATCCTCTCGCAACCTAATCACCCACTCCATTCTGCTCTACTTGACAGTCAGAATGATCGACTTTACCAAAATCGGCCATCTTGCATTCCGCCTTTCGGACTTCGCATGAGGACGTTTCTTATTTCATCTCCGCTGTGTGATGTGGATGTCATGCTGCAACCGACTTTGCATTTTCCACCTTGGCGAAACCACAAGATTTCGTACTTGCGCCCCTTCCAGGGTTTTACAAAATCGAATACGGATCCTGTCATTTTTCGCCAGCTTTTTGCGTCGCACCTCGCTAGTTACCCTCACTATGTTAATGTGTATACCGACGGCTCGAAAACAGAAGATCATGTTGGATGTGCCTTCGTCTGTGGCAGAGACGTTAGGAGCTTTTCACTTCCTGACTGTTTTTCTGTCTTTTCAGCAGAATTTGTCGCTGTACATGAAGCTCTGAAGTACATCTTCCGGCAGAGCGATAGGCGTTTTATAGTGCATACAGATTCCATCAGCGTTTTAGAGACTTTGGAGAATGGTGAAGTGTCACACTCCCATTCCCTTGTATCTCCGGTGTTGGATCTGCATCGTCGCCTCTGTCGTCGTGGCTTCAGTGTCCTTTTCTGCTGGGTTCCTGGTCATGTCGGCATATCGGGTAACGAGCAGGCAGATGCTGCGGCTAAAGGTGCTGTGCATCGGCTGAATCAGCATGTGCCTATCAGTGATGTGAAGTCCGCTGTGAAAAAGTTAATTAGGAACGAATGGCAAGTTGATTGGGATCTGCAGGTTACTAATAAGCTGCGACAGGTTAAACCATGTATTGGTGCTTGGCCATCAGCTCAACTGCGTCGTGCAGACGTCATACTCACACGGTTGAGAATCGGGCATTCCCTTTTGACGCATCGACATTTGTTGATGGGTGAGGATGCCCCTCTCTGTCAACATTGTAAGGCTCCACTTTCAATTGGACATATTTTGACGTCTTGCCCCTCGCTTCAAGCCCAGTATAATAGGTTTTTTGGCTCCAGTTCACCTATCTTAATTGAACTGCTGGGGGAGCCCCCCCATCCTGCTCTGTTTGCCTTCTTATTTTTTACTGGTTTTATACGCAGTCTGTGCTTTAGCAATTGATTTTATAGTTAAACTTTTATTGCCTTTTACAAATATCTTTTTTTAGAAATCTTTTTATCAATTTTATGTATCATTGTTTTTACCACCTTATATATATCACCGTTTTTTATGCCTTTTACATATCTTTCTATATTACCTTGTATATATCATCATTCAAACTTGTTTATACATAATTTTTATCATCCCTTTTATTCTGTTTTTCACGGTTACTTGTTTTTATATTTATTAATGTTGGTTATTTCACCGTTGGTTCGAGCGTGGCGACTTTATAGAATCTTTTTGCTCTAGTCTTGTGTTTGGCGCTTTATGTCCTATTTTGGATCTTGCGCCATAAAACCCCAACCAACCAACCAACCATCAATTATTCTTTTGTAGTACTCCGATGTTTAGATATACTTCATTATATTCATACTGAATAATAACTATGGAACCATCATACGTGGAAAATATCATCCTGGAGATGTCGGAACAGAACATAGTAATATATAACCCTCAGCGAATTTTACGGCTTGTTTTACAGACTAGAGCAAAACACAAAAAGGTCGCGAAAACCCTAGGTTCACGCCCTGAGTACAGGCGCGATGAACTTTTAATTGGACAAAAGGTGACACCTGACCCAAGCACGTAATATGGGGTGATCGTCGTCATAGTTATGGAACATGCGTTGTTATATAACATGTAGGCGCGTTGCGTATTTAAGGGGAAAACTAATAGCTTATTGTGGAGCATCTAGATCCAAATCAATTTCAGGGATAATGTTCTGTTGCGGTAAGACAAAGTTAAAGAAGAGGAAGGTTTATCGTTTCATATATATATATATATGTGTGTGTGTGTGTGTGTGTGTGTGTGTGTGTGTGTGTCTGTGTGTCTGTGTCTGTGTGTGCTAGAAAATCAACAAGGAAATTCATTTAGCTAGAAAATTATCAAAGAAAATTAATATATATATATATGTAACATCTGGACACCCAAGGAGAGAGAAATATGGCATCCAGCATGTCATGATGTCAAGGGATGAAGAGTAGTCGTGGCTCGAAGAATAGACAACTCTGCAAGTTACGGCATCACAAAACTTTATTAGGAGCAGAGTACGTCTCCCCAAGACAGTTACAAAATCCGAAAAGCGCGCAGGTTTGTTGTTCAGGTGGCTTATATAAACTTTGTCATGTGATCATGATAGTGATTAGGGATTTGCTGTTGTCGATAAGTCACATGTGGTTTTATGTAATCTGCGCAGAGCCTATATGAAATGGGTGACGCCACGTAGGTTTGAAAAAGAAAGCCATTTCATATTTTCCACCGGAGGTCTTTTAGGACTTAGAATTGAAAACGAAAATTAGCTCGTACGCCCAAGGGAATTTAGAATAATGTTAGATTTTAAAATGGTATGGGGTTTTTAATGTTATATATATATATATATATGTATAAATACACACACACACACACACACACACACACACATATATATATAGGTGTGTGTGTGTGTGTGTGTGTGCGCGCGCTAGTAAATTGACAAGGAAATTTATTTATGTAGAAAATTAGCAACGGAAATTAATATATATACACACACACATATGTGTATGTGTGTGTGTATGAGCGTGTGCGGGCGTATATGTCTGTCCTATTTAAAAAAAAAAAAACCTAAATTGAAGGTTATTGTGTACACGGTTTCTACTTTTACAATCGTGGCTCCTCCCACGAAAGCGTTGGCCGGACGATGGCCGAATAGCTAGGGCGCTGGTATTCCATAGCAAAGTCTGCGTGTTCCAGTCTCACACTTGGCATGAACATATATAGCCTTTCGGTTTAATAATTAGCCTTCGTGTTGCAAAAATTGACTACAGCGCTTCAGACTGAACTAAACCCACGAAGCCGTTTTCAGTACATTTTGTCACTAATCTTGAAGATTCGTTTCTTCAACGAGCCAGGTAAATTGTCTTTCGAAATTGGCCAACTACACGGCGAGGTTTTTTTTTTTTTTGCTTCTTGTAATGTGGGCTCCGTACTTGTGAACCCACTTACCACCCTCATGCCAGTTCAATTTAGACCGTGTAACCCGAAAGGGCTACATCTGATGGAATCGTACCCTCTTCCCACTCTCATACACCACATGGAGGGACTTTCCAGACTGCGGATTTAACATGCACGCACCCACCGTAGACACGAAGTTTCTTCAGTCGTGATCGTCGAGTTTCGAACCGACAGCCTCAGCACCGTTATGCACGCAGAAAAAACTGCTCTGCGAACGTCCAATAAACACAAGATCGGGACGCACGGAGGAAATTTGCATATGGCAAGACACCAATCACTGATGACAACACAGATCGGACAAAAGAAAAGACTTATTTTGATTACATATTTTCCAAATGGGTGCCACCATAGGCCTTTCAGAACTGTTTTTTTGTGTGTGTGTATAACGCGTCCGTTTTTTGTGATACCCGTACCCTATTTAGGCTTTTCGCATGCGCTGAGCATTTTGCCACGGGAAAAAGGGGGCTTTGCCATTCGAAAATTTCGAGTTTCTGTACCTGAACCGTAACTTTGAGTGCCACGTTGTTGCAGTTCACACAATACCGACCTCATACCTCTGAAATCTTATCTCGATCGGTTGATCGGAACGGCCGATACAGGTCCGTATATCGGCAAAGTTTATTTATGACCACCCTGTATATACACGTACATATATATAGATACATATATGCATAACACATACATACATATACACATACGAAAGAGGTTAGGAACGATAAGTAATCTTACGTTAGTAACCCGCGGTAGTTTCGTTAGAAGATACTACCTGGATTTTTTTTTCTCGATTATGATAAAAACTAGCTAAAATACTCACTTTGAATTGACATTAATAATTAGATCTAATATTATTTATAATCGACATTTTGTTCTTGATCTACTTTTTTAATATTTTTATAATACCATGCGTTTACCCCATATTTGTATTTCTTTAACATACTGCAGCTCAAAATATAGTTTACAACTCGCGGTTAGTAAATACAGAAGTTCGTTCGCACTTTATGGAAACGATTTTGAAATTTATTTTTGTCGTTTGCATTTTGAGATAAAATTTTGGCAAATTCAGAATAATGATATGCTACTGTTTTGTTTTGATTCGAAAATAAAATAAGATTTATTTTGAAAATGTCTCCTAAAAATGATAGATTGCTCGAAGGTTACGTAACTGCGCTTTCCGAGGAGAAATATTCGTAACAACAAATTATAAATCGGTATAAAAATCGTGGTTATGACATTTGAAAGAAACGTATTTATAATATATTAAATTCGAAAGGAAAAAAAAGTCTAACTGAAAGTAAAAATGAACACATGACCGCGAAAACTCATCCTATAGACTGTTCGAACGCAGGTAAATATACAGAAAATGAATTATCTGATCCTAAAAGAAAATACACTGACTCAAAGATAGATTGCATCGAAACTAGGAATGTCTTCTGGCACTGTAAGTATCATTCATAAATATTTGAAGTTAAATAATATGTTTAAACCTAAAGTTCATCTACTTTTGCCAATGCATATTGCTGAAAGAAAAACAAATTGTAGAAATTTATAGGAAAATCCCCTAGCTGCTGAAAAATAGGAATTTTTGGCAACGCTTGAAGAGGCATGAATGTATTTATGTGACTGTAATAAAAGAAGATCTATTTTCTATTGCTAAAATGACGAGAATGACTGTACGAAATGGCTTCGTCAATGTATAGAAAAGTTCCCAAAGGGATTCATGATTTCTGCAGGATTTCGTTAAAATTTCAAATTAAAAATCAAAAAAGTCTCAAGTAAAGCGAAAATTAATTCACTCTACTATCCGCAGAAAATTTTAGAGCCAATTTTTGAAAAAGAAATTCCAGCCTTATATGGAAAGGATGTTGATAAAATTGAATTTCATATGGACTCTTGTCCCACGTCTAAATCAACTGCCGCTTATGTAGCAAAGAAAAAAGTGAGAAACAGGAATGAAGTGTATACTATTCAATGAAATACATGTAAAAAAACGGACGCTTCTCCCATAGACGCTTTCGGTTTATTAAAACGAACCTTAGGAAAACGGCATGGAAGAACATTGAACGGTCTTCGGAAAACGGTCTTAGAGAAATTGGGTAAAATTGACATGACAGTACAAAGAAAAAATTTACTTTCATGGAAAAATTTGAGCTAGAGCTATTGTCAAGAACCATGACTATCAGATAGAAGCAAATCACCGCAAAAAATACTGCATTTATACATAAAACTTAACTATCAAAATCGTCTCCATAAAGTGCAAACGACCTTCTGTAGGTTGTCACGGTGAATATTAGCGTTGGCGAGCTGATATTGCGCCAAGTGGAAACAGCCGCCAAGTTTTCAGGTACAAAACGTAACGACCAATTTTTAATCATCAGTGTCATTTCGTATCAACCGGTTTACTCTTCGAAATATTCCATTTGCTCTGTTATATCCGCCGACTGAAATAAATATTTCTCTCATTTTTAAGTAAGTTTAAATCTGAAAAATCCATTAAGCAGACCGAACGATTTGAAATTAGACATTTTTTTGGACATTCCTTCTGCAATAATATCGTGAACTATATCGCTAAATCATAAGACAGCGAGTGACATCAGCAAAATTTCAACATTACGGAATATTTCTCGTTAAAATTATTATTCATTTGAATACCAAAATAAATTTTATCCCGGATTCTGAAATGAATTCAAGAAAGTCAAACATTCTTGTATGATTAATTAACTCCACTACACGAGTATTTCATCAAACACTTCGAAACCTGGGGAAAATGAATTTTCTTCCCTCCAATGAATTATTTAGGAATTCATATTTAACTTATACCAACACATAATCAAGAAATATTTAATAAGAGTCTTTCACGCGGTTAGGAGATTGAAAACAGTTCGGGATATAAATGAAGTCGCGGTGGGATCAGTTTAAATTCATAAGGAATAGGAAGCAGCAGCTTCCGACCAAGCTCCTTAATGTTGTAAATTAGCTGAATACCTGTGCTTCGCTACGGAGTATATTCAAATTAAATACAACGGTCAATGTATGCAATTAATGCAAAAAAAAAATCGAAAAATATATTAATAAAAAATAGTAACGGATATTTTATAGACAAAATAATGTAAAAGAAAATATTGAAATGAAATCTAATGGAACATACTAAAGAATATAGTACAGTAAATATATAACATTCTTTGTATAACAGGTAGAAATTTACAACAGTGATTAAAAGTTGATTGGTTGATTTTTATTTTATTGCCGCAAGGTCCATCGAGGCACAAACTGTGCCAATCGTATGGTGTACAAGTAAAAACCAAACTCGGAGCAGATATATAAAACAATGTTGTGTTGTATTTTGTACAGTTTAATAAAAGGTGTAAAGTATAAAATTTCTAAAACCAAAAAAAATTTAATAAAAGGAGAAGATAATTAAAAACAACACTGATAAAAACCGTGAGATACAAGATAACAAAGAGCTAAATTTCAGAATAAAACCAGTGGTGTGTAAAAAGTGTAAAAGCTTTGCGTGGGGTTACTCCCCACAACAATGATTAAAAGACGTGTAGAAAGGTGATATAAAAAAGTAATATACAAAGGTGATATAAAGGGACGTAAAGGTGGTGACAAAATGTGATATGAAAGATGATTAAAAAGTGATAAAGGGTGATGAATACGATGATGAGTAAAGATAAAATAATTCAAATATAAAAGTGATTATACCAGAAATAAAATTCAGTGAAGCATAACTTCATGTAAGTAACGTAATTAATACAACGAAATATAACGTAACGTAAATTAGAGAATACCAGAATAATTATTTGTTGTGCAGGTAAGAGTTTACAACACTGATTACAGGCGTAAAATGTATCTATATATATATATATATAAAAGTGTTCCCTAACTGACTGACTCATATACAACGCACAGACCAAACCGCTGGACCTAAAGGGCTGACATTTTGCATGGCGATACTTCTTATAGTGCACTAAGAAAGATTTTTGAAAAATCCTTCTTAGATTTTTTAAATTAAATATTTAATCTGTTTTTGTAACATTCTTTAAAGTTTGTATTTAAAATAATAATCCGAGGGTTATAAAATTTATATCACGAGAACGATCATAAAAATTCTTTAAAATGAAATCCTTTTCGAACATTTACCACCATTTTCTGAATTTTGGTGAATTTTTAAAGATTAATTTTTAGACTTTAATTTATCAAACGCTGATCACGTGGTTTCTTTTCTTTTTGTGATATTTTAAATTCATTTTGCGTCACTTGCATAACAGCGAAATAGAGAAAAAAAATTTCTTTCGTTCTGATGCGGCAGATGATTGGACATTATCCCGAAAATATTAAAATACAGTAAAAGAAATGTTCCTCAAACTGTCCTCTATTAACTGTACTATATTATTTAGTATGTTCTATCAGATTTAATTTCAATATTTCTTCTATATTATTTTGTCTATAAAAATATTCGTTACGATTTTTTTATAAATATATATTGTTTTTAGCATTAATTGCATACATTCACCGTTGTATTTATTATAAATATTTTTTTAAATTTTTTGTCATTAATTGCATACACTAACCGTTGTATTTAATTTGAATGTACTCCGAAGAACGGGTATTCAGCTAGTAAATGATATAGAGATATAATAAAATGATTGAAATAAAAATGTGATAAGAGCAGTGATATAACTCAATGATATAATTCAGTGAAATATAACGATATAAATAACGTAGTTTAAGTAAATTCAATTATACTTATAAATTTATCAACATATAGTAATTTAAAACAAATAAATTTATCTCACTGCCATTGAGTATCATAGGTATATTTTAATAATATTTTTCTGATACAGCGTTTCTTGTAGTCGAGATATCTAAAGAAGTTTGTAAAACAAAGCCACTATAAAACGTTTATAATTTTTGAAAAAAAAATACATTTTAGCAAGGTTTCCCGAAATTATTAATTTTTTTCTTTTTAAAAATCCTTCCAGGAGAAAAATGATTTAAACTTACTTATTACCATGTTTTTATTAACTCGCTTTCTTGTTTGTGTGTGTGTTTGTTCAATACAAATCTTGCAATCGATTTTTAACTATCTTCCCGACTAGCTAGACATTTTGAACTTTTAGAATAGCTCTGGACACGATGACAATGTACTTTTTTAATTCTTTTAGCCATCTTTAAGCCGTATTGAATTCATTTGCAGTTACTTTTATTTTGTAGACTGGTGCAGCCATCTATCAGCCGGGACGGGAACGAAAAGTTAAACGCAAGTTAACTTCTAATTAACTTCATTTTCTTTCAAGTTGATGGGATAATTCATGAAAACAATTTTAGAAAGTATTTATTAATACATAGAATTGTCAAGTTTATATGATTCAACTGAAAATTTAAAAACATGGTATATAAACAGTTTTTTATCTTGTAATTATTTCTTATAGCTAATAAAATATATCCTCGAACATATCAATATATGAATAATGCACCAATGAATTATTTGCATCCTTTATCGTGACAATGGCATATTAGATTAGTAATTTGCTGCTATCTGAGTTTACTCTCACAAACTTATCTAATTATACTATCTATCGTGCCAATAGCATATTATGACAGTAATTTACTGGGATTTTTGTTTTAATGTCTTACATAATTATTCTCTACGGGAATGTTGTTTCGGATAATCTATCAGAATTAAATAGTAGTTTTACATGCACACCTTTAAGGCTACTGGTTAGAAGCTCTATTCGATCCCCGGAGCTCTGCGTTAACCTATAGAGGATTCTCGACTCTGATATGAGTCGTTCACTGCACACATTGATTAACTCCACTTTTTGAAATATCTTAAATTCAAGGTATCCGACTACGTTCGGAGCTCTTTTTTTCTTTGAAAGACTGTACTTGCGAAGATTTCTATCTCATGTTTCGAAGGAATATTACACCAAAACTCGAAAATGAGGAAAAAATAGACATTAACTATGCAAATCTATATATATATCTATATAGTATTAAACCCGAATAATAAATGAAAATAATAATCTTTCAAGTCAGATTTTATACTAAAAAAATTATATTTTAAGACATTTCAAAGAATTACCGTTGATTTTTCGATGAATTACCGGTCTCTTATTGTAAACAAACGTTTTTTGTTGCCATTTTCATTTTAGAAGTTCATTCCAAAACAAAATTTGGCATTTTTCGTTTTCAGATTTTAAGGGTTTATTTTAAATGCATATATATTTTTCATTTATAGTGTTATTTATTCTAGGTTATTTAAGCTGTGTTTAGAAACATAGTACAATTGCAATTATTTCTTTTGCAGCAAACGATTTTTTATTACCGCTTACCAAAATCGTCTAAAAAATGTGCGAACAGCCTCTGTATAAAACGCGTAGGTATGCGGCACAGAAATCGACAATATTTCTACACTCCGAATGGCAACGCCTGCACCTACCAGATGTAAACACTAGCGGGCGTCCTCAATTTGGTAACCGCGTGTCAACATGGATTTAGGAATGCTCGATGGCAACAGCTTCTAATGGAGATCTTTCACCTCCGAGGAGGAACCACACCGAGGGAGAAAAGAAAGAAAAAGTAGAACGAAGAGAGGAGAGGTAAAGGAAAGGAGAAATAGTTCGCTGGGGTACCTATGGGTTTCCGACACCCGTGTATAAACACCCTGAGGGGATTTAAAAAAAAAGATTGATAATTTTTATCCTACGTCCCCATTTATAGAATATTTTCCATAATTTATTGTATATTACTATATGAAAAAAAAACATTTACTTGAAGTCACTTAACCTTAATCTGATTAGATAACGAAACTGAATGTCTCTAATTTGTTTCGTTTTAGCAAATTTCTCTGCCAGAATAATCTAAAAAACCAGGCATTTCAGGGTAATTACTTTAATTTACATGATGGCTTACGATATTCTCACGAGTACACTTTAATGTATATAAAATATATTGCATTAGATAAATAGTGCACTTAAAGCAATAAACGCAGAATCACTAAAACATTTAAAATTAATGATGCTACTTGCGAATTTGACTATTAGTATTTATTTTTCTTCCAAAAAATCTCTTTTTTAAGTAATACTAGCTAAGTGGCAACCCGATGTGTTGCTTTTTCGATTTAAAATTAAATGGTTTTATTTCTTAAAGATTAAAAACTGTTTAATGACTTTTAAAAATATATTATAATTTTTTAAAAAACGAAATAACTATTTAAAATTCTCTTTTCCAAATTTTGGTTTTTGGTTTCTGAAATAATTCTTTCAAATTTCCGTTCACAAACTTTGCTTTTTAAACAAAAAAGAAGTTCATTGAATTAAAATAAATTCTAAAGATTTAACTTCTTATTTCCTAAAACAAAAATTATTTCTGGTACTTTAAAATTATTTCTTGGATTGTAAATATTACATCTCATGGGAGAGAAAAGTGCTTAAAAAAATAGAAAGACAGTTCTGATGAATTCAAAATTGGTGGCGGAAGAATCCTCATCACTTCCTCCTTAATTAGAAACAAATTTCACGAATTTGCTGGAATTATTAGTAAGTAAAATAATATGTCGAAACATTACGAACTCGGCATTGAAGTTACATTAAGATACTATGGCGATCAGCGCAGGAAATTTCAAAAGGGAGTTTCGTAAGTACTCTTTTTTAGACTGATAACATTTTTTTTATTAAATGTATTTGGTATATTTTGGAAGCTGAACATCTAGAAAATGCCGATAAATCGTAAAATTGACATTAATAGGTGCAGAAAACCGAAATATTTGTCCATCAAAATCGTCGATTTCGTGAAATTTGGAAAGCTGCTTTGTGCAAAAAGCTTCGTTTGCAGTGAAAAACAATTTTTAACTTTATAAAAATGTGTATATCCTTAAAGATTAAGAGTTGTAGAACACATGGAAATAAAAAAATTGTGGATTGGTGGACGGAAAAGTTGAATTTTGCATGCATGAAAATAGTGGAAATTTGCGAAACGGAAAGGAGCTGGCCCGACCGGAATGAAAGCTGTTTCTATTGCTCGCTTCTTTTGAGTTCGGCGGTTTTAGTTTAATAATTTAAAATGTTTAAAGTTTTGAAAGTTGAGGATAGCATCAGTGCACGCGTCTCGTCCGTCCGCGTCCATCGGTACCAGTCGCGATATCCTGCTATGCTCGGTTCCCGAGATTAGCCCGTCCCCGTGTCTGCTGACTGATAAACTAACATTTGTTAATTGTAAGATAGCATTTAGAAAAGCTGACAAATTTAATCTCGAAATTGGTGATAAGCAATACAGACATAAATTTTATTCACGCAAGATTTATTTAAGCCTAAAATCTAAAGAGACAAAAATTATCGCAAAAAATTCAAGATTAAAGATTTGTTTTAATATCTAAGAGGATTGAACATGCATTGACGGAATCCCTTTAGCAGTCTTTACATCTTTTTATGACCATAAAATTAGTAATAAAAAAGTACATATAATGTAACATAAGCATACGGTATTCAAAAATTACAAAGCTGTTCAAACGAGCCGTGTTTGAAGTAAATGTATGCATCTCCAGCGTACAGGTTGATCTTTGGCTCTTCGAGCTTTATGTTTTTGTTTGGCAGGCTTTATATGCTTTTCTTAATCATATCATCTTGCGTTATTCTACATGTTGCATCACAAATCGTGATGTATGATGTATATCCCTGTAATGGGAACCATGGGAGGTAGGTCGAATGATTGCGCTTTGTCAGTCACCAGCAAAACAACTAGAGAAATTCCGCATTAGTAATTCATTTCCGATCAGTGTATTCATTGGCTACGCTTTAATCAAGAGAATATAACAAATGGGACACCAAGGTTAATTCTGAAATTGTTCATGTTAGACAACGAACATTCATAAAATTGTTACATGTTAGTCTAAAATCTCTCTCTATACTCGAAGACAAAGTTTTCACCCCCCCACCCACACACATTATACATATGTAACATAACGCACATCCTTTTAAGGTAGAAAAGGGTAGACGAGACCGGAGTGGAGAACACCAACAAACACTCGAGGAAAAAATAGTGCACGCGTTGAAGAACTGGGCTTATTTATTCCGGATTATGGAAACACTCTGCAGAACAAACACACAGAAGATTTAACATCGACGCAGTTACACGGCGTAAGTTGACGACATGGGGTTTCACTATACAAAATTATAACAGTTGCGACATACATGTAGAGAGGGTGAACATATTAATTGCCTACTTTTGTATTTAGTATACTTTGAGTAACTAACTAGAGTAACTAACTACTGTAGTGTAATTGTTAAATGCAGTAGTAAGTGTATTGGAGGCATATCAGCAAATAATGTTTGAAAGTAATAAAAAAAAAGAATGATTTAATTACTTTAGAAGAAATTATTATAAAAATGTTTACCAGTAAACCTGTTCGTTAATCGTTTGTAATACAATTGTATTATGTATGTAATGTAATTGTTTAATGCAATAGTAAGTGTAATTATGTTTGAAATTGCATCTTAAATGTAAAATTGTAAGAGTAAGGTAATTGTATTGAAATTTTAACTTGAATGTAATTTGTGAGTATACAATGTAAATCGTAAAATTGAAATGTATCTCATAATGTAGTGGTTAATGTAATTATAATTGAAATGGTAATTGAAATTGCATCAAAATTGTTAGTATATAATGTAAATTGAAATTGTAAATCGTAATATGTTATTAATGCAATGGTAAATGTAATAGTAATCGTAATAGTAATTGAAAGAGCACCATGTATGTAAAATTGCATGTATATAATGTAAGCTGTATATAATGTAATCTGTGTGTATAAATTGCAATATGTTCACAAGCGACTTTAAATATGCCGTATAAGCTTAACGCTGTGGTCGGCGGAACCTTTAGAATTAGTATACTCTGAATTCCTTTGTTCTTAAAACAAAAATAGCTTGCTTACGCCCAAGTAACTTTAAAGGGAATTAAAACGAATTTGGAATTTAGAAATTTTTTTTTGTATGTTTTATATTGTATATTATATATATATATATATATATATATATATATATATATATATATATATATATATATATATATATATATATATATATATATATATATATAGTTATATATATATATATATATATATATATATATATATATAGTTATATATATATATATATACATGTATATATATATGTGTGTGTGTAATAGACCCATTACATCACGTCCTTAAAATATAATCTGAAAACGAAAACTAGCTCATATTTACATGGCTGGAGCTAGTCTCATATTGAAAGGGATAAAATTAAATTTGGAAGCTTTCGGCTCGAATCGTTTATTAGAGCAACAAAAGTACGCCCGTTCATATCAGAAGACAGATCGGAAGGGAATATCACCTTTCAACCTTACGCGCGATAGGGCGAAGAAAACATGTGTCTATTATTTTTTAGGGTCAGCAAAATTTGGGGCTCGCGATGCAAACCCACGCATTTCTCCAGACGTATACACGTGTAGAAATAGAAAGGCATGCGATTCATGGGAAGTTCTGTTGCTCAGGTTTTAAAGTGATAAATTAAGATTACTGCGGATTGGATTTAGTAAAGGGAATTTAAATGCTAGAATGGAGGGCATAATATTTAATTTATTACATATATATATATATATATATATATATATATATATACAGAAGGTCGTTCGCACTTTATGGAAACGATTTTGATAGTTAAGTTTTATATATAAATGCCGTATTTTTTGCAGCCATTTACTTCTGTCTGATAGCCACAGTCCATGACAATAGCTCTAGCTCGAATTTTCCGCGAAAGTAAACTTTGTCTTAGTAGTGTCATGTCAATGTTACCCCATTCCTCTTGGATCGTTTTCCAAAGTATGCTCAGTGTTCTTGGATGCCGTTTTCCCAAGGCATTTTTTAATAAACCGAAAGCGCAAAAGTCTATTTGAGAAGCGTCAGGTGCTTTTACAGGTATTTAATTAAATGGGATACAATATTTTTGTCTCTGATTCTTTCTTTGCTAAATAAGCGGCAGTTGATTTAGACGTGTGACTAGAGGCTTTGTCCATATGAAGCTCGAATTTATCAATGTCCTTTCCGTAGAAGGCTGGAATTGTTTCTTCAAAAATTGGTTCTAAAATATTCTTCTGATTGTAGAGTTAATTAATTTTGGCTTTACTTGAGACTTTTTTGATTTTTAATCTCCCGTTGTAAGAAAAATTGCAACTATCCTGAATCCCTCTTGGGAACTTTTCTGTACACTGAAGGTGCCATTTCGTACTGCCATTCCCGTCACTTGAGCAATAGAAAATTGATCGTTTTTTATTACAGTCACTTAAATACACTCATGCCTCCATTTTCCATTTTTCAGCAGCTAGGTATTTCTAATATAATATTCTACAATTTGTTTTTCTTTCAGCAATATGGTTTGGCAAGAGCAGATGAACTTTTGGTTTAACCATCTTTTTTAACTTCAAATCTTTATGAATGACTTTACTGATAGTGCCAGAAGACATTTATAGTTTTGATGCAATGGATCTTTGAGTCGGTGGATTTTCTTTTAGGATCAGAGACTTCACTTTCTTGATTTCTGCGTTCGAACAGTCTTAGGATGAGATTTCGCGATCGAGTTTTCATTTTTACTTTCAGTTAGACGTTTTTTCTTTCCAATTTAATATATTATAAATACTTTTATTTAAAATGCCATAACCATGATTTTTACACAGCTTTATAATTTTTTGTTACGAATATTTCTCATCGGAAAGTGCAGTTACGTAACCTTCGAGCAATCTATCAATTTTTTGGAGCTATTTTCAAAATAAATCTTTTATATGTTGTATTCCAATCAAAACAAAACAATAGCAGATGGTTATTCTGAAGTTGCCAAATTTTTATTTCAAAATGAAAACAGCAAAATTAAATTACAAAACCGTTTCCATAAAGTGCGAACGACCTTCTGTATATACAGTACATATACATATACATATACATATGCATATATATATATATATATATATATATATATATATATATATATATATATATATATATATATATATATATATACATATATATATATATATATACATATATATATATATATGTATATATATATATATATATATATATATATATATATATATATAATATATATATATATATATATATATATATATATATATATATATATATATATATATACATATATATATATATATATATATATATATATATATATATATATATATATATATATATATATATATATATATATATATACATATATACATACATACATACATACAACCCTTATGCATTGTCATCCTGTAACCTTTTAAATATAACTTCAAATTTCCCCGTACTTCCGCATTTCACATTTTATGTAGCTATTTTAGTCTATCGCGACTTTACTTTAGCTCGTATAACAAGTCTGTCGTGGGGATAACCTGTATGAGAGATAATGATGTTAATTTAATTGGAAAGCTTAATTTGTTATACTTCATACGAGCTAATGATTTTGTGGATCCCTTGGAGTTAACTCAGAATGCCTGATTACTCAAAGTTATGAAGTATAATTAAAACAACCCCTGTCATCTTATAAATAATCGAGCTTGGAACGCATATTCGTTTAACAGTAGGTGAACCATGCAAATAATGCGGATCTGTTCCCTGAGCTTCAAAACGAATAGTTTGTGAGACAACGGTAAGAGAAGTCGTTAAACAATAGTGTTAAAGTAAATTTGTTGTCTCAGTGTGGCCCGTGGGAATCCTTTTCTGCTATAACACTAGAGAGTGAGATTAAACGTCTTAGTGGTTAAAAATAAATAACCACATTTAGGTTTAATCTTAAGAATTCAATCCTAATCTTTAAACATAATCTTTATTTAATCATAATTTTTAAACATAAATAAAATTTTTGCATACATCAGTTAAATATATTTAAAATTTAAATAATGCAACGAAAAATTATTTCAAACTCTATATATTTGGATTTCAAGAGATCCGATCAAATCTTGTTTTTGTTATATAAACATAATTTTATATAGTTATTTCCGAAAAAGATTCAAAGTAAATATTCTAAATTAAGAAAAAAAATAGCAAAAATTTCGAACTTATTTAATACGTAGTTTGATAAATCTGCCTAACTAATTACTATCTTTGAAAGTTTTTCGCAGATCTATGCAGAAAATCTTTGCTGAAGATGTATATTTTTGCTTTAAGTTCTATGCTTGGCACGCTGTATGCCTTATTACCATATTTTTATTAACTCGCATTTTTTGTGTGTGTGTTTGTGTGTTTGTGTGTTTGTCCCGTACAAATCTTGCAATCGATTTTTAACTAACTTCCCGACTAGCTAGACATTTGAAATTATAGAATAGCTCAGAACACGATGACAATGCATTATTTGAATACTTTTAGCCATATTTAAGCAGGATTGAATTCATTTTCAGTAAATTTTGTTTTGTAGACTGTTGCAGCCATCTATCGACCAGGTCGGGAACGAAAAGTTAAACGCAATGTAACTTCCAATTAACTGCATTTTCTTTCAAGTTGATGGGATAATTCCTCAAAGAAAAATGTTTTAAAGTAATTAATAATACATAGAATTGTCAAGTTTATATGATTGAACAGAAAATTTAAAAACATGGTATATGAAAAGTTCTTTTTATCTCGCAATTATTCCATCTTCTTGAGCTCTAAATTGTGCCAGAAATCGTTATATACGATGGTTCTTTCCGAATCGGGTTGAATGACTGCACTTTCTCCGTCACCAATAAAAGTTTGCGAAATTTTGGTTAAGAATTTCTTCCGTCCATAGTTTTCATCGGTTATTCCTTGCTGAGGAGCACAAGACGAGACCGTAACTTAGGTCCGATAGCTAACTGTATGCTAAAGTTATACAATTTTCCTCTGTGTGGAGAAAATAGGAAGACCGTGTGCCTTGTTTATTACAGTAAAATTGTTTACTTGAATGGGACAAAATCACGTTTTGGGAAGTAATTTCTACTTAGCGAAACGGGGGAAGTCAAAAGAATACCCCAGTTTCGTAGGTTTACTTCGCAAAATGTAATCAATGTATTCATTCAAAATATACATACATGAAGAGGTAATATACAAAAGTTTTGAATGAACTCCTCTAAAATCTTCTATATGCGCTCTTTTTGTTATACGGCAATGAAAAATGAAACACAAAATGAAAAGCCAACATTTCTGCATCTTTGTTTATCATCTAGCCAACCAGGTTTGCGTTTCCGGTCTTACATTGCTTTGTGAACTGTTTTGTTTTTGAGTTTTCTACCTCCTCCAGAATAATGCGATATTTCCAGCCATCTAGTAGGATTGGTAAGAGGTACGATCCGATTAAGTAAACAGCGCCTTCCAGTGTCAGGTTTGTGTTTCCGTTCATACATTCCTATGTGATTATTTTTGGTCTTGATGCCTATTATCACCCCTCTGAATTTGTCGGTCGAATTTTGGAACACCCTGTATTTTGAATGAATACAATGATTACATTTTACGTAGTACACCTATGAAATTGGGCATTCATTTTAACTTACCCTGTATTATAAAATATTTATTACCCACAGAAACGTCTGGAGACATTTTAGCAGAGTGACAAAAAGTGAACGTGAATTCGTAAGTATAATTATTTTTTAATTATAAACATAAAAGTTCATATCCTCGTAACATAAATAAATTCTTTTAATTTTTAAGAATGATAAAAAAGAGCGATAAATGTGAAAGAGAACTGGTAATTCAAAATAATTTTCATACTTTAATAAAAATTAAATCTTTCGATCCCAGAAATAAAGGGTAAAGTTCCATATACAATATACTAATCGCAGAATTGTCATTAAGTTCCTTGAAAGATTTACATTAGAGGCATCGATTTTAAAAGAAATAAATATCAGTAGAAGGCCGATAACAGAGCATAAATTTTCTCAAACATTTCATGGAATTTTGCTGTAATTTATGCCTCTATAAAGTCTCCTATGTGACCAATTTATGTTTAGCCAAAATGTTTATCCTTCCTAAAAAAAAAGATAAAAACAGTTGGCTTCGTATTTATGTTCTATAACCCTCATTTATTATATGTGTCGAAAAACACTCTTTTGGAGGGTTATAAAAACACATATTTTTCTTATTCACACAAAGTTTGTAATGATTTTTTCTTCATATGTTTTTTATGTCAAATTATTTATGTAAAAACTACTTGAATAATTTGTATCTCCTTTGAATTTTTTAAATTCAAATTTTTAATAATGTCTTGCTTTTCATAGGTATGCTAGGCCTCTTCATTTATCTCCATGTTTTCCTCCCTTTATGCTTAGGAAAGTATTCTATATTATTTGTCTGCAAGACGTATAGAATTTTTATCTAGAAAGGTTTTAATCACTCTAAAAAGCAAGAGTTTATGTCTCAAAGTAATGTTTTTTTGAGGGAAATATTTTACATTTATTTTCTGTAAAGGAAACAAAATCAGGACAAAAGTTTAGAGAAAATAGAACAATAGAACGCGATGAAAAATTCCATGGAAATGCTACCCGAGGAATTTTAAATATATTTTATAGAGATGCCAAATCATAAACTTTCGGCCCTGAAATAAATATGCACAATGTACGGTTGTTAAGTTAGGTATGGATACGCATGAAATCATTGTGCTTTGCATTTTAATAGTTGAAAAAGTGAGTATTATTTGGCTGTAAAAGCTCGAATGTCAGCTTTTTGCTATGGTAATTAAGTTAATTTTAAGAAAAGGTGCATCCTGATCACCACTTAAAGACGTTCACAGCGACATAATTATTACGACACATAATTAAGACACAAATACGACACATAATCACTAGAAACGGGTTTTCTAAGAATAGAAACTCGCACTTTGATATAAATGGTCAGTGTCGTAGTATTCCTGTTATAACACAATTGCTATTGAAAACGGTGAAGTTACAGTGTGGTGAAGTGAAGTTACAAATGTCGTAATCGAAACATTCGAGCATTAAAATTTTGGAATCACTCTAGAGTTAAAATTATTTCTTGATAAATTCTGGAATATAAAAGTTCTAATTTCATAATATACGGGAAGGTGACGCAATGCTTACAGTCAACCTTTGTGGCCTTTTCATTTACCAAAAGCACACATCTCCAGGGTTAAGGTAACATTGGACCTAGGTTTCGTCTATGTTATGAGCAAGGCAGCAAGGAATAAACCTATGCAGTCATCCATCACACTTCAAAAAGAACCATCGTTTACAACGAATTGTGGGGGAAAATTTAGAGAGCTTGAAGTTGACAATTTTTTTATTTCAACCTCTAAATCTTGTACAATTCGAGACATATGATTTTTCTTTCTGAAATGCGCTGGATGACAGTATTTTCTCAGTCACCAGTAAAAATTTACAGAAATTTTTCATTTGGAATTCCTTTCCCTCCACGTACTCGGAACAACTGTGGCATCATAGCCCAGTCGGTAAAGCGCACGACTCGTAATCTTTTGGCCCTGGTTCGATTGCTGTTGGTTCCATTTTTGTAATTACATCTAATTTTCTTTACCTTCAATCATTAAATTCTTATTTTATTTTTAAACTATTTTTTAAATGAGGGTCTATTTCTTATATTTTTATTATTTGATGAGCACATATAGATGCACTATTTTACTTACTGGAGGTAAAGACTTCGAGACACTGGCAATTGGACAAGATAATATACCTGACATGACGTACTTATCAGTTACACTTAATTTACCATAACAAGGATGACCCACAACAAGGATGAAACTAAGGTCCAAGGCTTGTGAGCTGGGGATTTATATTTTTACCATTATTTTATTAAATTGCTTTCTTGTTTATGTGTGTGTTTGACCAGTACAAATCTTGCAATCGATTTTTAACTAACTTCCCGACTAGCTAGACATTTGAAACTTTTAGAATAGCTCAGAACACGATGACAATGCATTTTTTAATACTTTTAACCATCTTTAATCAGATTTTTACCATGTTTTTATTATTTACAGTTAATTTTGTTTTGTAGACTGGTGCAGCCATCTATCGACCGGCACGGGAAAGAAAAGTTAAACGCAAGTTTACTTCCAATTAACTTCATTTTCTTGCAAGTGGATGGGATAATTCATCAAAAATTTTTTTTCAAAGTATTTATTAATGCATAGAATTGTCAAGTTTATATGATAAGACAGAAAATTTAAAAACATGGTATAGAATAAGTTCTTTTTACCTTGTAATTATTTTATTTAAGTGGGAATGGTGACTTGGATGTTATTTGTTATCAACTGTTTTTTTCTTAATACCTGAATCTTCACTTATTCTCAAACTTCTTTCGCATGATATAAATGCGTTGTTTTCCTTGAAGTAAGGATATATATATATATATATATATATATATATATATATATATATATACTTGACAGGCGTGCGGTTTGCATGTTCTCAGATTAATTTGAAGTCATCATGTTAATGCTGGTGGCGAGTGGTAAGTAGTCTAAATCCAATATACAAACATAGTTCCAACTAAATCAAGCCAATTTATTTCACTTTCCAGCAACCACTGATCCAAGTAGCGAATATTTGAGCTCTCGCCATTTTCAAATTATGGATCCAGCTGACACGCGTCCACTAGCAACGATTAAATCCCACCGTCTGATTAAACGCTATTGTTTTTCTGCCATCCAAAGCCACCGCACATGCCCACATGATCTCTGTGACGCATACACCGGCGATGAACCATAGGCGTGGCCACAGATGTCAATCAATCCAAAGGGAATTTCCCCGATTTCTCTCGATGTATTTCGAACCAAGATATGAGAATAGTGGCGAATTACGCCACGACAATAAATTAATTACTAAGCCCCCTTTAAATTTAGAATAATTATTTCGTTCCCGCTTAAGTCCGACAACTTCCCTCCCCCCTTGAAGGCGTGCACACAAGGAATAGCTAATTCCCTGTGGCAACAACCCCTACGATAAAAAAAACATTACATCAGTAGACTGGAAAACATGCTGAGTAGGGACGTCTCTCTACACAACAGGTTCCAGTGAAAACCCCCTTAATTAAAAATCAACCGTTCCCTTAACAACCCCTGGATTAATTCTTTCTGTTCTGTAAGACTTGGAGCAGTGGTTTAAAAATACACGGTTTACAATTTTTCAAGTTACACAAAAATTCTTGAGTTGTACAATATTATATCACTGATGACTTGAAGCAAAATAGGAAAATATTACAGCATTATCTCTAAATATATCACTATAAATTCAAAATATCACCTTAATTATACCAATATATAATCTCAATAGGACATCACCTGAAAAACAATGTCACTTCACAAACTCACCTAGGAACAAATTAATTGAAAATCACAAAATAACTATTACCCATTACCGTGGAATGTTAGTAGCATTTTACAATCTAAAGTACTGGCTTTAATACTTTCATCAGCCTCGTTGAGTGGTAATGTAATCAACAGTCCTGTAGGCTGTCCACTCATCTTATAATTTTATAACAGTTCCAGTTTAAAATTCTACAAGTATGACTTTATTTACACAGATTATGGTAATGTGAAACTGGAAGTACATGAAAAAATATTTAAATATATGAAAGACAAAACTAAATGCGGTCGACCGGCTTGTTTGGAGGCCTCCTTGACATGGTTGACCCTGTAAAAAACTCAGAGACACAACATATTAATAATTGAAAAAATATACACATTTATCATTTTCCCATGGGATTATTTTTCTCATATCTTGTACTTACCGAACGACACAAATGTATTTTGACATCAATTACAATACAGTTTATCTTTTTAGAGCTGTTTTATGCCTTCGACTTACTTATGAAATACAAACATATGAAATTACACATGAAATTCAAAATTCTCTACATATTATTTATACTTCAAAATTTTTTCATAACACAAAACTCTGATTCAAATTTATCACAATTCAAAGTTATCAAACATTTTATAATTTACACTTCATTCACCTTAATATTTCACAATGATAGATTCATTATGTAAAACAATTCACTTTTGGTACTGGTGTACCACTCCTTCATCTGTGTACATTCTGTTTAATTCAAGGTGTATGTTTTTGTTTGTGTGTGTTTGTGTAGTTGAGTGAACAAGTGCATGGTTGGGTCAGTGGAGAGCAGGTTCAACAATTTCCCACCGTCTTAACCACAACCGACAACTCTAAACAAAATTCAGAGTGAAAAGTGGGTGCGTATAGTGCACGACACTGAAACTCTAGGTTGGGAAAGGCTCAAAAGAGATCAGTATTCACTTACTGACTCCAGAAAAAGGAAAGGATTTAACACCCAGCCAACCAAGAGGAAAAGGGCAATCCGTTCACTCATGAATTCCAATGGGGAAAACACGAGTCAACAGAAACCTGAAGGAAAAGGGAGGACAAAGGAGCAGTCATCCCAAGCCTGTCTTTAGTCATTCTTATTTAAGTAATATTTTTCAGTACATTATGACTGAGCATGTGAAGTAAAATCTATTTATAAAGCTACAAAGAGGTTGGGACGACTTCCAACGCGTGGTTAGGTGTGGGGGAGAGGACAGAGCATTCAAGAAAGAGAAAATTTCCTGACAGATGAAAGAAGTAGGAGTGTCACAGTCGATTATTAGCCCAGGAGATCCAGAAAATCACATACAAAAGTTTTCTAGTAGAAAGTTTAACAGTCCAGTAGAACGATAGTTTTTCCTTTTTTTTTTTTTTTTTTAAATATATCTTTAATTTAAGACAACACACAACGTTTAACCACATAAGTGGAGTCAAGAGGGTGTTAGGCACCCAACATATAAAATCAATTAAGAGATGGATCTCTGGGATAGGCAATTTGGTCATATTCGGGAAAATGTAGATACAGCTCAACACATTAATGTAACAAAACATTGCGAAGATGGTAACAAAATTTTCAAAATAATTTAGGTTTAGCCAAAGTTCTTTCATAAGTTATTAAATTTCAATTCAAAAATACATAATTATTAACATCCAATAAATTCAATACAAATCATCTTCTAGTTTACTTTCACAATATTACTTCATCAGTTCCAATGGTATTATTTTATTTACTCATTAAGAATCATAATTTTATAATTTCAATTTTTTACTTGTAACTCGTATCAACATTTTATCTTAATTCCCCCCCCCTCCCCAAAATTGTGCATGAAACGACATTATTGTAATTTAAACTCACTATATGGATGAAAATGCCTTACTCTAGTTGAGTGCACAATTTCACTCTTTTTCCCAGTGTATTGGTTTGGTTTATCAATTTCGAAATTAACATTAGAAAGCTGGCTTAAAATTTTATAAGGGCCTGAATAGGGTGGATCTAATTTTCTTGAATTTGGGTATTTGAATTCTTCGTACATCACTAAGTCACCAATTTTGAAGTTTGACTGTATAAAGTTTCTATCATATCTTTGCTTATTAATTTTATGGTGCTGAATTGTTCTTTGCACTGCAATCTTTCTTGCTTCTTCAACTGGCGGATAATGTAATGAAGTTATTTTAGGTAATGATGAGTTATATGGTAAATTTCCAAATAGGAGGTAATTCGGGGAAAATCCAGTTACTCTATGGGGTTGATTATTATATTCGGAAGTTACTTGTTCTAAAATTTTTGTCCATGGAATTTTTTTCGAAGAAGTATTAACTTTACACCTTAATTTGGATACAATCGTTTGATTACATCTCTCATTTTTGCCATTACACTGGGGTCTGTGGGCTGAGGTGAGTAATTGTCTCGTATTGTGGTGTTTTAGGAATTTCTTAAACCTTGAGGAAGTAAATACAGCATTTCTGTCACTTAATATTTGTTTGGGAACTTTAATTTTGAAAATTTGTTTTAAACAGTTTGTGTATGTCTCACTTGTCACACTTTTTGAAGGAAAAGTCCAAATATATCTTGTTGCATGATCAATCACCAGATGAAGATATTTTTTTGTCGAATTATAATAGTTAAAACCTCCAACTGTATCAACTGAGATTAGGTCAAATGGTTCATAAGCAATTGGCACTTGTTCCATCAGTCCATACTTTCTCTGAGTCGATTTCTTGTTTTTCTGACATGTTTCACAACAACGAACAAAATTTGAAATGTCTAATATTATGTCTTGCCAATAGTAAATAGGGGAAATTAATTGTAACATCTTTCTCACACCTGGGTGGCCAAATTTTTCATGTGCAGCGGTTATTAATTTTAGTCTTAATGATGGCGGGACTACAATTTTGATTAGATTTTTCTTTTTTACTGTTAGAACTCCACTATATTTTTTGTACTTTACATTATTAACATTATCGTTTAATTGCGCCTGAATAATTTCATCTGTGGTTAGAAAATAAGAATATTGTGATATAAAGTGGCTTATTGGGTTCCTTGATAGCATATCAGCTTCATAATTATATTTACCTTTAATGTGCACTATTTCATAATCATACATGGAAAGTTTTAAAGACCATCTAAACAGTCGTCCAGCTAAATTTTTAACATTTTTGAGCCATTGCAAGGCTGAATGATCAAAATGTATTGTGAATTTTTTTCCATGTAAGTAACAATGGAAACGGTCAATAGAATCAACAATCGTCAAGCATTCAAGCTCAGTGACAGCATAGTTTCTTTCGTGTTTTTTCAGTTGTCTCGAGTGAAAAGCGATTGGGTGTAGTTGGCCATTAGGGTGCTTTTGCTTTAGGACAGCAGCAACCGTTCCTTGACTTGCGTCGACAAAAAGGTGGCATGGGTAATTTGGGTTAAAAAGGGTTAAAATCGGTTTTGATATGAGTTCATCTTTTAGTCTTTGGTAGGAATTTTGACATTCTTGGGACCAATCCCATTTTACATCCTTTTTAAGTAATTTGTTTAATGGAAGTCTCAATTTTGCATAGTCTTGTATAAACTTCTGATAGACATTTATGGATCCTAAAAATCTCTGCAATTCTTTAACATTTTTGGGTGGTAGTAATTTTTTTATTGTTTCAATGTTTACATTATGAGGTGAATATTGTCCTTTAGAAATGTCATATCCTAAAAATTTTATTTCTTTCTTAGCAAATTGACATTTTGATTGGTTTAATTTGATATTTTCCTTTTCACAAATTTTAAAAATTTCTTCTAAATGTTTCATATGTTCATTAAAGGTTTGTGAAAATATTATTATATCATCAAAATAGTTCAAAGCATAATTGATTTGGTATTTATTTAGAATTTGCCTAATTGCTCTCTGGAAGACACTTGGTGCATTTTTCCAACCAAACGGTAGTCTTGTCCATTCATAAAGTCCAAAGTTTGTTGTGAATGCCAATTTTTCAGTGTCGCGGTCATGTATTTCTATGTGCCAATACCCTGAAGTTAGATCTAATGTTGAAAAAAATTTGGCATGGGCTAGTTGATCTAATAAGTCATCAATTCGTGGAATAGGTTCAGAATCAGTTTTAGTAATTACATTTAATTTTCTGTAGTCTATGCATAACCTAGTTTTTCCTTGGCCTTTTTTCATTGCTAATGTTACTGGGGCGCTAAATGGAGAATGTGAGGGCTTTATAAAACCTGCTTTTAACAATTCGTCTATTTGTTTTTTTATTTCAGCATTTTCAGTTTGAGATGTGCGATATGGTCGTTGTGCAATTGGGAGCTCTGAAGTTAAGTGTATTTTTTGGGGTTCTAATTTTATTTTTCCAACGTCATATTTATTTTTTGAAAAGATATGGTCGAAAGTTTCTAGAATGTTTTCTAAATGGGGCCAGTCCTCGGGTATTTGCTCTGGTGCTTGGAAATCCAAAGCATCACCGGGCTCTTTAAATAGAGTATTCAGTGTATCATCGGGGATACCTGATATCTCCTTTAAATTTTGAACATTATAATTAGTATTTGCTATTTTGTTTGAACTCTCATAATTGATAACTGGATTTCTCATTCTTTGGTTATTATCAACATTTAGGGTTTCAATGTCATTGGAAGAAACATTATACACATTATCTTTCACAGCATTATTGTAAACAGTCCTTTCATAGTACTCAGGGGAGTGATCACATCTTAAATAGTTTCTTTTTACAAAATTTCTACCTTTATGATACCTTCTGTTATTATTTTCAGCCCGATAATTAAAAAATTTTCTACCTTCATATACACTTTTGTTTACATTTCTAAAGTTACACATATTTTTGTTTTCATAATACCTTTTACCATTATACATGTTATCACAATAATTTTTACAATTTTCTCTTTGAACATTCAATGCATATGGATTAACAAAATTATTATTATTATTACATAGTATTATTTCTTTATTACATTGGAACACCTTTAATTTTCTTAAATTTATTTCGAGACGAAAAAGTCTCATATGTTCTAAACTTAGCAATACATAAGGTAGGTCACTCTCAATGACCCACATTTCAATTTCTCTAGTTAATTTGCCAATTGTTACATTTGTTTTAATTATTTTTGTTACAGGTACTTGACCATCAGTTTGATTTAGTACCATATTTTTTAAATTTAATGTTTTAAAACATTTTACCTCTTTAAGTAATGATTGTGAAATTATTGAAATTGTACTACCGGTGTCTAATAAGAATTGAAATGTTTGTTCACTCACCCGAGCTTGGATTGTAAGTCATCTGTTATTTGCATAGTATCCTCTATGGTTATTTTGGTGTCTTCTGTTGTTATCTTCTGCACTTTGATAGTGTCTCTGTTCATCATATCTTGACGTATTGCTGTAATTTCCTTCATTTTGTCTTCTGGGTTGATCATAATTAATCCACCTCCTTCTGTAGTGTGACTCCATGTCTCTGCGCGCTGTCTCACTGTCACCGAAGTTTCGACGATCGCCGGCGGTAAAATCTCTTCTTCCTTCCTGAGCGATACGCGGTGCGGACCGAGGTACCGGCAAATGTATTTTTCTCGCTTTTTCCAGCCATTCGAAAGGGGTTCGTATCTCTTGCAACGAGAGCAAAGTTCGTATGTTTCTTGGAGCGTCTAATGACAGTGTTTCTATTATTTCACTGTCTGTTTTATGAAGTTGTTTTCCCAGTTCTAGTTTTTCCTTGAAATAGTGGAAGAGGTCATCATTGTCATTTAATTTTAGTGTCCTAAACCTTGTAATTAATTCTTCTCTGCTCTTTGAAAAAATGGACAGCAGTTGTTTTTTAATATTAATTTAATCTTCTTTATATAGTTCCGTGGATATTATTACTTCTTGAATATCTTGACTTACGTAGCGCATTAAATTTTCTTTTTTCCATTTCTCATTTAATTCAAACGTGCTGCAACTCTCTTCAAACAACTGGAACCATTGAAAGATATTTTTGATACTGCTGTTATCGAATTGTGGTATTGCTAATGTTATTTCAGGCCTGTTTTTTCTTTCGAACGGTTTTTCTTTCAATATTGCTTCTTGAATTTTTTCTGTGCAGCTTGGTAAGTTTTTTAAGGTAGGTTTCTTTTCATCATTCGCTTGATCGACATTTTCATTTCCGGTGTTCATTTGTTCTTGAATCCAATTGTCGTCGAGTGTGATTCCGTGGTATTCATTTTTCACTTCAGTCTTCGATGCCATGGTGTATTATTATTTTTTTTTTATTTTATCGTCGTTTCATAAATTTTCGCACTGTAGTGCTAATCCAAAAGTGAGGCAGGTTTTTTTTTTTCTTTTTCCCTGCGTAGTTCTTTTCAATCCTGCGCGGCTCTTGACAGGCGTGCGGTTTGCATGTTCTCAGATTAATTTGAAGTCATCATGTTAATGCTGGTGGCTAGTGGTAAGTAGTCTAAATCCAATAAACAAACATAGTTCCAACTAAATCAAGCCAAGTTATTTCACTTTCCAGCAACCACTGATCCAAGTAGCGCATATTTGAGCTCTCGCCATTTTCAAATTATGGACCCAGCTGACACGCGTCCACTAGCAACGATAAATCCCGCCGTCTGATTAAACGCTATTGTTTTTCTGCCATCCAAAGCCACCGCGCATGCCCACATGGTCTCTGTGACGCATACACCGGCGATGAACCATAGGCGTGGCCACAGATGTCAATCAATCCAAAGGGAATTTCCCCGATTTCTCTCGATGTATTTCGAACCAAGATATGAGAATAGTGGCGAATTACGCCACGACAATAAATTAATTACTAAGCCCCCTTTAAATTTAGAATAATTATTTCGTTCTCGCTTAAGTCCGACATATATATATTATATATATATATATATATATATATATATATATATATATATATATGTGTGTGTGTGTGTGTGTGTGTGTGTGTGTGTGTGTGTGTGTGTGTGTGTGTGTTTGTCCCAAAACCCACATTGACTGAATGAAAAGCTTTAAATAAGATGTCTAATATTCCTGTAAATACGATAACCTGAATCGAGACATAACACTGCAAGACCTCGTATCACAGAATCGTTGAAATCCAGCATAAACGTACACTTCTTATTTAAATACGAACCCATTTGAATACTAAAATAAATTTTATCCCGAATTCTTCATTGTTAAATGAATTCAAGAAAGTCAAACATGCACGTGATTTATCAACTGCACGATAGGGGGGGATTTCATCATACGCTTTATGACCTTCAGAAAATGTATTCTACCCTGACGTAGATTAGAGAGGTATTTATATTTGACTTATACCAAAGCATAATTTATGAATAATTAATAAGAAAATTTCACGAGGTTGGGAGATGTAAGACAATTTTCAAAATAAATGAAGCCAAGCTGAGAGATGGTTAAGTTTACAAGGGAAAAGAGTAGAGCTTTTAGCCAAATTTTACGAAAAATTATTCTATACACTTTTTGAGTCATTTTGAATGCATATACATTCTTATTGTACTACTTAACATGTCTATCATTTTTCTATACTTTATTATTATTTTTTAATAGGAAAAAATAATTCAGATCAAACATTTATAAATTATGTAATTAATATACACTCATGGACAGAAAAATTAGCGCACCAAGAAATAATTGCGGGATCGTAACGAAACTTTCAATGAAGGTACATGTCGGGGAGATATGCAAATGATTAGAAATGCAGCGTGATTGCGCATTACGTATAGCCGGTAGAGGGCGTTGAACATCGTACTCTGTGGAGTATAAAACAGGTAACCAAAGCTTGTTTGTGTGTGCTGAATCATTTACAAAGGAATAGCTGAGATAGACATGCCATTACGCCGTGTTCGAAGACAATGTAAGCAGTTGTCGCAGTTTGAGAGGGGGAGAATCGTCGGGATGATGGAAGCTGGGTGGTCAGCTAGGCGAGTAGCTCGTCAATTTGGCCGCTCTGATTGGGTTGTCAGGAGGTGTTGGGACCAGTGGACCCGGGAGATGTCATGTACACGAAGACCAGGCTCAGGACGCCCTCGACAGACCAGTCGTCGTGAAGACCACCACATCGTAAGAAATGCACGCGTACAGCCAACTGCTTCATCAGCCGCCATCCAGGCACAGGTAGCACCTTCACTAGGGGCCTCTGTGTCTTCTCGAACCATACGAAGGCGCCTGGCTGAAGGACAGTTGGTATCGCGGCGCCCATTACGTGTGCTGCCCTTGACGCCCACCCATCGACGCCTCCGTTTGGAGTTTTGCCGCGCACGAGGAAACTGGACTGCAGCGGAATGGAACCAGGTCGTCTTTAGCGACGAATCCAGATTCAATCTCGGCAGTGATGACAATCGTGTGTGGAAAGCCCGTGGTGAACGCTTCAATCCTGCCTTTGCTGTACAGCGACACATCGCTCGCACAGCTGGTGTGATCGTATGGGGTGCCATTGCCTACAATAGACGGTCACCCCTAGTATTGTTCCGTGGCACCATGACAGCCCAGCGGTATGTTCATGAAATCCTGCAACCACATGTGTTGCCACTCATGCAACGGCTCCCAGGAGCCCTTTTTCAACAAGACAATGCTCGGCCTCATACGGCATGGGTGTCACAAGACTGTCTCCGCACTGTTACTACCCTTCCTTGGCCTGCCCGATCCCCAGATTTGTCTCCAATCGAGCATATCTGGGATCATTTGGGACGACGAGTTGGGCATCCCTCGAGTTTGAACGAATTAGAGGCAAGGTTCCAGCAAATATGGAACGAAATGTCTCAAGACATCATACAGAACTTGTATGACTCAATGCCCGATCGTATGGCATCGTGCATTCGCGCTAGAGGGGGTGCAACGGAGTATTAACTCCTCCGTTCTTTTGCCTTTTTCTCAGAAATAAATTATCCTTTTTCTTTGATTTTCTTATCATTTACTTATATCAAAGTAGTCATTAGGTATGTAAAATTTCGTTTTATTTTGACGACTCCTTCTTGGTGCGCTAATTTTTTTGTCCATGAGTGTAGTTTTAGTGTCATTCACTATTATTTTTTCTAATGCCCCGAGGCCGGATTTATTCCATACCAGGTCCATATAGGCTAGCTGGCAGAAGGGTGCTGCTATGGTTTTATAATGGCATGAAAAGGGTCGGAGCACCTGAATTTCTATCGACCACCCCCAGGGGTGACATCAGGGGTATCGTACCCTCTCCCACCTTCCGACCTCATACAGGGACCTTCCTGCCTACTGATTTAACGTGCTCATATCCGGCCTAGACACGGAGGTATTGAATAGCGGTTGTCGGGATTCGATCCGAGCATTCTTAGCACCGGAAGCCGATGCGCTACAATCAGACTACCACTGTTCTCAGTATTAGTAGTATATCATGGTAACTTGCCTTAATTTTAACCAAAGTTGGTAGAAAAAATATAGTTAAACTTTTTTGAAGTCTCTTTGAAAGCATCCGTATTCTTAACGAAATACATAGTAACTGCATTTCAATGCATAACTGTCATATGCAATATTATATTATATAAAATGTTATTAATTATATAAATGGCTAAGAGTATTTTAGAAAATAAATAATATAATTTATATAATTTTAATCTCATTCACTATCAGTAATATAATTTACATAATTTTTGTTTAAGATTTAACACAGTTTCAAAAGGAATAGCGTGCCAGATATTCTGACAGAAATTATTACTTTCAGTGCTTAAAAATACTAAAATTACATCTCTTCCGATGGCTGTAACATATTACGCTGCTATTTTTTGTTTTCTAGCCAGAATTATCTTCCAGCCATTGTTCCCTTTCTCTCTATGAAATACTATAGGTATGAAATAGATTAACATTCTTTAATGAATATTGTACTCTGCTTCCTGAAAGTTGATCATCGAATTCTAAATAGGCAGAAGCACTAAGCATGGTACAATCTAATCTAGAAAGAGGTAAGTTAGAAGGTTCTAGACTTATATCTAAGATAAGGACTTTATATCTAAGATAAGGACATCGGTTTAAGGGGACAGTGGACTTTCAAAATTGAGAAATTTCTCCAAAAAGTCGATTTTTTTTTATTTTATTGAATTGTGAAACTACGGACGAGTAGGAATGTGTTGCAAGAGGAATTTTTAATTTCTGTAATTACTTTCCTAGTTATAGGCATTTGTATTTAATTTAGATATATGTGGTTACTAATAGCAATAACTTTAAATGTGTTTTTCTCAAAATAAAAATTTTCATGTCATACGAATATTCAAACTGCTCCAGGCGCATTTATAATAATCGTATTGCTTTGAAATTTAAGTTTTATATACTTAACTGTATACCGAATAAATCTTATTGGAAAAAATTATGCTTCGTAACTCAGAATTTCTAAATTTTCTACTTGAAAAATTATTTATAGGTATTTTGCGTAATAAAAAGTGTGTTTTCAGTATTATTATTTTTTCTCTTTATATTTTTAATGAATGCTTAAAATAAGCAATAAGTTTCATTGTTAGTTCTATAAGGTATCCTGTAAATAAAAATTTCCATATTATATGCAATAGAAATGCGCATGGAAAAATTTTAACTAGGCCAATTTTTGATATAATTAATAATTCATAATTAATAAATTATTAATATTTCATCTTTAAATTTTAACCACATTTACATATCTATGGTACTAATCACATGTTCATATTTCAAACAAATCCATTCAAAACAAAAAAAGTTAGGTTTAAAGGTCCACTGTCCCCTTAAGGGAACAAACACAAACTCTGGGATATCTGGAGAAATAATTGGTTTATAACAACAAAATTTAGTACATAGATAGATCATACTATGAAAAATCGTGTAGCAGCATAAAAATCCCAATAAGAGCTAAATTGTTAACAACGGGTAATTATACCATAAACGGTCATACCATAATGCATCATGTCTCCGAAAAGTTCAGTATAATAGGGTCACCATGCACAGCTACAATAGCCACAGAACGTGCCGTCATGCTGTTAATGAGGATGTTCATAACTGCTTGCGGCAACAAATCGTATTCTTCTGAAAGCACGGATTTTTAAGTCTGGAGGGTGCTGTGTGGGTGTGGGGACGTCATTCCGTGGGACTTTCTACACAATACCAAACATGCTTTATAGGATTTAGGTCTCGAGGCATCGTTGGCCAGTTCATACAGAGAATATCCTGTTCTTCCAGAAAAGGATCGACAAGGTTAGCTTTGAGCGACCTTACATTATCATCCATAAAAAAGAAGTCCGGAACGGCACTACTCAAGAATAACCACATATAGGCTTCAAGTACCTCATCCATGTACTGCTGTGCGGTGACACTGCCCGCATCAAAGACATAGTGCATTTACGACTTCCCTAGATGATGCCGATCCAGACAAGAAAATTCTTCTCACTAAAGGGGTCGATTTCCCTTATGTCGAAGGGATGATAGGGAGTACCAGGCTATCTCGAAATGAAGACTCATCGAGAATTACTATGTGTACTGAATCTGGACTCATTAAGTGAAAAGGACATGCCCCCAATCTTGTTTTAAAGAATGGTGTGTTCGGTTCCACATCTAACGTTCTTTCTTGCACGACATGGTCAGAGGGGGAACACAGCACTGGTTTCCGGTAACAAAGGTCCTCCTCTTCTAGGTGTCTGTATACAGTTCGCCTGGAAATTGTACTTTTACACCCAGTAGTTAGATCCGGAGATAGTCTCTCAAGGTCTCTAGCTGTCATCTCTCAATGCCGTCGCGCATTTAATGGCATTTAATGGTCCTATGTAGGTGTCGTCGCTTTTGGACGGGCCTGACCAGTCTCCCTGATGATGGTACTACTTGTTTTGAATTGATGTCATGGACTGGAAACCACTTTTGGTGCACTTGTAAGCATCGAACTATCTCTACTTGATGCTGGCCAGCTTGAAGCCTGCCTATGCCTCTCTCGGCGAGTCTTATAAACGATTATGACATCTCAATCGCACTGAAATTAGTCAATATTGGGGACTTTAAATCAAAAATCACAACTCTGCAGGCAACAAATCCCAGCTGCTGAAACGTCCAAGTTCAAATTCTGCTACCAAATTTACGCTAAACACCGTTAAATCTAAATTGGATGCTAACATTACGTTACCTGTTTTCAAAATATATATGGTAAAATTTTTATCAATTTTACCGATACCCATTTTGAGTTATTGTCAAAAATGTGCTTGTGACCTGCATTTTGGACACCAGTGTAGTTAAAAGAAAGATACCAAGACGTAATAGAAATTATTACTTTCAATGCTTAAAATACTAATATTACATGTATTCTGATGACTAAAATATTACGCTATTATTTTCTGTTTACTAACTAGAATTATCTTCTAATCATTGGTCCCTTTCTGTGAGCTGAAAGCAATTTTTTTAATTGTTAATTATCGCTCCTTAATAGAAATTGCGGTTACAAAAACCAAATTTGACAGATATATAGACTAAAATCTTTCGTTAAAGATCAAAATGAAGTAAACTGGTGTGTTAGTTTTCTCTCACGGACTGTCCGGCTTAGCAACTTAACTATATAGATTTAAAAAGTATAAATTGAATGTTATTTTTTCATTCATAAAGACAAAGCCTTGATCAATGGACTATATATATTTCCTTAACGAAATCAAATGGTACCATGATATCAAATAATAATTTATTTTTGTATAGATTCAGAAAATATAATCATATAGTTCTTAAATCATTTTTCTATCATGATTCAAGTAGAGTAGTTAATCTTTCTTGTAATGTTTAAAAATTTTTTTGATGTTTCAAAAATAGCAATTAAATTTTCACACAATACACTTGCATGCATTCTTTCGTTTTTTTTTTACCTCTTCTCTTATTCACCCTTTTTTTACTTTCTCTGCCAAAACTATACCCAGTTCTTTGTTTTCAACTGACTTAGCATGAAACAAAAAGGCGTTGGAAATAATGCATGTCCTTTGAATCAATTCGGGCGTAAAAACTGAACATCCATCATCTCTTAGACAAGTCGTTTATGGGACGAAATATGGGATCTGTTCTACGCTTCGAATTTGAGACACTCCAAGCAATCGATGGACTTAGAAGTATCTCTAGATTAAAAATAATGTTAATTTATTTTTGTGGTTCTAGTCATGTATAAATTTAAATAAACGTTTACACTAAATAGAGCACTTTTACAGCAATATTTTGTATGTACCATACGAAAACATACTTAGACTGCGGCGATGCGGTTAAAAAAATCAGTCATATTTACATTTTTTTACAGTAGATTTAAGGTAACGAAAATTAAGGTACCGTAAGATGGGGTGACTGCAGGGGAAACTTTGTGACACGTAGTAATTTTTTCGTATTTCGGATCTTGCTCCGCGCCCGTGATACCGGGCAGGCAAAGAATAGTGCCAATAGCCTGTCCGATATACAGAGACACCTAGTGGCCAGTGTATGAAACTTCTGCGCACCATTAGTCTTCGCTGGTCAATGTATTGTTCCAACCTGTTGTCAAGCTATTAATCAAACTTCGGAAACTTTGCGTGCTGAATGCTATCACCTTATACAACCAACTACCACAGGCAATTATTATTTTTTTTGTCAATATGTTGGTTAGATTGGGGAGCAATGTAACATTTTTGTAGTGATATTTCGGACAGATACGAGAACACAACCTAAATATCGAAAGGTGACGGGGTTACTTTGTAACACATCGACACTGTCACAAAATAACCCACAAAGTCGACCCACCTCCTCCAGTCGCTCGATGTTGCATTTTCCCGTCCTCTAAAATACCACTGGAGAGAGAGAAGTTTTGACTATCTGGAAAAAACAACCCGGAGGAGCAGAATGTACCGAAAGACGAATTTCTTCATCTTCTCAAAGAACTGATGGCTGCCCTGGGCACCCGAGGTCTCTTTGATTTCAAAGATATAAAGCTATCCAATATTTGTAATAGGTTTGTATTAGGTATTAAGCTTTTAATAAGCGTTTTAATGTCTAAATTTGTGTCAAATAATTTTTCCTCTGGAATTTCAAGACGAAAGCACATATGTCACAAAGTGGCCCCAACTTTGTGACACATTTGAATTTTAATTTCTCAGTGGTAATTAAGAATCCGGGTTAGTGCAATACATTACTACGTAAGGAAAGAATTACCAATGTTTTGCAATTGGTCGTTTCGGGCTGCTTTTAAAACTAATCGGCTGACACAGGAAAAAACTTAAAATGCGTCACAAAGTAACCGCATCTGAGTATATCGTAAGTTGTTAAAGGTATGGTTTTTGAATATACGATTATCTTTTATCAGTGCAGTGTGTGTGAAAATAATGTATCTCTAGAGGGTACTGAAATGAGCCAGGCCATTTCTAAATGATTTTGAACATTCGAACACTTATAACCTTGGTACTTATCCTTCCTATTAACTAGTTATTTCCTCTAGCTACCTTGTTTTCTAGAAAACTAACTGTCATATACTTTTATTAAAGTATTTGCCTCACTTCTAACTCATCCTTATTTATCCTTTCTATTTGCTATTTCTATGTTTCTCGCTATCTCCTTATCTGGAAAACCGACTGTCATCTACTTTAATAAGATTCTTAATTTACTTTTCTGAATAGTTTCAGGTTTTAACTACTGCGCTAACTATCCCTGCACGTGTCTGCGCCATGGATTGCTTCATATTTCTTTCTCTATTACCAAACTTTCAGTTCGTGCAACACGATAATCATAGTAAGTATAATATTTTGGCCTTTTATGGCCTTTTATTCCTATAATACTGACATTACTATATATATTACTACGGGAATTTAGGAATCGATGTTCAGATATCACGATTACGGAGGCTGCAAATACCATTACATTTTTACGGATTTATCAAATAGTAAGCGGAATTATCGGCGCCATAACAGATACCACTACGAGTTACGTGTGAATGTTGAGATCTGACAGGTTTAAAATTTGCACGTTCTATTACCATTTTTCGTGGTTTTAACAAATAGTAATGGCTCCATTATAAGGTTCATCACGAGTTATGGATCGATCTTGAGATGAAACGATTAAAGAAATTGCAAACTCTATTATATTTTTATGCTAAAACCCTAAAACATAACGGAGTAATCTGGAAATTGAGAGGGGGGGGGGTTGCGTTCCCTGAGGCCAGCCCTATAACACAGTTTTATCTGTCGGTTTAAGAATATAACGAATTTGGGAAATGGGAGAAGCTGATTGGATTGGAAAGTTGAAAGATCAATAAGGTTCAGGTCCTAAGAATTCCTTGTGTAAGCGGCCGTTAAAGAAAGCAATTGGTTAAAACTAGACAGATGGAAGTCTAGTGATAGGAAACACAATTTTTTTTATTTTATGTATTTTTAAAGAAATATAATTTTAAATAATTATTTTATTTTTAATAAAAAGATTAACTGACAGGAAGAAGGCACTGACAGTCGAAAAAATTAACAGAAATTTGCAATTAGCGTGCCACGCAGCATAAATGCGAGATGCTGTTGTAGCAATGGAATCAAAATATAAAATACAAGAAACCAGAAACAATACAAACGATGATTTTTGGACTGTTTTTGGTTTTTTGTATTTTATCTTCTGATTCTAAGTTTTTAGGTCATTCTATGTAGAAGGTTAACGTGCTAGAGTGTTACAGTACACGTGGGCACCACACTTCGTTTAAACACCCTGCAAGTGGAATACAATACACGTGGTTTGTGTAGAAGTATCGTGTGTAGAAGATTTCAAACATTTATCTCTAATAGTTTTTGAGATATCCCACGCGCAAAGTCAGAAAATCCTATTTTGACATAAATGCATTTAAAGTTAAAATTTTGTATAAATCAGTGTTTGGATATTCGCGATTATTTTAATATCTTATACTGTAACTAGCTGAAAACCCGCGCTTTGCTATGGAGTACATTAAAATTAAATACAACGGTTAATGTATGCAAATAATGCCAATATATATATATATATATATATATATATATATATATATATATATAATAAATGCGACGATCAATGTATACAACTGATATATATAAATAAATATATATATATATATATATGTATTTATAAAAAATTCGTAAGGAATATTTATCTTTTTGGATAATATCCAATCGTCTGCTGTATTAGACAGAAAAAAAATATTTTTTGTCTATTTAGTTGTTATGTACGTGACGATAAATTTATTTAAAGTACCAGAACAAGAAATCACGTGATCAGAATTTAATAAATTAAATTCTAAAACTGAATCTTTAAAACATTCTCCAAAAATCAGAAAATCGAGGTAAAGGTTCGGAAAAGCATTTATTTTTAAAGGAATTGTTATGATCTTTCTCGTGATATAAATTTTATAGCCCTCAAATTATTATTTTAAATGCAATCTTTTAAAAAAAAGTTACAAAAACATCTTAAAAATTTAATTTAGAAAAATCTAGGATGAATTTTTCAAAAATCTTTCTTAGTGCACCCCTACACCATAAGAAGAATCGGCATGCAAAATTTCAGCCCTTTAGGTCCATCGGTTTGTTCTGTGCGTTGTATGTCAGTGAGTCAGTCAGTCAGTCAGTTACGGAACTGTTTTATATATATTGATTAATTATGTTCAGAATAAATTCGGTTTTCAAGTAATATATAAAACAAAAAAATCGCTAAATTTTTACCACTTTAAAGATGTACTGTTCCCTTAAATGTTTTACTGCAATTTGAATTCGGCTTTAATTAGTATTTCATACAATACTTTTATCTTTCAAATTTTAAGTTACACTTAGTAATTATTCTCTTTATCTACCATAGTTTACGCCGAATTTCCCTCTTAAGACTTTACGAAATGAACATAAGCGCAAAAGAAGGTGTTAAGATATCGTTAGTTAATACCACTTATTCGAACAATTTACATTTTGAAGAAATTGCATGGAAGAAATTATAAATGAATACAGGCTGCGGCCACACGGCACATTGTTACTACGGAACCGAAGCGTAAACCATGAATTATTTATAGCAAGGAACCCATAATTACACGTATTAAATGCAAATGGTCGGTAAATTTCATTCAGTACAAAGAACGGGTTATCTAAATTTATTATTCAAATGCGTATACCTTTATTACTCCCATTGTCTTACAATACGAGAGAGGTAAATAGTAGTATTATGTGTGAAATATTAATTAAGGAATATCAAGGGTTTATTAGAAGTAATGTATTAATAATGCTTCAAAGTGTCCCTTTATAAAGTGTTATATAAGATGTACAGGAGAACTAGTATTTCATTAATTTCTTTTAGTAAGTATCTTTAAATTCTGCTCGTATAAATACAGTTTAAAAAAAAAAACTTTATTTATACGAGCCCCGCACTTCGCTGCAGAGTACATTTAAAATAAATAATTGTCAATGTACGCAATTAATGCCAAATATATATATATATATATATATATATATATATATATATATATATGTAATAAATTAAATATTAGGCCCTCCATTCTATCATTTAAATTCCCTTTCCTGAATCCAATCCCCAGTAACATTAATTTAACGCTTTAAAAACCCATAGCAACAGAACTTCCCATTAAACAGCAAACGTTGCATTTCTACACGTGTATACGTCTCGAGAAAGGCGTGAGTTCGCATCGCCAGCCCCAAATTCCGCTGACATTTCAAAACAACAGCCACATGTACCTCGCTTCTAGCGCATAAGGTTGAAAGGTGATATTACACTTTGCTCCGAGCTGTCGTCTGAGATGGACAGATGTTACTATCGCTGTAATAAAACTATTCGACACGACTGCTTCAAAATTTTAATTCCTTTCAGGCTGAGTCTAGCTCCAGCCATGTAAATTTGAGCTAGTTTTCCTTTTCAGGTTGCATTTTAAGAACGATATGTAATGGATATATTGCATAGAGCCGAAAGCGATTCTTCACGTGCTAATCAACATCAACGGACTTCGAATCCATTGCCTAGGACTATGTGTGTGCGCGTGAAATACCGACCTTGAGAGAAGCGCAATAGGAGTTCGCCACTTGAAAATGAAATGACCTAGTTTTGATTTCCCTTTTCAAAACGAGCAAAGGAAAATGACATCGAAAGATTTAAATAAAAAATTGGCTGATCATCGTGACTCTGACCAACCTGAAGAAAAACAAGTGGATAATTCTGGAGTTTACGACATACAATTATTGGAAAACAGTGCTATATCTTCGCCAAATCTATTAAGTAATTTTCCGAAATTTAATCCTAATGGAATGGTCAAAATTAATAACTGGTTGAAATTCTTCGAGAAAAAGACTATTGAATTGACGGAAGAAGAAAAACTACAAATATTTCCGGATTTTCTATCGGACGAGGCTTTGGAATTTTACATCGAAAACCTAATAGAATCACAAAAGTGGGATGAAGTTAAAATAAAAATCAGTGACTATTTCTCAGAAGAAAAGCAGTTTTCATTCGAAGATTTCAGCAGGTTGAGCCTTTCTGGAAGTCAAAATATAAATGATTATTTTAAAAAGAAAATGAATATCGGTAAAGCATTAAAACTTGAAGAAGAAATTATAATTCAAGGTCTCACAGACGGATTGACGACAAGATACAGGGATTTATTTTTAATAAGTAACGTTGGTACAACTACTGAGTGTATTTCCCTTGCGAGGAAAATGATCAACAGCTACGAAGATAAGAGGAAAGAACACCATAATAGAGACTTGAATAACCAACAGTCCGGTTTTCGCAGACCGTTCGATCGGCGAGATGACTATGACAGATTCCCACAACATGAGTCACCTAGATTCCGGCACCAACAACCGCGACCATGGCATAGATGGCCCCAGAATTTTCGAGAAGAGGAACGTCCTAGGACTCGGTTCCAGCCTCCACAACATGCAAACAATTATAACAGCAACATGACAGAACAGCGACAATGACGGATGTTCACCGTAGACCTAGAAATCGGTACTGAACTGATTATCGGCATGATAGATACAAGTAGCACCATTAACATTATTTCTCGAACTGTATATGATAAAATTAAATATTATGTGAAAATTCTTCCATCGGACAATTCACAGGTCAGTACCCTCGCAGGTAAAATAAAAACAGATAAAATAATTTCTACAAAGTGCCGAATCGGTAAGTTGAATAGATTTGTGAATTTTTATGTTATTGAAACAAATTTAAATTATGCAATTTTATCGTCGGAAATTATTAAGCTATTTAAAATTAAATTGGATTTTAAAAATTTTTGTGTTTATCAAGGAAAAAATAATATTTCATCTACTTTGTCTTTGGAAAATGTTACTAATAATTGCTATATATTTTTAACATATGATAACCCTAATGTGCCACATCTTGTTCTCATAATACTATAAATCTTGATACTAAATATAATAGAAATTGTGATACTCGTTTTTATAAAATTGAAAATGAAAATAATGTTGCTGATGATGAAAGTGTTCAATTAAACAAAATATTGAATGAGTATAATAATATTTTAGCTAAAAATAAATATGATGTTGGATGTATACGTCTTGAACCCCAAAGAGTAATTTTGAATTCTGAACTACCAATTTCCCTTCGTATATACAGGGCGTCGCCAAAAGATAATGCCGAAATTAAGAAGCAAATAGACGAGCTTTTAGCTGCAGGTTTAATAAAAACATCTCATTCACCCTATGCTTCCCCAATTACTTTGGCTTACAAGAAAGATGAAAATTCAAAATCCAGAATGTGTATCGATTACCGAAAACTAAATAGTATTACAAAAACGAACTCGGAACCAATTCCCCGAATCGACGCAGTTTTAGATCAACTAACCAATGCTAAGATTTTCTCTACCCTTGATCTCGCGAGTGGCTACTGGCATATTCAACTAAATGAAAAAGATGCAGAAAAATTAGCTTTCACCTCAAACTTTGGCTTATATGAATGGAAAAGATTACCTTTTGGCTGGAAAAACGCTCCTGCCATATTCCAAAGAACACTCAGACAAATTTTAAATAAATACCAAATTAAATTTGCGCTCAACTATTTTGACGATATAATTATATTTTCAGACTCTTTCGAAGAACACTTAGAGCATTTAAAAACTATTTTCTCGATTTGTGAAAAAGAAAACATAAAGTTAAAATTTTCAAAATGCCAATTTGCCCAAACAAAAATAAAATTTTTGGGATATGAAGTGGAAAAGGGATGTTATCACCACAGTAACGGTAATATAGAAATTATTAAGAAACTTCAACCTCCCAGGAATGTTAAAGACTTACAAAGATTTTTAGGTAGCGTAAATGTTTATAATAAATTCATCCCAACTATGCTAAATTACTAGTACCATTGAATAAATTATTGAAGAAAGACACTAAATTTGAATGGACAGATGATTGCCAGAAAGCTTTTCAGGATTTAAAAGATGCTCTAATATCTAAACCTGTTTTATCTATTTATAACCCAAATTACCCATGCCATATTTTCGTGGATGCGTCCGGACAAGCGGTAAGCGCAATTTTAAAACAACAACACCCTGATGGAAGTTTGCATCCCATAGCCTATCATTCTCGAAAACTTAGAACCTATGAACAAAATTATGCCATTACCGAGCTGGAATGATTGTCAATTATTGATGCTGTTGATAAATATTATTGTTATTTACATGGGACTCATTTTACTGTTCATACGGATCATGCTGCGCTTGTCTGGTTAAAAAGTATTAAACACCCAACTGGATGATTATTCCGATGGTCACTTAAACTTTCCATGTACGATTTTGACATTAAATATAAAAAAGGTTCTACAAATTATGAAGCCGATATGTTAACTAGAAACCCAATTTCTCACCATGTAACTTTACGTGAACGTGACCCATTGTTGACATTGCAAGAAATCGAGCATCATCAAAATTTAGATAATGTAAACGGTAAGAAGTTTAAAAAAGTTAATAATGTATGGACCATTAAAAAACAAGGTTTAATGAAAACTGTTGTGCCCTTCTCTTTACGATTAAAATTATTAGAAAAAGCTCATGTTAATTATGGACATTTAGGAGTTTCGGCAATGTTAAATCTGATATCCCCTCAATGTTATTGGATTGGAATAACTAACGATGTGAGTAACTATGTGAAACATTGTGAAGTATGTCAATTAAATAAGAAGTCTAGACAAAAAAGATTTGGTCTCTTACAAATGTTACCCCCTACCAGTGAACCCTTTGAAATTCTTGCCATAGACACTGTTGGTGGTTTAAATTATTATGGGTCTACCAAGAAATATTTACACATAGTTATAGATCATGCCACGAGGTATATATGGACCTTTGCTTCTAAAAATGAAAATACAGATACTTATATTAATTGTTTAACACAAATTTTTCAACACCAAGTACCTAAGAAAATTTTAAGTGATAGAAATAGTGCTTTTACTTCCTCCAAATTTAAGCATTTTTTGAGAAACAATAATATTACACAATTGCTAACAACTTCAAATAGACCACAAACAAATGGAAAAAATTAAAGAGTAAATCAGACCCTGATTACTAGGCTTAAATGTAAATTAAATTCACACCCTGGTAAAGTCTCTTGGACAAAATTATTACGTGAAATAACGAATGAATATAACGACACACCCCATACCGTAACAAAATTTCCCCCTTCTTATTTAATGCATGGAAAACCACCCTACAAAAATTTACTTGATGATCAAGACATGTGCCCACCAATTGAAGAAGCGAGGAAGATTGCTAAACAGAGAACTATAAAAAATCATGAAGTAAAAAAAGAGAGATATGACACTCGTTTTGAGGAATCTAAATTTAAGGTAGGTGATATAGTGATGTACGAAGAGTTTCGTTACCCAAATACTTCTAAACTTACTCCCCCTTATTCTGGTCCATATAAAATTTTGAAACAAATTTCTAGAGTAAATTTTGAAATTAACAGACCCAATTCCCTCACTAAGAAAACCTCGGAAATTGTACACTGTACCAGATTAAGACCTTTCAACCCTGCAGATAATTTTCGATTAGCAACTAGAAAAAGTAAAATTCCTATTTTAATAACAGTAAACCCCAAAACGCCCAAGATCCCAAGTAAAAATTAATAGTGTTAGGAAAAAAAACCTATCTATGATGATTAAGACTACCCAACTATGACTCAAATAACTACCTGACTATGACTCCGATAATCTTACGATATTTTGATAACCCAGTGAATATTGCTGTTGACGCATGATGAAGATAACCTAACTTTGATGGATTTAGATAGATACCTAAATTTTGTAGTTAATCATATTTAGAAAATTTTTTATGCTAGTTTGCCTTCCACAAATTACCATCTAAATTATTTTAAAAAATATTTATTAAAGAGAAAATGTTGATGTGCTAAGTAAATGAAAAATTTTGTCAATGTTAGGGCTAACATGACATGTCACAGGTTACCCCTAATTTTGCCAAGTATGTTGATGATCTGAGTGTTATTTTTGTTGACACCGGAGAAACCTTTTGCCAGCACAAGGGGTAGTTCCTCCCGCAGAGGGATGAGCCTCTTGCTGTCTTTGCATCACAGCACCCTCGTGATCAGTAACAGTCTTTCACGTTGGACATCACAGAGGATAGCCCATTTCACCTCCAGGTTTGTCACTTATGTCATGATTGGTACCAATGATAGAATTTGCGTATTTTGAATTGAAACTAGTGACGATGTTAAAGCACATAATGTTTTTGAAAATTACCTAATGTGAAAATGATGCCCATTTACTTAATTAAGAATTTATAACAAGTTATTTTGAGTTGTTTAATTTATGATCTTATGTATTGTTAAAAAACTTGACAGGTATCTAAATCTATGCTGTAATTGAAGTGAAACTTTCAGAATAATATAAGAAATCAATTTTGTAATAATATTGTCTAAAGTAATGTTGTTTTGAACTTGGACTTATTGGAATATCTTCTGAATTATATATTGTGAATTATTTTAAAATTTATGTAAGTATTCGAGATTAGGAATATGAAAAATGGAGATCGATGTATAATTGATGTAAACAAGGAAGTTTTGAAAGCATGTGAAATCATGTGTAAAATGTAAACACTGAATATAAACCACATACAATAAGGACTTATTTGATAAACAATGTATACCGACTTCAATTTAAACTGAGCTTAAGGACTCCAAGAATTATACGTTATTTAATTACTCATTATTGAATGAAGGACTTTGATTTAATTAAAAAGTTATTTAGATTATATTAGCCAATAATATTCCAGTTATATGAATTTCATTGCACATTGTATAATAATTATAAACTTATTGCATACTATGTTAATTCCATATATTTTGAATGTTCATTATAGATTTCATTGTATATTCCTTTAATTTCACATATTTTGTGTGATGGTGCAACGAAGTCATAAGAGTGAGTTTAGTATTATAATAAAGATTCAGGAGATTTAACTTTGGATTTGTTTCGGTGAAGTTAATTTATGATGGGTTATGGACAAAGCTCTTGACTCTGTAACCTTGATGTGTTCTAATTCTCACACACCTTGCTGTTTGTCGTGACTTTTTTCCACCAATGTTGTATTCAGAGACATGTAATTGTATAATGTAGTTAATTTTGATTATATTTGATTGTAATTATACTCACTTTATTATATAAGAGTTCATTTGTATTTCGTTTGTGAAAATGTCACCTTTCAACGTGACGATTTTCCCTTTTTCGGGGGGGATTTGTAATAAATTAAATATTAGGCCCTCCATTCTATCATTTAAATTCCCTTTCCTGAATCCAATCCCCAGTAACATTAATTTAACGCTTTATAAACCCATAGCAACAGAACTTCCCATAAAACAGCAAACGTTGCATTTCTACACGTGTATACGTCTCGAGAAAGGCGTGAGTTCGCATCGCCAGCCCCCAATTCCCCTGACATTTCAAAACAACAGCCACATGTACCTCGCTTCTAGCGCGTAAGGTTGAAAGGTGATATTACACTTCGCTCCGAGCTGCCGTCTGAGATGGACAGATGTTACTATCGCTCTAATAAAACTATTCGACACGACTGCTTCAAAATTTTAATTCCTTTCAGGCTGAGTCTAGCTCCAGCCATGTAAATTTGAGCTAGTTTTCCTTTTCAGGTTGCATTTTAAGAACGATATGTAATGGATATATTACATATATATATATATATATATATATATATTTATATTAAGCACGACGATCAATATATACAATTGATGTAAAAAATATATATATATTATTTATTGAAAAATCGTAAGGGATATTCTTATAGACAAAATAATGTAGAAAAAAATATTCAAATTAAATGTAATAGGACATACTAAAGTATATAGTACAGTCAATATAGTACAGTTTGAGGAACATAATATCTTTTATTGTATTTTAATATTTTTTTGGATAATGTACAATCGTCTGCCGCACTAGATAGAAAAGAGAAATATTTTTTGTCTATTTTCTTGTTATGCACGTGAAAGTACCAGAAAAAGAAATCACGCGATCAGCATTTAATAAATTAAAATCTAAAAATGAATCTTTAAAAATTCACCAAAAATCAGAAAATGGAGGTAAAGGTTCAAAAACGATCTTATCTTAAATGAATTTTTTTTATCTTTGTCGTGATATAAATTTTATAACCCTCAGATTATTGTTTTAAATGCAAATTTAAAAGAATGTGACAAAAACAGATTAAACATTTAATTTTAAAAATCTAAGAAGAATTTTTCAAAAATCTCTCTTAGTGCACCCCTACACAATAAGAAGTATCGCCATGCCAAATTTCAGCCCTTTAGTTCCAGCGGTTTGGTCTGTGCGTTATATGTGAGTCAGTCAGTCAGTCAGTCAGTGATTCAGTCAGTTACGGAACTGTTTATGTATATAGTTATATATCAAAATTTTGACGCATTTTGGTACTTTTCTTTTTAACTGTTTACCCAAGTGATACAGACTGGATTTGGCGTGCTTCCAAAATTATAACTCGCGACGCAGGAGATATGAAATTTTGCTTTCCGGAGGACCGTTATGGAGGAACGTAATGCTATGTTAAAAAAAAGCAAATGCTTTATTGAAAGTATCAAAACATAATAAAGTTATACCATAAAACATGTAAAACAAAGTATTAAAACACCATATAATACAGTTATTGCATAACACATACAAAGCACATATAATAATAATTTTTCATAATTCATGCCAATGATATCTCAACAGTAAAAATACATGCAGCAGCTATTCTTTGACCTTAATGTTAAAATTTAACCGCAAACACGAAAGAAAAAGTTCAGGAAATTTGCAGTTTATGAAAATGAAAATTGTGTGTCATTCATCATTGATGATTGCTCTTTTTAGCATTTTTTTCATCATTTTTTAGCATTTTTTAGTATTTCGTTTTTAATTATACGTACATACTGAAATATACCCGCACACAAAACTATGTTTTTAATTTTATATTTATATCAATTTAATATCTTAGAAAATTTATATAAAAAAATAACTTTTATTTTCTATATAAAACGTAGAGTTAAACACTTTTATTAGATAAAATAAATTCGGACTCTTGCGAAATTGAAGTATTTCATATATTTCAAAAACATGTGCTTTCCCACCACGAAATGGAATCTATCATTTAAAGTGTGGAAAGTTAAGTTCAAAAAACAAAATTTGAGTTTTTTTTTTATCTTTTGTAAACAAAATATCAAGCTCATAACAAAATGAATCTCATTTCCAACAATATTTCAAAAAAGTTATTGGATTTTTTTCAAAACAAACATCTTCATTAGCTTAATATTTTTGATAAATTAAAAACTGCTTAGTACTCTTACATTTGTTCTACCCAATCACGCCATTAATTCGTTTTTGTAAAAAAAAGTACATACACTGTAAATTACATACAGTGTAAATGTACTAATACACAAATTATAATCAACAAAACATTGCCAAATGTTTAAAATCATAATAATACGCAGAAACAAATTAATGCGTTTAAGAGGCCTCTTGCTTAATCAGTATCTAAAGCCAGATTTGAAAATGTCACTGAGCATGCGCAGAAAGCAATTTTTTTAAAATTGTAAATTATCGCTAATTAAAAAGCTCGAAGTAAACAATTTCCATCAGGTTTAATTTTATATTTTACAAAAAAAAATTTCATAAAAATAAAAATGTCAGAGAGAGATCTAGAAAGACTGCTCGGAATAAACGTGTTTATCATTAAAACTTGTCACTGTGCATGCGCAGAAAAAATGAGTCTAAAACCAGAATTAAACATGCCACTGAGCATGCGCAGAAATCAATTTTTAATTGTAAATTATCACTCATTAATAGAAAATGTGGTTACAAAAACCAAATTTCACAAATCTACAGATTACAATCTTTCGTTTAAGACCAAAATGAAGTAAATGGGTGTAGTAGTTTTCTCTCACGGACTGCCCAAAAAGTCGGCTAAGCAACTTAAATATATAGATTATTCATGTAAGAGAAGTATAGTTAGGGAAAACTGCTATGTACAATATTTAAAAAATAAAACTTCAATGCATAGTCCCAATCAAATATTAAAAGGAATAAAGTAATAGTAAATATTCCTTGAGATTAAACTACCATTTTCTTATATGACAGATAATCTCAAAAGACGTAAATGTATGAACTCCAGGATGTTTTCTTTTTTTTCCCCTTCAGACATTTTATATTTCAAACGCTATATCATAAATAATGCAGTCTTTCAAATCCTGCTAAATTACCTCCGTATTTGACTTTGCAGGCAACTAAGAGGAAAATGTTTCTTACTTCTTTTATAAATTCAAATTCCTTTGGTTCTCTGTACCTCGGACTTACTATAAAAAGTATTCATTTCTTTTTAGATTCAGAAAATTCCCCACATGTTCATAATATAAGAGTTATATGTAAATGCTGCTTTTAGTACTGAGGAGGTTGACATTTTTAAGACTATAACAGAGACTAGCTGAAAACCCGCACTTCGCTACGAAGTACATTCAAATTAAATACAACGGTCAATGTATGCAATTCATGCCAATATATATATAATAAATAAAACGATCAATGTATGCAATTGATGTAGATTTATATATATATATATATATATATATATATATATATATATAATAATCCTGAGGGATAGTTTTACAGACAAAATAATGTAGAAGAAAATATTCATATTAAATTTAATAGAATTTAGTAGAACATACTAAAGAATATAGTACAGTTAATGTAGTACAGTTTGAGGAACTTATCTTTTACTGTATTTTATATATTTTTTAACAATGTTCAATCATCTGCCGCATTAGAAAGGAAAAAAAATAGTCTGTTTAGTTATGCACGTGACGATAAATTAATTTAAAGTATCAGAACAAGAAATCACGTGATCAGCATTTAATAAATTAAATTCTAAAAATGAATCTTTAAAAATTCACCAAAAATCAGAAAAGGAAGGTAAAGATTCGAAAAATATTTCATTTATAGGAATTTTTATGATCTTTCTCGTGATATAAATTTTGTAACCCTCAAATTATTATTTTAAATACAAACTTTAAAAAGTTACTAAAACACCTTGAAAATTTTATTTTAAAAAATCTAAGAAGAACTTTTCAAATATCTCTCTTAGTGCACCCCTACACTATAAGAAGAATCGCTATGCAAAATTTCAGCCCTTTAGGTCCAGAGGTTTGTTCTTTGCGTTGTATTTAGTCAGTGAGTCAGTCAGTTACGGAACTGTTTTATATGTATACTACAGTGATAGCTCAAAAGTTCATTTTATCCTCCCAAACGAGTGATGTTAATACGCGTTTCATTTCTTTTGAAAGTGTGATTCTTATAAAACGAAGGCTTCTAAAAGGATACAGACACATATGTCTAGTGTACATGCAGGTCTGGTGTACAAGTTTTAACGTAGGATTACGTTCGTTCATAAAGGGCCTGCGGAAAGGAAAAGTTCAGACGCGAAAACCGTCTGTCCGTTAGTCCTCGCGAGTTATAATTTTGGCAGCTCGCCAAACCCAGATTGTATCGCTTGGACCACAGAAAAGTACGAAAACGGGTCAAAATTTTGACATACATGTATGTAATCTCGATTTATCGTTTTTCAAGGGACCGAATGCACTGAACGATAAATGCGGGAAAACAGTAGATGCGGAAACATAACAAAGCAATATGATCGTCGGGACATGGTCGAATAAACGACACATACGGGAAAACGATCGATCAAGATTCCACTGTCTATATATATATACATACGCACAAATATATAGATACATATTTACATAACACATACATTCAAATATACATACAAAAGAGGTAAGTAACAATATGTAATCCTACGATAATAACCCGCGGGAGTTTCGTTAGAAGAGACTACCTGAATTTTTATGGTCCATTGTTATGGTCTCTTCAGCAAGAAATTACCAATGAGTATGCTCCAGGGAAAACAAATATTGTGGAATTATTCTACATTTTCACATGTAACTGACAAAAGGGCAGTCATCAAGCCCACTTCCGCTCTAAATTTGTGAGTCACCAATAACACTTTAGAGAAATTCCACATTGGAAATTCCTTTCCCTATCTCCAAGTCTACATGCACGCCAGAGGGTTATATTTTTGCTTTAATACTTTCAGGGGCAACAACCTACCTCTTTTGAACGGTGCAGGTTTTCTTCCGATTACATTTAACCTAAATAATCTTGAAAAAATTTCCAAATTGAGGTTGTAAAATCTTTTTACTGCTTTACACTGATAACAGATAGCAGTACTAACCATTTTTCTGCTCATATGAGAGGAATACATAGAATGCAAGTGAAAAAAGGACTAGTTTTAGGCGTTTGCAGTTTCAAACGGCACCCCACAAAGAGTTAAGCACCACACTTCAGGCCGGGCTCAATGGATATTGTCAACGCAATCTACATTAAAGTTATATGAAACTCTAGACCAAAACCAAACACGGAACTCAAACCTGCAGCCTCTGTAACCTAAGTTCAACATACTAGCAACTTTCACAGAATTATTAATTATATTTTTATCAATTTATACATTGCAGTGGGACACATCATTGTTTCTTTGCGCTACCACTTAGGTTACAGATTGTTATGATTCACAAGTTTGCTGTGGAGTAATGTTTAATGTGAAACATGATTTCCAACATTTTGGTTTACCTGGGCCGCATTCTAAAAAGAGAAATTGTCTTAGGACTCATATTTTGTATAATATAAGTGTAGCCCAAATGGAAGTGGGGTTTTTGAGGGGATTTTTTGTAATGATTTGATGGTTTGAATTTGTGAATATGCCTTGTTGGTTAAAGAAAGTGCCCCAATGCTAGATTTTGGATAACCGGAGAGATGAACTATCGTGGTTGTCTGTGGAAAGTTTTGAACGACGCCCCATATCTCTGCAACGTCCGCGAATAGGCGGCCCTTGGGTCTTGTAATAACTCCCGTTCAATAGCAATTTTTTTGTATGGGGAAATTCCAGGAAGACCAATCAACGCGCGGTTTGTGCACATAATTTATTTGGACAGCTGCAGACAGACAGTCGCCTAGCGACATAATGGTCGAAAGTGCGACCGACAGCACACAGGACAGTTCGGCAGTTACAAAAAAGTAAGTTGATGACCTGAGGCGCCTAGTCGTCCGGGAACGTAACTGAATAAAGAAAAGCCTTGAATTCCAAACCTTTCGAGAACGTTCAACAGTGGTAAATAAAGTCGCCGAATGCGGATTCATTGCTTCTGAGACTCAGAGATGAAGTTGGTCAGTGTCGCTGGAGCCGGAGACAAGGAGATATTGCCGAGCCTAGAAAGACATGAATGAGCGCAGTGACAACTTTAGTCTTACCTTTCTCGTGGATGCCATGAACCAACGTACGGAAACAAACACAAATACACACACAGACACACAGTTCTATTTAGCCGAGGAAAACAACTAAAGCATTAAATACAAACGGGCTGGCAGACTTTTATTTACGGCAAAGTCCGTACAGTCTTTTCCATGGGCCAAAGATTCGGTAGGCGTAGGGCGATAGGGGGACTATTGTGGGAGGTTAGCCGGAGATCTTGCAATGGGCCAGCTGCATCAAATCTTATCCACGGCAGCGATCGATTCCATAATGATGGCAATGTGTGCTTGAGCAGGTCTCGGCATTCCCGGGCGCACACATCTTTTGCGAAATTCACCAAACGATCTGAACACCGTGGTAGACATTCCATGTCCATACACATCCTTTATTCGACAAAATATTTCGGCTCCACAAACACCTGTTGCCTCCAAAAATTGAATAACTGCTCGTTGGGCCTAATTTGCACATAATAGCAATATTTTTCTTTTAAATTTCATTTTAATGAGATTTTTGAAGCTCATTCGCACATAAATTATAAGTACGAATAAGTATATTCGTACATAAACCAAATTAAAGTTTTATTACTTAAAAAGATTGATATAAAATATATCCGGCCTTGGCAAGCTTAAAGTTTGGATCCCTTGCTCTAAAAAATAGAGTGTAAGCGAGAAAAAAACACTATGAGGAGTCACAGAATAAACAGAACCATTAAACGAAAACTGCGGCAATCTGAATTTTGAACGGGGTGGCATCCACCTGTAGTAAAAAGTGAAGCCGACGTAAGACGATTAAGAGTGAATTTCAAAGAGCAGCACTGACATTTTTTTTGACGGTGTGTACAGTAAATGCTTTTAATTTGACCATGCCTTTGAATTATCAAGCTTGGAAACTTGATTACTTCATTGATTAAACGACCTCTTTTAGTTGTTCGTATTAAAAATGCGTAAAATCCCAAACTGATTTAAGAGGAAGTGAATTCCCTGTAGAACTCCCCTAAGAAAGTTTCTTAATCATTTCCGGAAGTAGAAAAAAATATAATTGACCATCATTGTTCTCTTGTTTATGAATTCATTCAATTCTTTCATTATTGTCTTCATCACTTATAAAAGTTTCTTCTGTTTAATTTCAAGTTAATTATAAGTTGGTGAAAATATGCGCAGAACGTTTTCAAGAGCATAATAGAGGCATTTTTTTGTAGAATTCTTAAAGTTTTGTGTTCATTCATAAAATAACGTTTCTAATTAAAAGTTGGAAATTAACGACAAAATTAGTCCCTACTTAAGAAAAAGTTTTCATAACAAGAGCTGATAATTAAACTATGTATAATAACGAATAAATGAGACACATTAATTTATTACGTGTTTCTTATATTATAGGAAAAATAAACAATTCTCCAAAGTGTACTTTTTTCCAAAAAATGTGTTTCAAAAAATTTCATGGAAATCTTAATTTAACTTCCTAATAAAGTTTTGCATTGTTTAGAAATAAGTAAAAAGTACAGTTTATAAGTGAAGTATTACTTAAAAGAGAAGGATTTTATTAAATTTTCAGCAAATACGATTCTGGTTTAACAAATTGTTTAGTAATTTCACATCCAAGTTATTCACCGCGTTGTAATAGGGGTTAGTTTTGCAAGACTGTTGTGTCAAGCGAATAAAGTTTGAGTTTCACCTCCTCTAATGTACTTTGTAAACTAAAATTGAAATTAATAAATAAATAGAGAAATTCTTGAATTATTCGCTGCTTTTTTCTTCTTAAGCGATTGAGATGCAGAATTTGAAATAATGTCTTTATAAATCGAATTGTTTAAAAAATGTTTTAACAGTTTTGGATCGTTTATTAAATGTCATTTAGGGTATTAATATCTCAAGTATTATGACTGTTTAATGTGGCTACCTTATGCGATATAGGAAACTTTTATTACCTGATATTTGCTCTGTTTCAGTCACATTTAATTTACATTTTCCTTCATTTTAAGTGTTAGAGATCTAGAATTTAAAATACTGTAGATTCACACAAATTTATTTTTTAAATATTCGCAGAATTATAAATTTTTTATGTAATATGCCATAGTTGGGTTAACAGAGGAGAAGGTGGGATTATGGACCCTGCATTATGTACCCCCTTAATATCTGCCCTATGCACAGGCGCAGTCACGCGAAACAGCTGTGAACCAGAGTTCCGAGACGGCTGCAATGGATAGTCAAGGTCATTGACCTCAGTCCACTCCCGAATGACGCCCTGTGACCAATTGTTTGCTTTTCGAATTTTCAAACTTATTTTCAGGTAAGTAAAAGTAAATATTTTATATAACTTTTACTATGTTCGATAAAAACTGATTCCTGAGCCTTATTCTACATGAGATAAAATTCCTTTTATGCTGGTTCGAAATTAAATTCCATGTAACTCATATTGTGGGGGAAAATGTCAGGGGTCCATATAAACCTCCACTTTGGGTCACCTGTTAGTTTTGACTTGTATACATCTTAAGATTTGATTTAATGGCAAATACCCTTAAGGATGTTTGAATGATGAGTTTTCGAAAAGGTTAGAGCCAAAAATTATGAAAATCAGTCTTGGGTATGACCACAGTGAGCCAAAAACAAAATGGGGGTCCATAAATACCACCTCCTCCTCCCCAACTACTTTGATGTACCATTCATTGGCTAGTTCAGAGTTTCCCAAAGTGAGTTCTACGGACCTCCAACATAGTTAGGGAATCCACAACACAGTCTGTCGGCCAAGCTATAATTTATCAAATTCGCCACCAAGACGTGCTTTCATTCTCGGTGACTAGATATACTAGCTCGTAATAATTTGTCGTAAAGTGCCCACTGTGTATGGAGTGGGGAATATAGGTTTTTAACATGCTTTTATTAACTTGCTTTCTTGTTTGTTTGTGCGTGTTTGTCCAGTACAAATCTTGCAATCGTTTTTTAACTAACTTCCCGACTAGCTAGGCATTTGAAACTTTTAGAATAAATCAGAACACGATGACAATGAATCATTTTAATACTTTAAGCAGAATTAAATTCATTTTCAGTTATTTTCGTTTTGTAGACTGGTGCAGCCATCTATCGGCCGAAACGGGAACGAAAAGTTTAACGCAATTTAACTTTTAATTAACATCCTTTTCTTTCAACTTGATGGGATAGTTCTCCAAAAATTTTTTAAAAAAGCTTCTATTAAAACATAGAATTGTCAAGTTTATATGATTCAACAGAAAATTTAAAAACATGCTGTATAAAAAGTTCTTTTTATCTTGTAATTATTGTATCTCCGATCGCAGCAAGAAGCGTGCGTGTGGTGCGTTGCGCTGCGTCAAATTACGCCTAGTGACGTACATTCTGACGGAGTAGTATCGCACATCGTACTGCATGGTACGAATGCAACAGTATCGTAACGTCAGCATCGTACGCCAGGTACTAAGCATGATCTGCTCGCCATAGTACCTGGTCGGCTTTGTTCCTTGATTGTACACTGGCGTCATCTGACATGATCCATCACCCGATGTAAAATGATAAAGATATTTTTTTTTCTTTACAAAATTAGAGAGTCATAAAGGTTTTCAAAGTTTTGTGTTAAAAAAAATCAAACCAGATAATCAAACGGCAACGAAAGGGTCCTATAAAATATCTTACCTGATTTCTCTCACAGGGGAGGCATATCTTACTGGTGAATCACTTATCAAACCTTGCGTAAAAGATGTCGTTTTGTGTGTATTTGACGAAGAGTGTTTTAAATAAGTTGAAGCTGTGTCTCTTTCAAACACTACTGTATCAACGCGTATTAACATTATATCACTTCTGAGTTTGAATAATATATTAAATAAAAACAATATCTAGAAGTTTTTCTCATTATTCCTTTCTTTGGCCTATTATACATGCTATTGTAGACGTGATAAATATAGTGATTTTTTTACCTTACAAATGTGCAAAGGAATCATCCTCTGATAACAAAACGAATAGGTAAGGTGCACAATATGAGTCTTCATTTTATTAGATTCCATTCAAGAGATCCTTCTTTCAATGGAATTATCTCCCGAACCTTGAGAATTTGAACGATATTACCAGGTTCAATTTAAAGTATTTATGTAAAACGAAATCCCATTTAAGAAATGTTCTGCGTAATGAAACTTTCTACGGTACATTTCTCAAACATGACTTTACAATGCGTCAAATCACTGATTGGATTTTATTCATTTCCACTCAAATCGCTTTTTCAAGGACAGCGAGAGCAGACACCTCGCTTTTTGTGTCTCTTTTGCAAATTACCGGGAAAGGAACATCGCATAAAAAGTAATATTACATTCTATAACCACTGATTTCATTCCCCTGGAGAAGAGATCTCCGGTTTTAGAAGGAGGACAGTTGGACATTCCCCTATTTAGAACTTGTGTGTTGCACTTTTTGATGCTAGAGGAATTTAGAAGCCTTTTTAGCTGGGTGAGATGGGGTAGAATTGCTACAGAAATCTTAGACATGCAGTTTTCGAAAATCATTCTCTCAAAATGGCTTTCATTGTTTTCTCTACATAACCCTTTGATAGGATTTCAGCATAGCGATCCAAAAATCGAGGTTTTGTAACCTCTTTCTTGGAAATGCTAACCAAAAATATAACGTCTATCTCAAGTAATCAATAGAAGTCGGTGAATAACAATTTATTTTTGTCATTATGATTTCGACTGATGCATTGAACCTTTTGAAATATGCACCGAAATTTCCCCAGTACTGATTTTACAGTACCTCGATGATGAAGGTTATAGAGGGACCAGGAATGTTATATTTTTAAAATGAATAGCATTTTCCTAAGGTGGTGATCTATAGCTTTTTTATGGTATTATTTGCTGAAAGTGTTTTCTATTTAAATGTTAATGACCTGTTTATAAGTGTTTAATTCTATGACCTAATGTCCCTGTGGCTTTTTTCTTCCTTTAAGGGAATCTCCGGTTTTGATAAGGCATGTTGGATCTGCGGATGCTGTAAGTATGAGTATAACGGCAGCAGCTGTTTACTGGGTTCATAAACATCAATTTTTCTGGATTCAAGAAGTTTTTAGTAAGTACCAATTTTCCTTACCAAATTCGACAGTAGAAATGTCGTCAAAATGCCGTCAAAATGTCGAAAAAATGTCGACAATATGTCATCAAGAGAAATTGCATTTGTTTTTCAATTAAAGGGATTTTGGATCACTGTACGATCAAAGATCTCCCTAAAAGGCTTAAGTTAACCAATTATCAGTTTAGTCAAGATTTTTGAAGACAGAATATCCCGATTGTAACGTAAGGCAAAAGATAATAGATGACGGGAAATCCAAACCTTAGATTAATGTGTCAGAAATTAGGATACATTTTTATTTCACTACACTGTCAGATTTGATTATATCTATAAAGCGATTCCTAAAATATATCCTTGTCCTGTAATGCTCCGATAATGTAAATAGTATTACAGAGTCTGGCAAGACTTTGGAGTGTTTCGCGAAATGTTCTTAAGATATCGATTTAAGGCAGATTCATTAACATCTCCATGCAGTGGGAATTATAAGCAGCGACAGATACTTCTTTTCCTTTTTCAGTGTTTTATGCATTGGTGCAAACGAGCTATTGAAGTTAACGCATATGCAATAATAATTTAATAGTAAAAGACATCAGTACCACGTAAGCAGATAATTATTTTTCGAAATTGAGTTTAATATATATATATATATATATATATATATATATATATATATATATATATATATATATATATATATATATATATATATATATATATATATATATATATATATATATATATATATATATATATATGTATATATGTATATTAATTGTGAAAAAATATACGCTGTTCATTAAACAATGCAGAAGTTCTGATCAAATGACGCTTTTCCGCATCACATATATTTTGTTTCAGTGGACGAAACAAACTGCCTCGTAAAATTCTAAATATATGATTCATTTTGGATGATCCACTGATAGAAATGTCCCTTTAAGGCCTAAATAACTGTTGTTCATCAGTGTCCGCCATGTTGGATATCTCTGTTACGCAACAGAACGTCAACAATATAGGAGTCAACAGTGGCTGGCCAACAAATGAAAACATTGTTTGAAACAATGAAAAGCTGATTATTTTACAAATTTCTTTCAGTCTAAAACAGGCCCACTTCAAAGATGTTGCTCTTGCTTATCTTTGTCGTTTTTTTGCTATTTTTAGCGTTTTTCTTGTGCTTCTATCTTAAAGTTGTGCACAGGCTTTTTCCTGGCGGACGAGGCGAGAGTTCCGTTGCAGTAAGCTTTCTTTCTATCTCTGAGTTGAATTTTAAAAGTTTTTAGGGTAACACATTTGACTTACCGATCAATCGCGAACAAGCCGCCGTTAGTGTATTGCGATATCACCGAAGTTGACACGTATTTTGTATGTTAGCATTAAGGAATTTTACAAGATGCTGAACGCAACGCCATGACATTTTTATTTTTGAAATTATGCGTCAGAAACCAGGTTTACGATTGTCACCGTCTGCTCTCTACGATCACTGGGTGCAGATCAAATCATAGACAATCATTTCCTTCCTCTAGCCACCTGTGGTATTTGGCAACCTAAACTTATTTTAATCCTATTTTTACGAGGATCATCCGATGCTATAATGACGTATAGGTCGTATCACGTGATCAGAAAGCTGTCGGAAAGCTGTCATTTGCCAGATAGTCGCCATTCGACTCCGAGGTATAGGATTTTACCTTCCAAAGCAAATCCGCCAGTGTGTCACACATTCACTAAACAAGTCAGAAATTATTTGTATATAAATTCCCCAAAAGAATTATTTGTTAGCATAAATTAATTACCAAAGTCATTGTGATAAAATGTCCCAAACCATTTGATTCACAAAAACCATAAACAATTACAGAAGTATTTATTAAACATCAGAAAAATTGATTTATATTTTGAAGAAGTTTTTGTTTACTCTTTATAAATTAAACTATATTTTTTCTCTTCAGAAAAGTTTTTATAACCAAACTTTCGGTTTTAAAGCAATTACAATATGCAAATTTATATTCATTGAACTTTCTTGTATTTTTCAAAAGACTTTTTACAATCTTTTGGTAGTGGCAATTCAGTTAGTTTTAGCTATCATCTATTCGTAAAACTTGCACACTTTTGTGTGCAATACGGGATATCATAGCCCTTTGTGATTTTATCTACTGAAAAGTTCGTAAAAAGTTTGAACTTGTCTAATTTCATATCCTAAATATCCAGGCCGACTGCTCGGCATTCGTCTTGTTTCCTGATCTCGCCAGAATACCTACCTCGCTATACTTTTTATCAATATTTTTAACCAATTTTCGAAGAAAAAAATCGATTTAAACTTCGTTTACCGGATTTGTTTACGGATTATGTTATATTCTTCAGTCTAAAGTAATACATTGAATAAACGGAAGCGAACGCATAATAATAGGACATTTAAATGGTTGAACATAAGCATCCGATCGAAATGGTGACCGCATCTTGCGAGATTGGACAATAAAATGCTTTATGTGTTAACTCTGCATAGGAAGGCTTAATGCTTTCTGACTAAAAAAATGAAATGAGTGGAAGTTCTATACGGTGAAAGATTTGGAATTTAACGTTAGCTGTCGAATAGTGTAATGAAATGTTCTTGTAAGCAACTTGTATGCTGCAATTTCAATTTCAGGTTCCATTTTTAAGTTCAAGACATGCAATCATGGCCGGGTCCATAGGCAAAATGGTGAGATGACCCACTCAGGTGCCGAACTGAAATAGGTGCCAAAATGACAGATAGCAAAAATGAGAAATTTTTACGGTATCTTAAACATTGAAGTATAGAAACGCAATCAAGCAATTTTCTGCAATAAAGTCTCTAAGAAGTATTTAGTAATTATATTTATTACAAGACATATTGTATTCAATATTATTCAACAAAACCGCCTTTAAGGGGAATGTGGACCTTCAAACGTAACTTTTTTTGTTTTGAATGGATTTGCTTGAAATTTTAATATGTGATTAGTACCATAGATATGTAAAATTGGTTAAAATTCAAAGATGAAATATTAATAATTTATGAATTATGAATTATTAATTAAATCAAAAATTGGCCTAACAAAAAATGTTTCATGCGCATTCCTTTTACATATAATATTGTAATTTTTATTTACAGGATACCTTATAGAACTAACAATGAAACTTATTGCTTATTTTAAGCATTCATTAAAAATATAAAGAGAGAAAAATAATACTAGTGAAAACACACTTTTTATTAAGCGAAATACCTATAAATCATATTTTCAAGTACAAAATTTAGCAATTCTGTGTTACGAAGCATATTTTTTTTCAATAAGATTTATTTGATATACAGTTAAGCATATAAAACTTAAATTTCAAAGTAATACAATCATTAGAAATACGCCTGGAGCAGTTTGAATATTCGTATGACATGAGAATATTTATTTTGAGAAAAACACATTTAAAGTTATTGCGCAGTAACCACATAATATCTAAATTAAATGCAAATGCCTATAACCAGGAAAATAATCACAGAAATTTAAATTTCTTTTTGCAACACATTCCTACTCGTCAGTAGTTCCATAATTTAATAAAATGAAAAGAAATCGAAATTTTGGACAAATTTCACAATTTTGAAAGTCCACTGTCCCCTTAACTTCTGTCTTAAACATGATAATCTGATTTAGTGTTAAAATTTGGAGGCCATGCATTAAATAAAAGTACGTCAGCAAGTGTTGTACACTTTTTTTATTATTCATTTATGGACGCGCACCAGTCGACAATGCAGATCGTCGGTGTCTATATTGAGGTATGAGGAATTTTTCTTTCCGTACTTTTATAATCACCGATTGTCAGACTCATAGTCTGTTCTGGAAGAGGCATTTAAATGCAATGTAAGTGATTTTTTTAAAATATATTTTAATTTTAATTTTTTCAAAACACAAATTTAACTTCGAAGCAATAGATATCCATAATTTAATGTCTTGTAAAAAATGACCACGGAAAAAAATTTTTAATTAAAAAATTACGTGTTCATTGTTTGAAGGTCTACCTTGATAGGAAAAAACGGTACTTTAGGATTATTCCGTCCACCTGTCAACGCTCGCGAAAATACGCAAATCCTTTGGCGCCATCATAATGAAAAGCAATTTCCAAAATAAACATTCTAAACACATTAAATTTATTATTAATACAATAATATTATTAAAATACATTAATAATAAAAAGAATCAAAACAAAGTAAAAACCTCTATTTTTTTATAATTACACATTGAATTATTCTTGAATCTAACCATATATATTATTATCAATCATTTCGGCGACCAAAGAAATTTCTTAGAAGAAATGATTCCATACTCTTGAAAATATGCCACTGCACTCTCTTCGGTGCTAGGCAAATTCTAAATTCGAATCATTTTGCAGCGGAGTTAAAAGAACAGTATATTTCAACACGATAAAGAACACTAACTCGCGTAGTCAAGGATTACACAGTAAATGTGATAAAATTTGCGGTTATTGGCGCAAAAGCTACCTTTTGGTGATAGTATCGGGTTTGGCGAAAATGGTCGACGGGATAATCCCAAAGTACCGAAAAAACCCAGAATTAAAAAATATCCATTCTGTAATCTGCGATTAGAAAATTATCGAGTGGAAAATTTCTATAGCTTAACACTGGAACTGAAGATCTGAGAAGTCAACTGATATCCTGCCCTTATGACATCGCAGAACTTTATCGTACTGAATACTGAAAAAAATATTGTTCATTTCTATGATGTTAATATTTTTAAAGTAATACAGGGAATTCCAAAAAAAGTGAATGTGGTGTTAACTAAATACTAATAGAAACTCTTTCTCTCTTGCAGAATGGTTCTCCTCGCGTGGTTGTTGATGTGAGTGCCATATATCATACTTTTGTTTCTTTATAAGACTATATCATTTATCAGGTAAAATGTATTGGGAGGAACAGATGTCCACCATTCAGAGCCCCTCTCGTAAGAGATCCGTCAGTAGAACGCTGGTCACGTGATGAGGGGACTCAATTTCTGGAAAACTGTCATAAAGAGGGACTATGTAGGAGTCAAACATTACTGACCATTAGGAATTATATGACATATATTTATGCAGAAAAGAATCAATATCATCTGAAAATAAATAAACCTATATGCATAAAAGGCTAACGCTGCTAGTCACGTTTATATATAAGAGGTTACAAGTTTAGGCGCGTTAAGAACGCCAGTAGTAGAGGTTAGCAATTTTGGCTCACTATCGGCTCCAAAAAATTCAGTGGCGAAATATACGATAGTGCCTTTCTGGTGAAGGGTAAAGAAAAATATATGATATCACTCAAAGGGAGAATTTTAGTGTTCTATTATTTTGACGGGCTTTTAACTAGTACATATGTTATGACCAAATTCCGAAGTCTGGACAATTCGCGGAATGGATGGCCACTTCTAGCATTAGCCAATTGACTTGGCCAATGTTAGAATAATCGAGATCTTAAGACTCCTACCGACTTTGGTCGGCCCAGTTGCGATGTCCCCGGCAAACAATGGACAGTTCGAGAATTATCGAAGAAAAATTATCCTTTTCAATTTGATTTTGAAGTGATTTTTTTCTGCTTTGACTATTTTTTTCTTCAAACGCGGCAGACGGTTTCTTGGACATTATCCTTACCGCCATATGACACAACAGATTTTCTGGCCACTTTTCTGGGAGCACCGTATAAGTGGACCAGCATTACCCCCTATGGATCGGTCCAGTAATTTTGAACCGAGTCAAGTGACGAGACCGGGACACTTGACCCCGCACCTCCAGAGGTAAATTTGAAAACTTGGAGGACATCGCAGCCACTACATATTTTACGTGCCCCGCCCACTATTAATGAACACGGCGGTGGATTTGCAGCGAAGAGTATAGAACCAGAGACGTTCAGATTATTGGCCCGTTGCTCTTGCCAACTGGGCCACCGTGCCCTTCTTCTCCTTTGACTCAACTGAAGGGATTTTCTCAGTGGTAATAATATGAGTTCGAACTGGTATGATGAACTCACGATACTGTATGATCCGTCTTCCTCAAACATCAAGTTTTGGCCATCGGGTGCATTGCGAATGGACCGACCAAAGCCCGAAGCAGTCGGTAAGTTTTCGATCACTTCGGGCTTTGGCCAAATAACTTGGCCAAAAAAGAATGACCAAAGATAGAAGTGATAGAACTTTTTATTGGGACTTGTTTTAAATAACTCAGGAGTGAATTCAATAAATTCAACAGACAATTCAGAAAAAAATGAAATTTTCTTTAAGTTTATGAGTAGTGTGGCCTCTTACATAACAGTTTTATTAAAAGTAAGATGGTTTGTTTTATTAACAGTAATAGCAGAAGTACAAACGAGATTTTAGACGAACAACCCCAGAAGGTCCACCCCTCCCCCCCCAAAAAGAATAAAGCTATATCATTGATCATATTTTTCTCCAAATAGGAGAGATAATAAAATGGCGAAACACAGCCAACTTGTAAATAGAATTTTATGACGTAATTTAATCGTCGAAACGTTCATTTCTTCTTCTTGTTTTTTTGAATGAGTTCCCTGTTAATACTTGTTCTATTCCTGTAAAGTACGCTGATTGAGAGAAAAGATGATTGGAATTCACGAACTGTTTCAAATGCTATTTAATTTATTAAAAATAATAATGTCGCATTTATACCCAGATGCTTTAAAGTTCCATTACTTTTACAGGCTCTTTCAAATTCCATCTGTGAAGGGCATGATGAATGGGCGATAACGAACACCAGGTAAAAATACGACAATAAAATTGTTTTATTAAAAATTCGATTTTTCATATCAGCGATTGTAACTCCGTATGCAACAGTTTTTACTTAGTTGACGAGAAAAGGAGCGCTTGCAAGAGCCTCTTTTAATGATATTTAAGATGCTTCCTTGTCTGGAACCACGAATAAGAAATTTATTAATGGAGCAATTAGACTGATCTGTTTCTCTCTATTTAGAGAATCTGATTGAGTTTCTGACTGATCAAGAGATAACAGTCTTCAGAATGATCTGTGCACTCTATTTAGACAAAAACAAAATTAAAGATTTCGAAGTAGCATGAGCTCCTAACGGAGATTTGTTTTAGAAAATTCAGGGATTACGAAACATACACGCCTATTTGGATATTCTCCTGCAATGACATTATCTGTTCGTGTTATTGATAAAAAAAGAATCGTAATTTATAGTTCCTTGCTGCTTTGGGAAGTAATTTGGCTGTTTTAAAACCGAGAGTGCTTTAAAAAAAACATTTTAGTTAATATATAATTTTTTCAAAGTCTCCGTACGTTTTCATTTCTTCGACGACGGCTCTAAGCCTCGTAACAGGTTCAACAAAATAAAATAGTTTGTGAAAATATAATTGTTTTGCTGTAAATTTAGAAGGAGACTGTTTTTCAGCCGACTAGTGGCGGCAATGAAATGTGAAAGGAACTCATCTTTTGTCAAAACCTAATCATAAATAATTATGAAATATGATTAAAAATGGCTGTACTTCCGATAAGCTACCATCCATTTTTTACTCATTTTTGTGAAATAATGGCACTCGTTGAGTTTCGTAATTGCTGTGAGGATGATCAAGCGATACCATCTTTTTCGTTTGGCAATTGCATAAAATACGTATATACGTCCTTACTTGAAATTTTCAGTTTATCTTATTTTTAAAGACTTCAGACGATGATTTGAGATATTCGTATAATTGGAATCATAAGGTAAGTTTCCACTGCTATACATTTGTATAAATTCAAGAGGTTTTACTGTATCGTACAATTGAGATTTATTTTCTTAATTTTTCAGCCCAAGTGTCGCTACTCAGAACGAAACCAGTCCAGCTCCAGATGATGATATCGATAAAAATGAATTGGTAAGACGAAGGTTTAATCTTTTAACATGAAATCTTAACGAACCACTCAGTTTTCGTAGTAATAAATTAAATTTATTCATTGATATTGATTTGGAATAGTGCGGGACATGAAATACTGAAAAGAAGCCCATTTTTATTTTCGTGGTTTAAAGCATACTGTAGCATTTTAAGAATCAATGAACTCAAACCTCATTTTCCTGCAATAATCGCGGTGCAACATCATTGTGCTGTTTTGTGTAGACGTACTATGTTATACACATCAGTCTCGGAATGGAATTTGTCCCAATTTACCTTTTTTTTTTAACAGGACATATTTTAAATTCCTCACAAACATTCTCAGCGAAATTTTCTAGACCGGTCTGTTGTTTTATTTTCTATACATTTTTCGAATTAAATTGAAAATTTTGGACGTAGTCCCTAAAGCAAAAATTAACATAGTTTTTTTTTCCTTTATACTGATTGAAATTTTTATAACTGACATTTTTTTTATAAATCCTGAAGACACATTATATCGAAATTTTTCTCTTTAACATAAGTTTAAAAAACCTATAAGTAAAGCCATGTGTTTGGCAGATACATGAAAAACTAAACGTGACTTATGTTTTGAATTAAATATTTTTTTAAAGTTTGAAATTTCTTAAATATATTTTATTTCAACAATGACCCATATATGAACACCCATTGGATAATCACCCATTAAACCATTAATGGTTAAAAAATGTGCTAGATAAAAGCTTTTCTGACTGAAACCCCTAAAGGGTAATTTATTTATTTGAAAAAATGAAACTTTAATTTAATTTTTCTGTGCTTTCAGGTGTAATAGCTGGATTTATGGTACAACCTAATTACCAAGATCACTACCTTGGGAGGTAGCTTCTGTGAACTAAAATTAAAATAAAATGGGATAATTTAATCTTTAACTGCTATCTTAACCAAAGTCGTGAGATTAAGTCTACAAATTGTTATTACTGAAAAATTCATAGGCAAAGAAAAAACAACAACCCCAGAGAACTGGATAATTTCAGAAAGTTTCAGAGGATAATTTCAGAAATATATCTAAAAATGGCACCCTCTTAGTTTTTATGCAAAGTATCCGAACGGAATCGGACAGAAAGTCATTACGTGCATTTTGAGTTGAAATTTTAGGTTTTAGTTAAACGCATAGCGGTTGATTTCTGTATAAGTTTGGAGGGATGGGATTCAAACACAAAAGATCCTCGTTATGCTGGGATAGCATCGGAGAGCAAGATCTACCCCCCCCCCCCCTGATGCTGAGCGACACCCGTTATGCTGATTAAAATATTGAACAAAAAAATTATAAGGACAAAGGTGAAGTAATGTTCGCATTTGTTTGACTTGAGCTCCTATTTTCTTTCAGGTCACTTTGCCGGATAACGACTTATTGGGTGACGAACTTTCTTCAGATGAAGCGAATGCGGATGAAATGAATGAGTTTGTCCCCTACACAAGGTAGGAATACTTTCATTCCCTGTGTAGATTCTCCCGTATAAACTCATAAAAAGACCTTGTAGAAAGGGATGAATCGCTTATTTTGCTAAAAGAATGACGTCAGTTGGGGGAAGCGCAGTGTTTCGATCATGAAGCAGGGTTTCCCACTAGGCTTGCGGGGAAAGGAATTCAAAACATGAGAATTCTTCAAATCAACACGATTATCCTGTTGGTAGAATACAGGATCGGGGTTAGAAGATCCATCATAGAACCCCATCGTAACTGATGATCTTTAGAGCGGAAACCGCGCCATTAATGAAAGAAGAATAAGAATGAACCGGTAGGAATAATGTTCGAAGGCGAAAAATATCAGCACACCAGAAAATGTTAATTATATGCGAATAATGTATTTGTTGGCATAGAAAAATACTACCAAAGAAAAACTAGATCTGCATTTTAACGTAGGATTACGTTCCTCAATATCGGTCTTTCGGGGAGAGACAAATTGTCCTGCGTCGCGAGTTATAATTTTGGCAGCGCTCCAAACCCAGTAGCAGTTGAACAGAAAACAGTTGACAGAAAACAGTTGAACAGAAAAGTACCAAAATATAAGTTAAATAAAGGTAAGTAAACGATAAGTAATCCTACGTTAATAACCCGTGGTAGTTTCGATAGAGGAGACTACCTGAAATATTTTTTTTAAATTGCTGTCATTGTCTTAAAGAAACTCTAAAAGACTTTAGGCGAAACTATAAAGCCTGACCATAAAACTTAAAACTTCAAAAGGAACTTTCTTTTCGTTGAACTTACTGTGTTTACGTACTTACTTACTTACTTACTTACATACTTACACACACACACACGTGTGTATATAAACTCTTTTCCGTTGAAAATTTCTATTGAAGTTCTGTTGCAACTCGTTGTCGCTGTCTCAAACGCACCATAGATATGTCAAACAAGCAAACACTTCAGTATCGCGACCACAAGCGAAAGTTTTTGCATCGCCCATCACGTATCCATGGTGTCCTATGTTGAAATATATAACAACTATTCTTATACTTAGACTACCCGCTATTTTGGGGTTATCAGTGCGGTCTCTTTCTTACTGAATTTTCCTAGAAAATTCAGCGAAAGCGCTGAAATCGCCTTTGGCGCTGAAATGTCTCGATTTTTAGATTGGCGATAGTGTTTTTTATTTTATTTAAAGCGCATCGTTTGTTTGCTATCGCTTATTTCAGACTCTTAGATTTTGAATTTCCGGATAAGAGTGATTGTGACCGAGATGAGGAAAAGTCTACCGGAGCCATCCGCAAACGCTGCAGCCGTATTCTTGCTCACGACCTCGAACATCCTGCTGACAGTGTGTCGTTTTGGAACCTGTGGAAACCAGCCAAGCCGAAATACCGCCGGTAAGACTAAAACATTCCCTCCCTTCCCCCCCGGTATAATATAAGAGCTAAAATGAGAAAAATCAGACTATCGAAGCGAAATAAGCTAATTTATCACCACTTATCAGTCCAAAGGAGAGAGATGAAAAAGGCCCCTATTTCTTACAGGAAATTTCCCAATTTCTTACAGGAAATTTTGAGAGGTGACAATATAAGCGAAGTGAGCCTCTAAATCAGTTCTCAACCTGTAGAAGTCTGTGGACCACTAAGCCAGAAATTTAGGAGGGGCCTAAAGACCCCCTCAAACCGAGTTGAGGGAAGGGGGACTTTCCAGCTGGTATGGAGGGTATAGAATATCCCTAATGCAAAATGGATACAGGATTAAAATAATCCCATTCTAACGTATAATATTCTAATTATAAAATAATTATGTTTAACTTTTAAGAAATTTTATTTTAACACCTGATAGTCATCAGATATATTCCGCCTATAAAATTTAATGAACAATGCTTTCAAAATCCCCATTTATTTGGGAACTTTTTTATATGTGGTGTCGGACCACTCCCGAGGCTCTCGTGGACCACCGGTTGGCAACCAGTGCTCTAAATCATAGAATGTTACTGCGTCTTGAGACTGCTTGTCACATGATTGTCTCCAGGGATTGGGTCGAATTAGCCGTTCAATCTCGTCGTTTTCCTCTAATATCGCTATAATAAATTTTTTTCAGTCCAAGATCTAGATTTTCGGTTTACTATCATCCCTAAATCATTCTAAAGTTTTTCATTCGTTTAGTATATTAAGGGAGGTCTATCTGGTGACTCATTTTTGCTTCCTACATATACAGTAGACTTCCGTATAACTCGTTCCTGCTTTGCACTGTTTGGCCAAATTTTAAGAAAAATACATACTGAATATGTATTTAAATGGACAAAGCAATGCAAAACTACTGCGTCCAAATCATTAACAACTCCGTTTGCATAAAAATAAATGTATGTATGGTGTTTAAAAGGGAAATTCCATCATTTTATTCTAGAGTCCGTTATACGGGAATCGCATTATACGCATAAAGTGGTCGTACTTTTATTACGCGTTGTATGATCTCGCATTATAAGGGAGTTTATTGTGTAAGTCTAATAAATAAATAAATAAATTTTATATATATATATATATATATATATATATATATATATATATATATATATATATATATATATATATAATCTTAAATTGTATGTCCTCCATTATAGGATTTAAACTCACTTTCCTAAGTCTAATCCCCAGTTATATTAATTTATCTCTTTAAAACACTTAAAACTTCCTGTGAATCACTTGCCTATGCATTTCTACACGTGTATATGTAAGAATTCAGTAGTGGGTTAGCTTCGCTAGTCCCCTGAATCTGCTGACCCCACAAATAATAGCCACATGTTTTTTTCGTAGTCTCGCGTTTAATGATGAATGGTGATATTATTCCGGGCCGTTCTTCTGTATTGAACGGATGTATTTTCGCTCTAATAACGGATGTAAGAAGAGGTTTGGCCCGACTGAATTTAAATCTAATTTGTATTCCTTTCAGGCTGAGTCTAGCTCCAGCCATGTAAATATGAGCTAGTTTTCCATTTCAGGTTATAATTTAAAAACGTGATGTAATGAGGATATATATATATATATATATATATATATATATATATATATATATATATATATATATATATATATATATATATATATATATGTATATATATATATATATATACGTTTTGTTTAGGCATCTTGTATCTTGATCATCGGGATTTGTAGTTTTCTTATAACGTATTACAATACTTTTCCCTCCCTGGCAACCGTCTTTTATGTTCTAGAGACTTCTCCAAAACACAAAAAAGTGCTCAAGTTATTTCCGAATGGGCAGACTGAATTCTAACTTCACACTCAGGGTTTGATCTCTACTTGATTCGGATTTGTTTGCTTGCTATTTCAGTCTTCAAGATATCGAATTTTCGGACAACAGTGACCTCGGAGAAGACCGGGAAAAGTATGTTGAAGCTATCCGGAAAGGCTGCAGCCGTATGTATGCGGACCACCTAGAACTGACCACTTACAACTTGATGAGTTCAGACGAGCCCCTTCTGACTGACATTGGGTAAAGGAAATGCATTTAATTTCACTGCTGAGATAAGTCAAACCTCTGACGGGCATTAAAAGTTTTTATATTCCTATAGATTTATCCTCCGTGGCATTGAAAAGTGTTACATCTCTCCCCCTCTGAGAGGGAGATCGAATCAGATACTAAATGTGTAAACTGCCAATCTATATCAGTAATAAATGAGACTTGCATTGAGTATTGGTCAGCATGAAGTAGAGGTAAAAACTGCACACACATACATTTGTGTGTATATATATATATATATATATATATATATATATATATATATATATATATATAAATATATATATATATATATATATATATAAACATATATATATATATATATATATATATATATATATATATATATATATATATATATATATATATATATATATATATATATGTACAGGTGGTTATCAAAATAATTGAAAACCTAAGAAACATCATGAAAGCATTATTAGTACTGCGCAGGTTCACCTTTGTTCATGGAATACCACCTGATTGACCTTGGAATTGGATTATACAAGTCCTAAATAGTAGTTAAAATATATTATACCATTCTTCAGGGAAAAATCAGGAAAGTGCCTGTAGAGTTTCTGTAGTGGATATCGATACCTGGCTCTATCGGCTTATACAGATCACAGTGGTTGGATGATATATAGTCGGGGGGATTGTACAGGGCAAGATAAGATATTTGACTACTTTTCATGCTCTTCAAACCAACATCTGACAGGTTTAGCTGTAAGCATAGGGGGATTATCATCCTGGAGAACGCCATCTCCTGCAAGAAACAATGTTTGCACTACAGGTTGGACTAGTGAGCAAATATTTCGACATAGGCCTTCCCATTCAATGTCTCTTTTAGGGTTACAATAGGACCTGAAGAAAACCATGAGATGTCACTCGAATCACTGATAGATATATCTCCATGATTGACAGTTGAGATGATACAGCCAGAATCTTACGCTTGTGTAGGTGTTCCCCAGACATACGCACGTCCTGTTGCAAGGAACAATGTGAACAGTGATTCGTCGGAGCAAATGCCGTTTTTCGACATATTACCAGACCAGGATTTCCTGGAATGTGCCATTCTTTTTCAAAGTCTCCGTACGTTTTCCTTTCTTAGACGACGGCCGTAAGTCACATAACTGTTTCAACAAAAAAAAAATAGTTTTTGAAAATATAACAGATTTGCAGTAAATTTAGAAGAAGACTCTTTCTCAGCTGACTAATGGCAGCAATGAAATTTGAAAGGAACTCATCTTTTGTCTAAACCTAATTTTAGATAACTATGAAATACGATTAAAAATGACTGAACTTCCTATAAACTACCATCCATGCTTTACACCTTTTTTGTGAAATAATGATACTCCTTGAGTTTCGTACTTGCTTTGAGGGTCATCAAGAGATAACATCTTTTTCGTTTGGCAATTGCCTAAAATACGTGTATGCGTGTATACATAAAATGTTTAGTTTATCTTATTTTTAAAGACTTCAAACGATGATTTAAAAAATTCGTATAACTGAGATCATAAGGTAATTTTCCACTGCTATACATTTGTATAAATTGAAGAGGTTTTGCTGTACCGTATAATGGATTTTTTTTCTTAACTTTTCAGCCCAAGTGCAAATACTCAGATAGTATCGAGTTCTCCTCCAGATGATGATATTTCCGAAAATAAACCAGTAAGACAAATGTTTAATCTTTTAACATGAAATCTTAACGAACTACTTATTTTCGTAACGAGTAAAATTTTTTTAATATGTATTTTGAATTGTGCGGGACACAGTATTTTGAAGAAAACCAATTTTTATTTTCGTGGTTTAAAGCATACTGTAGAATTTTAAGAATCAATGAACTCAAACCGCATGTTCCTGCAATAATCGCGGTGCGAGGTGCAACATTGTCGTGATGTTTTGAGTAGGCGTTCTCTGTTTAATTATACATCAGTCTCGGAATGGAATTTTTCCAAATTTGCCATTTTTTTAACAGGATATGTCTAAAATTCCTCTGTAAATTTCTCTGCGAAATTTTCTAGGTCAGTTTTTTTTTTATATTCTAGATAATTTTCGATTTAAAGTAAAAATTTGGGAAATATTTTTAAAGCAAAAATTAACAGAATTTTTTCTTGCCTTTAAACCAATGCAAATTATTATAACTTAAAATTTTTTTTATAAATCCTGAAGACACTTTATCACGAAATTTCTCTCTTTAACATAAGAGAGAAAATCCTGTAAATAGAGCCTTAATTTCGGCAGATACATGAAAACTAAACGTGACTTTTGTTTTGAATTAAGCATTTATTTTTAAAGTTTGAAATTTCTTAAAAATATTTTATTTGAACAATGACCCATATATGAACACCCATTTGATAATCACCCATTAAACAAATAATTGTTAAAAAATGTGCTAAATAAAAGCTTTTCTGACTGAAACCCCTAAAGAGTAATTTATTTGTTTGAAAAAATGAAACTTTTATTTAATTTTTCTGTGCTTTCAGGCGTAATAGCTGGATTTATGGTACAACCTAATTATCAAGATCATACATAACCTTGGGAGGTGGCTTCTGTGAACTAAAATTAAAATAAAATGGGATAATTTTATGTTTAACTGCTATCTTATGTAGTGAGATAGCAGTTACTAATTGATACAAGTCTACAAATTGATATTACTGTAAAATTCATAAGAAAACAAAAAAAAACAACAACCCCAGAAAACTGGATAATTTCAGAGTATTTAGGATGGGTATTAAAGTCAGCATCATACTCCTCACCTTTGTCATAAGACTTCTAGAAATTTCATTTCCTCCTTTGAATATGATCATTATAGCTTATGCACAGCCATCACGTATAATATATACAGGGTGTCCGGGCTAAAGGAATCCAAAAGTCATGACTTGTGTCTAGGGAACTACCCATTAGAATAAAAAAAATTATTTAAATAGAAAGAACTTCTCACCAAGTTTTAATATCAATAATAGACTGCTGTGATGTTTGAAATTCAGCCTACCAGTATGACGTAATATAATATTTGCTTGATTCCTGCACCTGCGATTATTTGCACGCGCGACATTATATTTTATATTATTCGCGTGATATTATATTTTGCATTATTCGTGTGATATTATATTTTGTATTATTCATACTTTACAATAACTCAAGCCTTTGGGCATATAGCTAAACACTGCAGTAGAACTAAGCGTTGTAAGATATGCAGTGGTACACATGAGGACCAAAAGGAATGTAAAAAGGAGACGACCTGCACGAACTGTGCCATATATTATGAAAGAGAGGGAACCGTTGATCTGAAGAAAAGAAGAAGCGTCGTTGACCATCTACCCACTGATCACAATTGTCCAAGATACAAGCTGGAGATTAGAAGAATAACCAGTAGAACTTACTATGGAAGTCGTAAGGAGGTTAGACCCCAGACAAAGGAGAAGGAGCAGAGAGAAGAAACGACGGCTGGTGTCGAGGACGATGGCGATAGATTATAGAGAATCTATACTCACTTCTACCCAGACTTGGGTGTATATAATTTGAAGTGGCACTCTATTTGAATTTGAAGCAAACACATTTTATACATGAAACAATGTTTATTGAATTCGTTGCACATATAATTGGCTTTTACAGAAATAAGCATACGTACTACTTGTACGGAATATAAATACAGCTTTCAAGAACAATATATTTTTATACTCACGAACAGTAAGTCAAACCAGCAGTACTGCCACGTAAACTTCTGGCCCGCTAAGCACTAGCGCAGGATAACACCTTTTTTAACCTTAACAACCTCCCCCTTTCATTAATGACGCTGCGTGGTATTTATACTAAGCGCGTATGCCGAAATTAGCATATCTAAAGCAGCTTTTTTAATTCACTCAAAAGTTCGATTCTCGTGAATCGAATCTTGTGTATACCTTACACTGGCCTCCCTCGAAAAAAAAAATTAGGTAACTGAGGTCTGAACGGCTTCAGTTAACTAATTGAAAACGCGTGCTGGTCTGACTTTTTACATAATGGGTGGCAAAGCCAAAAAACCTTCCACACGTTGTGTGGGGGAAAAACGCCACTACCATTTTACAAAACTAACCCCGAAGGGTCCAGGTGACACCATCAAACAGTGGATTTGCAGAGTTGCGGATACAGGGATGGCCAACTGCGCCCTAGAAAAACTGTTTTAGTTAAAAGTGTCAACACAATTGCACAGCATGACATTTCTTGACTGTTTGTAGATGCTCTCCCTTAATTCATAATGGTCATGTGTTATGTTTTGTGAGGTTAGTAGGTTATTGAGTTAATTATTATATTATGCAGTATGTATTTTTCTCTAGTTCCTACATGTCCCCTTCAAAAATTTATAAAACAACAGTATGCCGTTTTTTTTCAGTGGCTCACTCCTTCCCCTCAAAATGTTTACACAGTATATACAATGGGGAACTTCAAACCAATTTGGTTCGGTTTTATTAAAGGGTGGGAGTTAGAATAAGAGAATTGATACAAGACTTGTTCCTCATGAATGCAGCAACTTCCTTGCACCAGTCTGTCCAATCCGTGGAACCTCTCTTGATGGTCGCAGTCCTAGTAAAGGGATTCGTTGACCGTGTGGTCATCCTTCGTGAAGCAGGTCGTAGGTCCTGAGGCGCTGGTCCGGCTTGACGATGGACAGGAGGTCTCTTGGGAGGAGGCCAACCTTGCTGGGCGGCAGAAATCTTGCACTTCCTGTACTTATGCAAAGGACCTTTAAAATTGTCATTCTTCCTTTTGATAACCTTGTGTACCTTATGTGTACCACGTTCATCCTTTGATAGAGTTTTTGTAGTGCACACCTTACTTTGCTTCGTACTTTTGCTTGTATCGGTATTAAATTTTAATGCAGATTCTATTTTTTCAACAACCTGACTCTGCTTTTCGTATTTGTGCTTATACGACTTCTTGTTTACCGCCTTAATTACTTCAGTATTAGCAGTTTTAATGCTGGAACCTGAAGGCGCTTTTTCTCGTTTTTTATCCCCTTTAACTTTAGTTTTATCCTCTTTTGACGAAAAAGTCTCTTTGAAACTTGCGATATCAGAATCGTTATCATTTAAATTCGTTAACACTGCTTCAGTTTTAGGAAGATTAAGCTTTTCGTACTGGTGCGTTTTAATGCAACCTGCGTCTATAACTTCCGAAGCATCAGCTAAACTACTTACAGTATAACTCTGTGTCAACTTTTCATCCTGACTCTCAGTATGGTTTTCATGTACTTTATTTAAAACCATATTATCAACCTGGCCTACAGCATCCTCATTCGGATGGAAACTTGAAATAATATCATCATTACCTAGCGAGTTCCTACTATCGTTTAAAGAATTTTTATTGTCGTCAACTAATAAGTATTCACTAACTTCCGTAACGCATACTTCGTCATCTACTAAATTTCCTTCATTAACAGATGTGTGAATATCATCTAAAATATCAGGTATAGCATTAATAGAAGTGTCAGATGATTTATTTTCTAAACCACTAGCATTAGAATCGGCACTATTTTCAGAAATGTGTACTGGAATTACCTCATCATTCCAGCTAGACTCACTTTCTTTATAAGCCACAAAAATACCCTGACTTTCACTATTCTCAAAATAATGATTACTGCTCGGACAAAATAATACATTTGACCACACAGTTTCAACAGGTTGAACCATATCATGTGAATCAACTTGCCAGTGCAAGTAAGGTGCTTCCATATTATTTACTTTAAGAGCACTAATTTCATTATAACGCCGTGCGCTTCTATTATTTTGCCTGCGGTACTGCTTACGCTGCTGGTTTGAAACTCGCGAAAAATTTTGGCGCGGCTGTATAAAACTTCTCGTACCTGAATGACGGTATGGGGTAGCGAAGAAATGCCTATTGTCATTTTTAGCTAAAGCTTGAAGGAGGGTAGCCTTGCTTGTAATTGTTTGATTATCTAAAAAATCTTGAACACTTGGCTTCAAACGTTGGATAACTATTTTTAAGATTACCGTTTCCGTTACCCCTTCTAAATATTCCTCACACTTAGAAATCTTTTCTGTAGCAAAATCTAACGCAGACTGACCTTCACGTTGCCTTAGTGAATAAATTTCCGCTTCAATTTCACTTTGATTAAAGGTCTTTGGAAAAACACTAAGAAACTGTTGCTTGAATGACAAATAGTCAAAAATCAGATTACTGCTTTGCATGCATGTGTACCACTGATATGCACTACCTTTTAAAGCGGCTAAAGCAATTTTAAGTTTATCCCCCTCTGGGGTGCATTGTTGCTGAAAGTAATGCTCAATTTTCTTTAGGAATTGGCTTGAGGGGCCGCCATTGAATGTGGCTTCGAATGGCGCAAAATGCTGAACCATAATTACCCGAGGAAAATTTCCAGCAGGATTTTGTTCTACAACACTCATTTTTTAAATAGTATATAAGTACTTGCAACAATTTTATCAATATAAGTACACAGTACACAGTTTTTAATTTCAATTATGTTGTTCGTTACAAATGTAACGCTAACTACCAGGGTATATATAATTTCTCGGGCGCCAGTATAGAGTTTCTATACTCACTTCTACCCAGACTTGGGTGTATATAATTTGAAGTGGCACTCTATTTGAATTTGAAGCAAACACATTTTATACATGAAACAATGTTTATTGAATTCGTTGCACATATAATTGGCTTTTACAGCAATAAGCATACGTACTACTTGTACGGAATATAAATACAGCTTTCAAGAACAATATATTTTTATACTCACGAACAGTAAGTCAAACCAGCAGTACTGCCACGTAAACTTCTGGCCCGCTAAGCACTAGCGCAGGATAACACCTTTTTAACCTTAACAACCTCCCCCTTTCATTAATGACGCTGCGTGGTATTTATACTTAGCGCGTATGCCGAAATTAGCATATCTAAAGCAGCTTCTTTAATTCACTCAAAAGTTCGATTCTCGTGAATCGAATCTTGTGTATACCTTACAAGATTTTTTAGTTTACTTGAGAGGATGAGACTCAAATAGGGGTTGTCCTTTCGTCTTTTCACTTGTTATGTTGGACTTGATACTCAAGTTGAGCTGACGTTATATTTTTTTTTGCACGGGTTGTGCTATTTATAATTACTTGTTTGTTTTATGAATTGTTTGTTGTTACGTCTTGGTTGCCTGCACAAGTGGTGCAGGACTTCTGAAATTGATTTGTTAAATGAAAGAATAAAGTTGGGATGAGTGATGTATTTTGCAGTGTGCGGGCTGCGTTATTAAGTGGGAAAAAGTTGATTATAAGTTTTGGCGGACTTCCGGCACTAACGAATTAACTTGGATTGGCTCTATCGATGCTCTGGCTCGTGGAGGCCGAGAGCGAATGTTGTCGTTAGCTGAACTTGGACTTTTGGTAGGTGGCTTACCCGTGCTTGCCCTGCGGCTCCTGTCGGGCCAGTGGGATTTCTGTTGCACGACCGGTCTTCAGTTTAAATTTTGCCGATGCGCTTTTTTAAGCGTGGAGGGGCTGTGGTGTGTTATGAATTACAATAACTGAAGATGTTATCTTCTATATTTTTTAGTCAATATGATGGAATACGTTTTTAGGGTACAACTTTCGCAGACGCACCGCCCTGCCAAGTTTGGCGATTTCGTGTATGGCGTGGTAACCGTGCGATTTTGGCAAAATTTTATGGTTGCCAAATTGAGGCGATTAAGGCGCCACCGTTGTGGCTCCTGTAAATTCGTGAATTTTTCTCATGTGATCATTTCGTGAGCATGTATCACGTGATTTATTTTGACCAATTATGGGTATTTAATCATTTTTTGTTGTTGCTTGGATTAGTTTGAAAGTCTTTTGATTGTGAATTGTTACGAGATTTATGATGGCGGACATTTTGAGTGTGAAGGATGTTGTTTGTAAATACCAGGCGAAGGTTTTGGGTAATGTTAGAGGGCGTTATTCTTGTGATAGATATACGGAAGGGGTGGTAAATGAATCACTTGTACATGGGTTTATTCATTCTGATCGAATGATATTTTTCGAATTCTTGTGGGATTTGAAGTTTTTAAAGACTGATATATTTTGCTTGAAATGTGATTTAAAAATAAAATTATATAGAAAATATAATTTTATTTTAAAATAAAATATATATAGATAATATTGCCATAAAAGTCGAATAACCAATGCCGAAAAAGTGTAAAAATTTCCCGGTAGATTCTATAAGAAATATGCGTATATCAGGAGCTTATTTCTGATGACTTTTCTTCACAAAGTCTGAGGCCCACCCACCCTTATTGGGTATTTATATATATAGGTACTGGACAGTTTATTATGCCAATTTTTCGTCAGGTTGGCGCCAAAATCTTATGACGCCAACTTTTTGTCAACTTGGTGACAAAAATGTTTGGCGCCAATTTGTCGCCAAGGGAGGTGCATCTGAGAAAGCTGTTCCGTTTTTAGGTTGTATTTAGGACAAGGAGCCAGTTTTGTACAATTTAACTTCCCTGGGATCGCTGAGTACGGCATCTCCCCAGATCGTCGTGTAGGGCATCTCAGTCTCTTGTGATAAATATCTTGTTTTCTAATTCTCAATAAATGTTTATGTTGCTCAACACCTGAAGTCTATAATACAAAAGAACCGAACGTCACAACTTCGATCATAGATTCATAGATTTCGAAGTGTGCACCTTTTGTATCACGACAAACGTCTAAATGGTAATCCAGTTCTCTCCAAGTGTTTAGTAGCCTATCAGGAGTTATTACACGAATTGCTTGAATGATACGCTTCTTCAACTCATCGACAGTTTCAATTTTTTGTTCGTACACAACGGATATAATGAATCCCCGAGCAAAAATGTCTGATAACGCCTGATATCGAAATCTATGATACTATGACAGAAATCTATGATTGTTATAAAAACTTGGTGAGATGTTCTTCCTATTTAAATATTTTTTTTAATTCTAATAGGCTGAAAGAACTCAAGGGTAATTTATTTCTTTAAAAATACTGAAACTTTCATCTAATGTTTCTGTTATTTCAGGATTAATAGCTAGATTAATGGTACAACCTAATTACCTAGATCATAACCTTGGGAGGTAGCTTCTGTGAAATAAAATTAAAATATAATGGGATAATTTAATGTTTAACTGCTATCTTAACCGAAGTATTGAGATTAAGTCTACAAATTGTTAGTACTGAAAAATTCATTGAAAAAGAAACAAAATAACAACCGCAGAAAACTGGATAATTTCAAAGTGTTTAGAGTGGGTATTAAAGTCAGGATCATACTCTCTACCTCCCTTAAGAGATGTTCCGACAACGTCGCTGTTTTTCATTAGAATTCCAAAAATTTCGTTTCCTCCATTGAATATGATCATTTTAGCTTATGCACAGCCATCAGGTATATATATACAAGGTATCCGGGCTAAATGTATCTAAAAGTCATGACTTATTTCTACGGAACTACAAATTAGAATTAAAAACAAATTATTTAAATAGAAAGAACTTCTCACCAAGTTTTAATATCAGTCATTCGATCATAGTATCATAGATTTCAAAGTGTGCACCTTTTGTAGTACAACAAACGCCTAAAGGGTAATCCAGTTATCTTCGAGTGTTTCGTAGCATATCAGGCGATATTACACGAATTGCTTGAATGATACGCTTTTTCAACTCATCCACAGTTTCAATATTGTGTTTATACAAAACGGATTTAAGGAATCCCCAAACAAAAAAGTCTAAGTCCTAATATGCTACGGAACACTTGGAGAGAACTGGATTACCAATCAGAAGTTAGTCTTGCTACAAAAGGTGCACACATCGAAATCTATGACATCAATCTGTGATAGATATTTAAACTTGGTGAGATGTTCTTTCTATTTAAATATTTTTTTTAAAATTCGAATAGGTAGTTCCATATAAATAATGACTTTTGGATACCTTTATCCCGGACACCCTGTATAAAAATGGCACTCTGTTAGTTTCTATGAGAAGCATCTAAACGGAATCGGAAAAAAAGTCAGTACGTGCCTTTTAAGTTTAAATTTTTGGTTTTGGTTAAACGCATAGTGGGCCATTTCTACATCAGTTCGGAGGGATGGGATTCCGACATAGAATACCCTCGTGTTCCGGGATAGCACCGGTGAGCAAGATCCCCCCCCCCCCCCCCAGATACTGAGAGACAGCCGTTATACTTTTTAAAATGTTGAACACAAAGTTTTAAAAGGACGAAGATGAAGTAATGTTCACATTCGATTGACTTGAGCTCCAATATTCTTTCAGGTCACTTTACCGGATAAGAACTTATCGGGTGACGAACTTTCTTCAGATGAAGCGGATGCTGATGAAATGAATGAGATTGTCCCCTATACAAGGTAGGATACTGTTTCGTTTTCCAGTGTTCGATGGGATTGAATAAATTCTGTTCAGAAAGTGCACACAAAATAAAAATTATTCTGTAAATTCTTCAGGCGCATACACGAATTCAAACAGGAAACACGTAAAAACTGTCTTCTATACAACATAAAATTCTAAAAACACATGTCAGGATAACATAGTCTTCAATACAATATACGCCTATCGCACTTTCATTACATTCAGTTCTCAGCAGAAAACAACAGTGAGTTCCATTGCCAATGTCAGATATATGTATAGACTTACAAAGCGCCCTCTATCGGTCAACCAGCTAGATATAACTGGAACATTCCAGAAAGACCTATAAGGTTGGCGGCCATTTGGCGCCATATCGAAAATTTGGCGAACAAAATAAGTCCCGAAATCCATCGCCAATTTAGCGATAACTCCCATATTTGGCGAGATTAAAAATTCGTAACAATACTTTCACTCCCTGTGTAGTTTCTCTCGCATAAACTCAGTGGAAGACCTCGGAGAAAGGGATGAATCGCTTATTTTGCTAAAACAATGACGTCACTTTGCGAAGAGGCTGTGTTTCGATCATGAAGCAGATTTTTCCACTAGGCTTGTGGGGAACGGGATTCAAAACATGAGAATTCTTCAAATCAACACGATTATCCAGAGGGTAGAATACAGTATCGGGGTTAGGAGATCCATCGTAGAACCCCATCGTAACTGATTATCGTTAGAGCGGAAACTCCGCCATTAATGAAAAGCAATAAGAATGAACCGGTAGGATTAATATTGAAAGATTAAGTATATCAGTACCTCCGAAAAAAATAAGTATATGCGAATAATGTGTGTGTGGTTATAGGGCTAAGACAATACTACTAAAGTAACGCTAGACTATATTTTTAATTGGTGTCATGGTTCTTATATAGACTCCAAAAGACTTAAAGACAACTATAAAGCTTGACCTGAAAACAAAACTTCAAAAGGACCTTCCATTTCAGTGAACTTACTGAGTTTACTTACTTACTTACTTACTTACTTACACACACACACGTGTGTATATAAACACTTTTCCGTTGAAATTTTCTTTTGGCGTTCTCTTGTCACTCGTTGTCGCCGTTTCAAACGCACGATATATATATGTCAAACAAGCCAGCACTTTAGTATCGCGACCACAAGGGATGTCTCGCCCATCACCGGCATTTCAGGCACGGATCCATGGTGCCTTATTTCGAAATCTATGACAACTATTTGTATATTTAGAATTCCTGATAATTTGTGGTTATCAGTGCGGTCTTTTTGATGCTGAATTTTCCTTGAAAATTCTTGCAGGAGCGCCGAAATCGCTTTTAGCACTGAAATATATTGAATTTTTGATTCACGAAAGTGTTTTTTTTCTTTTATTTAATGTGCATCGTTTGTTTGCTACCGTTTATTTCAGACTCGTAGATATTGAGTTTCCGAAAAAGAGTGATTTCGGTCAAGATGGCGAAATGTCTACCGGAGCCATCCGCAAACGCTGCGGCCGTATGTTTGCTCAAAGCCTCGAACGCCCCCCTGCTGACGGTGGATCGTTTTGGAATCTGATGAAAACGGCCGAGTCGAAATACTGTCGGTAAGACGAAAACGTCCCCTTTTTCCTCTCGTATAATATAAGAGATAAAACGAAGAAAATCGGACTCAGGGACCGAAATATGCTAATTTATCGCCATTTATCAGTCCACAGGAGAGAGATGAAAAAGGCCACATTTCTCAAGTTCTTACAGGACATTTTCAGAGGTGACAATATAAACGAAGTGAGCCTCTAAATCATAGAATGTTGTTCTGTCTTGTGCTATATGATTGGCTTCTGGGATTGGATTGAATTTGCCTTTTAATCACTTTATTTTCCTCTAATTTTGCCATAAACAATTTTTTCCAGTCCAAGATCTACATTTTTTGTTCGCTATCATCCCTAAATCATTCTAAAATTTTTCATTCGTTTTGTATATTGAGGGAGGTCTATCTAGTGACGCTTTTTCACGTCCTATATATAAAGTATACTTCCGTATAGCACGATAATTATCTTACATGTATGAAATCATGTAATAGGAAATAGAGTTGTGCGACGCGAAAGATTGTGAAGGTAAAACTGTCGAGTGAATTTTATTATGTTAAATTGGATTGTTTAAAATGAGATATTAGATAAATTACAAAATATATAATTGTATAAATCTTCATATCTTTTATGTGTTTGAAATATTAATTTAAGCTTCAATAAACTTTGCTTTGACCAACTTTTGAAAATTTACATATAGAATATGTTATTAATTTGACAAAGCAAATCAACACTACTGCGTCAAAATCGTTAAAACCCCCTTTTGCATAAAAATAAATGTATGTAAGGTGTTTAAAAGGGAAGTTCCATCATTTTATTCTAAAGTGCATTATACGAGAATCCCGTTATACGTATAAAGACGTATCACTTTTATTTACGCGTTGTATGATCTCGTGATATAAGGGAGTTTATTGTGTATATATATATATATATATATATATATATATATATATATATATATATATATATATATATATATATATATATATATATATATATATGTATATATATACATATATATATACATACTAGTTTATTAATATTATATATATATAAATATATATAATATTAATAAACTAGTAATATCTTAATTCAATACTCTTGACATTTAAAAACTATTAATTCTTCAATTTACTATTCAAAATTACATACCCCTTTTTAATCTCTTAAGTTATTTAAATCCCTTTAGGCATTCGTGGTAATTTCCGAAAAATAATTCCAAATTCCAATATGGTCGTCCCAGTAAAACTTATATAGAAACCTCATGGTAATAGCCTTTGTAAAACCCCGGGCGATATTATTAAAGATGGTTGACTTTTTAATGAAAATAAACTCGGCGCGGTGTCCCTACAAATTTAGATCAGTTCTGCACATCAACACCAACTTTAAACCAATCAACTATTAAATCACGCCCTTTTGCCACGTGATGGAATGAAGTATATATAAGTTCTAGCGTCCGAAATTAGCACGCACTCTGTAATATTTTGTCTGCTAAGAAACACCCGGCGGAGCGGTCGGCGAATTTAATTAACATGTAGTTCGAGAAAGTTGTGTTATGATTTGTGTGTCCGAGGGTTGAGATGAATTGCGGGAACTGTTTTTTAAACATTTGTGATGCACGGCAGGGCGACAAGTCATCCATTTTACCTTCAATTAGATGAAGCACGAAGAATCATAATCAAAACTATGCCACTCAGCCCTTCATTCTTCGGCCCGCGTCCGTGTCATTACATATATATATATATATATATATATATATATATATATATATGTTTTGTTTAGGAATGTTATATCTAGATCAACGGGATTTGTAGTTTTCCTATAACGTATTGCAAAACTTTTCCCTCCCTGGCAACCGTCTTTTATGTTCTAAAGACTTCTCCGATCGACAAAATAGTGCTCAAGTTATTATTTCCGCAAAGACACACTTAATTATAACTCCACTCTCATGGTTTGATCTCAACTTGATTCGGTTTTGTTTGTTTGCTATTCCAGCTTTCAAGATATCGAATTTCCGGAAAACAGTGACCTCGGTGACGACCAGGAAAAGTATGTTGAAGCAATCCGGGAAGGCTGCAGCCGTATGTACGCGGACCACCTTGAACTACCTACTTACAACTTGATGAAATCAGACGAGCACTCTCTGACTGACATTGGGTAAAGGAAATGCATTTCTTTTCACTACTGAGATAAGTCGATCTTCTAACGGGCATTATAAGTTTTTATATTCCTATAGATTTATCGTCCGTGTCATTGAAAAGTGTTACATCTCTCCTCCTCTGAGAGGGAGATCGAATCAGATACTAAATGAGTAAACTGCCAATTTTTATCAGTAATAAATGAGACGTGCATTGTGTATTGGTCAGCATGAAGTATAGGTAAAAACTACACTCACACATACATCTGTATGTAAATATATATATATAAATATATATATATATATATATATATATATATATATATATATATATATATATATATATATATATATATATATATATATATATGCATACACAGGTTGTTATCAAAATAATGCAAAACCCAGGAAACATCATGAAAACATTATTAATACTGCACAGGTTCACCTTTTTAATGGAATACCACCTGATTCACCTTGGAATGGGATTATATAAGTCATGAATAGGGTTTAAGAATATATTATACTATTCTTCAGGGAAAAATCATGAAAGTTCCTTTAGAGATGCCGTGGTGGATATCGATACCTGGCTATTTCAGCTTATACAGATCACGGTGGTTGGATGATATATAGTCTGGGGAATTGTACAGGGCAAGATAGGATATTTGAATTCTTTTTCTTGCTCTTCAAACCAATACTTGATAGATTTAGCTGTATGTATAAGTGGACTATCATCCTGGAGAGCGCCATCTTCTGCAAGAAACAATGTTTGCACTACAGGATGGACTAGTGAGCAAAAATTTCGACATAGGCATTTCCATTCAATCTCCCTTTTAGGGTAACAATAGGACTTTAAGAAAACCATGAGATGTCATTCCAAACCCTGATAAATCTACCTCCATGATGGAAATTTTAGATGAGACAGCCAGAATCTTACGCTTGTGTAGGTGATCTCCGACTTCCTGTTGCGAGGAACAATGTGAACAATGATTCGTCGAACGAAATGCCGTTTTTCTACATATTACTCGACCATAGCTACTCTTCCGTACATACTCTTCCTACATAGCTACTCTTCCGTAAATGCTTTGTTTGTGAAGTTCCCTTCTATGTCTAATGGTAGATACCGGAACATGCAGATGCAGATTGAGCTCTTCAGTCATCTTGGTTGCAGTTGTTTTGTTCTTCATGTCACAATCCGCTTCAATACCTCGTCCGTCTCTTTCACTCAGCTCTCCCTTTCGTCCACTATCTGTTTGGCAAAAGTTGTTTTTCCGAGCACTCTGTATACTATCATGGATATCGATACCATAGCTCGAAAAACACCCATTAGCCTGGGGATTGCAGTAACAGATACTCCAATTTAAACGCGCTCCAACAATTTGCCCTTTTTGAAAGTTTTGCAATGTTTGACATTTTACGCTGTTCCCCCCAAAAGCACGATGCCCTTACCTTCATTATTGCTACCTGAGAGTAGAATAATACATACACTATATTATATAACGAATACCGGTGGCCATACTTGTATTTTAAGGAATACGAAGCACATTCATAAACACCACTAATATTGATAGGTATTTCCATTACTTTGATAACCACCTGCACACGGAGAAAATTATTTAAGGGGTTAAGTCATGGTCCCGAAAAAAAGGAGCAGTTTGGAGGGGTGGCCAGCTGGATATATATATATATATATATATGTGTGTGTGTGAAAGGTCCGGAGTGGACATCTCGTGATTATACTGCAATCGAGGCCGTATCAAAGATTCCAAATCATAATTAATGAATAAAGTTTATTCGACGCAAAGATTAACACATCTTAATCCGTTCGGATCCAGCCCGCGTCTCCCCGCAAAAAAGCGCCAAAATAGCATTAGGTGAAAGAGGTTGCCAGAATTGGCGGAGGAAGTTAGTATGTGGAAGGCGGAGAGTTTACGTCAAGACAAGAAGGAAGGGTTACCATGGCAGAGATGAAAATCCAGAATGGGCGATTATAGATAGTTAGTAATATTATCATATATATATATATATATATATATATATATATATATATATATATATATATATATATATATATATATATATATATATATATATATATATATATATATATATATATATATATATATATATATATAGTGCCGCAACTGTCGAGAATTATGAATAATCGTATACGGTGAGCAGACCAATCGAGTAAAGTTAATTTACAAAATGTATTTTTTATTAATATAAGCCGAACCTTAGTTCCTCCAAAACGAGTCTCCGCTTGGCAGGCCAATGCAGCTTCGAGGTATTAAATAATTTCAGATCAGGTTCTTAAGCATCATTAGCCAGAATGTCATCAAGATCAGAGTAATCGCTGGGATGGGTTCTGTCCTATCGAAGAAGACACACGAAACGCGAGTTGGAGAATCCGTCACTCCGATTCGATTAAGATGTTTTTAATATTTATAAAAGACTAGTACTAGTTTAACTGACTGGAAATCCTTTCTCTATTGAGCTGTTGGCCAAATCAGATTTACTGAAAATATTCCACAGGAAACAACGTAGCTGACCCTTAGAAAGAAACCATCCGCTGACTTACAAAAACAACCATATGGTTTCAGTAATGATGATAGGAAATAAATTTAAGAACATTTTTAGAATTTAGTGCCGGGGGAGTGCAAAATGTTACGGATATGTAATCAAGGTAAAGAGATGGAGCGAGTTCAAGAAAAAGGAAAAGAAAATTATAAAATTTACCATATTCGTCAAAAATCTCTCCCAAACACAAAAACGTTTAAACAATAGATTACAGCCAGTTTTATTCATGTTTCCTGAAGATGAAAGAGGAATTCATTTCAAATTTCATAGCTGCTACCAGACATCAGATAGTGAAAATTTTTTTAGTAATATAAGCCAACTAATATAACTCTATAACTATTATAATAGAATAGTTATTGACAAAACTATTCTATTTTTCGAAGAATATAAATGACGCTAGAACTATAAAGACTATAGACAAGAAAATCTCCTAGTGTATTTTTGAAGGTCGCAAAGCGATGGTAAATGCTTTAAATGCATTGTTGATCTCAGGCGTGTCAGTTCTTCAAATAGTGAGAAATACATCCCATCCAAATAACGTCGCATTACATTGCATCATTTTCACAGCTAAAAATTTTGAAAACTCGTTAAAGAATATTTATAATGCAAAATTAGAATTATGTATCACTATTTTTTATTATGGAAATCTCATAAAATTTAACATTATTTATATAAGTATTTTTTTTTATTTTAAAATGTCCTTAAAAATAATCGCAGGAAGTCACTTACTAACCTTGCAGTATAATAGCGAATAATTAATTATGACAATGAATTCATAGTAATTTTTATTTTACTTTTTAGATCATTACCCCAACCTGAAATAGAATTATACCCAGATGACCTGCCTCAAACCAAAAAAGTAAGAATTGTTCTCCCGCTTTCGTTTACCAGGGGGATGTTCAAAGGGGTTCTATGTTTCCATGGGGTGTGTGTGTGTGTTTTCTAATGTGTCAGACTCTGGATTTACGTATTACAACAATCATTGTAGGTATTAGGAATGCTGTGCACCCCAGACTGCGTCAGATTTATATATTTTTTATTATATCGTTTATTAAGAGGGATTAGTCTGATCAGGGTATTTATCAATACGGACTTGAATCCACTTAATCTTCTTTACCAGTCTTCCTTACCAGTCGAATATGTCGCAAGCCAGTCTCTGTATTCCTCAGGTGCGTCAAAATCCTTTGTGAGTGCAGTTTATTTTTATAGTCTGCCATATTAGACATTAAATTATCCATTAAATTGAAAATTATTCCATTAAATTGAAAACGTCGTGTAAAGAGAGAGGTCAAGGGTCGCTAGGGTATGCAGCTAACGCCGACATGTATTGGTGGCTTCAGCAAGTCTCTTACCATGTTGATTCCGGATTAAGTTTTACAAGAGTTCCTCGGCGTACCAGCTCTATGAGATAGGTCGGAGTTTTTTTGCCCAAAACGGCCAATATATTTTGCAAATTCCTGAATCGTCCTACATTGTCGAAGGGAAAAAACTTAGTATGTCTATCTATGATACCATATAATATTCGGACTGATGTAACAGGCATTTTCCCGCCTTCATTAGTAAACTAATTTACTTATAAAAATTCCCTTTAAAGACTTTTTACCTTCAACTGTACTTTGGCATGTATGTACGCAACGCATTATGTTAGGGATGAAGATAATCCTAAAGCAGCCGGAAATTGAACATTCCATTGTAAAGTGGCGATGAGTATTACATGACGTGTGCGTTGGCGAGACTGAACAGGGAAGCTCATGAACCAGTCTGGATATTTATTTAGGAGCTGTGATGCCCGTATGATGCCCGGTGGTGTAGTGGTCAAATGCGTCAAACTGACACTCCATTGGTCCAGGGTTCGATCGTGCGAATGGGCAATGTCGACTCAGCCTTTCATCCCTTGAGTGGGTCGATAAAATGAGGACCAGGCATGCTTGGGAACTAAACTCTGGGGGGTCCCACGTAAGGTTGGCAACCTGACTGAGACATATGCTGTATGGCAGCCCACGGTTAAGAAAACGGAGATGGACACCGCCGGCCTTGGTCCACAGCGGACTGTTACGCCATGAGTTTAGTTTTTTTAGATGCACAGTATGACACAAGCCTTAACTATCTATGCACGCCTTGAAGGCACGATGATAATTTTTTGTCTTGTTCAATACTTATGTTTTCAAAGATCTATTGCGTCCTTGTGCTGTCATTTTATTGTTCAGAAAAGATAGTAAAAGTTCCACTGATGATTTCTCTGAGATGGATATCTTTTTTCTGTATAATATTGAAGTATTTAGGAGCGAATGTCGACTCTTCGAGGGTTTAAATTACGGAATTTCTGAGCCAGAAATACTAAGTTACGTTATAAATTCCTTTGAGAAGTTAGTTGAAATTCTGAGGGGTACCCTAGATATTTAATGTTTTTTTTTATTTTGGGACAAAATGCCAGGGAATTTGCTCAAAAGAGCTGAGTACTGGACTAGGGATGTATATGCATGCACGATATAGCATGAGAATTAAGGACATGAATAATTAACATTTTCCTTTGAATTTACAGCCATAGGACCATAGGAAAATGGGTCACAACTGCAATTCCTGGGCCACGCCCATTGCAGACTTTCCGATGATAAGCAGAGGGGAACCAATAGAAACATAGTATAGAAAAGGAGTAAAGTGATAGGTGCGCTGATAATCCGTGAGTTCATAGTATAAGAAAAAAGTGAGTAAGCATCTTGCAGGGCAGTAGATAGGAGGGTCTACTATCGATGCTAAGATGAGCAATGAGAGAGGAGAAAGTTTAGGGATAATGAGACATATTTATTTGATTTTAAAAGATTTTTTTATGATGTTTTTTACCTTGGCAAGCCGAGTATCAGATTTTTATTTTTTGTTTTTTATTTTATTTTTTATTTTTTATTTTACGGAAGAAAGGAGAAAACATAATAATAATTAAGTAAGAGACAGGATGGCTCTGGGCCGTTTCCTGTTTCAGGGGTCAGCATGATCATAGTCTGCTAAATCTTTTAGTAAATCATTGTCAATATTATTGTGAAAATTAATGGCTAGTTTTTGGAGATAATTTTTGAGAGTGGGGAGACCGATTTCATGATAAATATCTACATTACGGAAATACCAAGGAGCATTAATAATTTCCTGATCGTGCTACTCTGTTGCGAAGCTAGTTTATTCATGGGCGTATTAGCACAGTATGACCATGCTGGCCCACCACAAGTTAATGTTGGATAAAGAAACAATTTATACATGAGCAATTTATTTTGGATGCTTAATTTGCAAGCATTTACATTTTTTTGAATAATATTGAAGTATTTAGTGTTAGGAGCGAATGTCGACTCGTCGAGGGTTTAAATCACGGAATTTTTCAGCCAGAAATGCTAAGTTACGTTATAAATTCCTTTGAACAGTTGGTTGAAATTCAGAGGGGTACCCTAAATTTTCAATGTTCTTTTACTTTGGGACAAAATGCCAGGAAATTTGCTCCAAAGATCTGAGTATGGGACTAGGTATATATATGCATGCACGATCTAACATGAGAATTAACGACATGAATAATTAACATTTTCCTTTCAATTTACAGCCGAAAAGAAAACAGTTTAGGAAAGTGAGGAAATTTTTCAAGAAGTGGTCGTGCATTAAATAAGTGAGTACTTTTAACTTTAATTGTTCCGCATATCTACACATGTGAAAAGTTCTGTTTGGTACTATTTATACCACTTTGATAATACTTTAATAGGTCGCATGAAATATTTAGTGTCTAAAGGTGCTTTACGTTTCAAGTAGTATTTTTTGTTCAGTTCATTTATATAGGTATAAGGTTAAGGTATATCGTCTTAGAAGGACTTTTCAGTTAGTCCAAATTTAGAACTTATATTTATTTTATTACCTCCAAGGTTATCTAATTATTAAATCTCTACCAATTCTGTCGCTAACGATTTTATTAGACCAAGAGCGAGATGGACCTGCTAACATATAATGAAAGTCAACACCAAAGGGAATAATAAATTGTGTTAGTTTTCTGAAAGTTAGTAATAAGAAGACAGATACTATCAAACATTGGTCCATATTTATACTTATATGTATTATAATTTATTTTATAAATTAAATGTTCATATGGTCTAGTTATTCATTTATCAACTTATCTGCACAACTATTTTATTATATCACGTATTCGTTGCGAGATGCACAAACTTGACTGTCAGTGTTATAAAGGAATGGTATAAAGTCACTCCTTTGAGTGAAAAAGATTAAGATGTTAATATCAGCAAAACTGGATCAAAGGGATTACTAGACACTAGGTTGCCTTTATTTTCCAAATGTACGATCCACAAAAGTGGAAACGGAATAGGAAAGTGAGTAATAAGATTACTCACCTTCAAATTTTTGCAGTTTTCAATTTTGTCTTCAACTGTGAGATTCTCAAGTACCCATGAAAAGCCTTATCGGACATAATACGGTCTGACAACAACGATGTCATTGTGTTCTTTATATTTAAATAAATTATTTCGGGTCCCGAGGTAGCATAGTGGTAGCACGTCGGCTTTTAGAACTAAGGTTGCTCGGATCGAATCCTGACAAGCCCCTACACTTTTGTATAGGGGCATGTTAAGTACGCAGAAAGAAAAGTCCTTCTGTGAGGTCAGTGGGTAGGAAAGGTACATTTCCCCCAGATGTCGTAACTTGGGGCTGCTCGGTCAAAACTGAGCTGGCACCAAGCAAGCTGAACCATTCAGCCCGCAAAGCCTATATGGACCTGGTTTGGAACTTCCGGTCAGGGGACATTAGGAACCAAAAACAACAACAAATAAATTATTTAACTTTGAATTGAGAAATGATTATCTCTTCATGAATCATGAGTGTTAAGCTTAAAGCATTCATTCAACGTACCATATTCCATTCCAATTAAGATTTCTTTTTCTTGTAATGAATGTTTTCGTATGTGTTCTTGTGTTGTATGTTTCTTGCATTCTATCTATCTATCTCTATATTCTATCTATCTCTCTATCTATACATATATATATATATTCTTTTTTACAGAATGACGAAGGCTAGGAAAACTGCTAGGAAGAATTTGAAATGTACGCAAAAAAAATTTGAAAAAAAAAGAATCAATAGTTGGCTAAAATGTTAAAAAAAAATTTTAATGCGTTCGTGAAAAAGTTAAAAAAAATAAATAAAAGGTACAAAGGAAAATACAAAAGAAATTAAAACGAGTACCTAAATATTATGATATGTTTACCTAAATTTAAAAGAATATTTAAAAGTTTTTTGGAATGCATGTATCGTTACGAAATGAATTTTAAATGTATTTATATAATTCTTAAGGACAGTTTTAAAAAGTGATCGAAAATATTTGCAGTAAATGTATGTATCTGTGCCAAAAAAATATATTTGTGAAAAGTGTATGTTTAATTTTTTATTTGTTTTACATCTTGAAATGTCTCGGCTGAATGTAAAAAACTATTTTTGTGATTGTGACTTAATGTGATTGTGAAAAAGTAAAATAAAAAAAAACGTTTTAAATGTGCCACTGAAAATATAAAAAAAATTAAAACGAGTACCTATATATTACGATATGTTTATCTAAATTTAAAAGAGTGTGTAATTTTTAAAAATATATATGTATTGTTACGAAACGAGTGTTTAAATGTGTTTATTGAATTATAAAAAGTAGTTTTAAGAGGTGAAAGTAAAAGTATTTGTTTAAAATCTGTCTCAAAAAATATATGTATAAGAATTGTATGTTTAATTTTTTTTATTCATTTAAATGTCTCGGCTGAATGTAAAACAAAATTTATTGTGATTGTGAATTAATGTGATTGTGAAAAAGTTTTAAAAAAAATTTTAAAATGTACCACTGAAAATACAAAAAATTAAAACGAGTACCTAAATATTATGATTTGTATACCTAAATTTAAAATAATATATAATTTTTTTAAATGTATGTATCGTTACGAAGTGAATATTTTAATGTATTTATATAATTGTTGAGAAAAGTTTAAAAAAGTGAATGTAAACTATGTGTTTAAATGTACGTATCTGTGTCAAAGAAAATTGTATTTATGAGAATTGTTTAATTTTTTTGTTTTATATGTCGAAACGTCTCGTCTGAATGTAAAAAAGAAATATTGTAAAATGTGTATGGGAAAATGTTTAAGTATGTTTCTCAAAAGAGAAATTCAAATTATTTGTCTAGTAATTTAAAACAAAATTACGTTTGTGTACGTAAAAGAATGTATTTTATTGAAATTATGTATAATGAAAGGAATTTTTAAAACGCGTGTTTGTAATGCAACTAAAATGTGGATGCAATTTTTTTTTTTAAATTTTAAATGTATATGTGTAGAAAAAAAGATATTGTATGTTTTAATGTTCCGTGTTATAACTACAGAAAAATTTTTCTGTGTAATCTTGTCAATAGCTTATTATGAAGCATTTCATATGAACGAGAGGCCAAAACTTTATTGTTGTATGTCTAAAAATAGTTTTTTAAATGTGTGTAATATTTTTAACGAATATGTTTAAGAAAAGTATTTATAGTAATGTTATTGTGAAAAAAAGTGTTATGTCTACATGAATATGTGAAAAGGGGCTTAAAAATGTATGTGCGTGATATTGTTAAAATGTATTTTTAAAATTGTGGTATAAATGTATGTGTAAATCAAAAAAAGAAGATCATCCAGACTGGAACTTACAATTTTCACTCGCATCCAACCAATCAACTTGCAGATGTATATAGTATGGCCAGCCAAAAGCAATAGAAATAAAAACAATAGCACAACCCACGATGTGTTTTCATTTTGTGTGTGTGGTTTTTTCCCCTTTTCAAAGTTTTCGGTACGGAGACAGCTTACATGATGCATTTTTAGTGCAATTTATCTAAGATTTGAGCAACATGGTATAAACTGAAACATTCTGATATGGGTTCCGAGAAGTCCAGTGGTGAGCGCCTCGGGAATACTGACCGGGGATTTCCCCGATAAGCACCATTGCATGCTCTCGTATCTACAATAGGTACAGACACGTTAAATCTGTAGGTCGGAAAGTCCCTCAATGGGGTTCGTAGGGGTAGGGAGAGGGTACGATCCTTCCAGATGTCGGCCCTGGTGGTGCTCGGTTAAAATCGTGGTGGCACCATGAAAAAAGTCAGCTTCCGGCCCCCAATAGTGGTGAGTTAATTAGAAACCGCTTCTCTTTATCCGTCCACTGGGCATTAGAAAGAACAGCAGCGACATCTAGATACTCTAGGTGTTAAACATATAGCTTTTAAGCTGAACTTATCCACTTCCTCTGTGACACAGAAATAAAGATTTCATGTAAAGAACGGCGGGTGATAGCCGAATGGCTAGGACGCTGGAATTCGGTAAGGAGAAGTGTGTAGGTTCGAATCCAACTGTTGACATGGATGTTTGTAGCCGTTCGGGATTGGCTTTAATCAGTAGGTCCCGGTCTAATTAACCCTCGGGTTGAAAAAAAAAAGAAAAAATGACCATAGCGCTCCACACCAACCTAATCATCTAAAGAACCGACAGTAGGTTTTCAGTCACTAAATACACAGAGGCATTAAAATAAACAGATTTTCCGTCCTTAATGAGGCAGAAATGATTACAGAAGTTGCTGATGTAGAATGGTGACTCGGGTGAAAGAGATCTGGAGTAACCTACTTGGGTAAGACAGTGGTCTTGAAAAGCAGGAGAGATGTTTTTACTTTTAAAGCGATCTGGGACGAATTTTTTTTCTATCTTTGGTGTGACTCTATGCTTTGGCGATCAGCGGGGGATTTGAATGGATCGCAATAGAATAGGAAAGAATAGAGAACAGCTATTTCGGGAAAGTTTTGATAGCGATAATTAGACCGATTTTATCGATTGGTTCTCAGATGTTCTGTATGTCGAAAGACGGGACAGTGAATTTATTCAATACCTAGTTTATCGTTCTATCGGCAGGTTGTTGACGAAAAGTAGCATTTGAAACGCATTCATCCTAAAGCTCTATTACTTCCATAGGCCTCTGTCTAGATAACCGAAAATACGCCATTGGTACCGATTTCGAATCAATTGGGAGAGCAGTGACGTCAGAGTATCGAAATTACCGATTTTCCCACTACCGATCAAAAAAAAGGGAGCTGTCTTGACGATCCCAGGTGCCCTTTACCCGTGGGGTGTCGCAGGGCCGTAAGAGTTTTCCAATTTGCGAGTTTTATAAATTCCCGAGGACATCGGGTTGATACGGTCTCCGCCACATCCGTGAAGTCAGCGATCCCACCGTATGTCATACCGCTAAAGACTACCTGAAATTCCTTCTAAAAGCTTTATATGAACAGTTAGAACTCTGCCAAATGAATCATAAAAACGAACACGGGGACGCATGTTTTAAGGAGTTCCTGAAAGCGATGACGTCGCCGAACCCGCAAAAAAATTTTTCGGCAGCTTAGTAGCGAAAAGTACCACTGAAGACGCCATTAATTAATCCTAAATATCTATTACTCTAAAGACCATTGCCCAGAAACCCGAAAACATAGTCTTGGCGCCGATCCCGTATTAATAGTGAAAACGGTGACGTCAGATTATCGAAACTTTCGATTTTCGCGCTACGGATCGAGGAAGCACGGAAGTTTGTTGACGATCCCACGTCCAAAAAAATAGACAGCTCGGCAAGAAGACATCCATCATGTTATAAAGATCATTTTCGATAAACGTACCTTGTAAGCTATAGGTTAATCAAGGAATCGATGGGCTAATTTGGGATTATAGTTATTACTAATGCAACAATTTTTGGCAGCATGCTAATGTTATCTGTAAATAAATGAGGTACAGAAAACAGTTAAAGGAGTTTTAAAAGATGGCGAAACTTATAAGGATAAACACTATGAAAAGACAATTTTTAAATTCCACTTATGAAATCTTGGTATTGAACGGACCAAATTCACATTTTTTAAATAATTGTATATTACATAAATGAATTACTATTACAGTTGGCTCTCTGTTTAACGGCTCTCTACTTAACGAAGATCTCTATTTAAAGACGATATTTCCCAGTCTCGGTTTCTCCGACGTTATGGGAAATGTTATTTTTTCACAAATTCTGTTTAAGGGCGATCTCTACTTAAGGACGGTTTTTCACGGTCCCTTGAAATTCGTTAAACAGAGAGCCAACTGTATTTATGTGTTCAAATATTCATTATGGATTGTTATCATCATTTCCGCTATCTTGCAGATTAATGAAATATGCACCGATATGTAAATTATACGACCGAAGTCAGTAGCAATACAGATTTAGCGACATCCGTGGAATTATTCTCATAAATATTGAAACAAGCACGGTAACGTTGCTGCAACTGAGCAACGACATGACGCATTTGTCGGTCTGTAGTACAAGAGCTCTCCGTATAGCCGATACATTGCGAACACACATTCGCGAAACAGAGAGCGAAGTGTAGAGGAAAGCAGTGATTTATTGGTCCCGTCGCACAGAGGAAATTTTATGGCTTCCCTCGTGCCTTTGATGATTCGTACTAGACCGCTCGAGAGAGCGGTTTTAAAACGAATGATCAAAGCGATGAAATACTTCCTACACTTTGGGGGGGGGGGACTAATCGACACCAAAATGTATCAAGAGGCGACGGGGGAGCTGATTCGCTGGTGTGCAGATGTGCCTATAAAAGCAGAATGGAGTTATCCTCCGCAACATACAGCTTGTTTATGATCTCTACAACTATCGGGAGGAGGAAGGGGAATACGGGGGGTGAGCGGCGGCTTACTGGACTCTACCGTTATGGCCCCATTCATCCAATCGACGGGGGTCTCTTAACCCGCCAGGACGCGCGCAGACAACACTGACGCGAGGACGCGCGCAGACAACACTGACGCGAGGACGCGCGTCGGGTCGAAAAGGCCCGGTCCATCAATTTTGAACATTTTATCATTAAAAATGGATTTTAATTAGGTTTTAAACATTATGAATGAAAATGAATAGAAAAAATAAAATTTTAGACAAGAATTTCAGAAAAAAATTTTTTGACTTCCCATTTAATAGCATAATTTACATACAGTAAAAGCATGTCGGTTGCAGACATTTTTTTCACATTTGGCACAAATAGTTTTTGATTTTCTATCTTTGATTTCAGCCAGTGTAGTTTATTTAGCATCGCCATGTCTTTGAAAATTACTGGCTATACTATCAGCGTAGATACTCGTGCAATTTACAACGTTGCGCAAAATTGTATCCTCAAATAAAATCTGCCAAGAATCTAGTAGTAGAGACAGATTTCTGGCTATATGAACATTTCTTGGAAGCTTGGTGATAATATTGCAAGATGGGGCTCTTACATTTTGTCTGAATTTTTGCTTATTCCATTTTGTGAGCCCATCTTTACGAATGAAATATTCTTGTGGGAATCATCTTTATCACTGTAGTCACTTTCTTCTTCATATTACGATTGATGGTCACTATGTTGTTCATTGTCATCTATTTCTTCAGATTCTTCATCTAAAGACTCCTCATCCGTTGAAACCCGTGAAAAGGCTGTTGCGGAATTCAGTCTTACGGTAGGCCATTACTGTCTGACGAACCACCTTCATCGAATTGGCCTTTTTGCGAGTCCTAATTGCCCACTTTGTGGGAAAGATGAAATCATGGACAGGAACCATTTGTTGGGATGCTCAGCTCTGCGTGGAGACTCCGAGGTAAAGCGATATTGGAGCGCACGACATCTGCTGATGGGACATTGACTTTTTTCTCTTACTGTTCCTTTTTTTTATATATTTCATGTTCTATGTTAATCTTGTTAACTTGTAAGAGTTTGTCATTTTCCTTTGCCTTTGGAAATTTAGAAAAAAAATCCTTTTTTGACTGATCACTGAAGTTTTGTGCATTGCTATATGATACTACAGTGGAAGGGCCCGGCCCATGTACTGTAGTTACCACTACTCTTCCTGAAGCAGCACTTCGTGCGTACTGTGAAGAATGTTCGGAGCGTGAAACAGTAGCTACTTACAGTATGTTTAAACTTTGTATTAAGCTACGTTAATTTTGTTTACTAAGGTTACGTAATAAATAAAACGAATTAATTTGCTTCATTGATTCGGAGTCAATGGGAAGTTATTTAACCCTCCCAGGTGTGACGGAGGTAAAAGTTTTTGCATTGGTGCAACATGTATTCTGATAATTGGCATGTCCCAAGCGTGATTTCAACATTACTTAAGGGGGTCCGGGACACATTTTCAATTTTTTTTTTATTTATTGAGTTAAAATTTTGAATTTTTTATGATGGTAAACCATATAATTTGTAAACAAAATCACATTAAAAAACTTCACAAAAAGTTTAAAAAAAATTTTTAAATCTAAAATTTTTAATAAAAGTGGAGTAATTAAAATCGTTATAACTCGAAATATTATTTGTCGAATTTCAAAATTTTATCATTTAAATAAACAGAAATATATAAATTTTAATTTTGATTTAGCATTATTTTAAAATTTTTAATTTTAAAGGAATTAGAAATATTTAGATTAAAAATTATAAAAAAAATTATGTACATTATTTTTAAAAAATCATATTTTCAAAAGTAAATATTTTTCAAATTTGCTGACATTAAATTAAAATAAAATAGTTAAAAAAGACATGTTCTAAGTTTCAAGCATTTATCTTTAACGGTTCTGGACTTAGTATTAGAATGTTGGAAAAATAATAATAATTTATCCTGTTCTAATTAAGATAGAAACATGATTTAAACGTCATTTTAAGCGTAAAAGAACCAAAAAAATTTTGATGCAATAAAAAAAATTTCGAAAATTCGAGCAATTGTGTGTCCTGGACCCCCTTAATAAGTTAATAGTTTATTCATTACAAACCTTTAAAAAGGCCCTCAAATTAACCCACAAACGATCAGAACTATTAGTTTCGTAAAAAATCAGTTATGTGAAAAAAAAAACTTATTTTTACCGTCACCTGTTTAGGTAATCTGACATAACAATCTGGCAATAACCTGCATTTTTTGGTTACATTTTCTAATGCAAGGATGGCAATCAAAGGCATAAAAGATTTTTTCGCTTTTAACATACGAGTATAACAATTACTATGTATGTAAACATATCTTAATTTTTTTTAAATTTTTATATATAAAATCCAACCCATCCTTATGTGTTGAACAAACTGCTTTGTTTGTGGAATTTCTCAGACTTTATACAATGGAAACGTTTTAAAAAGTCTTTAGAAGTTACGAGAGAATTTTCTTATAAAACATTTTATCACTTTAAACTTAAAAAAATATAGTTTTCAGACTAATCTTTAGTCTTGTGAAAATATTTTCGGAGTTTTCTCTCAGACAAAAACCCTGGAGTCAGTGCTATGGAGATAGAACAAAGAGTTGTCTACAAAATTTTAGAGAGGTACTTTTAAAAAACCAAATTACTTTGCAAATAAATTTTGAAACACTTTTTCAAAGTCCTCTATAGTCTTGAAGGCTTTTAAAAGGGTGTGAGTTCTAAATTATGTGAGTTTATAGACTTAAAGCCCGAGATATGTACGCTCATGCACGGTACTCAGACACGACACGGTACTTGGACGGTACTCAGACACGACACGGTACTTAGACGGTACTCAGACATGACACAGCTTAAAAGTTGTAATATCTGGACTTTGAATATCACAGAAACGAGCAATTTGTGTCCTTTGATTCTCAAATATCTGAAGACTTTTAAAGGAAACATATACGTCTCCAGCTTATACAAAGTGCGGCCATTAATATCCAGGATTGATCTAATAACTCCAGAAAATATTATATGAAATACATTCACCCATTTAATATGTTTCGATGTAACTCCCACCTGCCGTAATGCAATTCTGTGCTCGGCTGTATTAGTTTCGGAAACAACTTTTAAAGTCCTCTTTTGGAATGCTCTTTAATGTGGACGTCGCCGTTTTCTTGGTGGCTTCAACATCCTCAAATCCTGTTACCTTCGGCAAATCTTTCAGTTTTGGAAACAAGAAAAAGTCTGGCGGTGCTAAGTTCGGAGAGTATGGAGGTTGCCGCATCTCCGCTACCTCATGACTGAGCCAATTTGCTGAAGATGACAAGATTTGAGGATGTCGAAGCCATCAAGAAAACGGTGACGTCCACATTATAGAGCATTCCTAAAGAGGAATTAAAAAGTTGTTTCCGAAACTTATACAGCCGAGCACAGAAGTGCATTACGACAGGTGGGAGTTACTTCGAAACATATTAAATGGGTATGTACTTCATGTAATATTTTCTGGAGTTATTTGATCAGTCCTGGAAATTAATGACCGCACCTTGTAATATAGAAGTATAGAAGAAATATAGTATAAGTATAGAAGAAAGATAGAATTTCAGTAATTATACAGATGGTCGAAAGATCACCTGCTTTATACTTTTGAAGGACGAAGAAACGAAAGCGTAGCCAAGTAAGAAACTTCAATATGCCTTAGAACGGAAACCAGTGCCTCTTATATTACCACAGACATATTGTGATAGAATAAAAATCTTCAGCAATTTTACTGCAATAATTAAAACTCCGGTACCGTTAAATTAACATTTCATTTTCCTCAAAATAGCTCCAAGTGATGTTAGACATTTAATTACTGATATTGATATAATCTAATAGTTTCTATAGCCATTTCACCAAGTTAAGATTCTAAAAACAAATGTTCGTAGCAATTATGTAATAAAACATGACTGAAAAGCTTATTTTAATAGTTTCCGTGGCAAAGGCGAATTAACTTTTCCAGACATGAAAGAAATTCAGTCTAGACTGAAAACTATAATCTCCTTTCAAATATTTCGATGTTAGATGCTTTTCTGGCGCATGTTTTGAAAGGAAAAACTGAGATAATTTAGTATTTATCTGAAATAAAATAGATTTTATATTTTTATTAAACGTTAGTGGAAACGTAGCACAGATTATCGCTGGCTGATTTTTTTATACGAATATTATTTTATAGTGGATCTTTAGTAATTTGAAAATATATTGACACCATTTCTTTTATAAACATGTTGAAAACCATTATATATACACATTTATTTTTCTTTTTCGTGATATAAGGGCACAAAGAGCATTTCGACAATCAAAGTAGAGTGATTTTAGTGAAATATTTATGATCATGTATATTTATGATCAGAATACATATATGTGCAAAACATTTATATACCAGTAAATGCATACATCTATATATTTAAGTCGCAAAGCCGACTCTTTGGGAAGTCCGTGAGAGAAATCTACTGCATCCATTTACTTCATTTAGATCTTAAACGAAATATTTTAATCTGTAGATTTGTCAAATTTGGTTTTAGTAACCGCAATCTCTATTAATGAGCGATAATTTACAATTAAAAATTGATTTCTGCGCATGGATAAATCTGGCTTTAGAAACCCAATGTTTCTGCGCATGCTCAGTGACATGTTTAAACGCTAAACACGTGTGATAGCGCGGGAATAGCGCTTTCGACAATGTTCCAGGAGTGAAACTCTGGTGAAAAAAGGGTTTTGTCCCCAAAAGTTTTCTGGGGATGAAAAGACAAATTCATGCCAGTTTCTTGGCGCGACTGGTTTGGCAGCGGCTTTGGGCATGTCGCCGGGCTGTGGAAAAATGCTCCCCGCCGGAAGGGTTGACGTCACCAGGAACCAGTTCATCGAGGGAGCAAGGTTTTAAAAAGGGACTGCGTGCCCTTGACATGGGCTTTTTCTGAGAGAATTTGAGAGGCGTTGGTCGCCGGACTTTGAGAGGACTGACGTGATCTCGTCAGCGGGCCACGTGGATCGACAGGACGGTCGAAGCGTGAGCGTTTCTTTCGGCTGTGGACCGTGTAAACCTCAAGGCAGTTTGCATTTGCGTATGGTGATATTTATGTACAGTTGCATTTCTGTGTGAACCTTTCCAGAAAAGAATAAAGTGTTTTCGAAACACTAAACCCCGCTTCTCGAGTCATTTTCTTGGGTTGTGGAAATAGTCTCGGCCAGTCAAAGCCGGGACAGTTACCAGGTGATCGCCCGGGGCACAGCAGTGAAGCGTTTTCTCCTTGGAGCCATCGCACACGTTTATTCCAATTTGTCTCACTAGATCTGTCTCTGCCATTTTTATGTTTATGATAATTATGTTTGTGAAGTACTTGATTAAACCTGATGGAAATTGTTTATTTCGCGCTGTTTAATTGGCGATAATTTACAATTAAAAAAATTGATTTTTGCCCATGCTCAGTGACATTGTTAAATCTGGCTTTAGATACTCACTAAGCACGAAGCCGTTTTAAAACATTAATTTGTTTCTGCGCATTATTATGATTTTCAACATTTGGCAATGATGTGTTGAGTATAATTTGTGTATTAATGCATTTATTTACTATCTAGCCGTCATGTTTTGACGGGTACCAACTAGTTATATTTTATATTTAAAGTGAACTGGAAGAATAATTTAAAAATTTAGTTTATTGCGGCAATTTAATTAGTTTCAAAAACTTGCTATATGTGTGATAGTATATGTATTTTCTAAAAACCTGTTGAATTTATCTCTTTCAAGTTTTGTATAGTAACATAAAATATATCAATTGATAATAATACGAAGAAATTTTGCTTATAGATTAGAAAAAAATTAATTAAAAAATTTGCTAGTGGAAAATTCAAATGAGATAAAAATTTTAATTACATATTTTTTGTTATCTTCAATTTCACTGCAGTTTCACTACGTCTAGACCCAAAATACTCAGTATTATTGTTGACTGATATATTTTATGTTGTCATATCCAATTTGGAAGAGGTAAATTCTATAAAATGTTAGAAAAGTGTACCTAACTGATATTGTATTTATCTGAAATAGATTTTATATTTTTATTAAACGTTAGAGGAAATGTAGCACAGATTATGGGCAGCAGAATTTGTTTACAAGAAGATTATTTTACAGGGGCATCGTTAGTAACTGTTTCTATGTACAGTTTTTTTAAAAATTTGTTGAATTTATCTCTTCCAAATTTTGTAGAGTAACATAAAATATATTAATTGATAATAATACGACGTATTTTGTTTATAGGTTAACAAAAATATAAATAGTTTATTAGTGGAAACTTAAAAAGACATACTAATTTTAATTTCATATTTTTGTTATTTTCAATTTTACTACAATTTCACTACACCGACAAGCAAAATACTCAGTATTATTGTTGACTGATATTATTTTATGTTATATCAGTCAGCATAAAATAATATCAGTCAACATGGTCTGTGTGTCCATAAACGTGAATCTGATCTATATCGTGATATTTTGATAAGTAAGTATTATAAATAAGGATATCTTGTATATTTTCCCGATGAGATCTTCATTAGCTCATCATTTCCAAATTTCCAATTAATCATAATCATCTGATTAATGTCACTATTTCTATAGAATACATGCCCCAAACTTTATGGTGAGCATAGGCAAACAAGAGTTTTCCCATAGAAAACTTATGTGACGTCATTGGGAGCAGGTGACACATTCAGCGATAGATTATTTTGCCTTTGTACGGACTTTATAACGCATAGTTGACTTGCTTTATATCGATGCTGTTTAGATTTGTCCTATTATTCTATAAGGGAACATCAATATATTTCATAACTCACGTATAACAGTGTGAAATGCTCAAGCCATTTTAACATACCAATGTTTATTTATTAATGTTTTTGCAGTGATACTTTTCGCACAGTCTTTCAGTCAAGACAGGGCCGTAATTATTCATTCTTGTAATATGAATTTTATGAAAAATAAATTAAATACACGTGATATAAACTAATATAAAAATGAATTGATGAGTGCAGTTTTTTTAATGTAGGATTACGTTCCTCCATAACAATCCTTTGGAGAAACAATTTCAGGCTCTAAAACTGTCCGTCCATCCGTTCTCGCGAGTTATAATTTTGGCAGCGTGCCAAACCCAGTCTGTATCGCTCCGACAAGAGGTAAACAGTTAAACAGAAAAGAACAAGAATGCTTCAAACTTTTGATATACATATATGTATATATAAACATGCGCATATATATATATATATATATATATATATATATATATATATAGAGAGAGAGAGAGAGAGAGATACATATATACATAACACATACATATATACATAGAAAAGAGGTAAGCAACGATAAGTAATCCTACGTTAATAACCCGTCGTAGTTTCGTTAGAAGAGATTACCTGATTTTTTTTTTCTCGTAACTACAAGGCGTTCCGAAAGTCACTAGACCGTTCTAGAATATGACTTTTTTTTTGTTGTTTATTTTTTAATTTTTTTTTTCAGATTATTCATCTGTAATCCCTAGAAAATAACTATGGAGAAATTCCCGACAGAGCAACGAGTCAAAATAATCGAATTGTAATATACGATCGAAAATATACGATCCATTGTGCTATCCCAAAGAGTTTCCATTCGTCATTTTGGGGTCGAAAACCCACATCTAAACAAACGATAGTCAACTTATTCCGGCGCCATCAAGAACAGGGGACTATTTGTGACTTACCTGTTGCTGGCAGGCCACGTTCACGGAGGTTTCAGATCAATATTCAACATGTACGAAACTGTATTGAAGAAGAGCATTCAACATAAACCCCAACAGCTAGGCATAGGATTCAATAGACACCGAATTTATATCCGCTGTGGTGTCGTGGCCCATTACTGCACTTCAGTGCTCGAGAGAGTTTTTTCCAGAGACAAGACAAAACCGTTCATTAGAATTAAGCTCTTATTTTTTTCGTTGGTTGAGAATATGTACAAATTATTTACAACTCAGTTTCATGCAGCATCTAACCGACTCCAATAGACGACCAAGATCAAGCATCGTCACGTAGAATAGCGAGTCTCTCGATCCTTCCTTTAGCAATGGCCTCTGGATCTCCTTCGTCCGTGTCTCTGTCGTTCCAAAAAACCTCTGCCCCTCCAGGATGGGCTCAACCCTTTTTGAATATATATATATATATATATATTAATTGTGAAAAAAATATATGCTGTTCATTAAACAATGCAGAAGTTCTGATCAAATGACGCTTTTGATCAAATGACGAAAAAATATCAGTACCACTTTAGCAGATACTTATTTTTCAAAATTGAGTTTAATATATATTTGTAGTATATATATATATATATATATATATATATATATATATATATATATATATGTATGTCTTTATGTATGTATGTATATTAATTGTGTAAAAATATACGCTGTTCATTAAACAATGCAGAAGTTCTCATCAAATGAAGATTTTCCGCATCACATATATTTTATTTCAGTGGACGAAACAAACTGTCTCGTAAAATTCTAAATATATGATTCATTTTGGATGATCCACTGATAGAAATGTCCCTTTAAGGCCTAAATAACTGTTGTTCATCAGTGTCCGCCATGTTGGACCTCTCTGTTACGCAACAGAACGGCAACAATATAGGAGTCAACAGTGACCGGCCAACAAACGAAAACATTGTTTGAAACAATGTAAAGCTGCTTATTTTACAAATTTCTTTCAGTCTAAAACAGGCCCACTTCAAAGATGTTGCTCTTGCTTATCTTTGTCGTTTTTTTGCTATTTTTAGCGTTTTTCTTGTGCTTCTATCTTAAAGTTGTGCACAGGCTTTTTCCTTGCGGAAGAGGCGAGAGTTCCGTTGCAGTAAGCTTTCTTTCTATCTCTGAGTTGAATTTTAAAAGCTTTTAGGTTAACGCATTTGACTTACGATCAATCGCGAAAAAGCCGCTCGCTGTTAGGTTATCGCGATATCACCGAAGTTGAAACGTATTTTGTATGTTAGCATTAAGGAATTTTACAAGATTCTGAACGCAACGCCATGACATTTTTATTTTTTAAATTATGCGTCAGAAACCAGGTTTACGATTGTCACCGTCTGCTCTCTACGATCACTGGGTGCAGATCAAATCATAGACGACCGTTTCCTTCCTCTAGCCACCTATGGTATTTGGCAACCTAAACTTATTTTAATCCTATTTTTACGAGGATCACCCGGTGCTATAATGACGTATTGGTCGTATGACGTGATCAGAAATCTGTCGAATCCATTTGCCAGTTAGTCGCCATTCGACTCCGAGGTATAGGATTTTACCTTCCAAAGCAAATCCGCCAGTGTGTCACACATTCACTAAACAAGTCAGAAATTATTTGTATGTAAATTCACCAAAAGAAGAATTTGTTCGCATAAATTAACGACCAAAGTCATTGTGACAAAATGTCCCCAACCATTTGATTCACAAAAACCATAAACACTTTCAGAAGTATTTATTAAGCATCAGACAAATTTATTTATATTTTTAAGTAGGTTTTGTTTACTCTTTATAAATTAAACTATATTTTTTTCCTTCAGAAAAGTTTTTATAACCAAACTTTCGGTTTTAAAGCAATTACAATATGCAAATTTATATTCATTGAGCTGTCTTGTATTTTTCAAAAGACTTTTTACAATCTTTTGGTAGTGGCAATTCAGTTAGTTTTAGCTATCATCTATTCGTAAAACTTGCACACTTCTGTGTGCAAAACGGGATACCATAGTCCTTTGTGATTTTATCTACTGTAAAGTTCGTAAAAAGTTTGAACTGGTCTAATTTCATATCCTAAATATCCAGGCCGACTGCTCGGCATTCGTCTTGTTTCCTGAAGAAGCCAGAATACCTACCTCGCTATACTTTTTATCAAAATTTTTAACCAATTTTCGAAGAAAAAAATCGATTTAAACTTCGTTTACCGGATTTGTTTACGGATTATGTTATATTCTTCAGTCTAAAGTAATACATTGAATAAACGGAAGCGAACGCATAATAACAGGACATTTAAATGGTTGAACATAAGCATCCGATCGAAATGGTGACCGCATCTGGCGAGATTGGACAACAAAATGCTTTAAGTGTTAACTCTGCATATGAAGGCTTAATGCTCTCTGACTCAAAAAATGAAATGAGTGGAAGTTCTATACGGTGAAAGATTTGGAATTTAACGTTAGCTGTCGAATAGTGTAATGAAATGTTCTTGTAAGCAACTTGTATGCTGCAATTTCGATTTCAGGTTCCATTTTTAAGTTCAAGACCTGCAATCATGGCCGGTTCCATAGGCGAAGTGGCGAGATGACCCACTCGGGTGCCGAACTGAAATAGGTGCCAAAATGACAGATAGCAAAAATGCGAAATTTTTACGGTATCTTAAACATTAAAGTATAGAAACGCAATCAAGCAATTTTCTGCAATAAAGTCTCTAACAAGGATTTAGTAATTATATTTACTACATGACAAATTGTATTCAAAATTATTCAACATAACAGTTTTTAAGGGGACTGTGGACCTTCAAACCTAACTTTTTTTGTTTTGAATGGATTTGCTTGAAATTTTAATATGTGATTAGTACCGTAGATATGTAAAATTGGTTAAAACACAAAGATGAAATATTAATAATTTATGAATTATGAATTATTAATTAAATCAAAAATTGGCCTAACTAAAATTGTTTCATGCGCATTCCTTTTACATATAATATTGTAATTTTTATTTACAGAATACCTTATAGAACTAACAATGAAACTTATTGCGTATTTTAAGCATTCATTAAAAATATAAAGAGAAAAAATAATACTAGTGAAAACACACTTTTTATTAAGCGAAATACCTATAAATCATCTTTTCAAGTACAAAATTTAGCAATTCTGTGTTACGAAGCATATTTTTTTTTTCAATAAGATTTATTTGATATACAGTTAAGCATATAAAACTTAAATTTCAAAGTAATACAATCAATAGAAATGCGCCTGGAGCAGTTTGAATATCCGTATGACATGAAAATTTTTATTTTGACAGAAACACATTTAAAGCTATTGCGCAGTAACCACATAATATCTAAATTAAATACAAATGCCTATAACTAGGAAACTAATCACAGAAATTAAACATTCTTTTTGCAACACATTCCTACTAGTCCGTAGTTTCACAATTCATTAAAATGAAAACAATCGAATTTTTGGACACATTTCACAATTTTGAAAGCCCAATGTCCCCTTAACTTCTGTCTTAAACATGATAATCTGATTCAGTGTTAAAATTTGGAAGCCATGCATTAAATAAAAGTAGATATTTCGTCAGCAAGTGTTGTACACTTTTTTTATCCATTTATGGTCGCGAACGAGTCGACAATGCAGATCGTCGGTGTCTACATTGAGCTATGAGGAATTTTTCGTTCGGTACTTTTATAATCACCGATTATCAGACTCATAGTCTGTTCTGGAACAGGCATTTAAATGCAATGTAAGTGATTTTTTTTAAATATATTTTAATTTATACTTTTTCAAAAAACAAATTTAACTTCGAAGCAATAGATATCCATAATTTAATGTCTTGTAAAAAATGACCACGGAAAAAAATTTAAATTCAAAAATTACGTGTTTGTTGTTTGAAGGTCTACCTTGATAGGAAAAAAGCCAGGAATAAAAAAAATATCCATTCTGTAATCTGCGATTAGAAAAATATCCAGTGAAAAATTCCTATAGTTTAACACTGGAACTGAAGATCTGAGAGGTCAACTAATATCCTGCCTTTATGACATCGCAGAACTTTATCGTACAGAATATTGAAAAAAATATTGTTTCTTTCTATGCTGTTAATATTTTTAAAGTAATACAGGGAATTTCAATAAAAGTGAGTGTGGTGCTAACTAAATACTAAAAGAAATTCTTTCTCTCTTGCAGAATGGTTCTCCTCGCGTGGTTGTTGATGTGAGTGCCATATATCATACATTTGTTTCTTTATAAGGCCGTATTTTTTTCAGGTAAAATGTATTGGGAGGTACAGATGTCCACCATTCAGAGCCCCTCTCGTAAGAGATATGTCGGTAGAATGCCGGCCATGTGATGAGGGGACTCAATTTCCGGAAAACTGTCGTAAAGAGGGACTATGTAGGAGTCAACCATTACTGACCATTAGGAATTATATGACATATATTTATGCAGAAAAGAATCAATATCATCTGAAAATAAATAAACCTATATGCATAAAAGGCTAACGCTGTTAGTCACGTTTATATATAAGAGGTTACAAGTTTAGGCGCGTTAAGAACGCCAGTAGTAGAGGTTAGCAATTTTGGCTCACTATCGGCTCCAAAAAATCCAGTGGCGAAATATACGATAGTGCCTTTCTGGTGAAAGATAAGGAAAAATATATGATATCACTCAAAGGGTGAATTTTAGTGTTCTATCAAGACCGGCTTTTAACTAGCACATATGTTATGGCCAAATTCCGAAGTCTGGCCAATTCCGGGAATGGATGGCCACTTCTAGCATTGGCAATTGACTTGGCCGATGTTAGAATAATCGAGATCTTAAGACTCCTACCGGCTTTGGTCGGCTCAGTTGCGATGTCCCCGGCAAACAATGGACAGTTCGAGAATTATCGAAGAAAAATTATCCTTTTCAATTTGATTTTGAAGTGATTTTTTCTCCTTTGACTATTTTTTTCTTCAAATGCGGCAGACGGTTTCTTGGACATTATCCTTACCGCCATATGACACAACGGATTTGCTGGCCACTTTTATGGGAGCACCCTATAGGTGGACCAGCATTACCCCCTATGGATCGGTCCCGTAATTTTGAACCGAGTCAAGTGACGAGACCGGGACACTTGACCCCGCACCTCCAGAGGTTAAATTTGAGAACTTGGAGGACATTGCAGCCACAACATATTTTATGTGCTCCGGCCACTATTAGTGAACATGGCGGTGGATTTGCAGCGAAGAAAATAGAACCAGAGACGCTCAGATTACTGGCCCGCTGATCTTGCCAGCTGGACCACCGTGCCCTTCTTCTCCTTTGACTCAACTAAAGGGATCTTCACAGTGGTAATAATACGAGTTCGAACTGGTATGATCCACTCCCGATACTGTATGATCCGTCTTCCTCAAACTTCTAGCTTTGGCCATCGGGTGCATCGCGAATGAACCGACCAAAGCCCGAAGCAGTCGTCAGTTCTCGATCACTTCGGGCTTTGGCCAAATAACTTGGCCAAAAAAGAATGACCAAAGATAGAAGTGATAGAACTTTTTATTGGGACTTGTTTTAAATGACTCAGGAGTGAATTCAATAAAGTATACAGACAATTCAGAAAAAAATGAAATTTTCTTTAAGTTTATGAGTAGTGTGACCTCTAACATAACAGTTTTATTAAAAGTAAGATGGTTTATTTTATTAACAGTCATAGAAGAAGTGCAAACGAGATTTTATACCGACAACCCCAGAAGGTTCCCCCTCCCACCCCAAAAAGAATAAAGCTATATCATTGATTATATTTTCCTCCAATCAGGAGAAATAATAAAATGGCGAAACACAGCCAACTTGTAAATATAATTTTATGGCGCAATTTAATCGTCAAAACGTTCATTTCTTCTTAATGTTTTTTGAATGAGTTCCCTGTTAATACTATTTTTATTCCTGTAAAGTACGCCGATTGAAAGAAAAGATGATTGAAATTCACAAACTTTTTCAAATGCTATTTAATTTATTAAAAATAATAATGTCGCATTTATACCCAGATGCTTTTAAGTTCCATTACTTTTTCAGGCTCTTTCGAATTCCATCTGTGAAGGGCATGATGAATGGGCGATAACGAACACCAGGTAAAAATACGAGAATAAAATTGTTTTATTAAAAATTCGATTTTTCATATCAGCGATTGTAACTCCATATGAAATAATTTTTACTTAGTTGACGCGAAAAGGAGCGCTTGCAAGAGCCTCTTTAAACGATATTTAAGATGCTTCCCTGTCAGGAACCACGAATAAGAAATTTATTAACGGAGCAAATAGACTGATCTGTTTCTTCTCTCTATTTAGAGAAAGACAAAATTAAAGATTTCGAAGTAGCATGAGCTCTTAACGGAGATTTGTTTTAGAAAATTCAGGGATTACAAAACATTCACGCCTATTTGGATATTCTCCTGCAATGACGTTATCTGTTCGTATTATTGATTAAAAAAAGAATAGTAATTAATCTTACCTTGCTTATTTGGGAAGTAATTTGGCAGTTTTAAAACCAAGAGTGCTTTTTTAGAAACATTTTAGTAAATATTCCATTTTTTTCAAAGTCTCCGTAAATTTTCCTTTCTTCGACGACGGCCGTAAGTGTTCCAACAAAATAAAATAGTTTGTGAAAATATAATTGTTTTGCTGTAAATTTAGAAGAAGACTCTTTTTCAGCCGACTGGTGGCGGCAATGAAATGTGAAAGGAACACATCTTTTGCCAAATCCTAATCATAAATAATTATGAAATATGATTAAAAATGGCTGAACTTCCGATAAGCTACCATCCATTTTTTACCCCTTTTTGTGAAATAATGGCTCTCGTTGAGTTTCGTAATTGCTTTGAGGATGATCAAGAGATAACAACTTTTTCGTTTGGCAATTGCATAAACTACGTATATACATCCGTACTTGAAATGTTTAGTTTATCTTATTTTCAAAGACTTCAAACGATGATTTGAAATATTCGTATAGTTGAAATCCTAAGGTAAGTTTCCTCTGCTATACATTTGTATAAATTCAAGAGGTTTTGCTGTACCGTACAATTGAGATTTATTTTCTTAATTTTTCAGCCAAAGTGTCGCTACTCATAACGAAACCAGTCCAGCTCCAGATGATGATATCGATAAAAATGAATTGGTAAGACGAAGGTTTAATCTTTTAACATGAAATCTTAACGAACCACTCAGTTTTCGTAGTAATAAATTAAATTTATTCATTGATATTGATTTGGAATAGTGCGGGACACGAAATACTGAAAAGAAGCCCATTTTTATTTTCGTGGTTTGAAGCATACTGTAGCATTTTAAGAATCAATGAACTCAAACCGCATTTTACAGCAATAATCGCGGTGCTACATCATTGTGCTGTTTTGTGTAGACGTACTATGTTATACATCAGTCTCAGAATGGAATGTGTCCCCATTTGTCTTTCTTTAATAGTACAATTTTAAAATTCCTCACAAACTTTCTCTGCGAAATTTTATAGACCGGTCTGTTGTTTTATTTTCTATACATTTTTTGATTTAAATAAAAAATTTCGGACGTATTCCCTAAAGCAAAAATTAACATAGTTTTTTTACTTTATACTGATTGAAATTTTTATAACTGACATTTTTTTTATAAATCGTGAAGACACATTATATCGAATTTTTTCTCTTTAACATAAGTTTAAAAAACCTATAATTAAAGCCATGAGTTCGGCAGATACATGAAAAACTAAACGTGACTTATGTTTTGAATTAAGTATTTTTTTAAAGTTTGAAATTTCTTAAATATATTTTATTTGAACAATGACCCATATATGAACACCCATTGGATAATCATACATTAAACAAATAATCGTTAAAAAATGTGTTAGATAAAAGCTTTTCTGACTGAAACACCTAAAGGGTAACTTAATTATTTGAAAAAATGAAACTTTAATTTAATTTTTCTGTTCTTTTAGGTGTAATAGCTGGAATTATGGTACAACCTAATTACCAAGATCATAAACTTGGGAGGTAGCTTCTGCGAACTAAAATTAAAATAAAATGGGATAATTTAATTTTTAACTGCTATCTTAACCATAGTAGTGAGATTAAGTCTACAAATTGTTATTACTGAAAAATTCATAGGCAAAGAAAAAACAACCCCAGAGAACTGGATAATTTCAGAGAGTTTCAAAGAATAATTTCAGAGATATATCTAAAAATGGCACCCTATTAGTTTTTATGCGATGCATCCGAACGGAATCGGACAAAAAGTCATTACGTGCTTTTTGAGTTGAAATTTTAGGTTTTAGTTAAACGCATAGCGGACGATTTCTATATAAGTTCGGAGGGATAGGATTCAAACACAAAACATCCTCGTTATGCTGGGATAGCATCGGAGAGCAAGATCTCACCCCCACCCCCCCTCCCCGACAGCCGTCATGCTGTTTAAAATGTTGAACACAAAAATTATAAGGACAAAGAGGAAGTAATGTTCGCATATGTTTGACTTCAGCTCCTATTTTCTTTCAGGTCACTTCGCCGGATAACAACTTATTGGGTGACGAACTTTCTTCAGATGAAGCAAATGCGGATGAAATGTATGAGTTTGTCCCCTACACAAGGTACGAATAATTTCATTCCCTGTGTAGATTCTCCCGTATAAACTCATAAAAAGACCTTGTAGAAAGGGATGAATCGCTTATTTTGCTAAAAGAATGACGTCAGTTGGGGAAGCGCAGTGTTTCGATCATGAAGCACGGTTTCCTACTAGGCTTGTGGGGAACGGAATTCAAAAGATGAGAATTCTTCAAATCAACAAGATTATCCGGTTGGTAGAATACAGGATCAGGGTTAGGAGATCCAACATAGAACCCCATCGTAACTGATGATCGTTAGAGCGGAAACCGCGATATTAATGAAAGAACAAGAAGAATGAACTGGTAGGACTAATGTTCGAAGGCGAAAAATATCAGCACCCCAGAAAATGATAATTTTATGCGAATAATGTATGAGTTGGCATAGGAAAATAATACCAAATTAAAACTAGATCTATATTTTTACGTACGATTCCGTTCCTCAATATCGGTCAAGAAATTGTCCTGCGTCACGAATTATAATTTTGGCAGCGTGCCAAACACAGTAGCAGTAAACAGTTGAACAGAAAAGTACCAAAATATACGTTAAATAAAAGGTAAGCAAACGATAAGTAATCCTGCGTTAATAACCCGTGGTAGTTTCGATAGAGGAGACTACCTGAAATATTTTTTTAATTATTGTCATTGTCTTACAGAAACTCTAAAAGACTTTAGGCGAAACTATAAAGCTTGACCTTAAAACTTCAAAAGGACCTTCCTTTTCGGTGAACTTACTGTGTTTACGTACTTACGTACTTAATTACTTACTTACATACATAGAAACACACACGTGTGTATATAAACTCCTTTCCGTTGAAATTTTCTATTGGAGTTCTGTTGCAACTCGTTGTCGCTGTCCCAAACGCACGATAGATATGTCAAACAAGCAAGCACTTTAGTATCGCGACCGCAAGCGAAAGATATTGCGTCGCCCATCACCGGCGTTTCAGGCACGGATCCATGGTGTCCTATGTTGAAATACAACATATAACAACTATTCTTATAATTAGACTACCCGCTATTTTGGGGTTATCAGTGCGGCCTCTTTCTTACTGAATTTTCCTCGAAAATTCAGCGGAAGCGCCGAAATCGCCTTTGGCGCTGAAATGTCTCGATTTTTTGATTAACGATAGTGTTTTTTATTTCATTTAATGCGCATCGTTTGTTTGCTATCGTTTATTTCAGACTCTTAGATTTTGAATTTCCGGATAAGAGTGATTGCGACCGAGATGAGGAAAAGTCTACCGGAGCCATCCGCAAACGCTGCAGCCGTATGCTTGCTCACGACCTCGAACATCCTGCTGACAGTGTGTCGTTTTGGAACCTGTGGAAACCAGCCAAGCCGAAATACCGCCGGTAAGACGAAAACATTCCCTCCCTTCCCCCCCGGTATAATATAAGAGCTAAAATGAGAAAAATCGGACTATCGAAGCGAAATAAGCTAATTTATCACCACTTATCAGTCCAAAGGAGAGAGATGAAAAAGGCCCCATTTCCCAATTTCTTACAGGAAATTTTGAGAGTTGACAATATAAGCGAAGTGAGCCTCTAAATCAGTTCTCAACCTGTAGAAGTCTGTGGACCACTAAGCCAGAAATTTAGGAGGGGCCTAAAGACCCCCTCAAACCGAGTTGAGGGAAGGGGAACTTTCCAGCTGGTATGGAGGGTATAGAATATCCCTAATGCAAAATGGATACAGGATTAAAATAATCCCATTCTAACGTATAATATTCTAATTATAAAATAATTATGTTTAACTTTTAAGAAATTTTATTTTATTACCTGATAGTCATCAAATATATTCCGCCTATAAAATTTAATGAACAATGCTTTCAAAATCCCCATTTATTTGGGAACTTTTTTATATGTGGTGTCGGACCACTCCCGAGACTCTCGTGGACCACCGGTTGGCAACCACTGCTCTAAATCATAGAATGTTACTGCGTCTTGAGACTGCTTGTCACATGATTGTCTCCAGGGATTGGGTCGAATTAGCCTTCCAATCACTTCGTTTTCCTCTAATTTCGCTATAATAATTTTTTTTCAGTCCAAGATCTAGATTTTCGGTTCACTATCATCCCTAAATCATTCTAAAGTTTTTCATTCGTTTAGTATATTAAGGGAGGTCTATCTGGTGACTCATTTTTGCGTCCTACATATACAGTAGACTTCCGTATAACTCGCATTATACGCATAAAGTGGTCGTACTTTTATTACGCGTTGTATGATCTCGCATTATAAGGGAGTTTATTGTGTGTGTCTAATAAATAAATAAATAAATTTTATATATATATATATATATATATATATATATATATATATATAATCTTAAATAGTATGTCCTCCATTATAGGATTTAAACTCACTTTCCTAAGTCTAATCCCCAGTTATATTAATTTATCTCTTTAAAACACTTAAAACTTCCTGTGAACCACTTGCCTATGCATTTCTACACATGTATATGTAAGAATTCAGGAGTGGGTAAGCTTCGCTAGTCCCCTGAATCTGCTGACCCTACAAATAATAGCCACATGTTTTTTTCGTAGTCTCGCGTTTAATGTTGAATGGTGATATTATTCCGGGCCGTTCTTCTGTATTGAACGGATGTATTTTCGCTTTAATAACGGATGTAAGAAGAGGTTTGGCCCGACTGAATTTAAATCTAATTTGTATTCCTTTCAGGCTGAGTCTAGCTCCAGCCATGTAAATATGAGCTAGTTTTCAATTTCAGGTTATAATTTAAAAACGTGATGTAATGAGGATATATATATATATATATATATATATATATATATATATATATATATATATATATATATATACGTTTTGTTTAGGCATCTTGTATCTTGATCATCGGGATTTGTAGTTTTCTTATAACGTATTACAATACTTTTCCCTCCCTGGCAACCGTCTTTTATGTTCTAGAGACTTCTCCAAAACACAAAAAAGTGCTCAAGTTATTTCCGAATGGGCAGACTGAATTCTAACTTCACACTCAGGGTTTGATCTCTACTTGATTCGGATTTGTTTGCTTGCTATTTCAGCCTTCAAGATATCGAATTTTCGGACAACAGTGACCTCGGAGAAGACCGGGAAAAGTATGTTGAAGCTATCCGGAAAGGCTGCAGCCGTATGTATGCGGACCACCTTGAACTGATCACTTACAACTTGATGAGTTCAGACGAGCCCCTTCTGACTGACATTGGGTAAAGGAAATGCATTTAATTTCACTGCTGAGATAATTCAAACCTCTGACGGGCATTAAAAGTTTTTATATTCCTATAGATTTATCCTCCGTGGCATTGAAAAGTGTTACATCTCTCCTCCTCTGAGAGGGAGATCGAATCAGATACTAAATGAGTAAACTGCCAATCTATATCAGTAATAAATGAGACGTGCAGTGAGTATTGATCAGCATGAAGTAGAGGTAAAAACTGCACACACATACATTTGTGTGTGTGTATATATATATATATATATATATATATATATATATATATATGTATATATATATATATATATATATATATATATATATATATATATATATATATATATATATATATATATATATATATATATATATATATATATATATATATATATATGTACAGGTGGTTATCAAAATAATTGAAAACCTAAGAAACATCATGAAAACATTATTAGTACTGCGCAGGTTCACCTTTGTCATGGAATACCACCTGATTGACCTTGGAATTGGATTATACAAGTCCTAAATAGTAGTTAAAATATATTATACCATTCTTGAGGGAAAAATCAGGAAAGTGCCTGTAGAGTTTCTGTAGTGGATATCGATACCTGGCTCTATCGGCTTATACAGATCACAGTGGTTGGATGATATATAGTCGGGGGGATTGTACAGGGCAAGATAAGATATTTGACTACTTTTCATGCTCTTCAAACCAACATCTGACAGGTTTACCTGTATGCATAGGGGGATTATCATCCTGGAGAACGCCATCTCCTGCAAGAAACAATGTTTGCACTGCAGGTTGGACTAGTGAGCAAATATTTCGACATAGGCCTTCCCATTCAATGTCTCTTTTAGGGTTACAATAGGACCTGAAGAAAACCATGAGATGTCATTCGAATCACTGATAGATATATCTCCATGATTGACAGTTGAGATGATACAGCCAGAATCTTACGCTTGTGTAGGTGTTCCCCAGACATACGTACGTCCTGTTGCAAGGAACAATGTGAACAGTGATTCGTCGGACCAAATGCCGTTTTTCGACATTTTACCAGACCAGGATTTCCTGGAATATGCCATTCTTTTTCAAAGTCTCCGTACGTTTTCCTTTCTTGGACGACGGCCGTAAGTCACATAACTGTTTCAACAAAAAAAAAATAGTTTTTGAAAATATAACAGATTTGTAGTAAATTTAGAAGAAGACTCTTTCTCAGCTGACTAATGGCAGCAATGAAATTTGAAAGGAACTCATCTTTTGTCTAAACCTAATTTTAGATAACTATGAAATACGATTAAAAATGACTGAACTTCCTATAAACTACCATCCATGTTTTACCCCTTTTTTGTGAAATAATGATACTCCTTGAGTTTCGTACTTGCTTTGAGGGTCATCAAGAGATAACATCTTTTTCGTTTGGCAATTGCCTAAAATACGTGTATGCGTGTATACATAAAATGTTTAGTTTATCTTATTTTTAAAGACTTCAAACGATGATTTAAAAAATTCGTATAACTGAGATCATAAGGTAAGTTTCCACTGCTATACATTTAGATAAGTTCAAGAGGTTTTACTGTACGTATAATGGATTTTTTTTCTTAACTTTTCAGCCCAAGTGCAAATACTCAGATAGTATCGACTTCTCCTCCAGATGATGATATTTTCGAAAATAAACCAGTAAGACAAATGTTTAATCTTTTAACATGAAATCTTCACGAACTACTTATTTTCGTAACGAGTAAAATTTTTTTAATATGTATTTTGAATTGTGCGGGACACAGTATTTTGAAGAAAACCAATTTTTATTTTCGTGGTTTAAAGCATACTGTAGAATTTTAAGAATCAATGAACTCAAACCGCATGTTCCTGCAATAATCGCGGTGCGAGGTGCAACATTGTTGTGATGTTTTGAGTAGGCGTTCTCTGTTTAATTATACATCAGTCTCGGAATGGAATTTGTCCAAATTTGCCATTTTTTTAACAGGATATGTCTAAAATTCCTCAGTAAATTTCTCTGCGAAATTTTCTAGGTCAGTTTTTTTTTTATATTCTAGATAATTTTCGATTTAAAGTAAAAATTTGGGAAATTTTCCCTAAAGCAAAAATTAACAGAATTTTTTCTTGCCTTTAAACCAATGCAAATTATTATAACTTAAAATTTTTTTTATAAATCCTGAAGACACTTTATCACGAAATTTCTCTCTTTAACATAAGAGAGAAAATCCTGTAAATAGGGCCTTAATTTCGGCAGATACATGAAAACTAAACGTGACTTTTGTTTTGAATTAAGCATTTATTTTTAAAGTTTGAAATTTCTTAAAAATATTTTATTTGAACAATGACCCATTAATGAACACCCATTTGATAATCATCTATTAAACAAATAATCGTTAAAAAATGTGCTAAATAAAAGCTTTTCTGACTGAAACCCCTAAAGAGTAATTTATTTGTTTGAAAAAATGAAACTTTTATTAAATTTTTCTGTGCTTTCAGGCGTAATAGCTGGATTTATGGTACAACCTAATTATCAAGATCATACATAACCTTGGGAGGTGGCTTCTGTGAACTAAAATTAAAATAAAATGGGATAATTTTATGTTTAACTGCTATCTTAAGTAGTGAGATAGCAGTTACTAATTGATACAAGTCTACAAATTGATATTACTGTAAAATTCATAAGAAAACAAAAAAAAAACAACAACCCCAGAAAACTGGATAATTTCAGAGTATTTAGGATGGGTATTAAAGTCAGCATCATACTCCTCACCTCCCTTAAGAGATGTTCCGGCAACGTCACTGTTTGTCATAAGACTTCCAGAAATTTCATTTCCTCCTTTGAATATGATCATTATAGCTTATGCACAGCCATCACGTATAATATATACAGTGTGTCCGGGCTAAAGGTATCCAAAAGTCATGACTTGTTTCTAGGGAACTACCCATTAGAATAAAAAAATTATTTAAATAGAAAGAACTTCTCACCAAGTTTTAATATAAATAATAGACTGCTGTGATGTTTGAAATTCAGCCTACCAGTATGACGTAATATAATATTTGCTTGATTCCTGCACCTGCGATTATTTGCACGCGTGACATTATATTTTATATTATTCGCGTGATATTATATTTTGCATTATTCGTGTGATATTATATTTTGTATTATTCATACTTTAGAATAACTCAAGCCTTTGGGCATATAGCTAAACACTGCAGTAGAACTAAGCGTTGTAAGATATGCAGTGGTACACATGAGGACCAAAAGGAATGTAAAAAGGAGACGACCTGCACGAACTGTGCCATATATTATGAAAGAGAGGGAACCGTTGATCTGAAGAAAAGAAGAAGCGTCGTTGACCATCTACCCACTGATCACAATTGTCCAAGATACAAGCTGGAGATTAGAAGAATAACCAGTAGAACTTACTATAGAAGTCGTAAGGAGGTTAGACCCCAGACAGAGGAGAAGGAGCAGAGAGAAGAAACGACGGCTGGTGTCGAGGACGATGGCGATAGATTTTTTAGTTTACTTGAGAGGATGAGAGTCAAATAGGGGTTGTCCTTTCGTCTTTTCACTTGTTATGTTGGACTTGTTACTCAAGTTGAGCTGACGTTAAATTTTTTTTTGCACGGGTTGTGCTATTTATAATTACTTGTTTGTTTTATGAATTGTTTGTTGTTACGTCTTGGTTGCCTGCACAAGTGGTGCAGGACTTCTGAAATTGATTTGTTAAATGAAAGAATAAAGTTGGGATGAGTGATGTATTTTGCAGTGTGGGGGCTGCGTTATTAAGTGGGAAAAAGTTGATTATAAGTTTTGGCGGACTTCCGGCACTAACGAATTAACTTGGATTGGCTCTATCGATGCTCTGGCTAGTGGAGGCCGAGAGCGAATGGTGTCGTTAGCTGAACTTGGACTTTTGGTAGGTGGCTTAAATTTGGTAGGTAGTTTAAATTTTGCCGATGCGCTTTTTTAAGCGTGGAGGGACTGTGGTGTGTTATGAATTTCAATAACTGAAGATGTTATCTTCTATATTTTTTAGTCAATATGATGGAATACGTTTTTAGGGTACAGCTTTCGCAGACGCACCGCCCTGCCAAGTTTGGCGATTTCGTGTATGGCGTGGTAACCGTGCGATTTTGGCAAAATTTTATGGTTGCCAAATTGAGGCGATTAAGGCGCCAACTTTGTGGCTCCTGTAAATTCGTGAATTTTTCTCATGTGATCATTTCGTGAGCATGTATCACGTGATTTATTTTGACCAATTATGGATATTTAATCATTTTTTGTTGTTGCTTGGATTAGTTTGAAAGTCTTTTGATTGTGAATTGTTACGAGATTTATGATGGCGGCCATTTTGAGTGTGAAGGATGTTGTTTGTAAATACCAGGCGAAGGTTTTGGGTAATGTTAGAGGGCGTTATTCTTGTGATAGATATACGGAAGGGGTGGTAAATGAATCACTTGTACATGGGTTTATTCATTCTGATCGAATGATATTTTTCGAATTCTTGTGGGATTTGAAGTTTTTAAAGCCTGATATATTTTGCTTGAAATGTGATTTAAAAATAAAATTATATAGAAAATATAATTTTATTTTTAAATAAAATATATATAGAAAATATTGCCATAAAAGTCGAATAACCAATGCCGAAAAAGTGTAAAAATTTATCGGTAGATTCTATAAGAAATATGCGTATATCAGGTGCTTATTTCTGATGACTTTTCTTCAGAAAGTCTGAGGCCCACCCACCCTTATTGGGTATTTATATATATAGGTACTGGACAGTTTATTATGCCAATTTTTCGTCAGGTTGGCGCCAAAATCTTATGACGCCAACTTTTCGTCAACTTGCGACAAAAATGTTTGGCGCCAATTTGTCGCCAAGGGCGGTGCGTCTGAGAAAGCTGTTCCGTTTTTAGGTTGTATTTAGGACAAGGAGCCAGTTTTGTACAATTTAACTTCCCTGGGATCGCCGAGTACGGCATCTCCCCAGATCGTCGTGTAGGGCATCTCAGTCTCTTGTGATAAATATCTTGTTTTCTAATTCTCAATAAATGTTTATGTTGCTCAACACCTGAAGTCTATAATACAAAAGAACCGAACGTCACAACTTCGATCATAGATTCATAGATTTCGAAGTGTACACCTTTTGTATCACGACAAACGTCTAAATGGTAATCCAGTTCTCTCCAAGTGTTTAGTAGCCTATCAGGAGTTATTACACGAATTGCTTGAATGATACGCTTCTTCAACTCATCCACAGTTTCATTTTTTTGTTCGTACACAACGGATATAATGAATACCCGAGCAAAAATGTCTGATAACGCCTGATATCGAAACCTATGATACTATGACAGAAATCTATGATTGTTATTAAAACTTGGTGAGATGTTCTTCCTATTTAAATATTTTTTTTAATTCTAATAGGATGAAAGAACTCAAGGGTAATTTATTTCTTTAAAAATACTGAAACTTTCATCTAATGTTTCTGTTATTTCAGGATTAATAGCTAGATTAATGGTAATTAGGCTATTAATGGTTCAGGATTAATAGCCTAATTACCTAGATCATAACCTTGGGAGGTAGCTTCTGTGAAATAAAATTAAAATATAATGGGATAATTAATGTTTAACGTTCTATCTTAACCGAAGTATTGAGATTAAGTCTACAAATTGTTAGTACTGAAAAATTCATTGGAAAAGAAACAAAATAACAACCGCAGAAAACTGGATAATTTCAAAGTGTTTAGAGTGGGTATTAAAGTCAGGATCATACTCTCTACCTCCCTTAAGAGATGTTCCGACAACGTCGCTGTTTGTCATTAGAATTCCAAAAATTTCGTTTCCTCCATTGAATATGATCATTTTAGCTTATGCACAGCCATCAGGTATATATATACAAGGTATCCGGGCTAAATGTATCTAAAAGTCATGACTTATTTCTACGGAACTACCCATTAGAATTAAAAACAAATTATTTAAACAGAAAGAACTTCTCACCAAGTTTTAATATCAGTCATTCGATCATAGTATCATAGATTTCAAAGTGTGCACCTTTTGTAGTACAACAAACGTCTAAAAGGTAATCCAGTTATCTTCGAGTGTTTCATAGCATATCAGGCGATATTACACGAATTGCTTGAATGATACGCTTTTTCAACTCATCCACAGTTTCAATATTGTGTTTATACACAACGGATTTAAGGAATCCCCAAACAAAAAAGTCTAAGTCCTAATATGCTACGGAACACTTGGATAGAACTGGATTACCAATCAGAAGTTAGTCTTGCTACAAAAGGTGCACACATCGAAATCTATGATACTATGACATAAATCTGTGATAGATATTTAAACTTGGTGAGATGTTCTTTCTATTTAAATATATTTTTAAAATTCAAATGGGTAGTTCCATATAAATAATGACTTTTGGATACCTTTAGCCCGGACACCCTGTATAAAAATGGCACTCTGTTAGTTTCTATGAGAAGCATCTAAACGGAATCGGAAAAAAAGTCAGTACGTGCCTTTTAAGTGGAAATTTTTGGTTTTGGTTAAACGCATAGTGGGCCATTTCTACATCAGTTCGAAAGGATGGGATTCCGACATAGAATACCCTCGTGTTCCGGGATAGCACCTGTGAGCAAGATCCCCCCCCCCCCCCAGATACTGAGAGACAGCCGTTATACTTTTTAAAATGTTGAACACAAAGTTTTAAAAGGACGAAGATGAAGTAATGTTCACATTCGATTGACTTGAGCTCCGATATTCTTTCAGGTCACTTTACCGGATAAGAACTTATCGGGTGACGAACTTTCTTCAGATGAAGCGGATGCTGATGAAATGAATGAGTTTGTCCCCTATACAAGGTAGGATACTGTTTCGTTTTCTAGTGTTCGATGGGACTGAATAAATTCTCTTCAGCAAGTGCACACAAAATAAAATTTATTATTCTGTAAATTCTTCAGGCGCATACACGAATTCAAACAGGAAACACGTAAAAACTGTCTTCTATACAACATAAAATTCTAAAAACACATGTCAGGATAACATAGTCTTCAATACAATATACGCCTATCGCACTTTCATTACATTCAGTTCTCAGCAGAAAAGAACAGTGAGTTCCATTGCCAATGTCAGATATATTTATAGACTTACAAAGCGCCCTCTATCGGTCAACCAGCTAGATATAACTGGAACATTCCAGAAAGATCTATAAGGTTGGCGGCCATTTGGCGCCATATCGCCAAATTTGGCGAACAAAATAAGTCCCGAAATCCATCGCCAATTTAGCGATAACTCCCATATTTGGCGAGATTAAAAATTCGTAACAATACTTTCACTCCCTGTGTAGTTTCTCTCGCATAAACTCAGTGGAAGACCTCGGAGAAAGGGATGAATCGCTTATTTTGCTAAAACAATGACGTCACTTTGCGAAGAGGCTGTGTTTCGATCATGAAGCAGATTTTTCCACTAGGCTTGTGGGGAACGGGATTCAAAACATGAGAATTCTTCAAATCAACACGATTATCCAGAGGGTAGAATACAGTATCGGGGTTAGGAGATCCATCGTAGAACCCCATCGTAACTGATTATCGTTAGAGCGGAAACTCCGCCATTAATGAAAAGCAATAAGAATAAACCGGTAGGATTAATATTCAAAGATGAAGAATATCAGTACCTCCGAAAAAAATAAGTATATGCGAATAATGTATGTGTTGTTATAGGGCTAAGACAATACTACTAAAGTAACGCTAGACTATATTTTTAATTGGTGTCATGGTCCTTATATAGACTCCAAAAGACTAAAGGACAACTATAAAGCTTGACCTGAAAATAAAACTTCAAAAGGACCTTCCATTTCAGTGAACTTACTGAGTTTACTTACTTACTTACTTACTTACTTACACACACACACGTGTGTATATAAAAACTTTTCCGTTGAAATTTTCTTTTGGCGTTCTCTTGTCACTCGTTGTCGCCGTCTCAAACGCACGATATATATATGTCAAACAAGCAAGCACTTTAGTATCGCGACCACAAGGGAAAGTTATTACCTCGCCCATCACCGGCATTTCAGGCACGGATCCATGGTGCCTTATTTCGAAATCTATGACAACTATTTGTATATTTAGAATTCCCGATATTTTGTGATTATCAGTGCGGTCTATTTGATGCTGAATTTTCCTTGAAAATTCTTGCAGGAGCGCCGAAATCGCTTTTAGCACTGAAATATATTGAATTTTTGATTCACGAAAGTGTTTTTTCTTTTATTTAATGTCCATCGTTTGTTTGCTACCGTTTATTTCAGACTCGTAGATATTGAGTTTCCGAAAAAGAGTGATTTCGGTCAAGATGGCGAAATGTCTACCGGAGCCATCCGCAAACGCTGCGGCCGTATGTTTGCTCAAAGCCTCGAACGCCCCCCTGCTGACGGTGTATCGTTTTGGAATCTGATGAAAACGGCCGAGTCGAAATACTGTCGGTAAGACGAAAACGTCCCCTTTTTCCTCTCGTATAATATAAGAGATAAAACGAAAAAAATCGGACTCAGGGAGCGAAATATGGTAATTTATCGCCATTTATCAGTCCACAGGAGAGAGATGAAAAAGGCCACATTTCTCAAGTTCTTACAGGACATTTTCAGAGGTGACAATATAAACGAAGTGAGCCTCTAAATCATAGAATGTTGTTGTGTCTTGTGCTATATGATTGGCTTCTGGGATTGGATTGGATTTGCCTTTTAATCACTTTATTTTTTCTCTAATTTTGCCATAAACAATTTTTCCAGTCCAAGATCTATATTTTTGGTTCGCTATCATCCCTAAATCATTCTAAAATTTTTCATTCGTTTTGTATATTGAGGCAGGTCTATCTAGTGACGCTTTTTCACGTCCTATATATAAAGTATACTTCCGTATAGCACGATAATTATCTTACATGTTGTATTAAATCACGTAATAGGAAATAGAATTGTGCGACGTGAAAGATTGTAAAGGTAAAACTGTCGAGTGAATTTTATTATGTTAAATTGGATTGTTTAAAATGAGATATTAGATAAATTAAAAAATATGTAATTGTATAAATCTTCATATCTTTTATGTGTTTGAAATATTAATTTAAGCTTCAATAAACTTTGCTTTGACCAACTTTTGAAAATTTACATATAGAATATGTTATTCATTTGACAAAGCAAGTCAAAACTATTGCGTCAAAATCGTTAAAACCCCCGTTTGCATAAAAATAAATGTATGTAAGGTGTTTAAAAGGAAAGTTCCATCATTTTATTCTAAAGTGCATTATACGAGAATCCCGTTATACGTATAAAGACGTATCACTTTTATTTACGCGTTGTATGATCTCGTGATATAAGGGAGTTTATTGTGTGTATATATATATATATATATATGTACATTTATATATACATACATATATATATATACATATATATATACATACTAGTTTATTAATATTATATATATAAATATATATAATATTAATAAACTAGTAATATCTTAATTCAATACTCTTGACATTTAAAAACTATTAATTCTTCAATTTAGTATTCAAAATTACATACCCCTTTTTAATCTCTTAAGTTATTTAATTCCCTTTAGGCATTCGTGGTAAATTCCGAAAAATAATTCCAAATTCCAATATGGTCGTCCCAGTAAAACTTATTTAGAAACCTCATGGTAATAGCCTTTGTAAAACCCCGGGCGATATTATTAAAGATGGCTGACTTTTTAATGAAATTAACTCGGCGCGGTGTCCCTACAAATTTAGATCAGTTCTGCACATCAACACCAACTTTAAACCAATGAACTATTAAATCACGCCCTTTTGCCACGTGATGGAATGAAGTATATATAAGTTCTAGCGTCCGAAATTAGCAGGCACTCTGTAATATTTTGTCTGCTACGAAACACCCGGCGGAGCGGTCGGCAAATTTAATAAACATGTAGTTCGAGAACGTTGTGTTATGATTTGTGTGTCCGAGGGTTGAGATGAATTGCGGGAACTGTTTTTTAAACATTTGTGATGCACGGTCGGGCGACAAGTCATTCATTTTACCTTCAATTAGATGAAGCACGAAGAATCATAATCAAAACTATGCCACCCAGCCCTTCATTCTTCGGCCCGCGTCCGTGTCATTACATATATATATATATATATATATGTTTTGTTTAGGAATGTTATATCTAGATCATCGGGATTTGTAGTTTTCCTATAACGTATTGCAACACTTTTCCCTCCCTGGCAACCGTCTTTTATGTTCTAAAGACTTCTCATCGACAAAATAGTGCTCAAGTTATTATTTCCGCAAAGACACACTTAATTATAACTCCACTCTCATGGTTTGATCTCAACTTGATTCGGTTTTGTTTGTTTTCTATTCCAGCCTTCAAGATATCGAATTTCCGGAAAACAGTGACCTCGGTGACGACCAGGAAAAGTATGTTGAAGCAATCCGGGAAGGCTGCAGCCGTATGTACGCGGACCACCTTGAACTACCTACTTACAACTTGATGAAATCAGACGAGCACTCTCTGACTGACATTGGGTAAAGGAAATGCATTTCTTTTCACTACTGAGATAAGTCGATCTTCTAACGGGCATTATAAGTTTTTATATTCCTATAGATTTATCCTCCGTGTCATTGAAAAGTGTTACATATCTCCTCCTCTGAGAGGGAGATTGAATCAGATACTAAATGAGTAAACTGCCAATCTATATCTATACTAATATATAAAGAGAGAGGGGATTTTGTACGTGGAGGGTAATCTTCAGAACCACTGTACCTATTTGAAAAATTCTTTCACTGTTTGAAAGGTACATTATTCCAGATGGACATAGGCTATATATTATGTATATCTAATCAGTAGAAATAAAGTTAAGGGCTTATTCCTAACAATCTCCATTGTTACCGCTACTGTCCTCTACAGCTTTGTTTGGGCGAAGTCTTCAACGATCCTTAGCGTGGTGCTATCTATACTAATATATAAAGAGAGGGGATTTTGTACGTGGAGGGTAATCTTCAGAACCACTGTACCTATTTGAAAAATTCTTTCACTGTTTGAAAGGTACATTATTCCAGATGGACATAGGCTATATATTATGTATATCTGATCAGTAGAAATAAAGTTAAGGGCTTAATCCTAACAATCTCCAATGTTACCGCTACTGTACTCTACCCGCTTTTTGTGCCGAAGATTTCAACGATCCTTATCGTGGTGCTATCGCGGAGGGCTTCTGTTCTGACGCTAGCGGTTCGAACCTAGCCGTTCTCCGGCATGCCTTTTGCTTTTAAAAAATTTATTTAAATTATTAACTAACATAAAATTAATTTAATGTATTATTTAGGTTATTATTAAGGTAAAAAAAGATTTACAATTTATTGGCTATCAACTGGAAATTTATTGGTATAATATTTGTTCAACCCGGACAAAGTCGGGACTGGCCGCTAGTCAGTAATAAATGAGACGTGCATTGTGTATTGGTCAGCATGAAGTATAGGTAAAAACTACACTCACACATACATCTGTATGTAAATATATATATATATATATATATATATATATATATATATATATATATATATATATATATATATATATATATATATATATATATATATATATATATATATATATATATATATATATATATATAGACAGGTTGTTATCAAAATAATGCAAAACCTAGGAAACATCATGAAAACATTATTAATACTGCGCAGGTTCACTTTATTCATGGAATACCACCTGATTCACCTTGGAATTGGATTATATAAGTCATGAATAGGGATTAAGAATATATTATACTATTCTTCAGGGAAAAATCATGAAAGTTCCTTTAGAGATGCCGTGGTGGATATCGATACCTGGCTATTTCAGCTTATACAGATCACGGTGGTTGGATGATATATAGTCTGGGGAATTGTACAGGGCAAGATAGGATATTTGAATTCTTTTTCTTGCTCTTCAAACCAATACTTGATAGATTTAGCTGTATGTATAAGGGGACTATCATCCTGGAGAACGCCATCTCCTGCAAGAAACAATGTTTGCACTACAGGATGGACTAGTGAGCAAAAATTTCAACATAGGCATTCCCGTTCAATCTCCCTTTTAGGGTAATAATAGGACTTTAAGAAAACCATGAGATGTCATTCCAAACCCTGATAAATCTACCTCCATGATGGAAATTTTAGATGAGACAGCCAGAATCTTACGCTTGTGTAGGTGTTCTCCAGACTTCCTGTTGCGAGGAACAATGTGAACAATGATTCGTCGAACGAAATGCCGTTTTTCTACATATTACTCGACCATAGCTACTCTTCCGTACATACTCTTCCTACATAGCTACTCTTCCGTAAATGCTTTGTTTGTGAAGTTCCCTTCTATGTCTAATGGTAGATACCGGAACATGCAGATGCAGATTGAGCTCTTCGGTCATCTTGGTTGAAGTTGTTTTTTTCTTCATGTCACATTCCGCTTCAATACCTTGTCCGTCTCTTTCACTCAGCTCTACCTTTCGTCCACTATCTGTTTGGCAAAGGTTGTTTTTACGTGCACTCTGTATACTATCATGGCTATCGATACCATAGCTCGAAAAACACCCATTAGCCTGGGGATTGCAGTAACAGATACTCCAATTTAAACGCGCTCCAACAATTTGCCCTTTTTGCAAGTTCTGCAAGGTTTGACATTTTACGCTGTTCCCCCCAAAAGCACGATGCCCTTACCTTCATTATTGCTACCTGACAGTAGAATAATACATACACTATATTACCTAAATAATACCGGTGGCCATACTTGTATTTTAAGGAATACGAAGCACATTCATAAACACCAGTAATATTGATTGGTATTTCCATTATTTTGATAACCACCTGTACATAGAGAAAATTATTTAAGGGGTTATGTCATGGTCCCGAAAAAAAGGAGCAGTTTGCAGGAGTTGCCAGCTGGATATATATAAAGTACTGCAACTGTCGAGAATTATGAATAATCGTATACGGTGAGCAGACCAATCGAGTAAAGTGAATTTACAAAATCTATTTTTTTATTAATATAAGCCAAACCTTAGTTCCTCCAAAACGAGTCTCCGCTTGGCACGCCACTGCAGCTCGAGGTATTAAATAATTTAAGATCAGCTTCTGCATCATTATCCAGTACGTCATCAAGATCAGAGTAATCGCTGGGATGGGATCTGTCCTATCGAAGAAGACACACGAAACGCTAGTTGGAGAATCCGTCACTCCGATTCGGTTAAGATGTTTTTAATATTTATAAAAGACTAGTACTAGTTTAACTGACTGGAAATCCCTTCTCTATTAAGATGTTGGCTAAATCAGATTTACTGAAAATATTCCACAGGAAGCAACATAGCTGACCCTTAGAAAGAAACCATCCGATGACTTACAGAAACAACCATATGGTTTCAGTAATGATGATCAAAAATCAATTTAAGCGCATGTTTAGGATTTAGTGACGGGGGAGTGCAAAATGTTAGGGATATGAAATCAAGGTAAAGAGATGGAGCGAGTAGAAGGAAAAGGAAAAGAAAATTATAAAATTTTCCATATTCGTCGAAAAATCTCTCCCAAACACTAAAATGTTTAAACAATGGATTACAGCCAAATTTATTCATGTTTCATGAAGACGAAAGACGAATTCATTTCAAATTTCATAGTTACCACCAGCCATCAGATAGTGAAATTTTTTTTATTAATATAAGTCAACTAATATAACTATATAACTATTATAATAGAATAGTTATTGACAAAACTATTCTATTTTTGGAAGAATATAAATGACGCTAGAACTATAAATAATATAGACAAGAAAATCTCCTAGTGTATTTTTGAAGGTCACAAAGCGATGGAAAATGCTTTTAAGACATTGTTGATCTCAGACGTGTTAGTTCTTCAAATAGTGAGAAATACATCCCGTCCAAATAACGTCGCATTACATTGCATCATTTTCACAGTTAAAAAGATTTGAAAACTCGTTAATGAATATTTATAATGAAAAATTAGAATTATGAATCACTATTTTTTATTATGGAAATCTCATAAAATTTAACATTATTTATATAAGTATTTTTTTTATTTTAAAATGTCCTTAAAAATAATCGCAGGAAGTCACTTACTAACCTTGCAGTATAATAGCGAATAATTAATTATGACAATGAATTCATAGTAATTTTTATTTCACTTTTTAGATCACTACCCCAAACTGAAATAGAATTATACCCAGATGACCTGCCTCAAACCAAAAAGGTAAGAATTGTTCTCCCGCTTTCGTTTTCCAGGGGAATGTTCAAAGGGGTTCTATGTTTCCACGGGGGGGGGGGGTGTTTTTTCTAATGTGTCATACTCTGGATTTACGTATAACAACAATCATTGTAGGTATTAGGAATGCTGTGCACCCCAGACTGCATCAGATTTATGCATTTTTTTTATTATATCGTTTATTAAGAGGGATTAGTCTGATCAAGGTCTTTATCAATACGGACTTGAATCCACTTAATATTCTTTACCAGTCTTCCTTACCAGTCGAATATGTCGGAAGCCAGTCTCTGTATTCCTCAGATGCGTCAAAATCCTTTGTGAGTGCAGTTTATTTTTATAGTCTGCCATATTAGACATTAAATTATCCATTAAATTGAAAATTATTCCATTAAATTGAAAACGTCGTGTAAAGAGAGAGGTCAAGGGTCGCTAGGGTATGCAGCTAACGCTGACATGTATCGGTGGCTTCAGCAAGTCTCTTACCATTTTGATTCCGGATTAAGTTTTACAAGAGTTCCTCGGCTTACCAGCTCTATGAGATAGGTCGGAGTTTTTTTGCCCAAAACGGCCAATATATTTTGCAAATTCCTGAATCGTCCTACATCGTCGAAGGGACAAAACTTAGTATGTCTAGCTATGATACCATATAATATTCGGACTGATGTAACAGGCATTTTCCCGTCTTCATTAGTAAACTAATTTACTTATAAAAATCCCCTTTAAAGACTTTTTACCTTCAACTGTACTTTGGCATGTATGTACGCAACGCATTATGTTAGGGATGAAGATAATCCTAAAGCAGCCGGAAATTGAACATTCCATTGTAAAGTGGCGATGAGTATTACATGACGTGTGCTTTGGCGAGACTGAACAGGGAAGCTCATGAACCAGTTTGGATATTTATTTAGGAGCTGTGATGTCCGTATGATGCCCGGTGGTGTAGTGGTCAAATGCGTCAAACTGACACTCCATTGGTCCAGGGTTCGATCGTGCGAATGGGCAATGTCGACTCAGCCTTTCATCCCTTGAGTGGGTCGATAAAATGAGGACCAGGCATGCTTGGGAAATAAACTCTGGGGGGTCCCACGTAAGGTTGGCAACCTGACTGAGACATATGCTGTATGGCACCCCACGGTTAAGAAAACGGAGATGGACACCGCCGGCCTTGGTCCACAGTTGACTGTTACGCCATGAGTTTAGTTTTTTTAGATGCACAGTATGACACAAGCCTTAACTATCTATGCACGCCTTGAAGGCACGATGATAATTTTTTGTCTTGTTAAATACTTATGTTTTCAAAGATCTATTGCGTCCTTGTGCTGTCATTTTATTGTTCAGAAAATATAGTAAAAGTTCCACTGATGATTTCTCTGAGATGGATATCTTTTTTCTGTATAATATTGAAGTATTTAGGAGCGATTGTCGACTCTTCGAGGGTTTAAATTACGGAATTTCTGAGCCAGAAATACAAAGTTACGTTATAAATTCCTTTGAGAAGTTAGTTGAAATTCTGAGGGGTTCCCTAAATATTTAATGTTTTTTTTTTTATTTTGGGACAAAATGCCAGGGAATTTGCTCAAAAGAGCTGAGTACTGGACTAGGGATGTATATGCATGCACGATCTAGCATGAGAATTAAGGACCTGAATAATTAACATTTTCCTTTGAATTTACAGCCATAGGAACATAGGAAAATGGGTCACAACTGCAATTCCTTGGCCACGCCCTCTATTGCAGACTTTCCGATGATAAGCAGAGGGGAACCAATAGAAACATAGTATAGAAAATGAGTAAAGTGATAGGTGCACTGATAATCCGTGAGTTCATAGTATAAGAAAAAAGTGAGTAAGCATCTTGCAGGGCAGTAGATAGGAGGGTCTACTATCGATGCTAAGATGAGCAATGAGAGAGGAGAAAGTTTAGGTATAATGAGACATATTTATTTGATTTTAAAAGATTTTTTTATGATGTTTTTTACCTTGGCAAGCCGAGTATCAGATTTTTATTTTTTGTTTTTTATTTTAATTTTTATTTTTTATTTTACGGAAGAAAGGAGAAAACATAATAATAATTAAGTAAGAGACAGGATGGCTCTGGGCCGTTTCCTGTTTCAGGGGTCAGCATGATCATAGTCTGCTAAATCTTTTAGTAAATCATTGTCAATATTATTGTGAAAATTAATGGCTAGTTTTTGGAGATAAGTTTTGAGAGTGGGGAGACCGATTTCATGATAAATATCTACATTACGGAAATACCAAGGAGCATTAATAATTTCCTGATCGTGCTACTCTGTTGCGAAGCTAGTTTTTTCATGTTCGTATTAGCACAGTATGACCATGCTGGCCCACCACAAGTTAATGTTGGATAAAGAAACAATTTATACATGACCAATTTATTTTGGATGCTTAATTTGCAAGCATTTACATTTTTTTTTAATAATATTGAAGTATTTAGTGTTAGGAGCGAATGTCGACTCGTCGAGGGTTTAAATCATGGAATTCTTCAGCCAGAAATGCTAAGTTACGTTATAAATTCCTTTGAAAAGTTGGTTGAAATTCAGAGGGGTACCCTAAATTTTCAATGTTCTTTTACTTTGGGACAAAATGCCAGGAAATTTGCTCCAAAGACCTGAGTACGGGACTAGGTATATATATGCATGCACGATCTAACATGAGAATTAACGACGTGAATAATTAACATTTTCCTTTCAATTTACAGCCGAAAAGAAAACAGTTTAGGAAAGTGAGGAAATTTTTCAAGAAGTGGTCGTGCATTAAATAAGTGAGTACTTTTAACTTTAATTGTTCCGCATATCTACACATGTGAAAAGTTCTGTTTGGTACTATTTATACCACTTTGATAATACTTTAATAGGTCGCATGGAATATTTAGTGTCTAAAGGTGCTTTACGTTTCAAGTAGTATTTTTTCTTCAGTTCATTTATATAGGTATAAGGTTAAGGTATATCGTCTTTGAAGGACTTTTCAGTTAGTCCAAATTTAGAACTTATATTTATTTTATTACCTCCAAGGTTATCTAATTATTAAATCACTACCAATTCTGTCGCTAACGATTTTATTAGACCAAGAGCGAGATGGACCTGCTAACATATAATGAAAATCAACACCAAAGGGAATAATAAATTGTGTTAGTTTTCTGAAAGTTAGTAATAAGAAGACAGATACTATCAAACATTGGTCCATATTTATACTTATATGTATTATAATTTATTTTATAAATTAGATGTTCATATGGTCTAGTTATTCATTTATCAACTTATCTGCACAACTATTTTATTATATCACGTATTCGTTGCGAGATGCACAAACTTGACTGTCAGTGTTATAAAGGAATGGTATAAATCACTCCTTTGAGTGAAAAAGATTAAGATGCTAATATCAGCAAAACTGAATCAAAGGGACTACTAGACATTAGGTTGCCTTTATTTTCCAAATGTACGATCCACAAAAGTGGAAACGGAGTAGGAAGGTGAGTAATAAGATTACTCACCTTCAAATTTTTACAGTTTTCAATTTTGTCTTCAACTGTGAGATTCTCAAATAACCATGAAAAGCCTTAACGGACATAATACGGTCTGACAACAACGATGTCATTGTGTTCTTTATATTTAAATAAATTATTTCGGGTCCCGAGGTAGCATAGTGTTAGCGCGTCGGCTTTTAGAACTAAGGTTGCTCGGATCGAATCCTGACAAGCCCCTACACTTTTGTATAGGGGCATGTTAAGTACGCAGATAGAAAAGTCCTTCTGTGAGGTTAGTGGGTAGGAAAGGTACATTCCCCCCAGATGTCGTCCCTTGGGGCTGCTCGGTCAAAACTGAGGTGGCACCAAGCAAGCTGAACCATTCAGCCCGCAAAGCCTATATGGACCTGGTTTGGAACTTCCGGTCAGGGGACATTAGGAACCAAAAACAACAACAAATAAATTATTTAACTTTGAATTGAGAAATGATTATCTCTTCATGCGTCATGAGTGTTAAGCTTAAAGCATTCATTCAACGTACCATATTCCATTCCAATTAAGATTTCTTTTACTTGTATTGTATGTTTTCTTATGTGTTCTTGTGTTGTATTTTTCTTGCATTCTATCTATCTATCTATCTATCTATCTGTCTGTCTCTATATATCTATATATGTATCTATCTATCTCTATATTCTATCTATCTCTCTATCTATACATATAAATATATATTCTTTTTTACAGAATGACGAAGGCTAGGAAAACTGCTAGGAAGAATTTGAAATGTACGCAAAAAAAATTTGAAAAAAAAAGAATCAATAGTTGGCTAAAATGTTTAAAAAAAAATTCAAATGTCTAACTAAAACTGCGGAAAAAAACAAATATGTCGCAAAAAATGTGAAAAAAAAATTTTAATGCGTTCGTGAAAAAGTTAAAAAAAATAAATAAAAGGTACAAAGGAAAATATAAAAGAAATTAAAACGAGTACCTAAATATTATGATATGTTTACCTAAATTTAAAAGAATATTTAAAAGTTTTTTGGAATGCATGTATCGTTACGAAATGAATTTTAAATGTATTTATATAATTCTTAAGGAAAGTTTTAAAAAGTGATCGAAAATATTTGCAGTAAATGTATGTAACTGTGCCAAAAAAATATATTTGTGAGAAGTGTATGTTTAATTTTTTATTTGTTTTACATCTTGAAATGTCTCGGCTGAATGTAAAAAACTATTTTTGTGATTGTGACTTAATGTAATTGTGAAAAAGTAAAAAAAAAACGATTTAAATGTGCCACTGAAAATATAAAAAAAATTAAAACGAGTACCTATATATTACGATATGTTTATCTAAATTTAAAAGAGTGTGTAATTTTTAAAAAAATATATGTATTGTTACGAAACGACTGTTTAAATGTGTTTATTGAATTATAAAAAGTAGTTTTAAGAGGTGAAAGTAAAAGTATTTGTTTAAAATCTGTCTCAAAAAATATATGTATAAGAATTGTATGTTTAATTTTTTTTTATTCATTTAAATGTCTCGGCTGAATGCAAAATAAAATTTATTGTGATTGTGAATTAATGTGATTGTGAAAAAGTTTTTAAAAAAAATTTAAAATGTACCACTGAAAATACAAAAAAATTAAAACGAGTACCTAAATATTATGATTTGTATACCTAAATTTAAAATAATATATAATTTTTTTAAATGTTTGTATCGTTACGAAGTGAATATTTTAATGTATTTATATAATTGTAGAGAAAAGTTTAAAAAAGTGAATGTAAACTATGTGTTTAAATGTACGTATCTGTGTCAAAGAAAATTGTATTTATGAGAATTGTTTAATTTTTTTGTTTTATATGTCGAAACGTCTCGTCTGAATGTAAAAAAGAAATATTGTAAAATGTGTATGGGAAAATGTTTAAGTATGTTTCTCAAAAGAGAAATTCAAATTATTTGTCTAGTAATTTAAAACAAAATTACGTTTGTGTACGTAAAAGAATGTATTTTATTGAAATTATGTATAATGAAAGGAATTTTTAAAACGCGTGTTTGTAATGCAACTAAAATGTGGATGCAATTTTTTTTTAAAATTTTAAATGTATATGTGTAGAAAAAAATATATTGTATGTGTTAATGTTACGTGTTATAACTACAGAAAATTTTTTCTGTGTAATCTTGTCAATAGCTTATTATGAAGCATTTCATATGAACGAGAGGCCAAAACTTTATTGTTGTATGTCTAAAAATAGTTTTTTAAATGTGTGTAATATTTTTAACGAATATGTTTAAGAAAAGTATTTATAGTAATGTTATTGTGAAAAAAAAGTGTTATGTCGACATGATTATGTGAAAAGGGGCTTAAAATTGTATGTGCGTGATATTGTTAAAATGTATTTTTAAAATTGTGGTATAAATGTATGTGTAAATCAAAAAAAGAAGATCATCCAGACTGGAACTTATAATTTTCACTCGCATCCAACCAATCAACTTGCAGATGTATATATTATGGCCAGCCAAAAACAATAGAAATAAAAACAATAGCACAACTCACTGATGTGTTTTCATTTTGTGTCTGTGGTTTTTATTTCCTTTTCAATGTTTTCGGTACAGAGACATATTACATGATTCATTTTTAGTGCAATTTATCTAAGATTTGAGCAACATGGTATAACCTGAAACATTCTGATATGGGTTCCGAGAATTCCAGTGGTGAGCGCCTCGGGAATACTGACCGGGGATTTCCCCGATAAGCACCATTGCATGCTCTCGTATCTACAATAGGTACAGACACGTTAAATCTGTAGGTCGGAAAGTCCCTCAATGGGGTTCGTAGGGGTAGGGAGAGTGTACGATCCTTCCAGATGTCGGCCCTGTTTGTGCTCGGTTAAAATCGTGGTGGCACCATGAAAAAAGTCAGCTTCCGGCCCCAATAGTGGTGAGTTAATTAGAAACCGCTTCTCTTTATCCGTCCACTGGGCATTAGAAACAACAGCAGCGACATCTAGATACTCTAGGTGTTAAACATATAGCTTTTATGCTGAACTTATCCACTTCCTCTGTGACACAGAAATAAAGATTTCATGCAAAGAACGGCGGGTGATAGCCGAATGGCTAGGTAAGGAGAAGTGTGTAGGTTCGAATCCAACTGTTGGCATGGCTGTTTGTAGCCGTTCGGGATTCGCTTTAATCAGTAGGTCCCAGTCTAATTAACCCTCAGGTTTAAAAAAAAAAGATGAAAAATGACCGTAGCGCTAAACACCAACCAATCATCTAAAGAACCGACACTCGGTTTTCAGTCACTGAATACACAGAGGCATTAAAATAAACATATCTTCCGTCCTTAATGAGGCAGAAATGATTGCAGAAGTTGCTGATGTAGAACGGTGACTCGGGTGAAAGAGATCTGGAGTAACCTACTTGGGTGAGACAGTGGTCTTGAAAAGCAGGAGAGATGTTTTTACTTTTAAAGCGATCTGGGACGAATTTTTTTTCTATCTTTGATGTGAATCTATGCTTTGGCGATCAGCGGGATAGTTGAATGGATCGCAATAGAATAGGAAAGAATAGAGAACAGCTATATCGGAAAAGTTTTGATAGCGATAATTATGCCGAGTGTATCGATTGGTTCTCAGATGTTCTGTATGCCGAAAGGCGGGACAGGGAATTTATTCAAAACCGAATTTATCTTTCTATCGGCACCTTATTGACGAAAAGTTGCACTTGAAACGCCTTCATCCTAAAGTCCTATTACTTCCATAGGCCTCTGTCTGTATAACCAAAAATACGCCATTGGTACCGATTTCGAATCAATTGTGAGAGCAGTGGGCTTTCAATTAGGGAGCTTTCTTGACGATCCCAGGTGCCCTTTACCCGTGGGGTGTCGCAGGGCCGTAAGAGTTTTCGAATTTGCGAGTTTTATAAATTCCCGAGGAGATTGGGTTGATACGGTCTCCGTCACATCCGTGAAGTCAGCGATCCCACCGTATGTCATACCGCTGAAGACTACCTGAAATTCCCTCTAAACGCTTTTTTAGTCTATACGAACAGTTAGAACTCTGCAAAATGAATCATAAAAACGAACACGGGGACGCATATTTTAAGGAGTTCCTGGAAGCGATGACGTCGCCGAATCCGCAAAACATTTTTTTCGGCACCTTAGTAGTGAAAAGTACCACTGGAGACGCCATTAATTAATCCTAAAGATCTATTACTCTAAAGACCATTGCCCAAAAACCCGAAAATATAGTATTGGCACCGATCCCGTATTAACCGTGAAAACGGCAACGACAGATTATCGAAACTTTCGATTTTCGCGCTACGGATCGAGGAAGCACGGAAGTTTGTTGACGATCCCACGGCCCAAAAAATAGACAGCTCGGCAAGAAGAAATCTATCATGTTCTAAATACCATTTTCGATAAACGTACCCCGTAAACTAAAGGTTAATCAAGGAATCGATGGGCTAATTTGGGATTATAGTTATTACTAATGCAACAATTTTTGGCAGAATGCTAATGTTATCTGCAAATAAATGAGGTACAGAAAATAGTTAAAGGAGTTTTAAAAGAAGGGGAAACTTATTATGATAAACACAATGAAAAGAAAATTTCTAAATTCCACTTACGATGTCTAGGTATTGAACGGACCAAATTCACGGTTTTTAAATAATTGTACATTGCATAAATTGATTACTATTACAGTTGGCTGTCTGTTTAACGGCGCTCTACTTAACGACGATCTCTATTTAAAGACGATATTTCCCAGTCTCGGCCCCTCCGACGTTATGGGAAATGTTATTTTTTCACACATTCTGTTTAAGGGCGATCTCTACTTAAGGACGGTTTTTCACGGTCTCTTGAAAGTCGTTAAACAGAGAGCCAACTGTATTTAGGTTTTTAAAATATTCGTTATGGATAGTTATCATCATTTCCGCTATCTTGCAGATTAATGAAATATGCACCGATATGTAAATAATACGACCGAAGTCAGTAGAAATACAGATTTAAAGACATCCGTGGAATTATTCTCATAAATATTGAAACAAACACGGTAACGTTGCTACAACTGAGCAACAACATGGCGCATTTGTCGGTCTGTAGTACAAGAGCTCTCCGCATAGCCGATACACTGCGAACACACATTCGCGAAACAGAGAGCGAAGTATAGGGGAAAGCAGTGATTTATTGGTCCCGTCGCACAGAGGAAGTTTTATGGCTTCCCTCGTGCCTTTGATGATTCGTACTAGACCGCTCCAGAGAGCGGTTTTAAAACGAATGATCAAAGCAACGAAATACTTCCAACACGTGGGGGGGGGGGGGGACTAATCGACACCAAAATGTGTCAAGAGGCGATGGGGGAGCTGATTCGCTTGTGTGTAGATGCGCCTATAAAGGAAGAATGGAGTTATCCTCCCCAACATACAGCTTGTTTATGATCTCTACAACTATCGGGAGGAGGAAGGGGAAAACGGGGGTGAGCGGCGGCTTACTGGACTCTGCCGTTATGGCCACATTCATCCAATCGACGGGGGTCTCTTAACACGCCAGGACGCGTTCAGACAACAGTGACGCGAGGACGCGCGTCGGGTCGAAAAGTCCCGGTCAATCAATTTTGCACATTGTACCATTAAAAATGGATTTCAATTAGGTTTTAAAAATTATGAATGGAAATGAATAGAAATAATAAAATTTTAGACAAGAATTTCAGAAAAAAAATTTTTGACTTCCCATTTAATAGCTTAATTTACATAAAGTAAAAGCATGTCGGTTGCAGACTTTTTTTCACATTTGGCACAAATGGTTTTTGATTTTCCATCTTTGATTTCAGCCAGAGTAGTTTATTTAGCATCGCCATCTCTTTGATAATTACTGTCTATGCTATCAGCGTAGATACTCGTGCAGTTTACAACGTTGCGCAAAATTGTATCATCAAATAAAATCTGCCAAGAATCTAGTAGAGGAGGCAGATTTCTGGCTATATGAACATTTCCTGGAAGCTTGGTGATAATATTGCAAGATGGGGCTGTTACATTATGTCTGAATTTTTGCTTACTCCATTTCGTGAGCCCATCTTTACGAATGAAATATTCTTGGGGGAATCGTCTTTATCACTTGAATCAGTTTCTTCTTCAGATTACGATTGATGGTCATTTTAGCCCGTAAGCATTTTGTCTCTTCCTCAAAACTCAAATATAGTGACATGACAGTAAATAAACCCTCTATGGTGTTGCGACAAACCTATAACACCAGTTCGCGCGCAGGGCCTGAGAGGCCCGAGGAACCAGTTTTCGACCGGAAAAGAGGTAGAAAAATGCTTCAAATTCCAGAATCTGAAAGAATGGGACTTAATAGGCAGCTACACAAGGAATTGCTTATTTCTGAAAAACAGGGGTGTTTTTAGGGTCATTCCATTTTGCCCTAAACGCGTGTTTCCTCGCCTTAAAGCGCGTTTCGGCGAGTTAAGGGCTATCCGCTCCCCGATTCCAGCGATTATGATTCCATTATTTAATTGAGGGGCCGACTCCAATTTTGATTGAATTCGGGAAGCCGAAACATAGGTGCTTCAGCCCTTAGCGACCTCTGAGACGCGGTCGTATCTCCAGTGAATCATTTCGAGGAATATCAGAACGGCCATGGCTTCTAGGATGCAATTTGCATCTTATTTTTTTTATCTAGATAGGTAATAATAAGTGAGAGACTTAGTCCTGCTCAAGGATGATCGCTTTCCATCTCTAAAATGGAAAATGGGACGCTTGACAAAACTTTTCCCTTGAGCTGATGGTTCCGTTAGAGGGCCTGAAGTCAAGACCGCGGACGAAACATTAAGGCTGCTATGTACTTAGAAAAAAATCGTATTTCCCTTTTCCTCCTCTTGCAGACTCTTGTGGTGGGAGGAGTCCAGTTGACAGTTCGAGAATTCCACCCCCCTTAGGATTGACATTTTGAGGGATTGTAATGGCTCTCTCTCTATTGGGGGGTTAAGCACTGCCCTCACAGATTTTTATTTAAAATATATATTTGTGAACTATTTACAGGTACATAAATGCTGATAATCAAATAAAATTGGTATTGTCAGATAGCCTGAACTTTTCAGCAAAGCTCTACAGGATTCATTTTATAAATTTCGTCCACCGAAGGAATTTATGAGTGTTTAAAACACACTATACCCGATTGTCCCCCGAATAATTTAAATTTTAAAATATTAATTGCTTTAAAAAAGCGAAAAATGTACACAAATGTAAAATTTCTTTCTCTATGACGGAGTACAATTATTTTTTAAAAATCTTTGAATCAAAGTCGGCAATCCGTGGACAAATTTTCTCCATAGGTTAACATTGAGGGGAGCGAATCCAATGCGGTTAGTACATAGCAGCCTTAAAGAGAGCAACTGGTAAACTTTGCCCTTTACCAGTGGACTCTGGACAGTGAAACTTTATGTTAATTTTTCCTTTTCTATATTTATGTATTGCTAGTGTAGTCTTGATTTTCTTTTTATTTTGTGTTTAGATTAAATCTGTTTACGTCTGTTGAAACCCTTGGCACTTTCAAGGCCGGGGGTAATGTTCGGGAACGCACTAGTACTTTTTCGCCATGCTGCTCCTTTTATGCAAATTTGTGAAAGCGATGGCAGCGCCATTACAAAGGATTGACTACAGATGCAGCAGTAGTGAGTCCAGAGGTGACGTAGTTGTTGCTTATCTGCGCATCGTAAATAAACAGCGGTATTTCGACGGAAGTTTGTGTTTATTTTTATTTTTTTCCCTACTGCAGTCCATTCAAGCGCATCGCATATAAATGAATCAGTCAAAATGAAGGCATTCAGTCTTTTTAGTAAGAAAAAATTTCCCGTCTGTCTAGTGTTATAAACTTTGGAATCTTGTGGGAGGCGGGATGGACACGCCTCTTTTTGAGTGTCATGAAATCAAATTTATGTCATAATGTAATGCAAAATTATACAGACCCCAGCGTATCCACCTGCCTTGGACCAAGATTTCGTCCTTGTTATAAACTACTTAGCGAGGTATAGCCCATACGTACGCTAGAGGAAGGAGCATTCAAAATTGGGAATTTCCCTAAATTTTCATATTCACTAACATGTGAAGTCCAACAACGGAGAGAACTGTAGTGTATAAACTGCAGGCGTGTAGAGGTCGCACATTTACTTCAACTACAACCGTCTGACGTCAGCTTGGGAAGCGCCGGTCAGACTTTAAAAACTGCTTCACGGCGAATACTAGCAGTACTTGATCTTATTAAAAATCTTGCCGATGACGACCCTGCTGACCCAGCTAACAAGAAATGACCCTGTGTCATTCTTCCTCGTAACTTTTAATTGTGTGTTGTCCCGTTCTTTGTCCGCCCATTGTCTTTTTCCTCCAAGTTTTACCTTTACTTGTACTATGGAAGCTTTTTCTTTTCCCCACTATCTATTTTCCTTCCTACTTCCTTTTTTGACTGATCACTGAAGTTTTGTGCATTTCTATATCATCCTACAGTGGAAGGGCCCGGCCCATGTACTGTAGTGGACAAATTTTCTCCATGTTTTTACCACTACTCTTCCTGAAGCAGCACTTCGTGTGTACTGTGAAGAATGTTCGGAGCGTGAAACAATAGTTACTTACAGTATGTTTATACTTTGTATTAAGCTACGTTAATTTTGTTTACTAAGGTTATGTAATAAATAAAACGAATTAATTTGCTTCATTGATTCGGAGTCAATGGGAAGTTATTTTAACCTCCCAGGTGTGACGGAGGTAAACGTTTTTGCATTGGTGCAACATGTCTTCTGATAATTGACATGTCCCAAGCGTGATTTTAACATTACTTAAGGGGGTCCGGGACACATTTTGAATTTTTTTTTATTTATTGAGTTAAAATTTTGAATTTTTTATGATGGTTAACCATATAATTTGTAAACAAAATCACATTATAAAACTTAACAAAAAGTTTTTTAAAAATTTTAAAATTAAAAATTTTTAATAAAAGTGGAGTAATTTAAAATCGTTATAACTCGAAATATTATTTGTCGAATTTCAAAATTTTTTCATTTAAATAAACAGAAATATATAAATTTTAATTTAGCATTTAAAATTTTTATTTTTATTTTAAAGAAATTAAAAATATTCAGATTAAAAATTACAAAAAAAATTATGTACATTATTTTTAAAAAATCATATTTTCAAAAGTAAATATTTTTCAAATTTGCTTAATCAAAATTAAAATAAAATAGCTGAAAAAGACATGTTCTAGGTTTCAACCATTTATCTTTAACGGTTCTTGACTTATAACAATTTGAAGACGAGAAATGGGAAAAAACACGTCATGCAGAAAAACGCACTTACAAGTTTAAACAACAATTGCCTAGTATTAGAATGTTGGAAAAAATAATAATAATTTATCCTGTTCTAATTAAGATAGAAACATGATTTAAACGTCATTTTAAGCGTAAAAGAACCAAACAATTTTTGATGCAATAAAATTTTTTTCGAAAATTCGAACAATTGTGTGTCCTGGACCCCCTTAATAAGTTACTAGTTTATTCATTACAAACCTTTAAAAAGACCCTCAAATTAGCCCACAAACGATCAGAACTATTATTTTCATAAAAAATCAGTTATGTGAAAAAAAAAACTTACTTTTACCGTTCCCTGTTTAGGTAATCTGACATAACAATCTGCCAATAACCAGCATTTTTTGGTTACATTTTCTAATGCAAGGATGGTAATCAAAGGCATAAAAGATTTTTTCGCTTTTAACATACGAGTATAACAATTACTATGTATGTAAACATATCTTAATTTTTTTTCAAATTTTCAAATATAAAATCCAACCCATGCACATGTGTTGAACAAACTGCTTTGTTTGTGGAATTTCTCAGACTTTATACAATGGAAAAAATTTAAAAAGTCTTTAGAAGTTACGAGAGAATTTTCTTATAAAACATTTTATCACTTTAAACTTAAAAAAATATAGTTTTCAGACTAATCTTTAGTCTTGTGGAAATATTTTCGGAATTTTCTCTCAGACAAAAACCCTGGAGTCAGTGCTATGGAAATAGAACAAAGAATGTTCTACAAAATTTTAGAGAGGTATTTTTAAAAAACCAAATTACTTTGCAAAGAATTTTGAAACACTTTTTCAAAGTCCTCTATAGTCTTGAAGGCTTTTAAAAGGGTGTGAGTTCTAAATTATGTGAGTTTATAGACTTAAAGTCCGAGATATGTACGCTCATGTACGGTACTCAGACGGTACATCTTAAAAGTTGTAATATCTGGACTTTGAATATCGCACAAACGAGCAATTTGTGTTCTTTGATTCTGAAATATCTGCAGACTTTTAAAGGAAACATATACGTCTCCAGCTTATACAAAGCGCAGCCATTGATTTCCAGGATTGATCTAATAACTCCAGAAAATATTACATGAAATACATACCCATTTAATATGTTTCGATGTAGCTCCCACCTGCCGTAATGCACTTCTGTGCTCGGCTGTATAAGTTTCGGAAACAACTTTTAAAGTCCTCTTTTGGAATGCTCTTTAATGTGGACGTCGCCGTTTTCATGGTGGCTTCAACATCCTCAAATCCTGTTACCTTCGGCAAATCTTTCAGTTTTGGAAGCAAGAAAAAGTCTGGCGGTGCTAAGTTCGGAGAGTTTGGAGGATGCCGCATCTCCGCGACCTCATGGCTGGGCCAATTTGCTGAAGGTGACACGATTTGAGAATGTCGGAGCCATCAAGAAAACGGTGACGTCCACATTAAAGAGCATTCCTAAAGAGGAATTAAAAGTTGTTTCCGAAACTTATACAGCCGAGCACAGAAGTGCATTACGGCAGGTGGGAGTTACTTCGAAACATATTAAATGGGTATGTACTTCATGTAATATTTTCTGGAGTTATTTGATCAGTCCTGGAAATTAATGACCGCACCTTGTAATATAGAAGTATAGAAGAAATATAGTATAAGTATAGAAGAAAGATAGAATTTCTGTAATTATACAGATGGTCGAAAGATCACCTGCTTCATACTTTTGAAGGACGATTTTTTGCCTCTTATATTACCACAGATATATTGTGATAGAATAGAAATCTTCAGCAAATTTACTGCAATAATTAAAACTCCGGTACCGTTAAATTAACATTTCATTTTCCTCAAAATAGCTGCAAGTGATGTTAGACATTTAATTACTGATACTGATTTAATCTAATAGTTTCTATAGCCATTTCACCAAGTTAAGATTCTAAAAACAAATGTTCGTAACAATTATGTAATAAAACATGACTGAAAAGCTTATTTTAATAGTTTCCGTGGAAAAGGTGAATTAACTTTTCCAGACAAGAAAGAAATTCAGTCTAGACTGAAAACTATAATCTCCTTTGAAATATTTCGATGTCAGATGCTTTTCTGGCGCATGTTTTGAAAGGAAAAACTGAGATAATTTAGTATTTATCTGAAATAAAATAGATTTTATATTTTTATTAAACGTTAATGGAAACGTAGCACAGATTATCGCTGGCTGAATTTTTTATACGAATATTATTTTATAGTGGATCTTTAGTAATTTGAAAATATATTGACACCATTTCTTTTATAAACATGTTGAAAACCATTATATATACACATTTATTTTTCTTTTTCGTGCTTTAAGGGCAGAAAGAGCATTTCGACAATCAAAGTAGAGTGATTTTAGTGAAATATTTATGATCATGTATATTTATGATCAGAATACATATATGTGCAAAATACTTATATACCAGTAAATACATACATCTATATATTTAAGTCGCTAAGCCGACTCTTTGGGAAGTCCGTGAGAGGAAACTACTGCATCCATTTACTTCATTTTGATCTTAAACGAAATATTGTAATCTGTAGATTTGTCAAATTTGGTTTTAGTAACCGCAATCTCCATTAATGAGCGATAGTTTACAATTAAAAATTGATTTCTGCGCATGCATAAATCTGGCTTTAGAAACCCACTGTTTCTGCGCATGCTCAGTGACATGTTTAAACGCTAAACATGTGTGATAGCGTGGGAATAGCGCTTTCGATAATGTACCAGGAGTGAAACTCTGGTCAAAAAAGGGTTTGGTCTCCAAACGGTTTGTGGGGATGAAAAGACAATTTCATGCGAGGTCCCGCTTGGCGCGACCGGTTTGACAACGCCTTTGGGCATGTCGCCGGGCTGTGGAAAAATGCTCCTCGCCGGAAGGGTTGACGTCACCAGGAACCAGTTCATCGAGGGAGCAAGGTTTTAAAAAGGGACTGCGTGCCCTTGACATGGGATTTTTCTCAGAGAATTTGAGAGGCGTTGGTCGCCGGACTTTGAGAGGACTGACGTGATCTCGTCAGCGGGCCACGTGGATCGACAGGACGGTCGAAGCGTGAGCGTTGCTTTCGGCTGTGGGCCGTGTAAACCGCAAGGCAGTTTGCATTTGCGTATGGTGATATTTATGTACAGTTGCATTTCTGTGTGAACCTTTCCAGAAAAGAATAAAGTGTTTTCGAAACACTAAACCCCGCTTCTCGAGTCATTTTCTTGGGTTGTGGAAATAGTCTCGGCCAGTCAAAGCCGGGACAGTTAGCAGGTGATCGCCCGGGGCACAGCAGTGAAGAGTCTTCGCCTTGGAGCCATCGCACACGTTTATTCCGATTTGTCTCACTAGATCTGTCTCTGCCATTTTTATGTTTATGATAATTATGTTTGTGAAGTACTTGATTAAACCTGACGGAAATAGTTTATTTCGCGCTGTTTAATTGGCGATAATTTACAATTAAAAAAATTGATTTCTGCCCATGCTCAGTGACATTGTTAAATCTGGCTTTAGATACTCACTAAGCACGAAGCCGTTTAAAAACATTAATTTGTTTCTGCGCATTATTATGATTTTCAACATTTGACAATGATGTGTTGAGTATAATTTGTGTATTATTGCATTTATTTACTATCTAGCCGTCATTTTTTGACGGGTACCAACTAGTTATATTTATATTTAAAGTGAACTGGAAGAATTATTTTTAAAATTTAGTTTATTGCGGCAATTTAATTAGTTTCAAAAACTTGCTATATGTGTGATAGTATATGTATTTTCTAAAAACCTGTTGAATTTATCTCTTTCAAGTTTTGTATAGGAACATAAAATATATCAATTGATAATAATACGAAGAAATTTTGCTTATAGATTAGAAAAAAATTAATTAAAAAATTTGTTAGTGGAAACTTCAAAAGAGATAAAAATTTTAATTACATATTTTTTGTTATCTTCAATTTCACTGCAGTTTCACTACACCTAGACCCAAAATACTCAGTATTATTGTTGACTGATATATTTTATGTTGTCATATCCAATTTGGAAGAGATAAATTCTATAAAATTTTAGAAAAGTGTACCTAACTGATATTGTATTTATCTGAAATAGATTTTATATTTTTATTAAAAGTTAGAGGAAATGTAGCACAGATTATGGGTAGCAGAATTTGTTTACATGAAAATTATTTTACAGTGGCATCTTTAGTAACTGTTTTTATGTACAGTTTTTTAAAAATTTGTTGAATTTATCTCTTCCAAATTTTGTAGAGTAACATAACATATATTAATTGAAAATAATACGACGTATTTTGTTTATAGGTTAGGAAAAAAATAAATAATTCGTTAGTGGAAACTTAAAAAGACATACAAATTTTCATTACATATTTTTTTTATTTTCAATTTCACTACAATTTCAATACACTGACAAGCAAAATACTCAGTATTATTGTTGACCGATATTATTTTATGTTATATCAGTCAGCATAAAATAATATCAGTCAGCATGGTCTGTGGTTGTCGAGATGGTCTGTGTGCGCATAAACGTGAATCTGATCTATATAGTGATATTTTGATGATGTAAGTAAGTATTATAAATAAGGATATCTTGTATATTTGTCCGATGAGATCTTCATTAGCTCATTATTTCCAAATTTCCGATTAATCATTATCATCAGATTAATGTCACTATTTCTATAGAATACATGCGCCAAACTTTATGGTGAGCATAGGCAAACAAGAGTTTTCCTGTAGACAACTTATGTGACGTCATTGGGAGCAGGTGACACATTCAGCGATAGATTATTTTGCCTTTGTACGGACTTTATAACGCATAGTTGACTTGCTTCATATCGATGCTGTTTAGATTTGTCCTATTATTCTATAAGGGAACATCAATATATTTCATAACTCATGTATAACAGTGTGAAAGGCTCAAGCCATTTTAACATACAAGTGTTTATTTATTAATGTTTTTGCAGTAATACTTTTCACACAGTCTTTCAGTCAAGACAGGGAGGTAATTATTCATTCATGTAATATGAATTTTATGAAAAAATAGATTAAATACACGTGATATAAACAAATATAAAAATGAATTGATGAGTGCAGTTTTTTTAACGTAGGATTACGTTCCTCCATAACAGTCCTTTGAAGAAACAATTTCAGACTCTAAAACTGTCCGTCCATCCGTTCTCGCTATGTATAATTTTGGCAGCTTGAAAACCCCGTCTGTATCGCTTCGACAAGCAGTAAACAGTTAAACAGAAAAGTACCAGAATGCTTCAAAATTTTGATATACATATATGTACATATAAACATACGCATATATATATATATATATATATATATATATATATATATATAGAGAGAGAGAGAGAGAGAGAGAGAGAGAGAGAGATACATATATACATAACACATAAATATATACATACAAAAGAGGTAAGCCAAGATAAGTAATCCTACGTTAATAACCCGTCGTAGTTTCGTTAGAAGAGACTATCTGATTTTTTCTTCTTTTAACTAAAAGGCGGTCCGAAAGTCACTAGACCGTTCTAGAATATGGCTTTTTTTTTTTGCTGTTTATTTTTAAATTTTTTTTCAGATTATTCATCTGTAATCCTTAGAAAATAACTATGGAGGAATTCCCGACAGATCAACGAGTCAAAATAATCGAATTGTATAAAGAAAATATACGATCCATTGTGCTATCTCAAAGAGTTTCCATTCGTCATTTTGGGGTCGAAAACCAACATCTAAACAAGCGATACTCAACTTATTCCGGCGCCTTCAAGAATAGGAGGCTATTTGTGATTTACCTCTTGCTGGCAGGCCACGTTCACGGAGGTCTCAGATCAACATTCAACATGTACGAAACTGTATTGAAGAAGAGCATTCAACATAAACCCCAACAGCTAGGCATAGGATTCAAAGGTTGCCGAATTTATTCCCGCTGTGGTGTCGTGGCCCATTACTGCACTTCAGTGCTCGAGAGAGTTTTTTTCAGAGAGAAGACAAAACCGTTCATTAGAATTAAGCTCTTATTTTTTTCGTTGGTTGAGAATATGTACAGATTATTTACAACTCAGTTTCATGCAGCATCTAACCTACTCCACTGGACGACCAAGATCAAGCATCGTCACGTAGAATAGCTTGTCTCTCGATCGTTCCTTTAGCAATGGCCTCCGGATCTCCTTCGTCCGTGTCTCTGTCGTTCCAAAAAACCTCTGCCCCTCCAGGATGGGCTCAACCCTTTTTAAATATATATATATATATATATATATATATATATATATATATATATATATATATATATATATATATATATATATATACAGTATGCCTACTAAAGTCCCTTCCCACCCTCTTAACTTCGGATTGGCTGCTGCTATATTCATAAGTGGTGTCTAGGTATAGTAAAGTAGCCATGCACTACTGAATAAAACCACCTACCGCGCCACCTGGTGCAAAACAGCGGAGTTGGCATTCCTATCTCGAAAACGGAATGAGATAGAGGAAAAAAGTGATTCACAAAGTTGTAGAGCATTATCGATTTAGTAAGAAAAGACACCTTGTGGACATTAATGCGAAGAATAGAATTGTTAAAAAGCGCATTTGTTTTTTCGTGATTTCCTACACTGTGACGTCACGAAACTTGAACGGAAGGAGAAATGATTATCGTTCGGGCAAAACACGACACCGCAATGACGGTGAAAAGTTTGAACATCTCAAATAAAGGTATATTGTTAAAACTAGTTGTTTTTTTCTTTCTCAGATCGTTTTGTCACGTCACAATGTAGGAAATCATGAAAAAACAAATGCGCGTTTTAACCGTTCTATTTTTTGCATTAATGTCCACAAGGTATCTATTTGTACTAAATCGATGATTTTTTACAACTTTGTAAATCACTTTTTCCCCTATCTCGTTCCGTTTTCGAGATAGGATTGCTAACTCCGCAGTTTTCCACCAGGTGGCGCGGTAGGTGGTTTTATTCAGTTTACTTTACTGTACCTAGACACCACTTTTATGAATATAGCAGCAGCCGTTCCGAAGTTAAGAGGGTGGCAAGGGACTTTAGTGGGCATACTGTATATATAAATTTATATTTATATATATACTAGCTGAAGTACCCGGCATTGCCCGGGATTTTAACAATATTTGTTAACCAAAATCAACACAGTATAAATAACATAGAAAAAGTATGTGAAATGTTATACACATCTCAGAATTCAGGAATTTCAGCCTTTCATCATTGAAGCACTAAAATCTGAAAAGTAAAAATGTCAAATTGTCTAATGTTTGCAAACCAAAATTAATTTAAAACTAAACACGTATTAAATAACATAGAAAAAAACATGTGAAATCTTATACACATGAATAAAATGAAAACCCAATAAAAAAAATATATAAAATTATAATAAACTCCTCAGAATTCAGCTAGATTTAGCCTTTTATCATTTGGGCATAAAAAGAAGCTGAAATTACAGGTTTAGCTGAAATTTCCAATAGAACCATGATATGACTCTAGCGTTGCCTCTTAAAAAATGAAGTGTTTGATTGAGGGCTGCAAACCATTCAACTCCTCTCCACATTAAACTCCTATAAACATCCTCTACATATTAAATTCCTTTTCTCTCCATAATAAACTCCTCAGAATTTTGGTAGATTCAGCCTTTCATCATAGTACCACTAAAACCTGAAACATCCTCTCCAGAAATATAAATTTATTAATTACAATAATTAAACTCACGCAAATGTATGAATTACATAAGTTTTTTAACCAACGTTTGAATAATTCGTAAATGAAAAAGCATATGAAAATAAGATAATAGAACTTCCGGAATCGAAATTAAATGAAAAAGTAATAATAATATAAACCGCGTGCATAAAATATTTAGCTTTTCAAGCGAAATAAATTAATTTTTAGAAAAAAACTACTTTTAATCGAGAAATTAAATACATTGCACAAAATTTTGATTTTACCAACTTTCTACCCTACAATTTACACCCTACTTCTTTGAAGTTGGGTCTTGAAACATCCTCTTTGAAAAATTTACACCCTACTTCTTTTAAATAGGGTGTAAATATAAAGTTTTAACAGCGAATTGAATGCCAGTGAAAAATTATTGTTGTTTAAAATCATATGAAAATTACGCTATAATAAAGATAAAAAAAGCATAGGAAAATAATGCGTGCGCATGAAGTTAACGTTACGATATAAAGATAGTAATAATAATATATATATATAAAACAGTTCCGTAACTAACTGACTGACTGACTGATTGACTGACTGACATACAACGTACAGACCAAACCGCGGGAAATAAAAGGCCTGAAATTTTGCATGGCGATTCTTCTTATAGTGTAGGAGTGCACTAAGAAAAATTTTTGAAAAGTTCTTAGATTTTTTTTAAATTAAATTTTTGAGTTGTTTTAGTAACTTTTTTTTAAGTTTGCATTTAAAATAATAATAATTTGAGGGTTATAAAATTTATATCATTAAAAGATCATAAAAATTCCTTTAATATGAAATCTCTTTCGAATCTTTACCTCCATTTTATGATTTTTAGTGAATTTTTAAAGATTAATTTTTAGAATTTAACCTTTTACATGCCACACTATGATCAAGGAATAAAGTACCATATTTTGCTGCGTAACTTTGGTCGATAACTTCCAGGAAGTCGGTCCAACAGGTATACTCCACTCATTCCTTTATTATATAATTTTATAATGTAAGGTTAAGGAAAATCAACTTTTATTTTAGCTCGGACATATCTTTTTGCTCTTCCTAATGGTTCGTGAGTGATAAAATTTGATGTAATAGTTACAACAAAACTATCGTTCCAATGGCACATATAAACTTCTCCATCGCATCGGTAATCAAACTCTCCACGTTGAAATTTCGATATTTCTTTTGCTGTTTTAAGAGAACAATGTCCCTTTCTGGAATCTCACACTGTGCCGATTGCCTTAAAGCCTTTGATAGATAAATCTGTCAGCAGACTGTACGACGTAAAAAAAGTTATCGAAAAATATTTTGCGTTTCTCTGGATTGTCAATAAAAGATAATAGTTCGGAGACGACTTTTGATCCAAGTGGCAAATTTTCATTTTTCGAACTTTTTCCACCGTAGATAGACATACCATAAGGATAACCATTTGCTGAGCAGATCATCCAAACTTTGAAACCAAAGAAAATTGGCTTTCCACGTATGAACACCTTAGCCGAACGATGTCCATAACACGGAACCATGGATTCATCGATACTCATATTTTCATGAAAAAAATCGAAATTGACGAAAATTTTTTCCAACCTCTTTATAAAAGGGAGAAATTTTCCCAAATTTATCGCCTGGTTAAAATTTACTATTATCAACAATGTGGAAATACTTTTTTAACATCCGAAATTTATTTCTGGGCATTGTATTGTTAACAATTAGGATATGCAAATCTTCCTGAGAGCTCCAATATGTATTTTCATCAGGTACTGAGTGGTAGCCACTAAACAACAGTAATCCAAGAAACTGCCGAATGTCATTTGCGTCGACGCCTAAAGAGTCTCCTTTTTGTAGGGCATACAGCTTTGTAAGTTCGGCTGAATTTTCTATGTAATCAGACGGCAGAATCACTGATTGACGGCAGAATCACTGATCACGTGTGATATCACTGCTTTTGTATATCGTTACATGCCAATGTTCCTTTTTTGGAACATTGCATTTTACGCAGTCTTGAGGAAATATTCCTTGTTATTATTTTAATTTATTTTATTAACTCGTTAAACTTGTCCTTTTGCAAGTACGATGGGGACATTTTTGGGTGGATTTGAATTTTTAGGAATTTTATAGAATTTTTTTTCTTACGTACTGTAAAAATTGGGAAAAAAGCTGATTTTTAGAAATTTTTCTACGCTAAATTATTCATATTTGAAAAAAAAAAGTCAAAAAATCAATCATGCCTTCTATAATATACGGTAATTTTTTCAAACTGACAGATATCACAGTTTATTTTAAAAAAAATATTAAACATGGTGTTCCAAAAAAGAAACATTGGCATGTAAAAGGTTAATTTATTAAACGCTGATCACGTGATTTCTTTTTCTGTTACTTTAAATAAATTTATCTTCACATAACAACGAAATAGGCAAAAAATACTTTTTTTCTTGCTAATGCAGCAGACGATTGGACATTATTAAAAAAATATTAAAATAATGTAAAAGATATGTTCTTCAAATTGTACTACATTAACTGTACTATATTCTTTAGTATGTCCTATGAGATTTAATTTGAATATTTTCTTCTACATTATTTTGTCTATAAAAGTATCCCTTACGATTTTTTTATTAATATATTTTTTTGTTTTTTTTACATCCATCGTATACATTAATCGTCGTATTTATTATATATATATATATATATATATATATATATTGATATATATATATATATATATATATATATATATATATATATATATATATATTGGCATTAATTGCATACAGTGACATTGTATTTAATTTGAATGTACCGTTCGTTTAGGAACACGTTTAGGAGGTGTTGATTTATAGAATACTAAAAGTTTAAAATAGTTGCGCCATCTATTGCACTTCTGTGAATCGAAAATCGCATCCTTCAAAAATTGTTAGTTATCCTAATTGTTAGCAATACAATGCCCAGAAATAAATTATTGATGAATGTTTGTTAATCAAAACCAATTTTAAAACTAAACACAGTATAAATAACATAGAAAAGATTTAGCCTTTATCAGTGGAGCAAAAAATCCTGGAAAGTAAAACATAAAATATATAAATTTAAAGCATACGAAATGTTAAATAAAAAAAATGTTAAATAAAAAAGCATACGAAATGTTATACACATTAATAATATGAAAACCAATTAAAAATATATAAAAGTATAATAAACTCCTCAGATTTCAGCTATATTCGGTCTTTCATCATAAAAAAGCTGAAAAAAAAAATAAAATAAAAATAATTAAAAAAAATAATAAAATAAAATAAAAATAATAATTTAAAAAATAATAAAATAAAATAAAGATAATAATTAAAAAAAATAAAATAAAAGCTGAAATAAAAAAGCCTTCATAAAAAAGCTGAAAATACAGGTTTAGCAAAATTTGCACGATCTCGTACTCGAACCCGGGTCTTACGGGGTACCAAATGAAGCGTTTTAACGACTACGCCACGATTATACGAAAAATTGGTGAGTAAAGTAAGAAATATACTCAATGACTTTTTTGGAAAATTGCTATGGGTTGGTGAATGTACATACATTTATGGTGTAAGAGGAGTTTTAAGTGAGAAATAAGTTAGCAGGATAGAAGTTAGCAGGATAGAACTCTTCAATAGACATAAAGACATAAGCTAGGGAGATTGCAGTAGTGATTAAAAAAGATCGTGACACTTAGCGTGGTTGATTCGAATTTTCCATCGCGTGTGAGAGTGTCAATATGCCGTTGGATCCGATTTATTTTAGAGTTTAAAATCTGACTTGAAAGATTATTATTTTCATTTATTATTCTGGTTTAATATATAACTTGAAACTTTTTGATTTTATTTATTTTTATCTTTTCGCTCGCTGTTTGCCCGCTAACCCTAACATGGACGCCATATTCAGAGGGTTGATTCCACAAAGTGTAACAGCTTACAAATTGTTGGTTTTTTATTAATTAAAAATCAACGGTAATTAATTTCGATTTTTGAAGTTCTTCAGACCCTCGGCTGTTTTTAGAGACGTCTGTATGTAAAATTTCACGATCGTTGCTCCTAAACTGTGGATTTCTGTACAATTACAGAGATACAAACATTCATTTTTATATATTAGATATATATATATATATATATATGTATGTATGTATGTATATTAATTATGAAAAAAATATACGCTGTTCATTAAACAATGCAGAAGTTCTGATCAAAGGACGCTTTTCCGCATCACATATATTTTGTTTCTGTGGACGAAACAAACTGCCTCGTAAAATTATAAATATATGATTCATTTTGGATGATCCACTGATAGAAATGTCCCTTTAAGGCCTAAGAACTGTTGTTCATCAGTGTCCGCCATGTTGGATCTCTCTGTTACGCAACAGAACGTCAATAATATAGGAGTCAACAGTGACTGGCCAACAAACGAAAACATTGTTTGAAACAATGAAAAACTGCTTATTTTACAAATTTCTTTCAGTCTAAAACAGGCCCACTTCAAAGATGTTGCTCTTGCTTATCTTTGTCGTTTTTTTGCTATTTTTAGCGTTTTTCTTGTGCTTCTATCCTAAAGTTGTGCACAGGCTTTTTCCTGGCGGACGAGCCGAGAGTTCCGTTACAGTAAGCTTTCTTTCTATCTCTGAGATGAATTTTAAAAGCTTTTAGGTTAACTAATTTGACTTACCGATCAATCGCGAACAAGCCGCTGTTAGGTTATCGCGATATCACCGAAGTTGAAACCTATTTCGTATGTTAGCATTAAGGAATTTTACAAGAAGCTGAACGCAACGCCATGACATTTTTATTTTTTAAATTATGCGTCAGAAACCAGATTACTATTGCCATCGTCTGCCCTCTACGATCACTGGGTGCAGATCAAATCATAGACGACCATTTCCCTGCTCTGTTCTATTGACATTCTATTTGACAACCTGGACTTATTTTAATCCTATTTCTACGAGAATCATCCGGTGGTATAATGACGTATAGGTCGTATCACGTGATCAGAAAGCTGTGGAATCCATTTTCCAGATAGTCGCCATTCGACTCCAAGGTATAGGATTTTACCTTCCAAAGCAAATCCGCCAGTGTGTCACACATTCACTAAACAAGTCAGAAATTATTTGTATGCAAATTCCCCAAAAGAAGTATTTGTTCGCATAAATTAACGACCAAAGTCATTGTGTCAAAATGCCCCCAACCATTTGCTTAAAAAAACCATAAACACTTACAGAACTATTTATTAAGCATCAGAAAAATGATTTCTATTTTTAAGCAGTTTTTGTTTACTCTTTATAAATTAAACTATATTTTTCTCGTCAAAAAATTTTTTATAACCAAACTTTCTGTTTTAAAGCAATTACAATATGCAAATTTATATTCATTGAACTGTCTTGTATTTTTCAAAAGACTTTTAACAATGTTTTGGTACTGGCAATTCAGTTAGTTTTAGTTATCATCTATTCGTAAAACTTGCACACTTCTGTGTGCAATACGGGATACCATAGCCCTTTGTGATTTTATCTACTGTAAAGTTCGTAAAAAGTTTGAACTTGTCTAATTTCATATCCTAAATATCCAGGCCGACTGCTCGGTATTCATCTTGTTTCCTGATCTCGCCAGAATACCTACCTCGCTATAATCGTTATAAAAATTTTTCACAAATTTTCGAAGGAAAAAATCGATTTAAACTTCTTTCACCGGCTTTGTTTACGGATTATGTTATATTCTTCAGTCTAAATTAATACATTGAACAAACGGAAGCGAAGGCATAATAATAGGACATTTAAATGGTTGAACATCAGCATCCGATCGAAATGGCGACCGCATTTGGCTAGATTGGACAACAAAATGCTTTGAGTGTTAACTCGGCATAGCAAGGCTTCATGCTTTCTGAATAAAAAAAGGAAATGAGTGGGAGTTCTATACGGTGAAAGATTTGGAATTTAACGTTAGCTGTCGAGAAATGTAATGAAACGTTCTTGTAAACACCTTGTATGCTGCAATTTTGATTTCAGGTTTCAGTTTTAAGTTCAAGACCTGCAATCATGGCCGGCTACATAGGTCAAGAGGCGAGACGACCAACTAAGGCACCGAACTGAAATAGGTGCCAAAATGACACTGAGTAAAAATGAGAAATTTTTACGGTATCTTAAACAATGAAGTATAGAGACGCAATCGAGCAATTTTCTGCAATAAAGTCTCTAAGAAGGATTTAATAATTATATTGATTACATGACAAATTGTATTCAAAATTGTTCAAAAGAACCGTGTTTGAAAGCGCCACAGTATAAAAGCCCGGCCCTGAAAGCAACACGTTTTAGTCTTCAACTGAATTTTACCATTTTCCTTTCCTACCACTGAACTTCGGCTTTCGAGATGACAGTGAGGTCAAAAAACGAGTCAATCACCACAAATTGTTCATTTATGAAATGCCGATTGAATAGCGGTTGAAAGCGAGTCTGTGCAGTTCATTGGAGATCCCTCATGATAGTCTGGGTGCCACATGATGTGCTGCAAAAGAGTAGACTTTCTGTTTGGCAAAGTGATAGAACGCGTTTAGTTGTGTTTAACTTCTGTCTTAAACATGATAATCTGATTCAGTGTTAAAATTTGAAACCATCTATTAAATAAAAGGAGATATTACGTCAGAAAAAGTTTGACACTTTTTTTTTATTCATTTACGGCCGCGCATCAATCGACAATACAGATCGTCAGTATCCACATTGAGCTATGAGACATTTTTCTTTCGGTACTTTTATAATCACCGATTGTCAGATTCATAGTCTGTTCTGGAAACCGGTATTAAAATGTAATGTAAGTGTTTTTTTAAATATTTTTTACCTTATGCTTTTTCAAAACACAAATTTAACTTCGAAGCAATAGATATCCATAATTTAATGTCTTGTAAAAAATGACACGGACAAAAATTTAAATTACAAAATTACGTGTTCATTGTTTTAATGTCTACCATGATAGGAAAAAACCCATTAACTATTAGAAAAAACTATTAGAAAAATATCGAGTGGAAAATTTCTATAGCTTAACACTGGAACTGAAGATCTGTGAAGTCAACTGATATCCCTCCTTTATGACATCGCAGACCTTTATCGTATTCAATATTGAAAAAAATATTGTTTCTTTCTATGATGTTAATATTTTTAAAGTAATACAAAGATTTCCAATAAAAGTGAAGTGGTGCTAACTAAATACTAATAGAAACTCTTTCTCTCTTGCAGAATGGTTCTCCTCGCGTGGTTGTTGATGTGAGTGCCATATATCATACTTTTGTTTCTTTATAAAGCCGTATCTTTGTTCAGGTAAAATGTATTGAGAGTATAGATGTCGACTATTCAGAGCCCCTCTTGTAAGAGATCCGTTGGTAGAATGCCGGTCACGTTTTGAGGGGACTCAATTTCCGGAAAACTGTCGTAAAGAGAGACTATGTAGGAGTCAACCATTACTGACCTTTAGGAATTATATGACATATATTTATATAGAAAATAATCAATATCATCTGAAAATAAATAAAACTATATGCATAAAAGGCTATCACTGCTAGTCACGTTTATACATAAGAGGTTACAAGTTTAGGCGCGTTAAGCACGCGAGTAGTAGAGGTTACCAATTTTCGCTCACTATCGGCTCCAAAAAATCCAGTGGCGAAATATACGATAGTGCCTATCTGGAGGAACCATTGTGGACTTTGCCAGATATTTTTGTAATCTTCTGTTATATTCTGTATAATTGTAATATTTTGTAGTTTATTTTTTTATGTTATGTATGAGAGCCTCCACCCGGGTAGACAACGTTTTTAAAATGGGGGGATATGAAAGATATAAAATTTAAGTTGATCCCCTGTAAATTCTCTTCCCTTCCCATGTTTAAGATGGCATTACCAAATTCTGTTTTCAAGAACCCAGGAATATTTTTCATAGCGTCAGCAATCCCTGGGCAAGCCACACTGTCTATGCCCAAATAAGGCAATCGTCCTGCACAACTGATGCAGCTTGCAAAAACATCTTTGGTCAGCAAATTCTTCAACCGCAGATACCTCTATACTCAAACCCCGGGAATCACTCGGGTGTTGGCTTTCAACTAGATCAGATGTCCGTTTAGCCACTCGGAAATAAATTTCTTTTTCTAATAGTTCTGTAATCTGATCTTATTTCATTACATATATATATATATATATATATATATATATATGTATGTATGTATATTAATTATGAAAAAAATATACGCTGTTCATTAAACAATGCAGAAGTTCTGATCAAAGGACGCTTTTCCGCATCACATATATTTTGTTATTGTGGACGAAACAAACTGCCTCGTAAAATTATAAATATATGATTCATTTTGGATGATCCACTGATAGAAATGTCCCTTTAAGGCCTAAGAACTGTTGTTCATCAGTGTCCGCCATGTTGGATCTCTCTGTTACGCAACAGAACGTCAATAATATAGGAGTCAACAGTGACTGGCCAACAAGCGAAAACATTGTTTGAAACAATGAAAAGCTGCTTATTTTACAAATTTCTTTCAGTCTAAAACAGGCCCACTTCAAAGATGTTGCTCTTGCTTATCTTTGTCGTTTTTTTGCTATTTTTTGCGTTTTTCTTGTGCTTCTATCCTAAAGTTGTGCACAGGCTTTTTCCTGGCGGACGAGCCGAGAGTTCCGTTGCAGTAAGCTTTCTTTCTATCTCTGAGTTGACTTTTAAAAGCTTTTAGGTTAACTAATTTGACTTACCGATCAATCGCGAACAGGCCGCTGTTAGGTTATCGCGATATCACCGAAGTTGAAACGTATTTCGTATGTTAGCATTAAGGAATTTTACAAGAAGCTGAACGCAACGCCATGACATTTTTATTTTTTAAATTATGCGTCAGAAACCAGATTACTATTGCCATCGTCTGCCCTCTACGATCACTGGGTGCAGATCAAATCATATACGACCATTTCCCTGCTCTGTTCTATTGACATTCTATTTGACAACCTGGACTTATTTTAATCCTATTTCTACGAGAATCATCCGGTGGTATAATGACGTATAGGTCGTATCACGTGATCAGAAAGCTGTGGAATCCATTTTCCAGATAGTGTTCTATCATTTTGACCGGCTTTTAACTAGCACATATGTTATGGCCAAAGTCCGAATTCTGGCCAATTCACGAAATGGATGGCCACTTCTAGCATTGGCCAATTGACTTGGCCAATGTTAGAATAATCGAGATCTTAAGACTCCTACCAGCTTTGGTCGGTCCAATTGCGATGTGCCCGGCAAACAATGGACAGTTCGAGAATTATCGAAGAAAAATTATCCTTTTCAATTTGATTTTGAAGGGATTTTTTCTTCTTTGACTATATTTTCTTCAAATGCGGCAGACGGTTTCTTGGACATTATCCTTACCGCCATATTACACAACAGATTTGCTGGCCACTTTTATGGGAGCACCCTATAGGCGGACCAGCATTATCCCCTATGGATCGGTCCCGTAATTTTGAACCGAGTCAAGTGACGAGACCGGGACACTTGACCCCGCACCTCCAGAGGTTAAATTTGAGAACTTGGAGGACATTGCAGCCACAACATATTTTATGTGCTCCGGCCACTATTAGTGAACATGGCGGTGGATTTGCAGCGAAGAAAATAGAACCAGAGACGTTCAGATTACTGGCCCGCTGATCTTGCCAACTGGACCACCGTGCCCTTCTTCTCCTTTGACTCAACTAAAGGGATCTTCACAGTGGTAATAATATGAGTTTGAACTAGTATGACAAATCCCGATAATGAATGATCCGTCTTCCTCAAACTTCTAGCTTTGGCCATCGGGTGCATCGCGAATGGACCGACCAAAGCCCGAAGCAGTCATCAGTTCTCGATCACTTCGGGCTTTGGCCAAATAACTTGGCCAAAAAAGAATGACCAAAGATAGAAGTGATAGAACTTTTTATTGGGACTTGTTTTAAATGACTCAGGAGTGAATTCAATAAATTCTACAGACAATTCAGAAAAAAATGAAATTTTCTTTAAGTTTATGAGTAGTGTGACCTCTAACATAACAGTTTTATTAAAAGTAAGATGGTTTATTTTATTAACAGTAATAGAAGAAGTGGAAACGAGATTTTAGACTTACAACCCCAGAAGGTCCCCCGTCCCTTCCCAAAAAGAATAAAGGTATATCATTGATCATATTTTAATCCAATAAGGAGAGAAAATAAATTGGCGAAACACAGCCAACTTGTAAATAAAATTTTATGACATAATTTAATCACCGAAACGTTCATTTCTTCTTATTGTTTTTTTAATGAGTTCCGTGTTAATATTGGTTTTATTCCTGTAAACTACGTCGATTGAAAGAAAAAAGTGATTGAAATTCATACACTGTTTCAAATGCTATTTAATTTATTAAAAATAATAATGTCACATTTATACCCAGATGCTTTAAAGTTCCATTACTTTTTCAGGCTCTTTCGAATTCCATCTGTGAAGGGCATGATGAATGGGCGATAACGAACACCAGGTAAAAATACGAGAATAAAATTCTTTTATTAAAAATTCAATTTTTCATATCAGCGATTGTAACTCCATATGAAACAGTTTTTACTTAGTTGACGCAAAAAGGAGCGCTTGCAAGAGCCTCTTAAAACGATATTTAAGATGCTTCCTTGTCAGGAACCACGAATAAGAAATTTATTAACGGAGCAATTAGACTGATCTGTTTCTTCACTCTATTTAGAGAAAGACAAAATTAAAGATTTCGAAGTAGCATGAGCTCTTAACGGAGATTTGTTTTAGAAAATTCAGGGATTACAAAACATTCACGCCTATTTGGATATTCTCCTGCAATAACGCTATCTGTTCGTATTATTGATTAAAAGAAAGAATCGTAATTAATTGTACCTCGCTGCTTTGGGAAGTAATTTGGCAGTTTTACAACCAAGAGTGCTTTTTTAGAAACATTTTTGTAAATATTCCATTTTTTTCAAGGTCTCCGTAAGTTTTCCTTTCTTCGACGACGGCCGTAAGTGTTCCAACAAAATAAAATATTTTGTGAAAATATAATTGTTTTGCTGTAAATTTAGAAGAAGACTCTTTTTTAGCCGACTAGTGGCGTCAATGAAATGTGAAAGGAACTCATCTTTTGTCAAAACCTAATCATAAATAATTATGAAATATGGCTGATTAAAAATGGCTGAACTTCCGATAAGCTACCATCCATTTTTTACCCCTTTTTTGTGAAATAATGGCACTCGTTGAGTTTCGTAATTGCTTTGAGGATGATCAACAGATAACATCTTTTTCGTTTGGCAATTGCATAAAATACGTATATACATCCGTACTTGAAATGTTCAGTTTATCTTATTTTTAAAGATTTCAAACGATGATTTGAAATATTCGTATAATTGAAATCCTAAGGTAAGTTTCCACTGCTATACATTTGTATAAATTCAAGAGGTTTTGCTGTACCGTATAATTCAGATTTATTTTCTTAATTTTTCAGCCCAAGTGTCGCTACTCAGAACGAAACCAGTCCACAGCCAGATGATGATATCGATAAAAATGAATTGGTAATACAAAGGTTTAATCTTTTAACATGAAATCTTAACGAACCACTCAGTTTTCGTAGTAATAAATCAAATTTATTCATTGATGTTCATTTGGAATAGTGCGGGACACGAAATACTGAAAAAAAGCCCATTTTTATTTTTGTGGTTTAAAACGTACTATAGTATTTTAACACTAGAACCGCGGGACTTTCGATATACCTAGAACCGCGGAGCGGGTCATTTTGACCCTAGATTGAAAACTTATAAAATATGCACAAGCGCTTAATTTATTTAACTAAAATATTTTATTTTTTAAATAATAATCAATATTTCTCAGAATTTACATTAAATAATTTATATAAATCAAGAGAAATTAACTTAATTTTTACAAAATCGCATTATTTAAAATTTTATGTCCTTGAGTATAATAACATGTCTCTTTAACAAAATATAACATAAATTTCGTAATTTCAATGGAAAAACAGAGTATCTCTTTTGAATATGTTTAGAAATAATTTTAAAAAATTAATAATTACATTTTTTTTCAGTTACTAAAAATTTTATCAGTACTTAGTTTTACAGATTTTAAAATCCAATTTACTGTATGCATTTCGTACAAAACTGAGTAATAAGTTTGGTACATTTTCCACAGATGGGTGCTTTACATTTTGAACAGATATCTAGAGTTTTATTTTCACATTTCGAAATATGGCATCGGAAACGTTTACGCTTAAGTTGTGGTTGTCCGTCGTTTTCATTGGTTGCTTCACATGCTCTTTTTGCCACCTTTTTATGTCGGAAGAGAACAAAATTTTCTCGTAATTCTCCAACCAAGTCTTGAATGAATTTCCGTCTACTAATAGATTTTCCAGTTACAGCTTTATATAAAACCCAGGCATTGATTGTAACAGGTCCAAAATATTACAAAAAAAAACTGCACCGGCCACCTACATGAAGCAGACTTGACTGTATATTTCCTTGCCATTTGTTCAATCACGTCCACACCGTATTTAGTTGCGTTGTAGAAAGCGATTGTATCAGGTAGTTTTTTTTAGGTTATATGCAATTTCTACGTTTGGATGGAGACTACTTAGCAACAAAACGTTTTTATCTTTTTTACCTCGATAAACAGTTAGACTCATGTCTTTATGGGTTAGTACCGTAGTCGAATACAATGTGTATTTTAACATTTTTACAGAGACTAGTATTTCTCTTCTTGAGCGTTTTGCAGTTCCTGCAAGGCTGGTGTTTTTTGATTTCAATGCCTCTGCCTTCAGTGTTGTGAAAAATTTGTTCGTAGTGACATCTCTACCTATGTTCTCATATGGACTTATTAGTCGCAGCAATACATGTTCTGATATAGAAACATAGGATGCACTTTGGTTATATTTTCCAAGATACGGGAATCCATTTATCAGATATTCTGAGTCAACATCTGCAGCCAACCAGAACTTTATTCCACACTTAACTGGTTTGTTTGGCATGTATTGGATAAACCTACACCTAGCTTTTGTAGGAAATAACTGTTCATCTGCACTTATATTAGGACCTGGTGTATAGTTAGTCTTGCAATTTTCCATAAAACGATACCAGATATCCGAAATAAGAGCAAATTTGTCTGTCTCTAGACGCTTTGATCTTGTTGATTTTACGTCGAAGCGTAAAAATCCCATTATTTCATGAAATTGGTCTCTTGACATTGTATTTTCGAAAAATGGTGGTCCTCAGTCCTTTGACTACAAGCTATCCAGTTCAAGTCATTTTGCACAATATATTCCATGTGCATATAAAATTTATATTAAAGCATCTATTTCTTCTAATGTTATATTCCATTCTCCTTCATGAATCTGCCGGTGAGCTTCATCGTCAGTACATTTCTTTATGTGTTTCAATATCCATTCATCTATAAAAAGTCTCCAAGCACTTGAAGGACTGTTGTCGATAACATTGCGTTTAGCATGTGCTGTTGGGTCCCCCAACTTCTTTCAAAATATTACACTTTGATTTTCTTCCTCTATCGTTTGTTCCTAATTGAGCGACATTCCAAATTATCCCATCTTTGTAATCTTCATTATTTCCAACTTTGAATGTTATTGTCGATTTGTTTTTCAAATTTCTTTGCGTGTGTGTATCTTTTCTTGGAATGTTTGATTTTTACTTTTTATCAGATAAATTATCATCAGTATTGCGATAAGAAGGACCAGCGATTGTTAGAGCATTGTCAGAGTCATCTTCACTTTCATTTTCTTCATCCGAATCCAAATTTTCTTCATTAGCAGGCAGGTATTCATCCTCACTACTCAAAATCGAATTTTGAGAAACCTTTTTCGAACCTTCTGAATCGTTTTCAGATAATTGCTTAAATATTCTAAAGCTTCCTGAACAGCTAGATTACGGCGTCGTGACATAGTTTTTATACATATACTAATTACAGAATAAAAGCAACTTCAAAAAGTCTAAATATTCGCAGTAATTTTTTACTGCATTCGAACGTAGTTCGTGTTTCAAACCTAATATAATGAACTTGAATGAAAAACCTTCACTATTCCCCCTTCTGATACAGTCCATTTAAGGAATTCTAGGGTGGGGTAGAAGCATTTTACAGTTACAGTTCGAGAAAATGCCCCTGTTTTTCGCCATTTGTGCATTAACATTTTTTACTGGTCAAATTGACCCGCTCCGCGGTTCTAGGTATAAGTGTTAATATTCGGAAAATTATTTATGTTACGAATTTTTAAATTTGGTAAATTGTTGTTCACCTTAAAATATTAAAAGTCATAAAAGGAATTTTTTTTTCAATCGATACTTTTCGCGTGGTGATAAATTAAACATCGTTTTGGGTCAAACTGACCCGCTCCGCGGTTCTAGTGTTAAGAATCAATGAACTCAAACCACATTTTCCTGCGGTAATCGCGGTGCAACATCATTGTGCTGTTTTGTGTAGACGTACTATGTTATACACATCAGTCTCGGAATGGAATTTATCCCAATTTGCCTTTTTTTTTTTTTTAACAGGGCATGTATTAAATTCCTCCCAAACTTTCTCTGCGAAATTCTCTAGACCGGTCTGTTGTTTTATTTTCTGCTAGCTGTACCCGTTCCGGCGTTGCTCGGGTAATGTAATTACCAATTTTTTAGTAGCCTTAACCCTTTGTTAATGGGCGTCGCTGTCATCCTTTTCCTCACCACGATACATTATTTTACCCATATAAATTTAATCCTTTCTGGCACATTTTGGCAAAATTTTTGACATAGGATTACTTAAAACTTTCCAGAACAGTCAGCGAGACGAAAAACGTATTAAGATGTTTATTGTGCTGAAATTCTTTGAAATCTTCATAGATTTTTTCCACAAACACACCACAAATTATATGATATTAACTAAGTGTTGGCCAAAAAATTTACGGCATTACTAAATGCGATTTTTTAATCGATTATAACTGCAATAGTATTCGATTTCCTTTAACCACCCAATCCCTCATAGAAAACAAACGCCCCAACACATCACGTGCTTGACGTCGAAAAAGACACGCCTATTTTCCCCCGCTTTACCTTCGTCCGGAAATGAAGAACGAAATCTCCAAAATGAGATTTCTCGCAAGAGTTTCCGAATCATAAAATAAATTATTAAAAAATAACTGCAATTTGTAAATTAATTTTGGTTCTGGCTTTTGAAACTGTGATGTCTAGGGTCTCTGAGATAAAAAAATCGTAAAAATGTAACAACATTTACGTATCGATTCGACAATTTGGAAAAAACGGTGGCGGCCAAAATCGCGTTTTTTTCCGAAAAAAGGGTGCGTACAGGCGATCGAAAAAAAATCACAATTAATCGATAAATTAAGACAGATAATTTTAATTGTGATTTCCGTATAGTGTCATCTTTCCCGTATAGGCTCGTCCAAAAAAAAATTCTTGGACGAATACGTTAGGATTTACGGAGCTTTTACTCGTCCGGGAGCTCCAAATCGCGACTAAATATTTAATTACGGAAAATCTAATTAAAAAATCGAAAAAAGGCTTCGAGGTGCATAATGAGACCTCGGGGGGCATCTTCGTGTTGAATCTCAAGACTGTCCGACTTGCCGTCTTTGCGCCGTGCCGCGAGCAGACAAAAACTCGGTCACACACACAGACTTTGCCTTTTATATATAAAGATAGGATTTTCGATTTAAATTAAAAATTTCGGACATATTCAATAAAGCAAAAATTAACGTAGTTTTTTTCCCTTTATACTGATTCAAATTTTTATAACTGAAATTTGTTTCTTATAAATCCTGAAGGCACATTATATCGAAATTTTTCTCTTTAACATAAGGTTAAAAAAAAGCTATAAATTAAGAGATGAGTTTGACAGATACATGAAAAACTAAACGTGACTTATGTTTTGAATTAAGTATTTTTTTTTAAAGTTTGAAATTTCTTAAATATATTTTATTTGAACAATGACCCATACATGAACACCCATTTAATAATTACCAATTAAACAAATAATCGTTAAAAATGTGCTAGATAAATGCTTTTCTGACTGAAACCCCACAAGGAAACATTATTTGTTTAACATAAACTGAAACTTTCTTTCAATTTTTCTGTCCTTTCAGGTTGAATAGACAGATTTATAGTACAACCTAATTACCAAGATCATAACCTTGGGAGGTAGCTTCTTTGAACTAAAATTAAAATAAAATGGGATAATTTAATCTTTAACTACTATCTTAACCAAAGTCGTGAGATTAAGTCTACAAATTGTTATTACTTAAAAATTCATAGGAAAAAAAAAACAACAACCCCAGAAAACTGGATAATTTCAAGGTGTTTCAGAGGATAATTTCAGAGATATATCTAAAAATGGCACTCTGTTAGTTTTTATGCGAAGTATCCGAACGGAATCGGACAAAAAGTCATTACGTGCCTTTTCACTTGAAATTTTAGGTTTTAGTTAAACGCATAGCGGACGATTTCTATATAAGTTCGGAGGGATGGGATTCAAACACAAAACATCCTCGTTATGCTGGGATAGCATCGGAGAGCAAGATCTCCCCCCCCCTCTCCCCGATGCTGAGAGACAGCCGTTATGCTGTTTAAAATGTTGCACACAAAGTTTTATAAGGACAAAGATGAAGAAAAGTTCGCATTTGTTTGACTTGAGCTCCGATTTTCTTTCAGGTCACTTTGCCGGATAACAACTTATTGGGTGACGAACTTTCTTCAGATGAAGCGAATGCGGATGAAATGAATGAGTTTGTCCCCTACAGAAGGTAGGAATACTTTCATTCCCTGTGTAGATTCTCCCGTATAAACTCATAAAAAGACCTTGTAAAAAGGGATGAATCTCTTATTTTGTTAAAAGAAAGACGTCAGTTGGGGGAAGCGCAGTGCTTCGATCATGAAGCAGGGTTTCCCACGAGGCTTGTGGGGAACGGAATTCAAAACATGAGAATTCTTCAAATCAACACGATTATCCTGTTGGTAGAATACAGGATCGGGGTTAGGACATCCATCATAGAACCCCATCGTAACTGATGATCTTTAGAGCGGAAACCGCGGCATTAATGAAAGAAGAATAAGAATGATCCGGTAGGACTAATGTTCGAAGACGAAAAATATCAGAACCCCAGAAAATGTTAATTATATGCGAATAATGTATTTGTTGGCATAGGAAAATACTACCAAAATAAAACTAGATCTATATTTTGACGTAGGATTACGTTCCTCAATATCGGTCTTTCGGAGAGAGAAAAATTGTCCTGCGTCGCGAGTTTTCATTTTGGCAGCGCGCCAAACCCAGTAGCAGTAAACAGTTGAACAGAAAAGTACCAACATTTAAGTTAAAAAAGGTAAGTAAACGATAAGTAATCCTACGTTAATAACCCGCGGTAGTTTCGATAGAGGAGACTACCTGAAATATTTTTTAAAATTGCTGTCTTTGTCTTAAAGAAACTCAAAAAGACTTTAGGCGAAACTCTAAAGCTTGACCTTAGAACTTCAAAAGGACCTTCCTTTTCGGTGAACTTACTGTGTTTACGTACTTACTTACTTACATACTTACACACACACATGAGTGTATATAAACTCTTTTCCGTTGAAAATTTCTATTGGAGTTCTGTTGCAACTCGTTGTCGCTGTCTCAAACGCACCATGGATATGTCTGTCAAGCAAGTACTTCAGTATCGCGACCACAAGCGAAAGTTATTGCATCTCCCATCAGCGGCGTTTCAGGCACGTATCCATGGTGTCCTATGTTGAAATATATAACAACTATTCTTATACTAAAACTACCCGCTAGTTTGGGGTTATCAGTGCGGTCTCTTTCTTACTGAATTTTCATAGAAAATTCAGCGAAAGCGCTGAAATCGCCTTTGTCGCTGAAATGTCTCGATTTTTAGATTGGCGATAGTGTTTTTTATTTTATTTAATGCGCAGGATTTGTTTGCTATCGCTTATTTCAGACTCTTAGATTTTGAATTTCCGGATAAGAGTGATTTCGACCGAGATGAGGGAAAGTCTACAGGAGCCATCCGCAAACGCTGCAGCCGTATGCTTGCTCATGACCTGGAACATTCCCCTGCTGTCAGTATGTCGTTTTGGAACCTGGGGAAAACAGCCAAGCCGAAATACCGCCGGTAAGACGAAAACATTCCCTTTTCCTCCCAGTATAATATAAGAGCTAAAACGAGAAAAATCGGACTATCGAAGCGAAATATACTAATTTATCGCCATTTATTAGTCAAAAGGAGAGAGAGGAAAAAGGCCACATTTCTCAAGTTCTTACAGGAAATTTTGAGAGGTGACAATATAAACGAAGTGAGGCTCTAAATCAGTTCTCAACCCGTAGAAGTCTGCTGACCACTACGCCAGAAATTTTGGAGCGTCCTAAAGACCCCCCTCAAACCGAGTTGAGGGAAGGGGGACCTTCCAGCTGGTATGGAGGGTATAGAATATCCCTAATGCAAAATGGATATAGGATTAAAGTAATCCCATTATAACGTATAATATTCTAATTATAAAATAATTATGTTTAACTTTAAAAAAAATTTTATTTCAACACCTGATAGTCATGATATATATTCCGCCTATAAAGTTTAATGAACAATGCTTTCAAAATCCCCATTTATTTGGGAACTTTTTTATATGTGGTACCGGACCACTCCCGAGGCTCTCGCGGACCACCGGTTGGAAACCACTGCTCTAAATCATAGAATGTTGCTGCGTCTTGAGTCTGCTTGTCACATGATTGTCTCCAGGGATGGGATCGAATTAGCCTTTTAATCACTTGGTTTTCCTCTAATTGCGCTATGATAATTTTTTTTCAGTCCAAGATCTAGATTTTCGGTTCACTATCATCCCTAAATCATTCTAAAATTTTTCATTCGTTTAGTATATTAAAGGAGGTCTATCTGGTGACTCTTTTTAACATCCTACCTGTACAGTAGACTTCCGTATAACTCGTTCCTGCTTTGCACTGTTTAGCCAAATTTTAAAAATTTACATACAGAATATGTAATTAAATGGACAAATCAATGCGAAACTACTACGTCCAAATCATTAACAACTCCGTTTGCATAAAAATAAATGTATGTAAGGTGTTAAAACGGGAAATTCCATCATTTCACGGGAAATTCCATCAAGTCTAATCCCCAGTAATATTAATTTATCACTTTAAAACCCTTAAAACTTCCCGTGAATCGTTTGCCTATGCATTTCTACACGCGTATATGTCTGAATTCAGAAGTGGGTTAGCTTCGCTAGTCCCCTGAATCTGCTGACCCTACAAATAATAGCCACATGTATTTTTCATACTCTCGCGTTTAATGTTGAACGGTGATATTATTCCGAACTGTTCTTCTGTAATGAACGGATGTATTTTCGCTCTAATAACGGATGTAAGAGGAAGTTTGGCTCGATTGAATTTAAATCTAATTTTTATTCCTTTCAGGCTGAGTCTAGCTCCAGCCATGTAAATATGAGCTAGTTTTCCATTTCAGGTTATAATTTAAAAACGTGATGTAATGAGGATAATATATATATATATATATATATATATATATATATATATATATATATATATATATATATATATATATATATATATATTATATATATATATATATATATATATATATATATATATATATATATATATGTATGTTTTGTTTAGGCATCCTGTATCTTGATCATCGGGATTTGCAATTTTTTTATAACGTATTACAATACTTTACCCTCCATGGCAACCATCTTTTATGTTCTAGAGACTTCTCCGATACACAAAAAAGTGCTCAAACGATTTCCGCGAGGACAGACTGAATTCTAACTTCACACTCAGGGTTTGATCTCTACTTGATTCGGATTTGTTTGCTTGCTATTTCAGTCTTCAAGATATCGAATTTCCGGACAACAGTGACCTCGGCGAAGACCGGGAAAAGTATGTTGAAGCTATCCGGAAAGGCTGCAGCCGTATGTATGCGGACCACCTTGAACTGACCACTTACTACTTGATGAGTTCAGACGAGCCTCTTCTGACTGACAATGGGTAAAGGAAATGCATTTAATTTCACTGCTGAGATAAGTCAAACCTCGGACGGCCATTACAAGTTTTTATATTCCTATAGATTTATCCTCCGTGGCATTGAAAAGTGTTACATCTCTCCTCCTCTGAGAGGGAGATCGAATCAGATACTAAATGAGTAAACTGCCAATCTATATCAGTAATAAATGAGACGTGCAGTGAGTATTGGTCAGCATGAAGTAGAGGTAAAAACTGCACACACATACATCTGTATATATATATATATATATATATATATATATATATATATATATATATATATATATATATATATATATATGTACAGGTGGTTATCAAAATAATGGAAAACCTAAGAAACTTCATGAAAACATTATTAATACTGCGCAGGTTCACGTTTGTCATGGAATACCACTTGATTGACCTTGGAATTGGATTATACAAGTCCCAAATAGTAGTTAAAAATATATTATACCATTCTTCAGGGAAAAATCAGGAAAGTGCCTGTAGAGTTTCTGTAGTGGATATCGATACTTGACTCTATCCGCTTATACAGATCACAGTGGTTGGATGATATATAGTCGGGGAGATTGTACAGGGCAAGATAAGATATTTGACTACTTTTCATGCTCTTCAAATCAACATCTGGCAGGTTTAGCTGTATGCATAGGGGGATTATCATCCTGGAGAACGCCATCTCCTGCAAGAAACAATGTTTGCACTACAGGTTGGACTAGTGAGCAAATATTTCGACATAGACCTTCCCATTCAATGTCTCTTTTAGGGTTACAATTGGACCTGAAGAAAACCATGAGATGTCATTCCAATCACTGATAGATATATCTTCATGATTGATAATTCTGATGATACAGCCAGTATCTTACGCTTGTGTAGGTGTTCTCCAGACATACAAACGTCCTGTTGCGAGGAACAATGTGAACAGTGATTGGTCGGTCCAAATGGCGTTTTTCGACATATTACCAGACCAGAATTTCCTGGAATATACCATTCTTTTTCAAAGTCTCCGTAGGTTTTCCATTCTTCGACCACGGCCGTAAGTCACATAACTGTTCGAAAAAAAAAAAAAAAAGTTTTTGAAAATTTAACAGATTTGCAGTAAATTTAGAAGAAGACTCTTTCTGAGCTGACTAATGGCACCAATGATATATGAAAGGAACTCATTTTTTGTCTAAACCTAATATTAGATATTTATGAAATACGATTAAAAGTGACTGAACTTCCTATAAACTACTATCCATTTTTACCCCTTTTTTGTGAAGTCTATAATATAAAAGAACCAAACGTCACAACTTCGATCATATATTCATAGATTTCGAAGTGTTCACGTTTTGTATCACGACAAACGTCTAAATGGTAATCCAGTTCTCTCCAAGTGTTTAGTAGCGTATCGGTAGTTATTACGCGAATTGCTTGAATGATACGCTTCTTCAACTCATTCACAGTTTCAAATTTTTGTTCGTATACAACGGATTTAATGAATCCCCGAGCAAAAAAGTCTGATAACGCCTGATATCGAAAACTATGATACAATGACAAAAATCTATGATTGTTATTAAAACTTGGTGAGATTTTCTTCCTATTTTAATATTTTTTTAAAAAAATTCTAATAGGCTGAAAGAACTCAAGGGTAATTTATTTGTTTAAAAATACTAAAACTTTCATCTAATGTTTCTGTTCTTTCAGGATTAATAGCTAGATTAATGGTACAACCTAATTACCTAGATCATAACCTTGGGAGGTAGCTTCTGAGAAATAAAATTAAAATATAATGTGATAATTTAATGTTTAACTGCTATCTTAACCGAAGTAATAAGATTAAGTCTACAAATTGTTAGTAAAGAAAAATTCATAGGAAAAGAAACAAAACAACAACCACAGAAAACTGGATAATTTCAAAGTGGGTATTAAAGTCAGGATCATACTCTCTACCTCCCTTAAGAGATGTTCCGACAACGTCGCTGTTTGTCATTAGAATTCCAAAAATTTCGTTTCCTCCATTGAATATGATCATTTTAGCTTATGCACAGCCATCAGGTATATATATACAAGTTATCCGGGCGAAATGTATCCAAAAGTCATGACTTATTTCTACGGAACTACCCATTAGAATTAAAAACAAATTATTTAAATAGAAAGAACTTCTCACCAAGTTTTAATATCAGTCATTCGATCATAGTATCATAGATTTCGAAGTGTGCAGCTTTTGTAGCACAATAAACGTCTAAACGGTAATCCAGTTATCTTCGAGTGTTTCGTAGCATATCAGACGATATTACACGAATTGCTTGAATGATACGCTTCTTCAACTCATCCACAGTTTCAACATTTTGTTTATACACAACGGATTTAAGGAATCCCCAAGCAAAAAAGTCTAATAACTCTGGATATGCTACGAAACACTTGAAGAGAGCTGGATTACCATCTAGAAGTTAGTCTTGCTACAAAAGGTGCACACATCGAAATCTATGATACTATGACATAAATCTGTGATTGATATTTAAACTTGGTGAGATGTTCTTTCTATTTGAATAACTTTTTTAAAATTCGAATGGGTAGTTCCATATAAATAATGACTTTTGGATACCTTTAGCCCGGACACCCTGTATAAAAATGGCACCCCGTTAGTTTCTATGAGAATCATCTAAACGGAATCGGAAAAAAAGTCAGTATGTGCCTTTTGAGTGGAAATTTTTGGTTTTGGTTAAACGCATAGTGGGCCATTTCTACATCAGTTCGGAGGGATGGAATTCCGACATAGAATACCCTCGTGTTCCGGGATAGCACCGGAGAGCAAGATTCCACCCCGGATATTGAGGGACAGCCGTTATACTTTTTAAAATGTTGAACACAAAGTTTTATAAGGACGAAGATGAAGTAATGTTCGCATTCGATTGACTTGATCTCCGATTTCTTTTCAGGTCACTTTACCGGATAAGAACTTATTGGGTGACGAACTTTCTTCAGATGAAACGGATGCTGATGAAAAGAATGCGTTTGTCCCCTATTCAAGGTAGGATACTGTTTCGTTTTACTGTGTTCGATGGGACTGAATAAATTCTCTTCAGAAAGTGCACGCAAAATAAAATTTATTATTCTGTAGATTCTTCAGGCGCATACACGAATTCAAACAGTAAACACGTAAAAACTGTCTTCTATATAACAGAAAACTCTAAAAACACATGTCAGGATAACAGAGTTTTCAATACAATATAGTACATTACATTCAGTTCTCAGCAGAAAAGAACAGTGAGTTCCATTGACAATGTCAGATATATTTATAGACTTACAAAGCGCCCTTTATCGATCAACCAGCTAGATATAACTGGACCATTTCATAAAGGCCTATAAGGTTGGCGTCCATTTGGCGCCATATCGCAAATTTGGGGATATGGCGCCAAATTTTGGGGCCAAATTTTGGGAACAAAATAAGTCTCGAAATCCATCGGCGATTTGTCTATAACTCCCATATTTGGCGAGATTACCTTAGACTCGTAAAATTCGTAGCAATACTTTCACTCCCTGTGGAGATTCTCTCACATAAACACAGTGGAAGACCTCGGAGAAAGGGATGAATCGCTTATTTTGCTAAAACAATGACGTCACATTGAGAAGCGGCAGTGTTTCGATCATGAAGCAGATTTTCCCACTAGGCTTGTGTTGAAAGGGTTTCAAAACATGAGAATTCTTCAAATCAACACGATTATCCAGAAGGTAGAACAGTATCGGGGTTAGGATCTACCGTGTAACCCCATCGTAACTGATGATCGTTAGAGTGGAAACTCTGCCATTAATGAAAAGCAATAAGAATGAACCGGTAGGATTAATATTTAAAGAATATCAGTACCTTGGAAAAAAATAAATATATGCGAATAATATATGTGTGGTTATAGGGCTAAGACAATATTACTAAAGTATCGCTAGACTATATTTTTAATTGGTGCCATGGTCCTTATATAGACTCCAAAAGACTTAAGGACAACTATAAAGCTTGACCTGAAAACAAAACTTCAAAAGGACCTTGAATTTCAGTGAACTTATTGAGTTTACTTACTTACTTACTTACTTACTTATTTACCTACTTACACACACGTGTGTATATAAACACTTTTCCGATTAAAATTTTCTTTTGGAGTTCTGTTGCCACTCGTTGTCGCCATCTCAAACGCACGATATACACTCAAGAGCCAAAACATTCTGACCACCTGTCAATAACGAGTTGGCCCACCTTTGGAGCGCAACACAGCTTCAACCCGCCTCGGCATGGATGCCACAAGTCCTTGGTAGATGGCCGGAGACAGATTGTACCAGATGTTTAAGCAACGGTCACGCAAATCCGAGATATTGCGAATTGGTGGTCTTTGAACTCTGAGCTGACGTCCCATGACATCCCAAATGTGCTCTATCGGATTGAGATCCAGTGAGTTAGGCGGACAGGACATTAACTGGAATTATGCATCATGTTCCTGGAACCACTCCAACACAATTTTAGCCTTGTGACACGGGGCGTTGTCCTGTTGGAACATTCCATTTCCAGCTGGAAAAACAGAGGCCATGTAAGGGTGCAACTGGTCCGCAATGATGTTGAGATACCCTGTAGCGTTCATGGTCTGCTTTACCACAACCACGGGTCCCAGAGACGCCCAAGAGAACGTCCCCCAAAGCACAATACCACCACCACCGGCCTGTGTATGACCTACTGTACATTGAGGGAGCAACAGTTCGCCTGGAAGACGGCGTATCCTGACACGGCCATCGGCGTGATGAATGACAAACCGTGATTCATCTGACCAGGCAACTCTCTCCCACTGATCCATGGACCAGTTGCGATGTTCCCGGGCTCAGCGCAGGCACAGTTGGTGATGACGCTTGGTCAGCAAAGGCACACGAGTGGGACGTTTGCTGCGGAGCCCCATATCCAACAGTGTCCGCTGAACAGTGTGCTGCGATACTATTCTACTTGGTCCTGCATTGTATTGGGCTGTCAGCTCAGCCACTGTCTTGCTCCGATTTTGCTTCACCATGCGAGACAGTATCCGACGACCTTTTTCTTTGATAGCGTGTGGACGTCCAACACCATGTCGTCTACTTCTGGTTTCACCGTCATTCATCCATTTTGCATACGTACAAACAACTTTAGGTCGCAAACAACCCACGAGTTGTGCAGTTTCGGAAATAGTTGTTCCGAGCCTTCGAGCCATTACAATCTGCCCTCTATCGATGTCGCTTAGATCCGCAGCCTTTCCCATCACACACAGAAGTAAGTGAAAGAATGATTCTTTAGACTCTCCAGCAGCAGTTAAATACTACTTCCACCTGATCACGTGCCTTCCACGTCGTCCAGACGAATTCATTGCAAAATGTTGGGGTGGTCATAATGTTTTGGCTCTTGAGTGTATGTCAAACAAGCAAGCACTTAAGTATTGCGACCACAAGTGAAAGATATTGCCTCGCCCATCACCGGCGTTTCAGGCACGGATCCATGGTGTCTTATTTCGAAATTTATGACAACTATTCCTATATTTAGAACTCCCGATATTTTGTGGTTATCAGTGCGGTCTTTTTGATGCTGAATTTTCCTCGAAAATTCTTGTAGAAGTTCCGAAATCTCTTTTAGCTCTGAAATATATTGAATGTTTGATACGCGAAAGTGTTTTTTTTCTTTCATTTAATGTGCATCGTTTGTTTACTATCGTTTATTCCAGACTCGTAGATTTTGAATTTCCGGATAAGAGTGATTGCGACCGAGATGAGGAAAAGTCTACCGGAGCCATCCGCAAACGCTGCAGCCGTATGTTTGCTCACAGCCTCGAACGCCCCCCTGCTGACGGTGTATCGTTTTGGAACCTGATGAAAACGTCCGAGTCGAAATATTGTCGGTAAGACGAAAACGTCCCCTTTTTCCTCTCGTATAATATAAGAGATAAAACGAAGAAAATCGGACTCTGGGAACGAAATATGCTAATTTATCGCCATTTATCAGTCCACAGGAGAGCGATGAAAAAGGCCACATTTCTCAAGATCTTACAGGAAACTTTGAGAGGTGACAATATAAGCGAAGTTAGCCTCTAAATCATAGAATGTTGTTGTGTCTTGTGCTATATGATTGGATTCTGGGATTGGATCGAATTTGCCTTTTAAACACTTCATTTTCCTCTAATTTTGCCATAAACAAATTTTTCCAGTCCAAGATGTATATTTTTGGTTCGCTATCATGACTAAATCATTCTAAAATTTTTCATTCGTTTTGTATATTGAGGGAGGTCTATCTAGTGACGCTTTTTCACGTCCTATATATAAAGTATACTTCCGTATAACACGATAAGTTCCATCATTCCACGAAGTTCCATCATTTTATTCTAAAGTGCATTATACGGGAATCCCGTTATACGTATAAAGACGTATCACTTTTATTTACGCGTTGTATGATCTCGTGATATAAGGGAGTTTATTGTGTATATATATATATATAATGTTTTGTTTAGGAATCTTATATCTAGATCATTTGGATTTGTAATTTTCCTATAACGTATTGCAATACTTTTTCCTCCCTGTCAACCGTCTTTTATGATCTAAAGACTTAATTATAACTTCACTGTTATGGTTTGATCTCAACTTTACTCGGTTTTGTTTGTTTGCTATTCCAGCCTTCAAGATACTGAATTTCCGGAAAACAGTGACCTTGGTGACGACCAGGAAAAGTATGTTGAAGCAATCCGGGAAGGCTGCAGCCGTATGTATGCGGACCACCTTAAACTACCTACTTACAACTTGATGAAATCAGACAAGCACTCTCTGACTGACATTGGGTAAAGGAAATGCATTTCTTTTCACTACTGAGATAAGTCGAACTTCTAAGGGGCATTATAAGTTTTTATATTTTTATAGATTTATCCTCCGTGTCATTGAAAAGTGTTACGTCTCTCCTCCTCTGAGAGGGAGATCGAATCAGATACTAAATGAGTAAACTGTCAATCTATATCAGTAATAAATGAGACGTGCTTTGTGTATTGGTCAGCATGAAGTAGAGGTAAATACTACACTCACACATACATCTGTATATATATATATATATATATATATATATATATATATATATATATATATATATATATATATATATATATATATATATATATATATATATATATATATATATATATATATATATATATATATATATATATATATATATATATATATATATATATATATATATATACATACGTATATGTATATATATATACACACTTTGTTATCAAAATAATGAAAAACCTAGGAAACATCATGAAAATATTATTAATACTGCGCAGGTTCACCTTTGCTTTGGAATACCACCTTATCCCCCTTGGAATTGGATTATAAAAGTCATGAATAGGGATTAAGAATATGCTATACTATTCTTCTGGTAAAAATCATGAATGTTCCTTTAGAGATGCTGTGGTGGATATCGATACCTGGCTCTTTCAGCTTATACAGATCACGGTAGTTCGATGATATATAGTCGGGGGAATTGTACAGGGCGATATAGGATATTTGACTTCTTTTTCATGCTCTTCAAACCAATACTTGATATATTTAGCTGTATGTATAGGGGAATTATCATCCTGGAGAACGCCATCTCATGCAAGAAACAATGTTTGCACCACAGGATGGACTAGTGAGCAAAAATTTCGACATAGTCCTTCCCATTCAATCTTCCTTTTAGGGTAACAATAGCACATGAAGAAAATCCTGAGATGTCATTCCAAACCCTGATAAATCTACCTCCATGATGGACATTTTAGATGAGATAGACAGAATCTTACGCTTGTGTAGGTGTTCTAGACACTTCCTGTTGCGAGGAACAATGTGAACAATGATTCGTCGATCGAAATGCCGTTTATCTACATATTACTCGACCATAGCTACTCTTCCGTACATACTCTTCCTACATAGCTACTCTTCCGGAAATGCTTTCTTTGTGAAGTTCCCTTCTATTTCTAATGGTAGATACCGGAACATGCACATTGAGCTCTTCGGTCATCTTGGTTGCAGTTGTTTTTTTCTTCATGTCACATTCCGCTTCAATACCTCGTCTGTCTCTTTCACTCAACTCTACCTTTCGTCCACTATCTGTTTGGCAAAGGTTGTTTTTCCGTGCACTCTCTATACTATCATGGCTATCGATACCCTAGCTCGAAAAAACCCCATTAGCCTGGGGGTTGCAGTAACAGATACTCCAATTTAAAGGCGCTCCAACAATTTGCCCTTTTTGCATGTTTTGCAATGTTTGCAATTTTACGCTGTTCCCCCCAAAAGCACGATGCCCTTACCTTCATTGTTGCTACCTGACAGTAGAATAACACATACACTATATTATATAAAGAATATCGGTGGCCATACTTGTATTTTAAGGAATACGAAGCACATTCATAAACACCACTAATATAGATAGGTGTTTCCATTATTTTGATAACAACCAGTACATAGAGAAAATTATTTAAGGGGTTAAGTCATGGTCCCGAAAAAAAGGAGCCGTTTGGAGGGGTTGCCAGCTGGATATATATATATATATATATATATATTTTTTATATATATATATATATATATATATATATATATATATATATATATATATATATATATATACAGTGCTGCAATTGTCGAGAATTAGGAATAATCGTATACGGTGAGCAGACCAATCGAGTAAAATTAATTTACAAAATCTATTTTTTATTAATATAAGCCAAACCTTGTTCCTCCAAAATGAGTCTCCGCTTGGCAGGCCAATGTTGCTTCGAGGTATTAAATAATTTCAGATCAGGTTCTTAAGCATCATTAGCCAGAATGTCATCAAGATCAGAGTAATCGCTGGAATGGGTTCTGTCCTATCGAAGAAGACACACGAATCGCGAGTTGGAGAATCCGTCACTCCGATTCGGTTAAGATGTTTTTAATATTTATAAAAGACTAGTACTAGTTTAACTGACTGGAAATCCTTTCTCTATTGAGCTGTTGGCCAAATCAGATTTACTGAAAATATTCCACAGGAAACAACATAGCTGACCCTTAGAAAGAAACCATCCGCTGACTTACAGAAACAACCATATGGTTTCAGTAATGATGATAGGAAATAAATTTAAGAACATTTTTAGAATTTAGTGCCGGGGGAGTGCAAAATGTTAGGGATATGTAATCAAGGTAAAGAGATGGAGCGAGTTCAAGAAAAAGGAAAAGAAAATTATAAAATTTATCATATTCGTCAAAAAATCTCTCCCAAACACCAAAACGTTTAAGCAATAGATTACAGCCAGTTTTATTCCTGTTTCATGAAGACGAAAGAGGAATTCATTTTTAAATTCCATAGCTGAAACCAGACATCAGATAATGAAAAATTTTTTAGTAATATAAGCCAACTAATATAACTCTATAACTATTATAATAGAATAGTTATTGACAAAACTATTCTATTTTTCGAAGAATATAAATGACGCTAGAACTATAAAGACTATAGACAAGAAAATCTCCTAGTGTACTTTTGAAGGTCGCAAAGCGATGAAAAATGCTTTAAAAACATTGTTGATCTCAGACGTGTTAGTTCTTCAAATAGTGAGAAATACATCCCGTCCAAATAACGTCGCATTACATTGCATCATTTTCACAGCTAAAAATTTTGAAAACTCGTTAACGAATATTTATAATGCAAAATTAGAATTATGAATCAATATTTTTTATTATGGAAATCTCATAAAATTTAACATTATTTATATAAGTATTTTTTTTTATTTTGAAATGTCCTTAAAAATAATCGCAGGAAGTCACTTACTAACATTGCAGTATAATAGCGAATAATTAATTATGACAATGAATTCATAGTAATTTTTATTTTACTTTTTAGATCACTACCCCAACCTGAAATAGAATTATACCCAGATGACCTGCCTCAAACCAAAAAGGTAAGAATTGTTCTCCCGCTTTCGTTTTCCAAGGGGATGTTCAAAGGGGTTCTATGTTTCCATGGGGGGGGGGAGGGGTGTTTTCTAATGTGTCATACTCTGAATTTATGTATAACAACAATCATTGTAGGTATTAGGAATGCTGTGCACTCCAGACTGCGTCAGATTTATATATTTTTTATTATATCGTTTATTAAGCGGGATTAGTCTGATCAGGGTCTTTATCAATACGGACTTGAATCCACTTAATCGTCTTTACCAGTCTTCGAATATGTCGCAAGCCAGTCTCTGTATTCCTCAGGTGCGTCAATATCCTTTGTGAGTGCAGTTTATTTTTATAGTCTGCCATATTAGACATTAAATTATCCATTAAATTGAAAATTATTCCATTAAATTGAAAAAGTCGTGTAAAGAGAGAGGTCAAGGGTCGCTAGGGTATGCAGCTAACGCCGACATGTATCGGGGGCTTCAGCAAGTCTCTTACCATTTTGATTCCGAATCGAGTTTTACAAGAGTCCCTCGGTTTACCAGCTCTATGAGATAGGTCGGAGTTTTTTTGCCCAAAATGGCCAATATATTTTGCAAATTCCTGAATCGTCCTACATCGTCGAACGGACAAAACTTAGCATGTCTACCTATGATACAATATAATATTCGGACTGATGTATCAGGCATTTTCCCGCCTTCATTAGTAAACTAATTTACTTATAAAAATTCCCTTTAAAGACATTTTACCTTCAACTGTACTTTGGCATGTATGTACGCAACGCATTAGCTTAGCGAGGAAAATAATCCTAAAGCAGCCGGAAATTGAACATTCCATTGTAAAGTGGCGATGAGTATTACACAGCGCGTTCTTTGGCGAGACTGAACACGGAAGGTCGTGAACCAGTCTGGATATTTATTTAGGAGCTGTGATACACCGTATGATGCCCGGTGGCGTAGTGGTCAAATGCGTCAAACTGACACTCCATTTGTCCAGGGTTCGATCCTGCGAATGGGCAAGGTCGACTCAGCCTTTCATCCCTTGAGTGGGTCGATAAAATGAGGACCAAGCAGGCTTGGGAACTAAACTCTGAGGGGTCCCACGTAAGGTTGGCAACCTGACTGAGACATATGTTGTATGGCACCCCAAGCCCACGGTCAAGAAAGCGGAGATGGGCACCGCCGGCCTTGATCCACAGCGGACTGTTACGCCATGAGTTTAGTTTTTTTAGATACACAGTATGACACAAGCCTTAACTATCTATGCACGCCTTGACGGCACGATGATAATTTTTTGTCTTGTTCAATACTTATGTTTTCAAAGATCTATTGCGTCCTTGTGCCGCCATTTTGTTGTTGAGAAAAGATAGTAAAAGTTCCACAGATGATTTCTCTAAGATGAATATTTTTTTCTGTATAATATTAAAGTATTTAGGAGCAAATGTCGACTCTTCGAGGGTTTAGATTACGGAATTTATGAGCCAGAAATGCTAAGTTACGTTATAAATTCCTTTGAGAAGTTGGTTAAAATTCAGAGGGGTACCCTAAATATTTAATTTTTTTTTTACTTTGGGACAAAATGCCAGGAAATTTGCTCCAAAGTTCTGAGTACAAGACTAGGGATAAATATGCATGCACGATCTAACAGGAGAATCAACGACATGAATAATTAACATTTTCCTTTCAATTTACAGCCGAAAAGAAAACAATTTAGGAAAGTAAGGAAATTTTTCAAGAAGTGGTCGTGTATTAAAAAAGTGAGTACTGTTAATTTTAATTGTTCCGCATATCTACACATGTGAAAAGTTCTGTTTGATACTATATATACCACTTTGATAATACTTTAATAGGTCTCATGGAATATTTAGTGTCTAAAGGTTCTTTACGTTTCAAGTAGTAATTTTTCTTCAGTTAAGGTATATAGGTATAAGGTTAAGGTATATCATCTTTGAAGGACTTTTCAGTTAGTCCAAATTTAGAACTTATATTTATTTTCTTACCTCCAAGGTTATCTAATTATTAAATCTCGACCAATTCTGTCGCTAACGATTTTATTATACCTAGAGCGAGATGGACCTGCTAACATATAATGAAAGTCACACCAAAGGGATTAAAAAATTGTGTTACTTTTCTGAAAATTAGTAATAAGAAGACAAATACTATCAAACATTGGTCCATATTTATCCTTATATGTATTATAGTTTATTTTATAAATTAGATATCCTTATGGTCTAGTTGTTCCATTATCAACTTATCTGCCCAACCATTTTATTATATCACGTATTCGTTGCGAGATGCACAAACTTGACTGTCAGTGTTATAAAGGAATGGTATAAAGTCACTCCTTTGAGTGAAAAAGATTAAGATGTTAATATCAGCAAAACTGGAACAAATGGACTGATAGAAATTGGGTTGCCTTTATTTTCCAAATGCCCGATCCACAAAAGTGAAAACGGAATAGGAAAGTGAGTAATAAGATTACTCACCTTCACATTTTTGCAGTTTTCAATTTTGTCTTCAACTGTGAGATTCTCAAGTACCCATGAAAAGCCTTATCGGACATAATACGGTCTGACAACAACAATGTCATTGTGGTCTTTATATTTAAATAAATAATTTTGGGTCCCGAGGTAGCATAGTGGTAGCACGTCAGCATTTAGAACATAGGTTGCTCGAATCGAATCCTGACAAGCCCCTACACTTTTGTATAGGGGCATGTTAAGTACGCAGATAGAAAAGTCCTTCTGTGAGGTCAGTGGGTAGGAAAGGAACATTCCCCCCAGATGTCGTCCCTGGGGCTGCGCGGTCATTACTGTGGTGGCACCAAGCAAGCCGAACTATTCAGCCCGCAAAGCCTATATGGACCTGGTTTGGAACTTCCGGTCAGGGGACATTAGGAACCAAAAACAACAATAAATAAATTATTTAACTTTTAATTGAGAAATGATTACCTCTTCATGCGTCATGAGTGTTAAGCTTAAAGCATTCATTCAACGTACCATATTCCATTCCAATTAAGATTTCTTTTTCTTGTAATGCATATTTTCTTATGTGTTCTTGTGTTGTAAGTTTCTTGCATTCTATCTATCTATCTATATATCTATCTATCTATCTATCTGTCTCTATATATCTATATATGTATCTATCTATCTCTATATTCTATCTATCTCTCTATCTATATATATATTATTTTTTACAGAATGACGAAGGCTAGGAAAACTGCTAGGAAGAATTTAAAATGTACGTAAAAAATTTTGAAAAAAAAAAATCAATATTTGGCTAAAATGTTAAAAAAAATTTAAATGTCTAACTAAAACTGCGGAAAAAAAACAAATATGTGGCAAAAATGTGAAAAAAAATTCAAATACGTTCGTGAAAAAGTAAAAAAAAAATAAATAAAAAGGTACAAAGGAAAATACAAAAGAAATTAAAACGAGTACCTAAATATTATGATATGTTTACCTAAATTTAAAAGAATATTTAAAATTTTTTTGGAATGTATGTATCGTTACGAAATGAATATTCAAATGTATTTATATAATTCTTAAGGAAAGTTTTAAAAAGTGATCGAAAATATTTGCAGTAAATGTATGTATCTGTGTCAAAAAAATATATTTGTGAGAAGTGTATGTTTAATTTTTTATTTGTTTCACATCTTGAAATATCTCGTTTGAATGTAAAAAAACTATTTTTGTGATTGTGAATTAATGTGATTGTGAAAAAGTTAACAAAAAAAGTTTTAAATCTGCTACTGAAAATATAAAAAAAATTAAAACGAGTACCTATATATTACGATATGTTTATCTAAATTTAAAAGAGTGTGTAATTTTAAAATATATATGTATTGTTACGAAACGAGTGTTTAAATGTGTTTATTGAATTATAAAAAGTAGTTTTAAGAAGTGAAAGTAAAAGTATTTGTTTAAAATCTGTCTCAAAAAATATATGTATAAGAATTGTATGTCTATTTTTTTTTATTCCTTTAAATGTCTCGGCTCAATGTAAAACAAAATTTATTGTGATTGTGAATTAATGTGATTGTGAAAAAGTCATAAAAAAAGTTTTTTAAATGTACCACTAAAAATTCAAAAAAATTAAAACGAATGCCTAAATATTATGATATGTATACCTAAATTTAAAATAATATATATTTTTTTAAATGTATGTATCGTTAGGAAGTAAATATTTTAATGTATTTATATAATTATTGAGAAAAGTTTAAAAAAGTGAATGTAAAATATCTGTTTAAATGTACGTATCTGTGTCAAAGAAAATTGTATTTATGAGAATTGTATGTTTAATTTGTTTGTTTTATATGTCGAAACGTCTCGTCTGAATGTAAAAAAGAAATATTGTAAAATGTATATGGGAAAATGTTTAAGTATGTTTCTCAAAAGAGAAATTCAAATTATTTGGCAAGTAATTTAAAACAAAATTACGTTTGTGTACGTAAAAAAAAGTATTTTATTGAAATTATGTATAATGAAAGGAATTTTTAAAACGCGTGTTTGTAATGCAACTAAAATGTGGATGCAACTTTTTTTTAAATTTTAAATGTATATGTGTAGAAAAAAATATATTGTATGTGTTAATGTTCCGTGTGAAAACTTCAGAAAGAATTTTCTGTGTAATCTTGTCAATAGCTTATTATGAAGTATTTCATATGAACGAGAGGCCAAAACTTTATTGTTGTATGTCTAAAAATAGTTTTTTAAATGTGTGCATTATTTTTAACGAATATGTTTAAGAAAAGTATTTATAGTAATGTTATTGTGAAAAAAAGTGTTATGTCTACATGAATATGTGAAAAGGGGCTTAAAAATGTATGTGCGTGTTATTGTTAAAATGTATTTTTAAAATTGTGGTATAAATGTATGTGTAAATCAAAAAAAAAGAAGATCATCCAGACTGGAACTTACAATTTTCACTCGCATCCAACCAATCAGCTTGGAGATGTGTATATTATGGCCAGCCAAAAACAATAGAAATAAAAACAATAGCACAAGCAACTGATGTGTTTTCATTTTGTGTCTGCGGTTTTTTTTTTCCTTTTCAACTTTTTCGGTACGGAGACAGTTTACATGATGAATTTTTAGTGCAATTTCTTTAAGATTTGAGCAACATGGTATATCCTGAAACATTCTGATATGGGTTCCGAGAGGTCCAGTGGTGAGCGCCTCGGGAATACTGACCGGGGAATCCCCGATACGCACCATTGCATGCTCTCGTATCTACAATAGGTACAGGCACGTTAAATCAGTAGGTCGGAAAGTCCCTCAATGGGGTTCGTAGGGGTAGGGAGAGGGTAAGATCCTTCCAGATGTCGGCCCTGGTGGTGCTCGGTTAAAATCGTGGTGGCACCATGAAAAAAGTCAGCTTCCGGCCCCCAATAGTGGTGAGTTAATTAGAAACCACTTCTCTTTATCCGTCCACTGGGCATTAGAAAGAACAGCAGCGACATCTAGATACTCTAGGTGTTAAACATATAGCTTTTAAGCTGAACTTATTCACTTGCTCTGTGACACAGAAATAAAGATTTAATTCATGTAAAGAACGACGGGTGATAGCCGAATGGCTAGGACGCTGGAATTCGGTAAGGAGAAGTGTGTAGGTTCGAATCCAACTGTTGGCATGGATGTTTGCAGCCATTCGGAATTGGCTTTAATCAGTAGGTCCCGGTCTAATTAACCCTCGGGTTGAAAAAAAAAGATAAAAAATGACCGTAGCGCTCAACACCAACCAATCATCTAAAGAACCGACACTCGGTTTTCAGTCACTGAATACACAGAGGCATTAAAATAAACATATCTTCCGTCCTTAATGAGGCAGAAATGATTACAGAAGTTGCTGATGTAGAATGGTGACTCGGGTGAAAGAGATCTGGAGTAACCTACTTGGGTAAGACAGTGGTCTTGAAAAGCAGGAGAGATGTTTTTACTTTTAAAGCGATCTGGGACGAATTTTTTTTTTCTATCTTTGGTGTGAATCTATGCTTTGGCGATCAGCGGGGAAGTTCAATGGATCGCAATAGAATAGGAAAGAATAGAGAACAGCTATTTCGGGAAAGTTTTGATAGCGATAATTATACCGAGTTTATCGATTGGTTCTCAGATGTTCTGTATGCCGAAAGGCGGGACAGTGAATTTATTGAATACCGAATTTATCGTTTTATCGACACCTTATTAAAGTAGCACTTGAAACGCCTTCATCCTAAAGTTTTATTACTTTCATAGGCGTCTGTCTAGATAACCAAAAATACTCCATTGGTACCGATTTCGAATCAATTGTGAGAGCAGTGACGTCAGAGTATCGAAATTACCGATTTTTCCGCTACCGATCAAAAAAAAGGAGCTGTCTTGACAATCCCAGGTGTCCTTTACCCGTGGGGTGTCGCAGGGCCGTAAGAGATTTCGAATTTGCGAGTTTTATAAATTTCCGAGGAGATCGGGTTGATACGGTCTCCGCCACATCCGTGAAGTCAGCGATCCCGCCGTATGTCATTCCGCTGAAGACTACCTTAAATTCCCTCTAAAAGCTTTTTTAGTCTATACGAACAGTTAGAAATCTGCAAAATGAATCATAAAAACGAACTCGGGGACGCATATTTTAAGGAGTTCCTGGAAGCGATGACGTCGCCGAATCCGCAAAACATTTTTCTCGGGACCTTAGTAGTGAAAAGTACCACTGGAGACGCCATTAATTAATTCTAAAGATCTATTACTCTAAAGACCATTGCCCAGAAACCCGAAAATAGTGTCTTGGCGCCGATCCCGTATTAACCGTGAAAATGGTGACGTCAGATTATCGAAACTTTCGATTTTCGCGCTACGGATCGAGGAAGCACGGAAGTTTGTTGACGATCCCACGTCGAAAAAAATAGACAGCTCGGCAAGAAGACATCCATCATGTTCTAAAGATCATTTTCGATAAACGTACTCCGTAAACTAAAGGTTAATCAAGGAATCGATGGGCTAATTTGGGATTATAGTTATTACTAATGCAACAATTTTTGGCAGCATGCTAATGTTATCTGCAAACAAATGATGTACACAAAATAGTTAAAGGAGTTTTAAAAGGTGGCGAAACTTGTAAGGATAAACACAATGAAAGACAATTTCAAAATTCCACTTACGAAATCTAGGTATTGAACGGACCAAATTCACAATTTTTAAATAATTGTACATTACATAAATTGATTACTATTACAGTTGATTCTCTGTTTAACGGCGCTCTACTTAACGACGATCTTTATTTAAAGACGATATTTCCCAGTCTCGGCCCCTCCGACGTTATGGGAAATGTTATTTTTTCACAAATTCTGTTTATGGGCGATCTCTACAAGGACGGTTTTTCACGGTCCCTTGAAAGTCCTTAAACAGAGATCCAACTGTATTTAGGTGTTTAAATATTCGTTATGGATAGTTATCATCATTTCTGCTATCTTGCAGATTAATGAAATATGCAACGATATGTAAATTAATTATGTTCAGAATAAATTCGGTATTCAAGTAATATATAAAACAAAAAATTCACTAAATTTTTACCACTTTAAAGATGTACTGTTCCCTTAAATGTTTTACTGTAATTTGAATTCGGCTTTAGTTAGTATTTCATACAATACTTTTATCTTTCAAACCTTAAGTTACACTTAATAATTATTCTCTTTATCTACCATAGTTTACACCGCACTTCCCTCTTAAGACTTTACGAAATGAACATAAGCGCAAAAGAGGGTGTTAAGATATCGTTGGTTAATACCGCTTATTCGAACAATTTACAATTTGAAGAAATTGCATAGAAGAAATTATAAATGAATACAGGCTGCGTTCGCACGGCACATTGTTACTTCGGAACCGAAACGTAAACCATGAATTATTTATAGCAAGGAACCCATAATTACACATATTAAATGCAAATGGTCGGTAAACTTCATTGAGTACAAAGAACGGGTTATCTAAATTTATTATTCAAATGAGCATACCTTTATTACTCCCATTGTCTTACAATACCAGAGAAGTAAATAGTAGTATTATGTGTGAAATATTAATTAAGAAATATTAAGGGTGTTTATTAGAAGTAATGTATTAATAATGCTTCAAAGTGTCCCTTTATAAAGTGATATATAAGATGTACGGGGGAACTAGTATTTCATTAGACGGGGAACAAGTATTTCATTAAGTTCTTTTAGTAAGTATCTTTAAATTCTGCTCGTATAAATACAGTTTAAAAAAAACTTTATTTATTCGAGCCCCGCATTTCGATACGGAGTACATTCAAAATAAATATAACTGTCAATGTACGCAATTAATGCCAATATATATATATATATATATATATATATATATATATATACACTCATGGACAAAAAAATTAGCGCACCAAGAAGGAGTCGTCAAAATGAAAAGAAATTTTACATACGTAATGACTACTTTGATATATGTAAATGATATGAAAATCAAAGAAAAAGGATAATTTATTTCAGAGAAAAAGGCAAAAGAACGGAGGAGTTAATACTCCGTTGGACCCCCTCTAGCGCGAATGCACGATGCGATACGATCGGGCATTGAGTCATACAAGTTCTGTATGATGTCTTGAGACATTTCGTTCCATATTTGCTGTAACTTGTCCTCTAGTTCGTTCAAACTCGTGGGATGCCCAACTCGTCGTCCCAAATTATCCCAGATATGCTCGATTGGAGACAAATCTGGGGATCGGGCAGGCCAAGGAAGTGTAGTAACAGTGCGGAGACAGTCTTGTGACACCCGTGCCGTATGAGGTCGAGCATTGTCTTGTTGAAAAATGGCTCCTGGGAGCCGTTGCATGAGTGGCAACACATGTGGTTGCAGGATTTCATGAACATACCGCTAGGCTGCCATGGTGCCACGGAACAATACTAGGGGTGACCGTGTATTATAATGGCACCCCATACCATCACACCAGCTGTGGGAGAGATGTGTCGCTGTACAGCAAAGGCAGGATTGAAGCGTTCACCACGGGCTCTCCACACACGAACACGATTGTCATCACTGCCGAGATTGATTCTGGATTCGTCGCTAAAGACGACCTGGTTCCATTCCGCTGCAATCCAGTTTCCTCGTGAGCGGCAAAACTCCAAACGGAGGCGTCGATGGGTGGGCGTCAAGGGCAGCACACGTAATGGGCGCCGCGATACCAACTGTCCTTCAGCCAGGCGCCTTCGTATGGTTCGAGAAGACACAGAGGCCCCTAGTGAAGGTGCTACCTGTGCCTGGATGGCGGCCGATGAAGCAGTTGGTTGTACGCGTGCATTTCTTACGATGTGGTGGTCTTCTCGACGACTGGTCTGTCGAGGGCGTCCTGAGCCTGGTCTTCGTGTACATGACATCTCTCGAGTCCACTGGTCCCAACACCTCCTCACAACACAACCAGAGCGGCCTAATTGACGAGCTTCTCGCCTAGCTGACCACCCAGCTTCCATCATCCCGACGATTCTCCCCCTCTCAAACTGCGACAACTGCTTATATTGTCTTCGAACACGGCTTAATGGCATGTCTATCTCAGCTCTTCCTTTGTAAATGATTCAACACACTCAAACAAGCTTTGGTTACCTGTTTTATACTCCACAGAGTACGATGTTCAACGCCCTCTACCAGCTATACGTAATGCGCAATCAAGCTGCATTTCTAATCATTTGCATATCTCCCCGACATGTACCTTCATTGCAAGTTTCGTTACGATTCCTCAATTATTTCTTGGTGTGCTAATTTTTTGTCCATGAGTATATATATATTTATAATAAACACGACGATCAATGTATACAATTGATGTAAAAAATATATATACATATTTATTAAAAAATCGTAAGAGATATTCTTATAGATAAAATAATGTAAAAGAAAATTTTCAAATTAAATGAAATAGGAAATACAAAAGAATATAGTACAGTTAATATAGTACAGTTTGAGGAACATAATATCTTTTATTGTATTTTATTTTTTTTTTGGATAATGTACAATCGTCTGCCGCACTAGAAAGAAAAAAAAAATATTTTTTGTCTATTTTCTTGTTATGCACTTGACGATAAATTTATTTAAAGTACCAGAAAAAGAAATCACGCGATCATCATTTAATAAATTAAATTCTGAAAATGAATCTTTAAAAATTCACCAAAAATCAGAAATTGGAGGTAAAGGTTCGAAAAAGATCTCAATTTAAAGGAATTTTTATGATCTCTCTCATGATATAAATTTTATAACCCTCGGATTATTATTTTAAATGCAAATTTAAAAGAATGTGACAAAAACAGATTAAACATTTAATTTAAAAAATCTAAGAAGAATTTTTCAAAAATGTTTCTTAGTGCACCCCTACACAATAAGATGAATCGCCATGCAAAATGTCAGCCCTTTAGTTCCAGCGGTTTGACCTGTGCGTTGTATGTCAGTCAGTCAGTCAGTCAGTGATTCTGTCAGTTACGGAACGGTTTATATATATAGTTATATTTCAAAATTTTCATGCATTTTGGTACTTTTCTTTTTAACTGTTTACTGCTTGCCCAAGCGATACAGACTGGATTTGGCGCGCTTCCAAAATTATAACTCGCGACGCAGGAGATATGAAATTTTTCTTTCCGGAGGATCGTTATGGAAAAACGCAATCCTATGTTAAAAAAAAAGCATATGCTTTATTTAAAGTATCAAAACATAATAAAGTTATACCATAAAACATGTAAAACAAAGTATTAAAACACCATATAATACAGTTATTGCATAACACATACAAAGCACATATGATAATAATTTTTCATAATTCATGCCAATGATATCTCAACAGAAAAAATACATGCAGCAGATATTCTTTGACCTTAATGTTAAAATTTAACCTTACACAACAAAGAAAAAGTTTCAGGAAATTTGCAGTTCATGAAAATGAAATTTGTGTGTCATTCATCATTGATGATTGCTCTTTTTACCATTTTTTGTATTTCGTTTTTAGATATACGTACATACTCAAATATACCGGCACACAAAACTATGTTTTTAATTTTATATTTTTATCAATTTAATATCTTAGAGAATTGTAACGTGGATTTTATCGTTACAGTTATCTAAGAACCCAATTTAAAAGTAGTTTCCTTTATTTGAAACTGCAATTTACTCGTACAGATAATTGGATGTTTTATGGATTGTGCCGACCTGTTAAAAAAAGGACCGGACGTTTTCCATCCAGGGGTCGTAGTAATTGCTTTTTAATTGGCATAAGGTACAATAGCGAGGAAATTTTCTATCTATTTCCCATACTTTAATCCCCGACATCTGTTGGTGACCCCCATGCTTCCCCGTGAGAAAATTCTTAAAAATTCTTCTCCTGGCCCAAAGCGAAGTTCGCCAATCATATTCGGCGCCGCTTCACGTCACTCTTGGCTAAGTCCAATCAGCGGCCGTCCCGCTCTTTTCGCTCCTACTTGGCTATTTTTTTTTTGGCAGTGAATCGCCGTTTTTCTAGTTACGAAGGTTTGTTCTTTACAGCGGTTTTTCGATGAAGTCCGATGCTACTCTCCGTGGACCGGTAGGCTTTCTCCGTAGTTGGCGATACATTAGTTTAAATGAAGTTAATAAAACCCTGGCCTGCGTGCGCCTTGTCCAGAATGAAAAGAGATTACTCAGTCAGATTTATAGATAGAGCTACATTTTTCTGATAGCTAGCTGCTTCCTTTTTTTATGCTTAAGCCCCCCCCCCCTTCAGTTCGGCTTGCCGACTGTTGGGGGAAGCTAACCTTCGAGATGTTTTTTGCATTGATTCTTCATTTGCTACTGTTAACATTGACCGGAGTGGTCACCACTTTTTTAGCTTAGATTAAGTAGAGCGTTCGACTGTGTAATAGCTTATTATAGCCCTTTGTTTGTTTCCAAGATTTTAATCAAAGATCCTGACTATAAATAAAATAACTTGATTTTTTTTTCATAACCAAGTATAATTCCTTGTTCAATTACCACTAGAAAGTTGACAGTTGTGAATTTGAGTATTTGCGGTCATCTTATCTTCACATCGAAGAATTCGACGATCCGGTCTAGTGGCATTGGTTGCCGAGTGGTGTCTCCTAGTAACTTCGCTACAGGTTATTACTTCCGTTCTCCAGCCTTTTTTAGGGTCGCAGAGATGTACAGTTCCTTCCGTTGTGCTGTGTAATTGCTAAGAACTTTCTTAGTCCCAAGAACTGTTCCCAACATCGTTCTTACTACCTTTCTTTCTAAAAAGTACTCTTTTACAGAACTTTGAATAACCTGGTACTCTTCCCTCTGCTCATACATCATTTTAGACAATAAAAACTGTAAGCACTTGTATTCATTTTACCTAAGTTTCCACCGAAGCGTTCCGAATTCATCATTATTCCACGGACTTCTAGATATCATCAGGATAGATAATTAATCTCTTCAGTAGAAGAATTTATATAAAAAAATTAACTTTTATTTTCTATATAAAACGTAGAGTTAAAAACTTTTATTAGATAAAATAAATTCGGTCTCTTGCGAAATTGAAGTATTTCATATATTTCAAAAGCATGTGCTTTCCCACGATGAAATGGTATCTATCATTTAAAGTGTGGAAAGTTAAGTTCACAAAGCAAAATTTGAGTTTTTTTTTTATCTTTTGTAAATAAAATATCAAGCTGATAACAAAATGAATCACATTTACAACAATATTTCAAAAAAGTTATTGGATTTTTTTTCAAAACAAACATCTTCATTAGCTTAATATTTTTGATAAATTAAAAACTTTTTAGTACTTTTACATTTGTTCTACCCAATCACGCCATTAATTCGTTTTTGTAAAAAAAATTACAAAAAACTAGTTGACACCTACAAAACATGACGGCTAGATAGTAAATAAATGTACTAATACACAAATTAAACTCAACACATCATTGCCAAATGTTGAAAATCATAATAATGCGCAGAAACAAATTAATGCGTTTAAGAGGCATCGTGCTTAATCAGTATCTAAAGCCATATTTGAAAATGTCACTGAGCATGCGCAGAAAGCAATTTTTTAAAATTGTAAATTATCGCTAGTTAAAAACCGCGAAGTAAACGATTTCCATCAGGTTTAATTTTATATTTTACAAACATAATTTTCATAAAAATAAAAATGTCAGAGAGAGATCTAGAAAGACTGCTCGGAGTAAACGTGTTTATCATTAAAACTTGTCACTGAGCATGCGCAGAAAAAATGAGTTTCTAAAACCAGATTTAAACATGCCACTGAGCATGCGCAGAAATCAATTTTTAATTGTAAATTATCACTCATTAATAGAAATTGTGGTTACAAAAACCAAATTTGACAAATCTACAGATTACAATCTTTCGTTTAAGACCAAAATGAAGTAAATGGATGCAGTAGTTTTCTCTCACGGATTGCCCAAAAAGTCGGCTAAGCAACTTAAATATATAGATTATTCATGTAAGAGAAGTATAGTTAGGGAAAACTGCTATGTACAATATTTTAAAAATAAAACTTCAATGCATAGTCCCAATCAAATATTAAAAGGAAGAAAGTAATAGTAAGTATTCCTTGAGATTACACTACCATTTTCTTATGTGACAGATAATGTCAAAAGACGTAAATGTATGAACTCCAGGATGTTTTCTTTTTTTTTCCCTTCAGACATTTTATATTTCAAACGCTATATCATAAATATTGCAGTATTTCAAATCCTGCTAAATTACCTCCGTATTTGACTTTGCAGGCAACTAAGAGGAAAATGTTTCTTATTTCTTTTATGAATTCAAATTCCTTTGGTTCTCTGTACCTCGGCCTTACAATAAAAAGTATTCACTTCTTTTTAGATTCAGAATATTCCCCAGATGTTCATAATATAAGAGTTATATGCAAATGCTGCTTTTAGTACTGAGGAGGTTGACATTTTTAAGACTATATCAGAGATTAGCTGTAAACCCGCACTTCGCTACGAATTACATTCAAATTAAATACAACGGTCAATGTATGCAATTCATGCCTATATATATATATATATATATATATATATATATATATATATATATATATATATATATATATATATATATATATATATATATATATATATATATATATATATATACAGAGGCTGTTCGCACATTTTTTAGTCGATTTTAGTAAGCGGTAATAAAAAATCGTTTGCTGCAAAAGAAATAATTGCAATTGTACTATGTTTTTAAAAGTGAAAATTATCGTCTGCGGCTTGAAAGTTTTGTTTTAATTCAAAATGGCGTTTTCAACAAAGTAGTGGTTCGAAGGCTACATTTATGCTCTTTCCGAAGAGAAATAAGCATATTCCGTTATCCAAAAACGATGTGAGAGTCATGGTTTTGTGATATCTAAAGCGTCGATAGGTAATATCGGCAACAAGAAAGGAAAAAAACGTCAAATTGGAGCCTCAACTGGGACAAAAATTCCAAACAAGTATCCAAGGAAAAAACGGACATCTTCGACTATTGCAAAGGTACGTTGCTTATTGTTAAAAGAAAACCCCCCTAGTCAAAGGACAGTTGCAAAATCATTAAAATGCTCGGTGTCCACTGTAAATAAAATGATAAACGTTGATTTAAATCTTAAGAAAGCGAAAAAACGCTATGTGCATCGTCTTCTTCCAAATCATATCGCTGAACGCAGGACACGCTGCAGAATTCTATATGAGTGTCACGGGTAAAAGTGACATTGTAGAGAGTAGAAAAGGATAATGAATGAGCCCGTGAATAGGTCAGAAGGTCAAGCAATCTGGGAAAATAATAATCTATAGAAAGGAGAATACTGAAAGGAGAATATTGATAAAAATAGATTGTTTCGGTATGAAAAGAAATATCATGAAGAAACGCCAGACGAGTAAGGCGGAACGAAGCAAGTATGACATGAAAAGAGATGACATATAGGAAACGGTCAAGAAGAAGAATAGGTCTGTAAGAAGGGAGAGAGCGGTAGAGATCAAATACGACCCCCGGAAGAGGTGCGGTAATGAGATGGGAAGGAATGCTCCAGCAGGGCGGGGTGGAAACTCCCCAAAGAAAATAGGGGCCCAATCAAGAAAATATAGGAGGAGTTAGAGGCATAGGAGACAGATATAAAAGAAGCGGGATGAAGATTACAGAGAGAGAGAGAGAGAAGTTTTGTTGCCTAGGAAAGATGATAGAATTTCCCCGACGAACGAAAGAGAGAGGCCCGACGGATTGACTCAGCGAGCGTGTACGTGAACCTGAATTGGGAGTCCTACTACGTGGAGAGTGACTTGACCCGACAGATGACAAGGAGAGTCCCAAGAACTGGCTGCCAGCTGAACGAGTGAATACCCGCTCCCAGGGGACTTAACCCTTTGAGGGGCGCTGTCTACACTGTGCAATCACCTAAATGTAGTCTTCTTTTCATTTGAACTCAATGTATTTCAGTTAAATGAGCAGAAAAATGGGTAGTGCTGCCATCTGATATCAGTTTAAAGAAGTAAAAACATTTTGCAACCTTTAATTTGAAAAAAATTCAAAATTTTTAAGGTTAAATAAATCGGAAAAAAATCTGCACTGTGGAAACGGGAGAGGTTGTTGCCCTTGAAAGGGTTAACGAAGGAGTCTGCCAGCAGCTAAAGGATATACCGCCCACCTATGCTGTTACTGTGCGAAGTTCATCAGAATTACTGACGCGTGCCCAGGTCTACGAATGCAGCGTCAATAAAAGTACATGTGACAGTTGTTCATTGATCCTGTAAATGTGCATATGTCTATTTGAACTCATCCAGTATATAGATAATTAATACCTCAGAGAAATCCACTTGTAGTATAATAAGAAATTAGAAGACTTAAAATAAGGTTGTTAGGACAGTAATTGTGTCATATATTGTAATGTATTTATGTATGTTAATAATTTCAATAAATCTATCCATTTGCAATTTCAATCAGGTAATTAGATTATTTTATTCATAAAAACACAACGCAATTAAAGAAGACGGCATTAATCAGGTAGTATGGTAAATGATTTATATATATATATATATATATATATTGGCTATACACCCAAAATTTAGCTACTTCGATAGTAATCAGCTAATGAATAAAATAAACAAGTTAGTTACTGCGGAACATTCTCCAAAAACAAATAAACCCCCATTATAACGAGAAACACTTATCCAAAGAAAAATGGAAAACAATTGTCACAATAGATGAATCATGGGTGTATTTAAATGATTGCAACAAAAAAGAGCCATTTATTATCATAAAAGGGGAGAAAAACATTTAAGTACATGGTTCAAAGAATCGAAAGAAAGTTTTTCTAAGGGATTCATGATTGTTGCTGATTTTTCTTATAATGGCAAGTTAAAAATAAAGAGAGTGGAAAAAATGTCAAGATTAACTCCAAATAATATCAGGAACATATTTTATCGCCAATTTTTCTGAATGAAATACCATCGCTTTACCCACAGTGCCATCAATCTGTGAGACTCCATCAGGACAAAGCTAGCAGTCACACATCAAAATCCACTGTAAATTTCCTAAAAGAAATGGAACAAAAAACTGGTATCAAGGCCATACCCTTCTTTGATACCCCTACTAAATCTGACGATGTATCACCTATGGATTTTTGTGCTTTCGGACTTTTAAAATCTGCATTATCTAAACGTCGTCCCAAAACCCTTACAGGACTCTGGAAAGCAGTTCAGGAGGAATGGGATAGAATATCTCTTCTGACACTTCAAAAGGCATTATTATCCTGGAAATTGCGGTTTCGAAAGATAGTTCAGAATAAGGGATGTCAAATAGAACATTTAAAACACAAGAATTTTATGTAATTTAGTTTTGTGAATACAATATACATCGTCTAAAAAATGTGTGAACAGCCTCTGTATATATATATATATATATATATATATATATATATATATATATATATATATATATAATAAATACAACGATCAATGTATGCAATTGATGTAAAATATATATATATATATATATATTCTAAAAAAAAGTAACTGGCGCCGCCACCGCAGCCGCTGTCAAAAGGTTTTCACGCTATCTCCTCCGAAACCGCTGGGGGTATGGGGTCGAGACCGATACCAATAGATGCAGAAATATGCGGGGAAGAAAGTAAGACATGTCTCATCTTCGTCGGACTTTAAGATTTTTCTTTATTTTATGTTTTGTGGAAAAATATTGACTTTTTCATGTTCAGATTACGAAAACTCGCCAAAAATTAATCGTAGAATTTTGATCTATTTACAGTCTAAGACTACAGACATTTCTTCTTCAAACAAGACCTCATTTGTTTAAAAATAATTTAAAACACACTAATGTTTTCATCAAAATATTAAACCCACTTTTTTCGAGAAATATCGTCACATATATGGATGTAATGTCGATGTTCCTCGAGTTTTTATCTTACAAAGAAAATATTTACATCATCTGGAAGAGGAAAGCTCTTTCATTCATATAAATCTCATTTCAAGTCTCTATCTTAAAATTTCGATTTTTAGTTGAATTTTAAAGCTGAAACAGTGAGTCAACAGTGATTCCGCTTCGCATAGGGGTTACTGACAGCAGTAAATGGCTGTTACATTGCCCGAGAATCACCCCTATGTATCTCGCTATTAGCCATAACAGAGGAGCGAGCGTGCCGAGTGTTGGGGCAAAGCCACTAGTATATATATAAATTTATAAAATAATCCTGAAGGATTATTTTATAAATACCTTTTGAAAGTGGGACTTTATTTATGGACACCCTGTATATATATTTATAAAAAAATCGTAAGGGATATTTTTAAAGACAAAACAATATAGATGAAAATATTCAAATTAAATTTAATAGGACATACTAAAGAATATAGTACAGTTAATGTAGTACAGTTTGAGGAACTAATCTTTTACTGTATTTTATATATTTTTTAACAATGTTCAAACGTCTGCCGCATTAGAAAGGAAAACAAAATTGTCTTTTTCGTTATCATGCACGTGACGATAAACTGATTTAAGGTATCAGAAAAAGAAATCACGTGATCAGCATTTAATTAATTAAATTCTAAAAATGAATCTTTAAAAATTCACCAAAAATCAGAAAAGGGAGGTAAAGATTCGAAAAATATTTCATTTTATAGCAATTTTTATGATCTTTCTCGTGATATAAATTTTGTAACCCTCAAATTAATATTTTAAATGCAAACTTTAAAAAAGTTACTAAAACACCTTGAAAATTTTATTTTAAAAAATCTAAGAAGAACTTTTCAAATATATCTCTTAGTGCACCCCTACACTATAAGAAGAATCGCTATGCAAAATTTCAGCCCTTTAGGTCCAGAGGTTTGTTCTTTGCGTTGTATTCAGTCAGTGAGTCAGTGAGTTACGGAACTGTTTTATATGTATACTGCGGTGATAGCTCAACAGTTCATTTTATCCTCCCAAACGAGTGATGTTAATACGCGTTTCATTTCTTATGAAAGTATGATTCTTATTAAACGAAGGCTTAAAAAAGGATACAGACACATATCTCTAGTGTACATGCAGGTCTGGTGTACAACTTTTAACGTAGGATTACGTTCGTTCATAACGGGCCTGCGGAAAGGAAAAGTTCAGACGCAAAAACCGTCTGTCCGTTCGTCCTCGCGAGTTATAATTTTGGCAGCTCGCCAAACCCAGATTGCATCGCTTGGACCACAGAAAGTTCGAAAATGGGTCAAAATTTTGACATACATGTATGTAATCTCGATCTATCGTTTTTCAAGAGGACCGAATGCACTGAACGATAAATGCGGGAAAACAGTAGATGCGGAAACATAACAAAGAAATATGATCGTCGGCCACATGGTCGAATAAACGACACATACGGGAAAACGATCGATCGAGATTCCACTGCATATATATATATATATATATATATATATATATATATATATATATATATATATATACAGTCATGGACAAAAAAATTAGCGCACCAAGAAGGAGTCGTCAAAATGAAACGAAATTTTACATACGTAATGACTACTTTGATATAAGTAAATGATAAGAAAATCAAAGAAAAAGGTTAATTTATTTCAGAGAAAAAGGCAAAAGAACGGAGAAGTTAATACTCCGTTGGACCCCCTCTAGCGCGAATGCACAATACGATACGATCGGGCATTGAGTCATACAAGTTCTGTATGATGTCTTGAGACATTTCGTTCCATATTTGCTGTAACCTTGCCTCTAGTTCGTTCAAACTCGTGGGATGCCCAACTCGTCGTCCCAAATGATCCCAGATATGCTCGATTGGAGACAAATCTGGGGATCGGGCAGGCCAAGGAAGGGTAGTAACAGTGCGGAGTCTTGTGACACCCTTGCCGTATGAGGCCGAGCATTGTCTTGTTGATAAATGGCTCCTGGGAGCCGTTGCATGAGTGGCAACACATGTGGTTGCAGGATTTCATGAACATACCGCTGGGGTGTCATGGTGCCACGGAACAATACTAGGGGTGACCGTGTATTGTAGGCAATGGCACCCCATACCATCACATCAGCTGTGGGAGTGATGTGTCGCTGTACAGCAAAGGCAGGATTGAAGCGTTCACCACGGGCTCTCCACACACGAATACGATTGTCATCACTGCCGAGATTGAATCTGGATTCGTCGCTAAAGACGACCCGGTTCCATTCCGCTGCAGTCCAGTTTCCTCGAGCGCCTCGAAACTCCAAGCGGAGGCGTCGATGGGTGGGCGTCAAGGGCAGCACACGTAATGGGAGCCGCGATACCAACTGCCCTTCAGCCAGGCGCCTTCGTATGGTTCGAGAAGACACAGAGGCCCCTAGTGAAGGTGCTACCTGTGCCTGGATGGCGACCGATGAAGCAGTTGGCTGTACGCGGGCATTTCTTACGATGTGGCTGTCTTCTCGACGACTGGTCTGTCGAGGTCGTCCTGAGCCTGATTTTCGTGTACATGACATCTCTCGGGTCCACTGGTACCAACACCTCCTCACAACACAACCAGAGCGGCCTAATTGACGAGCTTCTCGCCTAGCTGACCACCTAGCTTCCATCATCCCGACGATTCTCCCCCTCTCAAACTGCGACAACTGCTTATATTGTCTTCGAACACGGCTTAATGGCATGTCTATCTCAGCTTTTAATTTGTAAATGATTCTGCACACTCAAACAAGCTTTGGTTACCTGTTTTATACTCCAAAGAGTACGATGTTCAACGCCCTATACCGGCTATACGTAATGCGCAATCACGCTGCATTTCTAATCATTTGCATATCTCCTCGACATGTATCTTCATTGCAAGTTTCGTTACGATCCCGCAATTATTTCTTGGTGCGCTAATTTTTTTGTCCATGAGTGTACATACGCACAAATATATAGATACATATTTACATAACACATACATTCAAATATACATACAAAAGAGATAAGCAACAATATGTAATCCTACGATAATAACCCGCGGGAGTTTCGTTAGAAGAGACTACCTAAATTTTTTTGTCATTCTTATGGTCTCTTCAGCAAGAAATTACCAATAAGTATGATCCAGGGAAAACAAATATTGTGGAATTATTTTACATTTTCACAAGTAACTGACAAAAGGGCAGTCATCAAGCCCACTTCCGCTCTAAATTTGTGAGTCAACAATAACACTTTAGAGAAATTCCACATTGGAAATTTCTTTCCCTACCTCCAAGTCTACATGCATGCCAGAGGGTTATATTTTTGCTTTAATACTTTCAGGGGCAACAACCTACCTCTTTTGAACGGTGCAGGTTTTCTTCCGATTGCATTTAATCTAAATAATCTTGAAAAAATTTCCAAATTGAGGTTGCAAAATATTTTTACTTCTTTACACTGATAACAGATAGAAGTACTACCCATTTTTCTGCTCATATGAAAGGAATACATTGAATGCAAGTGAAAAAATGACTGGTTTTAGGCGTTTGCACTGTCATACGGCGCCCCACAAAGAGTTAAGCACCACACTTCAGGCCGAGCTCAATGCATATTGTCAACACAGTCTACATTAATGTTATATGGAACTCTAGACCAAAACCAAACACGGAACTCAAACCTGCAGCCTCTGGAACCTAAGTTCAACATACTAGCAACTTTCATAGAATTCTTAATTATATTTTTCTCAATTTATACATTGCAGTGGAACACATCGTTGTTTCTTTGCGTTACCATTTAGGTTACAGATTGTTATGATTCACAAGTTTGCTGTGGAGTAATGTTTAATGTGAAATATGATTTCCAACATTTTGGTTTGCCTGGGCCGTATTCAAAAAAGAGAAATTGTCTTAGGACTCATATTTTGTATTATATAAGTGTAGCCCAAATGGAAGTGGGGTTTTTGAGGGGTTTTTTTGTAATGATTTGATGGTTTGAATTTGTGAATATGTGATATACTATGAACAACATTTCCGTTACACACACTTGCCTTGTTGGTTAAAGTAAGTGCCCCAGTGCTAGATTTTGGATAACCGGAGAGATGAAATATCGTGGTTGTCTGTGGAAAGTTTTGCCTTTCTACTTTTGACATACCTCTGCAATGTCCTCGAATAGGCGGCCCTTGGGTCTTGTAATGACTCCCGTTCAATAGCAAATTTTTTGCTTGGGGAAATTCCGGGAAGACCAATCAACGCGCGGTGTGCACATAATTTATATGGACAGCTGCAGACAGACAGTCGCCTAGCGACATAATGGTCAGAAGTGCTACAGACAGCACACAGAAGAGTTCGGCAGTTACAAAAAAGTAAGTTGCCGACCTGAGGTTCCTAGTCGTCCGGGAACGTAACTGAATAAAGAGAAGCAGCGTTTTCCAGACCTTTCGAGAACGTTCAGCAGTGGTATATAAAGTTGCCGAACGCGGATTCATTGCTTCTGACACACAGAGATGAAGTTGGTCAGTGTCGCTGGAGCCGGAGACAAGGAGATATTGCCGAGCCTAGAAAGACTTGAATGAGCGCAGTGACAACTTTAGTCTTACCTTTCTCGTTGATGCCATGAACGAACGAACGAAAACAAATCAAACACACACACACACACACACACACAGCCTGTATTTAGTCGAGAAAAACAACTAAAGCATTAAATACAAACGGGCTGGCAGACTTTTATTTAAAGCAAAATCCGTACAGTCTTTTCCATGGGCCAAAGATTTGGTAGGCGTAGGGCGATAGGGGGACTATTGTGGAAGGTTGGCCAGAGATCTTGCAACGGATGCGCTGCATCAAATCTTGTCCACGGCAGCGATCGATACCATAATGATGGCAATGTGTGCTTGAGCAGGTCTCGGCATTCCCGGGCGCACACATCTTTTGCGAAATTCACCAAACGATCTGAACACCGTGGTAGACATTCCATGTCCATAAACATACTTCATTCGACAAAAGATTTCGACTCCACAAACACCTGTTGCCTCCAAAAATTGAATAACAGCTCGTTGGGCCTGTTTGGACGAAACCACGTACGACCGAACCTTGTCACGACCGTACGTTGTCATCTTGCTTAAGCACATGCAGCAGGACACTGATACTTTCCGATAAATACAACTTCGCTTCGTGACATACAACGTCATCAATAGGAAGATCTGAGTATTTGAACACTGCCATTAATATAAAAGTCATTTTTATTTGGGCCAAACTAAAGTTGATGCATGTAGTTCACAAAAATTTTTTTATAAAAGAAAAGAAGGCGACATAAACATAAAATAAGTAGGATATTTGACCTTATAGGGTAAAATCAACACATCAGTATCTGGTTCAATGGTAGTGGTTGCAGATCTTAGTGAGTTCACAACAATTTTTAATCTAGTGTTCATGTGCTTCATTTTTTTAAAGTAGTTGTTCACAAATATACGAAGTTCTAAACAGCAATGGCATGAATAAGGCGTGAATATGATGTGTAAGACTTATTTTTTTCTGGTTAGACAGGTCTTCTAAAGTTTAAGATCTTGTGAAACCACTTTACTAGCTGTCCGGGGCAGCGGGTTGGACACGCTTGAATAATACATCCATCTGTGCTCCATGAATTAGCAGGTTGCCTGTGTTTAATCATTATTCACCATTATAAAAAAGAAAACGAAAAAATTAGCAAAAGTAACATAGAGTGTAACCATGAAAAGTTTCTTTTCTCTTTATTTGAAAATGTACACTGTGTTCTAATGCAGTTTCTGTAATATGAATTTCGTAATTTAATAAATACGAGAACAAGTTGCAACGTAATAAGCAGTAAATTCACTTTTTTTAATAGACTCTATTAAAGCTAAAAAAATAATTTGACTTATTTTGCACATAATAGCAATATTTTTCTTTTAAATTTCATTTTAATGAGCTTTTTGAAGCTCATTAATAAGAAATTCGAACATAAATTATAAGTACGAATACGTATATTCGTACATAAACCAAATTAAAGTTTTATTACTTAAAAAGATTGATATAAAATATATCCGGCCTTGGCAAGCCTAAAGTTTGGCTCCCTTGCTCTAAAAAATAGAGGGTAAGCGAGAAAAAAAACACTATGAGGAGTCACATTATAAACAGAACCATTAAACGAAAACTGCGGCAATCTGAATTTTTAACGGGGTTGCATCCACCTGTAGTAAAAAGTGAAGCCGACGTAAGAAGATTAAGAGTGAATTTCAAAGAGCAGCACTGACATTTTTTTGACTCTGTGTACAGTAAATGCTTTTAATTTGACCATGCCTTTGAATAATCAAGCTTGGAAACTTGATTACTTCATTGATTAAACGACCTCTTTCAGTTGTTCGTATTAAAAATGCGTAAAACCCCAAACTGATTTAAGAGGAAGTGAATTCCCTGTAGACCTCCCCTAAGAAAGTTTCTTAATCATTTCCGGAAAGTGGAAAAAAATATAATTGACCATCATTGTTCTCTTGTTTATGAATTCATTCAATTCTTTCATTATTGTCATCATCATTTATAAATGTTTCTTCTGTTTAATTATAAGTTAATTATAAGTTGGTGAAAATATGCGCAGAACGTTTTCAAGAACATAATAGAGGCATTTTTTTGTTGAATTCTTAAAGTTTTGTGTTCATACATAAAATAACGTTTCTAATTAAAAGTTGGAAATTAACGACAAAATTAGTCCCTGCTTAAGAAAAAGTTTTCATAACAAGAGCTGATAATTAAACTATTTATAATAACGAATAAATGAGACACATTAATTTATTACGTGTTTCTTATATTATAGGAAAAATAAACAATTCTCAAAAGTGTACTTTTTTGCAAACAATGTGTTTTAAAAAATTTCAGGGAAATCTTAATTTAACTTCCTAATAAAGTTTTGCATTGTTTAGAAATAAGTAAAAAGTACAGTTTATAAGTGAAGTATTACTTACAAGAGAAGGATTTTATTAAATTTGCAGCAAATACGATTCTGGTTTAACAAATTGTCTAGTAATTTCACATCCAAGTTATTCACCGCTATGTAATAAGGATTAGTTTTGCCAGACTGTTGTGTCAAGCGAATAGAGTTATCATGGGGTTTTTGAGTTTCACCTCTTCTAATGTACTTTGTAAACTAAAATTGAAAGTAATAAATAAAAAGAGAAATTATTGAATTATTCGCTGCTTTTTTCTTCTTAAGCGTTTGAGATGCAGAATTTGAAATAATGTCTTTATAAATCGAAATGTTTAAGAAATGTTTAACAGTTTTGGATCATTTATTAAATGTCATTTAGGGTATTAATATCTCAAGTATTATGACTGTTTAATGTGGCTACCTTATGCGATATAGGAAACTTTTATTACCTGATATTTGCTCTGTTTCAGTCACATTTAATTTACATTTTCCTTCATTCTAAGTGTTAGAGATCTAGAGTTTAAAATACTGTAGATACATACAAATTTATTTTAAAAATATTCGCAGAATTATTCATTTTTGATGCAATATGCCATAGTTGGGTTAACAGAGGAGAAGGTGGGATTATGGACTCTGCATTATGTACCCCCTTAATATCTGCCCTATGCACAGGCGCAGTCACGCGAGACAGCTGTGAACCAGAGTTCCTAGACGGCTGCAATGGATAGTCAAGGTCATTGACCTCAGTCCACTCCTGAATGACGTCCTGTGACCAATTGTTTGCTTTTCGAATTTTCATCTTTTTTTCAGGTAAGTGAAAGTATATATTTTACATAACTATTACTATGTTCGATAAAAACTGATTCCTGTGCCTTATTCTACATGAGATAAAGTTCCTTTTAAGCTGGTTCGAAATTAATTCTTTGTAACTCATAATGTGGGGGAAAATGTCGGGGGTCCATATTAACCTCCACTTTGGGTCACCTGTTAGTTTTGACTTTTTTCACTTATGTGATTGTATACATCTTAAGATTTGATTTAACGGCAAATCCCCTTAAGGATGTTTGAATGATGTGTTTTCGAAGAGGTTAGAGCCAAAAATTATGAAAATCAGTCTTGGGTATGTCCACAGTGAGCCCAAAACAAAATGGGGGTCCATAAATTCCACCTCCTCCTCCCCAACTACTTTGATGTACCATTCATTGGCTAGTTCAGAGTTTCCCAAAGTGAGTTCTACGGACCTCCGACACAGTTAGGGAATCCACAACACAGTCTGACGGCCAAGCTATAATTTATCTTATTCGCCACCAAGACGTGCTGTCATTCTCGGTGACTAGATATACTAGCTCGTAATAATTTGTCGTAAAGTGCCCACTGTGTATGGCGTGGGGAATATAGGTTTTTAACATGTTTTTATTAACTTGCTGTCTTGTTTGTTTGTGTGTGTTTGTCCAGTACAAATCTTGCAATCGATTTTTAACTAACTTCCCTACTAGCTAGGCATTTGAAACTTTTAGAATAGCTCAGAACACGATGACAATGAATTATTTTAATACTTTAAGCAGAATTAAATTCATTTTCAGTTACTTTCGTTTTGTAGACTGCTGCAGCCAACTTTCGGCCGAAACGGGAACGAAAAGTTAAACGCAATTTAATTTCCAATTAACATTCTTTTCTTTCCACTTGATGGGATAGTTCACCAAAAAAAGTTTAGAAAAGTATTTATTAATACATAGAATTGTCAAGTTTATATGATTCAACAGAAAATTTAAAAACATGGTATATAAAAAGTTCTTTTTATCTTGTAATTATTGTATCTCCGATCGCAGCAAGAAGCGGGCGTGTGGTGCGTTGCGCTGCATCAAATTACACCGAGCGACGTACATTCTGACGGAGTAGTATCGCACAACGTACTGCATCGTACGCCTGCAACAGTATCGTAACGTCAGCATCGTACGCCAGGTACTAAGCATGATCTGCTCGCCATAGTACCTGGTCGCATGCTTTCTTCCTTGAATGTACACTGGCGTCATCTGACGTGATCCATCACCCGATGTAAAAAATAAAGATATTTTTTTTTCTTTAGAAAATTAGAGAGCCATAAAGGTTTTCAAAGTTTTGTGTTAAATAAAATTCAAACCAGATAATGAAATGGCAACGAAAGGGTCCTATAAAATATGTTACCTGATTTCTCTCGCAGGGGAGACACATCTTACTGGTGAATCACTTATCAAACCTTGCGTAAAAGATGTCGTTTCGTGTGTATTTGACAAAGAGTGTTTTAAACAAGTTGAAGCTGTGTCTCTTTCCAACACTACTGTATGAACGCGTATTAACGATATATCACTTCTGAGTTTGAATAATATATTAAATAAAAACAATATATAGAATTGTTTCTCATTATGCCTTTCTTTGGCCTATTATACATGCTATTGCTGCCGTGATAAATATAGTGATTTTTTACCTTTCAAATGTGCAAAGGGATCATCCTGTGATAACAAAACGAATAGGTAAGGTGCACAACATGAGTCTTCATTTTATTAGATTCCATTCAAGGAGAACATTCTTTCAATGAATTATCTCCCGAACCTTGAGAATTTGAACGATATTACCAGGTTCAAATTAAAGTATTTATGTAAAACGAAATCCCATTTAAGAAATTTTCTGCGTAATGAAACTTTCTACGGTATATTTATACAACATGACTTTACAATGCGTCAAATCACTGCTTGGATTTTATTCATCTCCACTCAAAAAGATTTTTCAAGGACAGTGAGAGCAAACACCTCGCTTTTTGTGTCTCTTTTACAAATTACCGGGAAAGGAAAATCGCATACAAAGTAATATTACATTCTATAACCTCTGATTCCATTCCCCTGGAGAAGAGATCTCCGGTTTTAGAAGGAGGACAGTTGGACATTCCCCTATTCCAGGACTTGTGTGTTGCACTTTTTGATGCTAGAGGAATTTAGAAGCCTTTTTAGCTGGGTGAGATGGGCTAGAATTGCTACAGAAATCTTAGACATGCACTTTTTGAAAATCATTCTCCCAAAATGGCTTTCATTGTTTTCTCTACCTAACCCTTTGATAGGATTTCAGCATAGGGATAAAAAAAATCGAGGTTTTGTAACCCCTTTCTTGGAAATGCTAACTAAAAATATAACGTCTATCTCAAGTAATCAATAGAAGTCGGTGAATAAAAATTTATTTTTGTCATTCTAATTTCGACTGAGGTATTGAACCTTTTGAAATATGCTCCGAAATTTCCCCAGTACTGATTTTCCAGTACCTCGACGATGACGGTTATAGAGGGACCATGAATATTACATTTTTAAAATGAATAGCACTTTCCTAAGGTGGAGATCATTAGCCTTTTTATGGTATTATTTGCTGAAAGTGTTTTCTATTTTAAAGTTAACGTCCTGTTTATAAGTGGTTAGATCTTTGACCTAATGTTCTTGTGGTTTTTCCTTTACTTTAAGGAAATCTCCGGTTTTGATAAGGCATGTTGGATCTGCGGATGCTGTAAGTATGAGTTTAACGGTTGCAGTTGTTTACTGGGTTCATAGACGTCAATTTTTCTGGATTCAAGAAGCTTTTAGTAAGTACAAATTTTCCTTATCAAATTCGACAATTGAAATGTCGTCAAAATGTCGTCAAAATGTCGACAAAATGCCATCAAGAGAAATTGTATTTATTTTTCTATTAAAGGGATTTTGGATCACTGTACGATGAAAGATCTCCCCAAAAGGCTTTAGTTAACCAATTATCAGTTTAGTCAATATTTTTGAAGACAGAATATCCCGATTGTAACGTAAGGCAAAGGATAATAGATGATGGGAAATCCAAAGCTTAGATTAATGTGTCACAAATTAGGATACGTTTTTTTTTCACTAAAGTGTCAGATTTGATTATATCTATAAAGCGATTCCTAAAATATATCCTTGTCCTGTAATGTTCCGATAATTTAAATGGTATTACAGAGTCTGGCAAGACTCTGGAGTGTTTCGCGAAATGTTCTTAAGATATTGATTTAAGGCAGATTCATTAACATCTCCATGCAGTGGGAATTATAAGCAGGGACATATACTTCTTGTCCTTTTTCAGTGTTTTATGCATTGGTGCAAACAAGCTATTGGAGTTAACGCATATGCAATAATCATTTTATAGTAAAATATATCAGTACCACTTTAGCAGATACTTATTTTTCAAAATTGAGTTTTATATATATATATATATATATATATATATATATATATATATATATATATATATATATATATATATATATATATATAAATGTATGTATATTAATTGTGTAAAAATATACGCTGTTCATTAAACAATGCAGAAGTTCTCATGAAATGAAGATTTTCCGCATCACATGTATTTTATTTCAGTGGACTAAATAAACTGCCTTGTAAAATTCTAAATACATGATTAATTTTGGATGATCCACTGATAGAAATGTCCCTTTTAGGCCTAAAGATCTTTTGTTCATCAGTGTCCGCCATGTTGTATTTCTCTGTTACGCAACAGAACGGCAACAATATAGGAGTCAACAGTGACTGGCCAACAAAGGAAAACATTGTTTGAAACAAAGTAAAGCTTCTTATTTTACAAATTTCTTTCAGTCTAAAACAGGCCCACTTCAAAGATGTTGCTCTTGCTTATCTTTGTCGTTTTTTTGCTATTTTTAGCGTTTTTCTTGTGCTTCTATCTTAAAGTTGTGCACAGGCTTTTTCCTGGTGGACGAGGCGAGAGTTCCGTTGCAGTAAGCTTTCTTTCTATCTCTGAGTTGAATTTTAAAAGTTTTTAGGTTAACACATTTGACTTACCGATCAATCGCGAACAAGCCGCCGTTAGTGTATTGCGATATCACCGAAGTTGACACGTATTTTGTATGTTAGCATTAAGGAATTTTACAAGATGCTGAACGCAACGCCATGACATTTTTATTTTTGAAATTATGCGTCAGAAACCAGGTTTACGATTGTCACCGTCTGCTCTCTACGATCACTGGGTGCAGATCAAATCATAGACGATCATTTCCTTCCTCTAGCCACCTGTGGTATTTGGCAACCTAAACTTATTTTAATCCTATTTTTACGAGGATCATCCGATGCTATAATGACGTATAGGTCGTATCACGTGATCAGAAAGCTGTCAGAAAGCTGTCATTTGCCAGATAGTCGCCATTCGACTCCGAGGTATAGGATTTTACCTTCCAAAGCAAATCCGCCAGTGTGTCACACATTCACTAAACAAGTCAGAAATTATTCGTATGTAAATACCCCAAAAGAATTATTTGTTAGCATAAATTAATTACCAAAGTCATTGTGATAAAATGTCCCCAACCATTTGATTCACAAAAACCATAAACAATTACAGAAGTATTTATTAAACATCAGAAAAATTGATTTATATTTTGAAGAAGTTTTTGTTTACTCTTTATAAATTAAACTATATTTTTTCTCTTCAGAAAAGTTTTTATAACCAAACTTTCGGTTTTAAAGCAATTACAATATGCAAATTTATATTCATTGAACTGTCTTGTATATTTCAAAAGACTTTTTACAATCTTTTGGTAGTGGCAATTCAGTTAGTTTTAGCTATCATCTATTCGTAAATCTTGCACACTTTTGTGTGCAATACGGGATACCATACCCCTTTGTGATTTTATCTACTGAAAAGTTCGTAAAAAGTTTGAACTTGTCTAATTTCATATCCTAAATATCCAGGCCGACTGCTCGGCATTCGTCTTGTTTCCTGATCTCGCCAGAATACCTACCTCGCTATACTTTTTATCAAAATTTTTAACCAATTTTCGAAGAAAAAAATCGATTTAAACTTCGTTTACCGGATTTGTTTACGGATTATGTTATATTCTTCAGTCTAAAGTAATACATTGAATAAACGGAAGCGAACGCATAATAACAGGACATTTAAATGGTTGAACATAAGCATCCGATCGAAATGGTGACCGCATCTGGCGAGATTGGACAACAAAATGCTTTAAGTGTTGACTCTGCATAGGAAGGCTTAATGCTTTCTGACTAAAAAAATGAAATGAGTGGAAGTTCTATACGGTGAAAGATTTGGAATTTAACGTTAGATGTCGAATAGTGTAATGAAATGTTCTTGTAAGCAACTTGTATGCTGCAATTTCGATTTCAGGTTCCATTTTTAAGTTCAAGACCTGCAATCATGGCCGGTTCCATAGGCGAAGCGGCGAGATAACCCACTCAGGTGCCGAACTGAAATAGGTGCCAAAATGGCAGATAGCAAAAATACGAAATTTTTACGGTATCTTAAACATTAAAGTATAGGAACGCAATCAAGCAATTTTCTGCAATAAAGTCTCTAAGAAGGATTTAGTAATTATATTTATTACATTACAAATTGTATTCAAAATTATTCAACAAAACCGTTTTTAAGGGGACTGTAAACCTTCAAACCTAACTTTTTTTGTCTTGAATGGATTTGCTTGAAATATTAATATGTGATTATTACCATAGATATGTAAAATTGGTTAAAATTCAAAGATGAAATATTAATAATTTATGAACTATGAATTATTAATTAAATTAAAAATTGGCCTAACTAAAAATGTTCCATGCGCATTCTTTTTACATATAATATTGTAATTTTTATTTACAGGATACCTTATAGAACTAACAATGAAACTTATTGCTTCTTTTAAGCATTCATTAAAAATATAAAGAGAAAAAATAATACTAGTGAAAACGCACTTTTTATTACTCGAAATACCTATAAATCATCTTTTCAAGTACGAAATTTAGCAATTCTGAGCTACGAAGCATAAATTGTTTCAATAAGATTTATTTGATATACAGTTAAACATATAAAACTTAAATTTCAAAGTAATACAATCATTAGAAATGCGCCTGGAGCAGTTTGGATATTCGTATGACATGAAAATTTTTATTTTGACAAAAACACATTTAAAGTTATTGCGCAGTAACCACATAATATCTAAATTAAATACAAATGCCTATAACTAGGAAACTAATCTCAGAAATTAAACATTCTTTTTGCAACACATTCCTACTAGTCCGTAGTTTCACAATTCATTAAAATGAAAACAATCGAATTTTTGGACACATTTCACAATTTTGAAAGCCGAATGTCCCCTTAACTTCTGTCTTAAACATGATAATCTGATTCAGTGTTAAAATTTGGAAGCCATGCATTAAATAAAAATAGATATTTCGTCAGCAAGTGTTGTACACTTTTTTTATTCATTTATGGTCGCGAACGAGTCGTCAATGCAGATCGTCGGTGTCTACATTGAGCTATGAGGAATTTTTCATTCGGTACTTTTATAATCACCGATTGTCAGACTCATAGTCTCTTCTGGAACAGGCATTTAAATGCAATGTAAGTGATTTTTTTTTAAATATATTTTAATTTATACTTTTTCAAAAAACAAATTTAACTTCGAAGCAATAGATATCCATAATTTAATGTCTTGTAAAAAATGACCACGGAAAAAAATTTAAATTCAAAAATTATGTGTTCATTGTTTGAAGGTCTACCTTGATAGGAAAAAACCCAGGATTAAAAAAAATATCCATTCTGTAATCTGCGATTAGAAAAATATCCAGTGAAAAATTCCTATAGTTTAACACTGGAACTGAAGATCTGAGAGGTCAACTAATATCCTGCCTTTATGACATCGCAGAACTTTATCGTACAGAATATTGAAAAAAATATTGTTTCTTTCTATGATGTTAATATTTTTAAAGTAATACAGGGAATTTCAATAAAAGTGAGTGTGGTGCTAACTAAATACTAATAGAAACTCTTTCTCTTTTGCAGAATGGTTCTCCTCGCGTGGTTGTTGATGTGAGTGCCATATATCATACATTTGTTTCTTTATAAGGCCGTATTTTTTTCAGGTAAAATGTATTGGGAGGTACAGATGTCCACCATTCAGAGCCCCTCTCGTAAGAGATCCGTCGGTAGAATTCCGGCCACGTGATGAGGGGACTCAATTTCCGGAAAACTGTCGTAAAGAGGGACTATGTAGGAGTCAACCATTACTGACCATTAGGAATTATATGACATATATTTATACAGAAAAAAATCAATATCATCTGAAAATAAATAAACCTATATGGATAAAAGGCTAACGCTGCTAGTCACGTTTATATATAAGAGGTTGCAAGTTTAGGCGCGTTAAGAACGCCAATAGTAGAGGTTACCAATTTTGGCTCACTATCGGCTCCAAAAAAATTCAGTGGCGAAATATACGATAGTGCCTTTCTGGTGAAGGGTAAAGAAAAATATATGATATCACTCAAAGGGAGAATTTTAGTGTTCTATCATTTTGACGGGCTTTTAACTAGTACATATGTTATGGCCAAATTCCGAAGTCTGGCCAATTCACGGAATGAATGGCCACTTCTAGCATTCGCCAATTGACTTGGCCAATGTTAGAATAAACGAGATCTTAAGACTCCTACCGGCTTTGGTTGGCCCAGTTGCGATGTCCCCGGCAAACAATGGACAGTTCGAGAATTATCGCAGAAAAATTATCCTTTTCAATTTGATTTTGAAGTGATTTTTTCTCCTTGACTATTTTTTTGTTCAAATGCGGCGACGGTTTCTTGGATATTATCCGTACCGCCATATGACACAACGGATTTGCTGGCCACTTTTATGGGAGCACCCTATAGGTGGACCAGCATTACCCCCTATGGATCGGTCCCGTAATTTTGAACCGAGTCAAGTGACGAGACCGGGACACTTGACCCCGCACCTCCAGAGGCAAATTTGAGAACTTGGAGGACATTGCAGCCACGCCATATTTTACGAGTCCCGTCCACTATTAATGAACAAGGCGATGGATAGCAGCGAAGAGTATACAGAAAAGAGTATACGACGTTCAGATTACTGGCCCGTTGCTCTTGCCAACTGGGTCACCGTGCCCTTCTTTGACTCAACTAAAGGGATTTTCACAGTGGTAATAATATGAGTTTGAACTGGTATGATCAACTCCCGATACTGTATGATCCGTGTTCCTCAAACTTCTAGTTTTGGCCATCGGGTGCATCGCGAATGGACCGACCAAAGCCCGAAGCAGTCGTCAGTTCTCGATCACTTCGGGCTTTGGCCAAATAACTTGGCCAAAAAAGAATGAACAAAGATAGAAGTGATAGAACTTTTTATTGGGACTTGTTTTAAATAACTCAGGAGTGAATTAAAAAAATTCAACAGACAATTCAGAAAAAAATGAAATTTTCTTTTAAGTTTATGAGTAGTGTGACCTCTAACATAACAGTTTTATTGAAAGTAAGATGGTTTATTTTACTAACAGTAATAGAAGAATTACAAATGAGATTTTAGACCAACAACGCCAGAAGGTCCACCCCTCCCTCCCCAAAAAGAATAAAGCTATATCATTGATCATATTTTCCTCCTATCAGGAGAAATAATAAAATGGCGAAACACAGCCAACTTCTAAATAGAATTTTATGACGTAATTTAATCGTCGAAACGTTCATTTCTTCTTATTGTTTTTTTGAATGAGTTCCCTGTTAAAACTTGTTCTATTCCTGTAAAGTACGCTGATTGAGAGAAAAGATGATTGAAATTCACGAACTGTTTCAAATGCTATTTAAGTAATTAAAAATAATAATGTCGCATTTATACCCAGATGCTTTAAAGATCCATTACTTTTCCAGGCTCTTTCGAATTCCATCTGTGAAGGGCATGATGAATGGGCGATAACGAACACCAGGTAAAAATACGACAATAAAATTGTTTTATTAAAAATTCGATTTTTCATATCAGCGATTGTAACTCTATATGTAACAGTTTTTACTTAGTTGAAGCGAAAAATAGCGCTTGCAAAAGCCTCTTTTAATGATATTTCAGATGCTTCCTTGTCTGGAACCACGAATAAGAAATTTATTAATGGAGCAATTAGACTGATCTGTTTCTCTCTATTTAGAGAATCTGATTGAGTTTCTGACTGATCAAGAGATAACAGTCTTCAGACTGATCTGTGCACTCTATTTAGACAAAAACAAAATTAAAGATTTCGAAGTAGCATGAGCTCTTAACGGAGATTTGTTTTAGAAAATTCAGGGATTACGAAACATTCACGCCTATTTGTATATTCTTCGGAAATGACATAATCTGTTCGTATTATTGATAAAAAAAAAAAAATCGTAATTTATCGTACCTTCCTGCTTTCGGAAGTAATTTGGCAGTTTTAAAACCGAGAGTGCTTTAAAAAAAACATTTTAGTTAATATAACATTTTTTCAAAGTCTCCGTACGTTTTCATTTCTTCGACGACGGCTCTAAGCCCCGTAACAGGTTCAACAAAATAAAATAGTTTGTGAAAATATAATTGTTTTGCTGTAAATTTAGAAGGAGACCCCTATAAAGAACCTATAAAGAAAGCCATGAAATTTGCAGATACATGAAAAACTAAACGTGACTTATATTTTGAATTAAGTATTTTGAAATTTCTTAGTAAGTTTGAAATTTCTTAACTATATTTTATTTGAACAATGATCCATATATGAACACCCATTGGATAATCACCCATTAAAAAATTAATCGTTAAAAAATGTGCTAGAGAAAAGCTTTTCTGACTGAAACCACTAAATGGTAATATATTTATTTGAATAAATGAAACTTTTATTTAATTTTTCTGTGCTTTCAGGTGGAATAGCTGGATTTATGGTACAACCTAATTACCAAGATCTAAAAATTGAGAGGTAGCTTCTGTGAAGTAAAATTAATATAAAATGGGATAATTTAATGTTTAACTGCTATCTTAACCAGTGTAACCAGTGTAACCAGTGTACTACTTAACCAGTGTAACCAGTTAAGTAGTGAGATTAAGTCTACAAATTGTTATTACTGAAAAATTCATAGGCAAAGAAAAAACAACAACCCCAAAGAACTGTATAATTTCAGAAAGTTTCAGAGGATAATTTCAGGGATATATCTAAAAATGGCACCCTGTTAGTTTTTATGCGAAGCATCCGAACGGAATCGGACAAAAAGTCATTACGTGCCTTTTGAGTTGAAATTTTCGGTTGTAGTTAAACGCATAGCGGATGATTTCTATTTCTAAAAGTTCGGAGGGATGGGATTCAAACACAAAAGATCCTCGTTATGCAGGGATAGCATCGGAGAGCAAGATCTCACCCCCCTTCCCCGATGCTAAGAAACAGACGTTCTGCTGTTTAAAATGTTGAACACAAAAATTATAAGGACAAAGATGAAGTAATGTTCGCATTTGTTTGACTTGAGCTCCGATTTTCTTGCAGGTCACTTTGCCGGATACGAACTTATTGGGTGACGAACTTTCTTCAGATGAAGCGAATGCGGATGAAATGAATGAGTTTGTCCCCTACAGAAGGTAGGAATACTTTCATTCCCTGTGTAGATTCTCCCGTATAAACTCATAAAAAGACCTTGTAGAAAGGGATGAATCGCTTATTTTGCTAAAAGAATGACGGCAGTTGGGGGAAGCGCAGTGTTTCGATCATGAAGCAGGGTTTACCACTAGGCTTGTGCGGAACGGGATTTAAAACATGAGAATTCTTCAAATCAACACGATTATCCTGTTGGTAGAATACAGGATCGGGTTAGGAGATCCATCATAGAACCCCATCGTAACTGATGATCTTTAGAGCGGAAACCGCGTCATTAATGAAAGAAAAATAAGTATGAACCGGTAGGAATAATGTTCGAAGGCGAAAAATATCAGCACCCCAGAAAATGTTAATTATATGCGAATAATGTATTTGTTGGCATACGAAAATACCTCCAAAATAAAACTAGATCTATATTATAACATAGGATTATGTTCCTCAATATCGGTCTTTCGGAGAGAGAAAAATTGTCCTGCGTCGCGAGTTATAATTTTGGCAGAGCGCCAAACCCAGTAGCATTAAACAGTTGAACAGAAAAGTACCAAAATATAAGTTAAAAAAAGGTAAGTAAACGATAAGTAATCCTATGTTAATAACACGTGGTAGTTTCGATAGAGGAGACTACCTAAAATGTTTTTTTTAAATTCCTGTCATTGTCTTAAAGAAACTCTGAAAGACTTTAGGCGAAACTATAAAGCTTGACCTTAAAACTTAAAACTTCAAAAGGACCTTCCTTTTCGGTGAACTTACTGTGTTTACGTACTTACTTACTTACTTACTTACTTATATACTTAGACACACACACGTGTGTATATAAACTCTTTTCCGTTGAAATTTTCTATTCGAGATCTGTTGCAACTCGTTGTCGCTGTCTCAAACGCACGATAGATATGTCAAACAAGCAAGCACTTTAGTATCGCGACCACAAGCGAAAGTTATTGCATCGCCCATCACCGGCGTTTCAAGCACGGATCAATGGTTTCCTATGTTGAAATATATAACAACTATTCTTATACTTAGACTACCCGCTATTTTGGGGTTATCAGTGCGGTCTCTTTCTTACTGAATTTTCCTAGAAAATTCAGCGAAAGCGCTAAAATCGCCTTTGGCGCTGAAATGTCTCGATTTTTAGATTGGCGACAGTGTTTTTTATTTTATTTAATGCGCATCGTTTGTTTGCTATCGTTTATTTCAGACTCTTAGATATTGAATTTCCGGATAAGAGTGATTGCGACCGAGATGAGGAAAAGTCTACCGGAGCCATCCGCAAACGCTGCAGTCGTATGCTTGCTCATGACCTCGAACACCCCCCTGCTGTCAGTGTGTCGTTTTGGAACCTGGGGAAAACTTCCAAGCCGAAATACCGTCGGTAAGACGAAAACATTTCCTTTTCCCCCCTGTATAATATAAGAGCTAAAACGAAAAAAAGTGGACTATCGAAGCGAAATATGCTAATTTATCTCCATTTATCAGTCCAAAGGAGAGAGATGAAAAAGGCCACATTTCTCAAGTTCTTACAGGAAATTTTGAGGGGTGACAATATAAGCGAAGTGAGCCTCTAAATCAGTTCTCAACCCGTAGAAGTCTGCAGATCACTACGCCAGAAATTTAGGAGGGGCCTAAAGACCCCCCTGAAACCGAGTTGAGGGAAGGGGTACCTTCCAGCTGGTATGGAGGTTATAGAATATCTCTAATGCAAAATGGATACAGGATTAAAGTAATACCATTGTAACGTATAATATTCTAATTATAAAATAATTATGTTTAACTTTAAAAAAATTTTATTTCAACACCTGATAGTCATGATATATATTCCGCCTATAAAGCTTAATGAACAATGCTTTCAAAATTCACATTTATTTGGGAACTTTTTTATATGTGGTGCCAGACCACTTCCGAGGCTCTAGCGGACCACCGGTTGGGAACCACTGCTCTAAATAATAGAATGTTACTGGGTCTTGAGTCTGCTTGTCTCATGGCTGCTTGTCACATGATTGTCTCCAGGGATTAGATTGAATTAGCCTTTTAATCACTTCGTTTTCCTCTAATTGCGCTATAATAAATTTTTTTCAGTCTGAGATCTAGATTTTCCGTTTACTATCATCCCTAAACCATTCTAAAATTGTTCATCCCTTGTAGGGTTCGCGTGTTGCTCAGATGCAAATTTCGGGTAGCAGCGCTGTACATGCCAGCCAAAGTGAGTTCGGCGCAGATGTTTGATCTATTTAAAGGGCACACGCTGAGTTGGCAAAAGCCCAAGACTTTAGTAGCGATACGGGAGAGAGCGAGGCAAGCTTGATGGAAGGTGATAGCGGTGTTTAACTGATAGAGCGTGTATTGGTATTTAGCCGAGGTGGCTGCACGACTTCGAGAATTAGCTCAGAGCCGAGGTTTACGGGTACTCTGCCTGAAGGATTCATTGCGACCTTTAGTTTCTTAGTACTGCGGGTTGCGGTACTATTGTGTATTATTTTGGGAAGCCCCAAGTCTGTCTATGTTAGTCTGCCTCTACGTAGAGAATAAAGGAGTGATTCTGAAGTTTCCCTCGGTACTTCATAATGTGCCTGGACCGTTAGAGATATATAAAATTAAAGGAAGAACCACATACCCTTTAGTACATTAAGGGAGGTCTATCTAGTGACTCTTTTTTACGTCCTACATATACAGTAGACTTCCGTATAACTCGATCGTGCTTTGCACTGTTTGGCCAAATTTTAAAACTTTGCATACAGAATATGTATTTAAATGGACAAAGCAATGCAAAACTACTACGTCCAAATCATTAACAACTCCTTTTGCATAATAATAAATGTATGTACGGTGTTTAAAAGGGAAATTCTATCATTTTATTCTAGAGTCGTTATACAGGAATCGCATTATACGCACAAAGTGGTCGTCCTTTTATTACGCGTTGTATGATCTCGCATTATAAGGGAGTTTATTGTGTGTGTCTTTATATATATATATATATATATATATATATATATATATATATATATATATATATATATATATATACACTGAAGTGCCACTGAATTACGGATACCTACCTAGTAACGAGTTGGGCCTCCTCTGGCCTTGATAACGGCTGCTACACGAAGAGGCATAGATTCAACAAGTTTCTGGAAACGTTCCACGGGAATGGCTTGCCAAATATTGGCTAAAGCTGTCCATAATTCAGTAAGGTTCTTTGGTGCTGTGTGATTGTCTTTCACGCCTTGCTCCAAAACATCCCAAAGATTCTCAATAGGATTTAAGTCTGGGCTTCTAGGTGGCCAATTCATGACAGAGAAGTAAGAGGAATGCTCGTCCAACCAGCCAGTAGCCAACCGGGATTTGTGAGAGGTACAGTTATCTTGCTGGAAAACTCCATTACCGTGCGGATAACAGAACAGCATAAACGGATGGAGGTGATCACCCAGCAACTCTACGTACCGAATTGCATTGAGGGAGGTTGGTACACGCACCAAAGATCCCAAACTGTGCCACGAAAAAACACCCCAGACCATGATTGAGCCATCATGCCTTGTACAGTTCCAGCCAGGCATGCTGAATCCATGGCTTCATGAGCCTGACGCCATATTCTCAGCCTCCCGTCGGCGTTAAGTAGTCGGAATCGAGACTCATCACTCCATGTTACTCGTTTCCAGTCCTCTACACTCCAGTCTTTGTGCTCTCTTGCCCAGGCAAGACGTGCAGCCCGATGGCGAGTATAGAGCAATGGTACTCTCGTAGGTCGACGGCTCCCGAAACCCATACGGTGAAGCGAGCGTTGCACGGTCCGTTTACTGACTGTACTACTGGCACCGTCATTAAACTGGGTGGTAATTTGAGCTAATGTTTGGCTTAGCTGGCTACGTACAATACACCTGAGCCGTCTCTCACCACGCACTGTCAAGGCTAATTGTCCTTTGCAGTTTGCCCGATCGCTAGTTTTTTTTCCACCATAAATGTATTCATGGTATACTCTTGACACTGTCGACCTTGAAAATCCTAGCTGTCTGACGATTTCGGAAAATGAATGGCCCATGCGTCGCGCACCTACGATTTGTCCGCGATCGAAGGCGTCTAAATCAGGCAGTTTACCCATACTGACAATTCCAACAACTAATTCAGAACAACCACAGTACGCACTATATATGCAGTTACCACAGCGCCCTCACTTGCTCATACATGATGTATATATATATATATATATATATATATATATATATATATATATATATATATATATATATATATATATATATTTATACATACATATAAATATATATATATATATATATATATATATATATATATGTATATATTTATACATACATATATATATATATATATATATATATATATATATATATATATATATATATATATATATATATATATATATATACGTTTTGTTTAGGCATCTTGTATCTTGATCATCGGGATTTGTAGTTTTCTTATAACGTACTAGCATTATTGCCCGGCGATGCCCGGGTAGATATATAGATATAAAAATTTTGATGCATTCCATCAAAAAAATACTAGGCTGCAACCCCCGCTCTTCATGTTCATCTGACCAGACAGAATTTGCTTAGCGCGTTTCTACTGAAATGATATACAAACAATAAGAAAGAAAGAAACTTTGAGTCTGCGGGCCTTCGTCTGATTATACGTCTGATTTTATTGAGAATTAATAACTCAGTGTTGCGTGATTCACACGTTTGGATTGAATAAGTTTACTGTTTAATTAGATTTAATTAGATTTGTTTGATTCACTGTTTAATTAAAAATAAGTTTTATAATTTACATTTGCCTTTATTATTTATTTTTCCCTTAAAAGCCCAGTTTGTTCCACATCACCCAAGAGACGCACTTTTTTCCACATCACCCAAGAGGTAAAGTGCAAGATGCCCCTTTTATTTATTCAAAGTAAGGCGCGATTTAACATGAAACCTATTTTCCTTACTTTGGTGATTCGGTTTTTTATTGTCGACAGGCCAAAAACCGTATCGGTTTTTAATTTTCCTAAGGCCAAAAACCGTAGAAAAAGCAAATTGTAAATCGGTTCAAGCAATGAGAAAAACTGCAAATAACAAAGGACAAAAACAGAGCCGGGAAAGTTGTGTTAAAACATATTAATTAGAACTGCATTCTTAAAAAACTCCCATCTCACTTAGTCTAGTGGTTAAATTTTATCTTTTACCTTATTTTAATATTTCTTTTGTCAATTTATTTCGTTGTTATGCACATAACGCAAAATTAATTTAAAGTATCACAAAAAGAAAAGAAACCACATGATCAGCATTTCATAAATTGAATTCTAAAAATTAATCTTTAAAAAATCACCAAAAATCAGAAAAGGGAGGTAACGATTCGAAAAAGATTACGTTTTAAAGGAATTTTTATGATGTTTCTCGTGATATAAATTTTATACCCTCGGATTATAATTTTAAATGCAAACTTAAAAAAATTTTAACAGCTTAAAAATTTAATTTTAAAAAATCGAAGAAGAAATTTTCAAAAATCTTTCTAAATTTACCCCTCCAGTATAAACTCTACTATAGAAGAATCACCATGCAAAATTTCAGCTCTTTATGTCCAACGGTTTGGTATGTGCGTTATCTGTCAGTTAGTCAGTCAGTTAGGCAAGGCCAAACAAAGTTTATTACCATGAAGCTCTCACCCCCCGACCACCCCTCTTCTCCCGCGCGGGGGAAGAGGGATAGGTTCGGATTTCACTGAACGTCTGTATCCACAGGGGGTCTCGCACATCTTGCGGGCACAAAAAATCCTTAAAAAATTAATTTAAAAAAAATAATTGAGCCCCAAACTTCGTTTTTGCTGATTTAAGTTTCTAGGGTCCTAAACATTAACTGTGCCGAATTTGGTACCGGTGGGTGAAACAGTCTATGATTCTATAGCAAACAAACAAACAGACAAGCTTTTATATAAATATATATATAGATTACAATACTTTTCTCTCCCTGGCAACCGTCTTTTATCTTCTAGAGACTTCTCCGATACACAAAAAAGTGCTCAAGTTATTTCCATAAGGGCAGACTGAATTCTAACTTCACTACTTGATTCGGATTTGTTTGCTTGCTATTTCAGCCTTCAAGATATCGAATTTCCGGACAACAGTGACCTCGGCGAAGACCAGGAAAAGTATGTTGAAGCAATCCGGAAAGGCTGCAGCCGTATGTATGCGGACCGCCTTGAACTGACCACTTACAACTTGATGAGATCAGACGACCCCATTCTGACTGACATTGGGTAAAGGAAATGCATTTAATTTCACTGCTGAGATAAGTCAAACCTCTGACGGGCATTAAAAGTTTTTATATTCCTATAGATTTATCCTCCGTGGCATTAAAAAGTGTTACATCTCTCCTCCTCTGAGAGGGAGATCGAATGAGATACTAAATGAGTAAACTGCCAATCTATATCAGTAATAAATGAGACGTGCATTGAGTATTGGTCAGCATGAAGTAGATGTAAAAACAGCACACACATACATCTGTGTATATATATATATATATATATATATATATATATATATATGTACAGGTGGTTATCAAAATAATGGAAAACCTAAGAAACGTCATGAAAACATTATTAATACTGCGCAGGTTCACCTTTGTCATAGAATTCCACCTGATTCACCTTGGAATTCGATTATAGAAGTCCTAAATAGTAGATAAAAATTTATTATACCATTCTTCAGGGAAAAATCAGGAAAGTGCCTGTAGAGTTTTTGTAGTGGATATCGATACCTGGCTCTATCCGCTTACAGATCACAGTGGTTGGATGATATATAGTCGGGGGGATTGTACAGGGCAAGATAAGATATTTGACTACTTTTCATGCTCTACAAACCAACATCTCACAGGTTTAGCTGTATGCATAGGGGGATTATCATCCTGGAGAACGCCATCTCCTGCAAGAAACAATGTTTGCACTACAGGTTGGACTAGTGAGCAAATATTTCGACATAGGCCTTCCCATTCAATGTCTCTTTTAGGGTTACAATAGGATCTGAAGAAAACCATGAGATGTCATTCCTATCACTGATAGATATATCTCCATGATTAACAGTTGAGATGATACAGCCAGAATCTTACGCTTGTGTACGTGTTCTCCAGACATACGCACGTCCTGTTGCGAAGAACAATGTGAACAGTGATTCGTCGGACCAAATGCCGTTTTTCGACATATTACCAGACCAGGATTTCCTGGAATATGCCATTGTTTTTCAAAGTCTCCGTACATTTTCCTTTCTTCGACGACGGCCTAAGTCACACAACTGTTCCAACAAAAGAAAAATAGTTTTTGAAAATATAACAGATTTGCAGTAAATTTAGAAGAAGACTCTTTCTCAGCTGACTAATGGCAGCAATGAAATTTGAAAGGAACTCATTTTTTGTCTAAACCTAATATTAGATAATTATGAAATACGATTAAAAGTGACTGAACTTCCTATAAACTACCATCCATTTTTTACCCTTTTTTTGGGAAATAATGATACTCCTTCAGTTTCTTACTTGCTTTGAGGGTTATCAAGAGATAACATCTTTTTCGTTTGGCAATTGCCTAAAATACGTGTATGCATAAAATGTTTAGTTTATCTTATTTTTAAAGACTTCAAACGATGATTTAAAAAATTCGTATAATTGAAATCATAAGGTAAGTTTCCACTGCTAGACATTTGAATAAATTCAAGAGGTTTTGCTGTACAGTATAATGGAATTTTATTTTCTTAACTTTTCAGCCCAAGTGCAAATACTCAGATCGTATCCAGTTCTCCTCCAGACGATGATATTTCCGAAAATAATCCAGTAAGACAAATGTTTAATCTTTTAACATGATATCTTAACGAACTACTTATTTTCGTAACGAGTAATTTTTTTTAATATGTATTTTGAATTGTGCGGGACACAGTATTCTGAAGAGAAGCCCATTTTTATTTTCGTGGTTTAAAGCATACTGTAGAATTTTAAGAATCAATTAACTCAAACCGCATGTTTCTGCAATAATCGCGGTGCGAGGTGCAACATTGTCGTGATGTTTTGAGTAAGCGTTCTCTGTTTTTTATACATCTCTCTCGGAATGGAATTTGTCTAAATTTGCCATTTTTTTAACAGGATATGTCTAAAATTCCTCACTAACTTTCTCTGCGAAATTTTCTAGGACGGTTTTGTCTTCTATTCTACAGAATTTTCGATTTAAAGTAAAAATTTGGGACATATACCCTAAAGCAAAAATTAACAGAATTATTTCTTGCCTTTATACCAATTCAAATTATTATAACTGAATTTTTTTTTATAATTCCTGAAGACGCTTTATCACGAAATTTCTCTCTTTAACATAAGAGAGAAAATCTTGTAAATAGAGCCATGATTTTGGGAGATAAATGAAAAACTAAACGTGACTTATGTTTTGGATTAAGCATTTATTTTTAAAGTTTGAAATTTCTTAAATATATTTTATTTGAACAATAACCCATATATGAACACCTATTTGATAAGACAAATAATCATTAAATATGTGCTAGGTAAAAGCTTTTCAGACTGAAACCCCTCAAGAGTAATTTATTTGTTTAAAAATACTGAAACTTTCATCTAATTTTTCTGTCACCTAATCCAAGATCATAACCTTGGGAGGTAGCTGTGAACTAAAATTAAAATATAATGGGGGATAAGTTAATGTTTAACTGCGATATTTACCGAAGTAGTGAGATTAAGTCTACGAATTATTATTACTGAAAAATGCATTGGAAAAGAAACAAAACAACAACCGAAGAAAACTGGATAATTTCAGTGTGTTTAGAGTGGGTATTAAAGTCAGGATCATGCTTTCTACCTCCCTTAAGAGATGTTCCGACAACGTCGCTGTTTGTGATTAAAATTCCAAAAAGTTCATTTCCTCCATTGAATATGATCATTATAAGTTATGCACAGCCATCACGTATATATATATATATACAGGGTATCCGGGCTAAATGTATCCAAAAGTCATGACTTATTTCTAGGGAACCAACCATTAGAATTAAAAACAAATTATTTAAATAGAAAGAACTTCTCACCAAGTTTTAATATCAGTCATTCAATCATAGTATCATAGATATCGAAGTGTGCACCTTTTGTAGCACAACAAACGTCTAAATGTTAATCCAGTTCTCTTCGAGTGTTTCGTAGCATATCAGGCGAAATTACACGAATTGCTTGAATGATACGCTTCTTCAACTCATCCACAGTTTCAATATTTTGTTTATACACAACGGATTTAAGGAATCCCCAAGCAAAAAAGTCTAATAACTCTTGATATGCTACGAAACACTTGAAGAGAGCTGGATTACCATCTAGAAGTTAGTCTTGCTACAGAAGGTGCACACATCGAAATCTATGATACTATGACATAAATCTGTGATTGATATTTAAACTTGATGAGATATTCTTTCTATTTAAATATTTTTTTTTAAATTCGAATCGGTAGTTCCATATAAACAATAACTTTTGGATACCTTTAGCCCGGACACCCTGTATAAAAATGGCATCCTGTTAGTTTCTATGAGAAGCATCTAAACGGAATCGGAAAAAGTCATTACTTGCCTTTTAAGTGGAATTTTTGGTTTTAGTTAAACGCATAGCGGACGATTTCTATATAAGTTCGGAGGGATAGGATTCCGACATAGAATACCCTCGCGTTCCGTGATAGCACCGGAGAGCAAGATCCCACCCCGGATATTGAGGGACAACCGTTATACTTTTTAAAATGTTGAACAGAAAGTTTTATAAGGACGAAGATGAAGTAATGTTCGCATTCAATTGACTTGAGCTCCGTTATTCTTTCAGGTCACTTTACCGGATAAGAACTTATCGGGTGACGAACTTTCTTCAGATGAAGCGGATGCTGATGAAATGAATGAGTTTGTCCCCTATACAAGGTAGAATACTGTTTCGTTTTCCAGTGTTCGATGGGATTGAATAAATTCTGTTCAGAAAGTGCACACAAAATAAAATTTATTATTCTGTAAATTCTTCAGGCGCATACACGAATTCAAACAGGAAACACGTAAAAACTGTCTTCTATACAACAGAAAATTCTAAAAACACATGTCAGGATAACATAGTTTTCAATACAATATACGCCTATCGCACTTTCATTACATTCAGTTCTCAGCAGAAAAGAACAGTGAGTTCCATTGCCAATGTCAGATATATTTATAGACTTACAAAGCGCCCTCTATCAGTCAACCAGCTAGATATAACTGGAACAAGGTTGGCGGCCATTTGACGCCATATCGCCAAATTTGGCGTACAATATAAGTCCCGAAATCCATCCCCAATTTGGCGATAACTTACATATTTGGCGAGATTACCTTAGACTCGTAAAATTCGTAACAATACTTTCACTCCCTGTGTAGATTCTCTCGCATAAACTCAGTGGAAGAGCTCGGAGAAAGGGATGAATCGCTTATTTCGCTAAAACAATGAATTCACTTTGCGAAGAGGCTGTGTTTCGATCATGAAGCATATTTTCCCACTAGGCTTGTGGGGAACGGGATTCAAAACATGAGAATTCTTCAAATCAACACGATTATCCAGAGGGTAGAATACAGTGTCGGGGTTAGGAGATCCATCGTAGAACCCCATCGTAACTGATTATCGTTAGAGAGGAAACTCCGCCGTTAATGAAAAGCAATAAGAATGAACAGGTAGGATTAATATTCAATGAGGAAGAATATCAGTACCTCCGAAAAAAATAAATATATGCGAATAATATATGTGTGGTTATAGGGCTAAGACAATACTACTAAAGTAACGCTAGACTATATTTTTAATTGGTGTCATGGTCCTTATATAGACTTCAAAAGACTAACTATAAAGCTAAACTTAAAGACTCCAAAAGACTAACTTTATAGTTGTCCTTTGGACAACTATAAAGCTTGACCTGAAAACAAAACTTCAAAAGGACCTTCCATTTCAGTGAACTTACTGAGTTTACATACTTACTTATTTACTTACACACATACACGTGTGTATATAATCACTTTTCCGTTGAAATTTTCTTTTGGAATTCTGCTGCCACTTGTTGTCTCCGTCTCAAACGCACGATATATATATGTCAAACAAGCAAGCACTTTAGTATCGCGACCACAAGTGAAAGGTATTGCCACGCCCATCACCGGCGTTTCAGGCACGGATCCATGGTGCCTTATTTCGAAATTTATGACAACTATTCGTGTATTTAGAATTCCCGCTATTTTGTGGTTATCAGTGCGGTCTTTTTGATGCTGAATTTTCCTTGAAAATTCTTGCAGAAGCGCCGAAATCGCTTTTAGCACTGAAATATATTGGATTTTTTTATTCGCGAAAGTGTTTTTTTCTTTCATTTAATGTGCATCATTTGTTTGCTATCGTTAATTTCAGACTCGTAGATATTGAGTTTTCGGAAAAGAGTGATTTCAGTCAAGATAGTGAAAAGTCTACCGGAGCTATCCGCAAACGCTGCGGCCGTATGTTTGCTCACAGCCTCGAACGCCCCCCTGCTGACGGTGGATCGTTTTGGAACCTGATGAAAACTACCGAGTCGAAATACTGTCGGTAAGACGAAAACGTTCCCTTTTCCCTCTCTTATGATATAAGAGATAAAACGAAGAAAATCGGACTCTGGGAGCGAAATATGGTAATTTATCGCCATTTATCAGTCTACAGGAGAGAGATGAAAAAGGCCACATTTCTCAAGTTCTTACAGGAAATTTTGAGAGGTGACAATATAAGCGAAGTGAGCGTCTAAATCATAGAATATTGTTTTGTCTTGTGCTACATGATTGGCTTCTGGGATTGGATTGAATTTGCCTTTTAATCACTTCATTGTCCTCTTATTTTGCCAGAAACAATTTTTTCCAGTCCAAGATCTACATTTTTGGTTCGCTATCATCCCTAAATCATTCTAAAATTTTTCATTCGTTTTCTATATTGAGGGAGGTCTATCTAGTGACGCTTTTTCACGTCCTATATATAAAGTATACTTCTGTATAACACGATAATTATCTTACACGTTGTATGAAATCACGTAATAGGAAATAGAGTTGTGCGACGCGAAAGATTGTAAGGTAAAACTGTCGAGTGAATTTTATTATGTAAAATTGGATTGTTTAAAATGAGATATTAGATAAATTACAAAATATGTAATTGTATAAATCTTCATATCTTTTATGTGTTTGACATATTAATTTAAGCTTCAATAAACTTTGCTTTGACCAACTTTTAAAAATTTACATATAGAATACGTTATTAATTTGACAAAGCAATTCAAAACTACTGCTTCAAAATCTTTAAAACCCCCGTTTGCATAAAAATAAATGTATGTACGGTGTTTAAAAGGGAAGTTCCATCATTTTATTCTAAAGTGCATTATACGGAAATCCCGTTATACGTATAAAGACGTATCACTTTTATTTTCGCGTTGTATGATGTCGTGATATAAGGGAGTTTATTGTATATATATATATATATATATATATATATATATAATGTTTTGTTTAGGAATCTTATATCTAGATCATCTGGAATTGTAGTTTTCCTATAACGTATTGCAATACTTTTTCATCCCTGGCAACCGTCTTTTATGTTCTAAAGACTTCTCCGATCGACAAAAAAGTGCTCAAGTTATTATTTCCGCAAAGAAACACTTAATTATAACTTCACTGTCATGGTTTGATCTCAACTTGATTCGGCTTTGTTTGTTTGCAATTCCAGCCATCAAGATATTGAATTTCCGGAAAACAGTGACCTTGGTGACGACCAGGAAAAGTATGTTGAAGCAATCCGGAAAGTCTGCAGCCGTATGTATGTGGACCACCTTGAACTACCTACTTACAACTTGATGAAATCAGACAAGCACTCTCTGACTAACATTGGGTAAAGGAAATGCATTTCTTTTCACTACTGAGATAAGTCGAACTTCTAACGGGCATTATAAGTTTTTATATTCCTACAGATTTATCATCCGTGTTATCGAAAAGTGTTACGTCTCTCATCCTCTGAGAGGGAGATCGAATCAGATACTAAATGAGTAAACTGTCAATCTATATCAGTAATAAATGAGACGTGCATTGTGTATTGGTCAGCATGAAGTAGAGGTAAATACTACACTCACAAATACATCTCTATATATGTATATATGTATATATATATATATATATATATATATATATATATATATATATATATATATATATATATATATATTTATATATATATATTTATATATATATATATATATATATATATATATATATATATTTATATATATATATTTATATATATATATATATATATATATATATTTATATATATATATTTATATATATATATTTTTATATATATATATATTTTTATATATATATATATATATATGAAAGATATAAAATTTAAGTTGATCCCCTGTAAATTCTCTTCCCTTCCCATGTTTAAGATGGCATTACCAAATTCTGTTTTCAAGAACCCAGGAATATTTTTCATAGCGTCAGCAATCCCTGGGCAAGCCACACTGTCTATGCCCAAATAAGGCAATCGTCCTGCACAACTGATGCAGCTTGCAAAAAACATCTTTGGTCAGCAAATTCTTCAACCGCAGATACCTCTATACTCAAACCCCGGGAATCACTCGGGTGTTGGCTTTCAACTAGATCAGATGTCTGTTTAGCCACTCGGAAATAAATTTCTTTTTCTAATAGTTCTGTAATCTGATCTTATTTCATTACAGAATTTATAGCCGGCAGGATTTCCTGCAGTGAGGATACCAGTTTTAAAATTTTAATTTCAATATGTAAACGGAGTTTTAATTAATTTTACCAGCACCCGTCGTAAAACTTAATTCGCCCTTTCGTGCGTCGAGAATAGCAGCGAGCAGAAGTGGATTACTGTATTACTGACCTTGGTAGATTTACGCTGTTCGGTGACCTAGTTTTGAACAGGCAATGAAGAAAGGGGAAAATCCGATTTTGAATCAAACCGTGGACTTAACCGGTGAAAATAACGAGCCATCTCACGTCCGCTTTTCCGATGTAAATGTGTTTATTAAACCCTATTCAAATGAAGTGCCAATCGAAAATTACATCGCAGAATATGAGCAGGTTTCTGAACTGTTGACATTAAATCCTATACAAAAAATTATATTCTTTCGCAAGCTGTGTACCGGAAATGTGGAACTATTTCTTCAATCCAAACCCCTGTTTAAAAACTTCGAAGAATTAAAAACAGAACTGCTTAAAGAATTTAAGACGGAGATAAGTAAGGCCGAAATACATCAGCAATTGTTAAGACGGAAAAAAGGAAGGGAAGAAACTTACGAAGCGTATTACTACACTATCCAGCAAATAGCTTCGAAAGCAGCGATGATCTCGGAAGAGCAAAAATTTTACATCATAAAAGGAATAAACGCACGCCCAGAAGTAGATCTCCAACTTCGTTCGACAAAAAATTGTGATGAACTAAAAAACATGTTAAAACTATTGGATAAGCAAAAGTCAGAGGAAAGGACTTTTTATACCCCCAAGCTACCAGTTTTCCATAGACCTCCAGCCTGGAGTCCACGCTTCCAACAACACCCAGGAAATTACCGACAGTTTCGGCCAAATTTTGATCTTCAACACCAGGAGTGGAGACCGAGGAATAATTTTTATCCGCCCCGTTTCCAGCAACGTCCCAGACCAGGGTTCAACACCAGTGCACCTTCCTTTCAGCCAAGAATGACAATGCAGAATCATAATAAAAACTTTAATGTGAGAACCAACGACAGTGACTGAGTGCCAGTAGTAGAGAGCCTGTTGTGTGGACAGAAAGTCCAGATTTTATTCGATTCAGGCTCAACTCTAAATATTTTACCAGGATCCACATTAAATAAAAATCACCAACTAAATTTCAAAAATTGCAACATTAACATTACAGCTGTGGGACGAAACGTCCAGGTAAGTCAGTATATAATGCTTCCGTTAAAATTGGGTGAAAAAATTGAAACATTAAAATTTTATTACTTACCTAATGTACAATTACCATATGTTATATTATCTGGTCATGCTATTGGACTCTTTAATGTCACTATTAATTTTAAAACTAGAGAAATTTTTCAGGATAATAAATTACTTAAGCATTTTAATTGTACCAGCTGTCATAATAATAATCCTAATAAGAAATGTGGTCATGGAAATAATGAAAAAGTATCTGCATTTTTAAGTAATAATAATGATTTATGTAATGTGATTTCTTGTAGTAATGATAAGTGTGATATTGACAATTTAATTCAAAAATTTGATCATGTTTTTGCTAAGAATAAGTTTGATGTGGGAGAAATTAAATTAGAATCGCCAAAAGTAGTCTTAACCTCAGAACTTCCTATAAGTCAAAGACCATACAGAACGTCGCCTAGAGATGACGCAGAGATAAAGAAACAATTAGATGCCTTGTTAAAAGCTAAAATTATTAAACCTAGTTATAGCCAATATAGTTCACCTATTACTCTCGCATTTAAGAAAGAAGATAATGCTAGGACTCGACTATGTATTGACTATAGGAAAATTAACCAAATTACAAAAACCGATTGTGAACCCATTCCCAGAATAGACAGTGTTCTAGACAAATTGACCAATGCTAAGGTATTTTCTACGTTAGATCTATGTAGTGGGTATTGGCACCTGAAATTAGAGGATGAGGAAGCTGAAAAGCTTGCTTTCACTTCTAACTATGGCTTGTACCAATTTACCAGACTGCCGTTTGGATTTAAGAATGCTCCCGCAATATTCCAAAGAACAATTAGGCGTATACTTCATAAATATCAAGTTAACTTTGCTCTAAATTATTTTGACGATATAATTATTTTCTCAGAGACATTAGAACAACATATTCAGCACTTAAAGACCATTTTTGAAATTTGTGAAAAGGAAAATATTAAACTTAAAAAATCGAAATGTCATTTTGCTAAAGATACTATTGATTTTCTTGGCTATGAAGTTAAGCATGGATCTTACAGCCCAAATAATACTAATGTAGAAACAATAAAAAAATTATTGGCCCCAAGGAACGTTAAAGATTTACAAAGATTTCTAGGCACCATTAACGTATATCATAAATTTATTCCTGATTACGCTAAAATTAGAATTCCCTTAAATAACCTTTTAAAGAAAGACCAGAAATGGGCATGGACGCCTGAATGTCAACAAGCTTTTCAAAAACTTAAAGATAGTTTAATCTCAAAACCCATTTTGGCCCTTTATAATTCAAATTATCCTTGCCATGTCTATGTTGATGCGTCAAAAGAAGCCATAGCCTCCATAGTAAAACAAGAACATCCTGATGGAACTCAACATCCAATTGCATATCACTCCCGACGACTTAGACCATATGAAATTAATTATACGATAACGGAATTAGAATGTTTGTCCATAATTGATAGTCTTGATAAATTCCATTGCTACCTTCATGGGTCACATTTTACTGTACATACAGATCATCACAGCTTAGTTTGGCTTAAAACTTTTAAAAATCCTACAGGTAGACTTTTCAGATGGTCTCTAAAAATTTCTATGTATGATTTTGACATAAAATATAAGAAAGGTACAACTAATGTTGAAGCTGACATGTTAACAAGAAACCCAATTGCTTTTAATATAACTACAACCCCTCCAGAACCCTTGTTAGATATAAAGGAAATCATCCATTTTCAAATGTTAGAAAATATAACAGCACCCAGATGTTTTAATAAGGATAATATTGTAGTAGTAAAAAGACAAGGTTTAATCAAAATTGTAGTACCAAAAGCGTTAAGAATTAAATTAATAGAGAAAGTACATGAAAAATTTGGTCATCCAGGAATAGCTTCAATGTTAAGAATTATTTCACCTCAATATTATTGGACTAAGATAATTAATGATGTTGGAAATTATGTTAAACATTGTGAAACTTGTCAAGTAAACAAGAAGTCTCATCAGAAAAAATATGGTTTTATGCAATCTCTTCCTCTGTGTGGAAAACCTTTTGAACTATTATCAATTGATACTGTACGTGGTTTAAGTTATTATAATTCTACTAAGAAATATTTACACATTGTAGTTGATCATGCCACTGGACATTTTCCTCTAAAAGTGCCACCACGGAAACCTATATAAATTGTTTGAATTCTATTTTTCAAAATCATGTACCCGAGAAAATTTTAAGTGATAGGAATTCCGCCTTTACCTCATCAAAGTTTAAACATTTTCTCAGACATAATAATGTTACACAGCTCTTGACATCTGCTCATAGACCGCAGACGAACGGAAAGGTCGAGAGAGTTAACCAAACCATAGTAACTAGATTAAAATGTAAAGTTAGTAATAGCCCTAGTAATGTGCCATGGACAAAAATCTTAGACTCTGTCACACAAGAATATAATAATACCCCTCATTCGGTAACTGGATTTCCCCCAATTTATTTAATGTATGGCGAATTGCCTTATAAAATTTCTTTCCAAGATAATGAGATATACCCTCCTATAGAAGAAGCTAGAAAAATTGCACAAGAAAGAACTAGACAATATTATCAGTCGAATAAAATAAGATATGACAGAAGATTTCAACAAGTTATATTTAAAGTCGGAGATTTAGTTTTATATGAAGAATTTCAATATCCAAATACCCGAAAACTTGCCCCACCGTATTCAGGCCCTTATACTATTCTAAACAAATGTTCAGATGTTCTTTTTGAAATTGATAAACCCAATGCTCTTTATAAAACTCCCACTGAGATTGTACATTCTACTTGCCTTCGATTTTTCCGTCCTAGAGAGAATTTTCAGTTAAATGATATTAAAAACCCAAGCGAACAGAAACCAGAGGATACTGATGGACTCCCATCAATGGACTGCCAATATTGTGAGTCTCCGAATCTACAACTACTTTTTAAGGACAACTAAAAATGGTATAGACTGATCATGTGAAGTTTATTTTGAATTTTGTAATTATCAAGGTGAATTTTGAATTTTATAATATTTAATTTAATGTCATGGTGCATTCTTTTCCTCAGTTGAGTTGTTCTTGTTTTGTTTTTATTTTTCTAATTTTTTTAATAAAATTGTCGGGTTGTGATGGCCACACAACTCGAAACTTTTTTTTTTATTCGGAAAAATTTTATTTTTGGTTTTTGGGGTTTTTTTTTTAGAGCAACTACAGTTGAGAAACTGAATCCATTTATCTACATTTGTTCATCCACAAAAATTTTCTTTTGAAGTGGCGGGAGGAATTTGTTTTAACCTCCTTTCCAACTTCATAGTAAGCATTCCTCAGCAAACGTGAGGATACACGGTTGTTTGAGAGAAATGTGATTTGTTTGTTAGAAGTAAGGTATGTTAAAGGTAGTAAATGTATATTGCTATTGAAACGAATTTTGATGTAATGAAGTTGTTTTATTAATGTAACAGTATTTTGAAGAAAAAGAAGAGATATTGATATGAAATGTAAAAATTTATAATATTGTAATTTTGCATGAAAAGAGAATTGTTATGAATATAAGAGTATCCAAGGAAGTTTAAAAATATAATAGAGTGAATTTGATTGTGATATAAACAATGTCAGTATTAATAGAATATAGGGTGAGAACTAATAATAATACAATATGTGGACAGTGTTAAGAGATAGTTTCCAGGTAGTTTAAATATTTATATTGTGTTTTATTCATATCAAATATATCAAGATAATATGTCATGTAATCATAGAATTTATGTTATCGTCTTATATTTCGAATACAAGTCTTAATTTTGAACTTATACTGTAATTATGGTTAAGTGCATACGAAGCAAATAAGATGAAGGATAGTAGGGAAACCGCATGGACCTGCTATCTGGAGGAACCATTGTGGACTTTGCCAGATATTTTTGTAATCTTCTGTTATATTCTGTATAGTTGTAATATTTTGTAGTTTATTTTTTTATGTTATGTATGAGAGCCTCCACCCGGGTAGACAACGTTTTTAAACTGGGGGGATATGAAAGATATAAAATTTAAGTTGATCCCCTGTAAATTCTTTTCCCTTCCCATGTTTAAGATGGCATTACCAAATTCTGTTTTCAAGAACCCAGGAATATTTTTCATAGCGTCAGCAATCCCTGGGCAAGCCACACTGTCTATGCCCAAATAAGGCAATCGTCCTGCACAACTGATGCAGCTTGCAAAAAACATCTTTGGTCAGCAATTTCTTCAACCGCAGATACCTCTATACTCAAACCCCGGGAATCACTCGGTTGTTGGCTTTCAACTAGATCAGATGTCTGTTTAGCCACTCGGAAATAAATTTCTTTTTCTAATAGTTCCGTAATCTGATCTTATTTCATTACATATATATATATATATATATATATATATATATATATATATATATATATATACATACGTATATGTATGTATATATACACACACTTTGTTATCAAAATAATGCAAAACCTAGGAAACATCATGAAAATATTATTAATACTGCGCAGGTTCACCTTTGCTATGGAATACCACCTGATTCCCCTTGGAATTGGATTATATAAGTCATGAATAGGGATTAAGAATACGTTATACTATTCTTCTGGGAAAAATCATGAATGTTCCTTTAGAGATGCTGTGGTGAATATCGATACCTGGCTCTTTCAGCTTATACAGATCACGGTAGTTCGATGATATATAGTCGGGGGAATTGTACAGGGCGGTATAGGATATTTGACTTCTTTTTCATGCTCTTCAAACCAATACTTGATATATTTAGCTGTATGTATAGGGGGATTATCATCCTGGAGAACGCCATCTCCTGCAAGAAACAATGTTTGCACCACAGGATGGACTGGTGAGCAAAAATTCCGACATAGGCCTTCCCATTCAATCTCCCTTTTAGGGTAACAATAGCACATGAAGGAAACCCTGAGATGTCATTACAAACCCTGATAAATCTACCTCCATGATGGACATTTTAGATGAGACAGACAGAATCTTACGCTTGTGTAGGTGTTCTCCAGACTCCCTGTTGCGAGGAACAATGTGAACAATGATTCGTCGATCGAAATGCCATTTATCTACATATTACTCGACCATAGCTACTCTTCCGTACATACTCTTCCTACATAGCTACTCTTCCGTAAATGCTTTCTTTGTGAAGTTTCCTTCTATGTCTAATGGTAGATACCGGAACATGCACATTGAGCTCTTCGGTCATCTTGGTTGCAGTTGTTTTTTTCTTCATGTCACATTCCACTTCAATACCTCGTCCGTCTCTTTCACTCAACTCTACCTTTCGTCCACTATCTGTTTGGCAAAGATTGTTTTTCCGTGCACTCTCTATACTATCATGGCTATCGATACCATAGCTCGAAAAAACCCCATTAGCCTGGGGATTGCAGTAACAGATACTCCAATTTAAACGCACTCCAACAATTTGCCCTTTTTGCAAGTTCTGCAAGATTTTACATTTTACGCTGTTCCCCCCAAAAGCACGATGCCCTTACCTTCATTATTGCTACCTGAGAGTAGAATAATACATACACTATATTATATAAAGAATACCGGTGGCCATACTTGTATTTTAAGGAATACGAAGCACGTTCATAAACACCACTAATATAGATAGGTGTCTCCATTATTTTGTTAACAACCTGTACATAGAGAAAATTATTTAAGGGGGTAAGACATGGTCCCGAAAAAAAGGAGCCGTTTGGAGGGGTGGCCAGCTGGATATATATATATATATATATATATATATATATATATATATATATATATATATATGTGCGTGTGTGTGTGTGTGTGTGTGTGTGTGTGTGTGTGTGAAAGGTCCGGCGTGGACATCTCGTGATTATACTGCAATCGAGGCCGTATCAAAGATTCAAAATCATAATTAATGAATAAAGTTTATTCGACGTAAAGATTAACACATCTTAATCCGTTCGGAGCCAGCCCGCGTCTCCCCGCAAAAACGCGCCAAAATAGCATTAGGTGAAAGAGGTTGCCAGAATTGGCGGAGGAAGTTAGTAAGTGGAAGGCGGAGCGTTTACATCAAGACAAGAAGGAAAGGTTACCATGGCAGAGATGAAGTACAAAATGGGCGATTATAGATAGTTAGTAATATTATCACATATATATATATATATATATATATATATATATATATATATATATATATATATATATATATATATATATATATATATATATATATATATATATATATATATATATATATATATATATACAGTGCTGCAACTGTCGAGAATTATGAATAATCGTATACGGTGAGCAGACCAATCGAGTAAAGTTAATTTACAAAATGTATTTTTTATTAATATAAGCCAAACCTTAGTTCCTCCAAAACGAGTCTCCGCTTGGCAGGCCAATGCAGCTTCGAGGTATTAAATAATTTCAGATCAGGTTCTTAAGCATCATTAGCCAGAATGTCATCAAGGTCAGAGAAATCGCTGGGATGGGTTCTGTCCTATCGAAGAAGACACACGAAACGCGAGTTGGAGAATCCGTCACTCCGATTCGGTTAAGATGTTTTTAATATTTATAAAAGACTAGTACTAGTTTAACTGACTGGAAATCCTTTCTCTATTGATCTGTTGGCCAAATCAGATTTACTGAAAGTATTCCACAGGAAACAACATAGCTGACCCTTAGAAAGAAACCATCCGCTGACTTACAGAAACAACCATATGGTTCGAGTAATGATGATAGGAAATAAATTTAAGAACATTTTTAGAATTTAGTGCCGGGGGAGTGCAAAATGTTACGGATATGTAATCAAGGTAAAGAGATGGAGCGAAATCAAGAAAAAGGAAAAGAAAATTATAAAATTTACCATATTCGAAAAATCTCTCCCAAACACAAAAACATTTAAACAATAGATTACAGCCAGTTTTATCCATGTTTCATGAAGACGAAAGAAGAATTCATTTCAAATTTCATAGCTGCCACCAGCCATCAAATAGTGAGAATTTTTTTATTAATATAAGCCAACTAATATAACTTTATAACTATTATAATAGAATAGTTATTGACAAAACTATTCTATTTTTCGAAGAATATAAATGACGCTAGAACTATAAAGACTATAGACAAGAAAATCTCCTAGTGTATTTTTGAAGGTCGCAAAGCGATGAAAAATGCTTTAAAGACATTGTTGATCTCAGGCATGTTAGTTCAATAGTGAGAAATACATCCCGTCCAAATAACGTCGCATTACATTGCATCATTTTCACAGCTAAAAATTTTGAAAACTCGTTAACGAATATTTATAATGCAAAATTAGAAATATGAATCACGATTTTTTATTATGGAAATCTCATAAAATTTAATATTATTTATATAAGTATTTTTTTTATTTTAAAATGTCCTTAAAAATAATCGCAGGAAGTCACTTACTAACCTTGCAGTATAATAGCGAATAATTAATTATGACAATGAATTCATAGTAATTTTTATTTTACTTTTTAGATCACTACCCCAACCTCAAATAGAATTATACCCAGATGACCTGCCTCAAACCAAAAAGGTAAGAATTGTTCTCCCGCTTTCGTTTTCCAAGGGGATGTTCAAAGGGGTTCTATGTTTCCATGGGGGGGGGGGAGTTTCTAATGTGTCATACTCTGGATTTACGTATAACAACAATCATTGTAGGTATTAGGAATGCTGTGCACCCCAGACTGCGTCAGATTTATATATTTTTTATTATATCGTTTATTAAGAGGGATTAGTCTGATCAGGGTCTTTATCAATACGAACTTGAATCCACTTAATCTTCTTTAAAAGTCTTCCTTACCAGTCGAATATGTCGCAAGCCAGTCTCTGTATTCCTCAGGTGCGTCAAAATCCTTTGTGAGTGCAGTTTATTTTTATAGTCTGCAATATTAGACATTAAATTATCCATTAAATTGAAAATTATTCCATTAAATTGAAAACGTCGTGTAAAGAGAGAGGTCAAGGGTCGCTAGAGTATGCAGCTAATGCTGACATGTATCGGTGGCTTCAGCAAGTCTCTCACCATTTTGATTCCGGATTAAGTTTTACAAGAGTTCCTCGGCTTACCAGCTCTATGAGATAGGTCGGAGTTTTTTTGCCCAAAACGGCCAATATATTTTGCAAATTCCTGAATCGTCCTACATCATCGAAGGGACAAAACTTAGTATGTCTTGCTATGATACCATATAATATTCGGACTGATGTAACAGGCATTTTCCCGTCTTCATTAGTAAACTAATTTACTTATAAAATTCCCCTTTAAAGACTTTTTACCTTCAACTGTACTTTGGCATGTATGTAAGCAACGCATTATGTTAGGGATGAAGATAATCCTAAAGCAGCCGGAAATTGAACATTCCATTGTAAAGTGGCGATGAGTATTACATGACGTGTGATTTGACGAGACTGAACAGGGAAGCTCATGAACCAGTCTGGATATTTATTTAGGAGCTGTGATGCCCGTATGATGCCCGGTGGTGTAGTGGTCAAATGCGTCAAACTGACACTCCATTGGTCCAGGGTTCGATTCCTTTGAGAAGTTAGTTGAAATTCTGAGGGGTACCCTAAATATTTAATGTTTTTTTTTTTTTTTTTTTTTGGACAAAATGCCAGGGAATTTGCTCAAAAGAGCTGAGTACTGGACTAGGGATGTATATGCATGCACGATCTAGCATGAGAATTAAGGACATGAATAATTAACATTTTCCTTTGAATTTACAGCCATAGGACCATAGGAAAATGGGTCACAACTGCAATTCCTGGGCCACGCCCTCTATTGCAGACTTTCCGATGATAAGCAGAGGGGAACCAATAGAAACATAGTATAGAAAAGGAGTAAAGTGATAGGTGCGCTGATAATCCGTGAGTTCATAGTATAAGAAAAAAGTGAGTAAGCATCTTGCAGGGCAGTAGATAGGAGGGTCTACTATCGATGCTAAGATGAGCAATGAGAGAGGAGAAAGTTTAGGGATAATGAGACATATTTATTTGATTTTAAAAGATTTTTTTATGATGTTTTTTACCTTGGCAAGCCGAGTATCAGATTTTTATTTTTTGTTTTTTATTTTATTTTTTATTATTTTTATTTTACGGAAGAAAGGAGAAAACATAATAATAATTAAGTAAGAGACAGGATGGCTCTGGGCCGTTTCCTGTTTCAGGGGTCAGCATGATCATAGTCTGCTAAATCTTTTAGTAAATCATTGTCAATATTATTTTGAAAATTAATGGCTAGTTTTTGGAGATAATTTTTGAGAGTGGGGAGAACGATTTCATGATAAATATCTACATTACGGAAATACCAAGGAGCATTAATAATTTCCTGATCGTGCTACTCTGTTGCGAAGCTAGTTTTTTCATGTGCGTATTAGCACAGTATGACCATGCTGGCCCACCACAAGTTAATGTTGGATAAAGAAACAATTTATACATCAGCAATTTATTTTGGATGCTTAATTTTCAAGCATTTACATTTTTTTTTAATAATATTGAAGTATTTAGTGTTATGAGCGAATGTCGACTCTTCGAGGGTTTAAATTACGGAATTTTTGAGCCAGAAATGCTAAGTTACGTTATAAATTCCTTTGAACAGTTGGTTGAAATTCAGAGGGGTACCCTAAATTTTCAATGTTCTTTTACTTTGGGACAAATTGCCAGGAAATTTGCTCCAAAGACCTGAGTACGGGACTAGGTATATATATATGCATGCACGATCTACCATGAGAATTAACGACATGAATAATTAACATTTTCCTTTCAATTTACAGCCGAAAAGAAAACAGTTTAGGAAAGTGAGGAAATTTTTCAAGAAGTGGTCGTGCATTAAATAAGTGAGTACTTTTAACTTTAATTGTTCCGCATATCTACACATGTGAAAAGTTCTGTTTGGTACTATTTATACCACTTTGATAATACTTTAATAGGTCGCATGAAATATTTAGTGTCTAAAGGTGCTATACGTTTCAAGTAGTATTTTTCTTCAGTTCATTTATATAGGTATAAGGTTAAGGTATATCATCTTTGAAGGACTTTTCAGTTAGTCCAAATTTAGAACTTATATTTATTTTATTACCTCCAAGGTTATCTAATTATTAAATCTCGACCAATTCTGTCGCTAACGATTTTATTAGACCAAGAGCGAGATGGACCTGCTAACATATAATGAAAGTCAACACCAAAGGGAATAATAAATTGTTTTAGTTTTCTGAAAGTTAGTAATAAGAAGACAGATACTATCAAACACTGGTCCATATTTATACTTATATGTATTATAATTTATTTTATAAATTAGATGTTCATATGGTCTAGTTATTCATTTATCAACTTATCTGCACAACTATTTTATTATATCACGTATTCGTTGCGAGATGCACAAACTTGACTGTCAGTGTTATAAAGGAATGGTATAAAGTCACTCCTTTGAGTGAAAAAGATTAAGATGTTAATATCAGCAAAACTGGATCAAAGGGACTACTAGACATTAGGTTGCCTTTATTTTCCAAATGTACGATCCACAAAAGTGGAAACGGAATAGGAAAGTGAGTAATAAGATTACTCACTTTCAAATTTTTGCAGTTTTCAATTTTGTCTTCAACTGTGAGATTCTCAAATAACCATGAAAAGCCTTATCGGACATAATACGGTCTGACAACAACGATGTCATTGTGTTCTTTATATTTAAATAAATTATTTCGGGTCCCCAGGTAGCATAGTGGTAGCGCGTCGGCTTTTAGAACTGAAGTTGCTCGGATCGAATCCTGACAAGCCCCTACAATTTTGTATAGGGGCATGTTAAGTACGCAGATAGAAAAGTCCTTCTGTGAGGTCAGTGGGTAGGAAAGGTACATTCCCCCCAGATGTCGTCCTTTGGGGCTGCTCGGTCAAAACTGAGGTGGCACCAAGCAAGCTGAACCATTCAGCCCGCAAAGTCTATATGGACCTGGTTTGGAACTTCCGGTCAGGGTACATTAGGAACCAAAAACAACAACAAATAAATTATTTAACTTTGAATTGAGAAATGATTATCTGTTCATGCGTCATGAGTGTTAAGCTTAAAGCATTCATTCAACGTACCATATTCCATTCCAATTAAGATTTCTTTTTCTTGTATTGTATGTTTTCTTATGTGTTCTTGTGTTGCATGTTTCTTGCATTCTATCTATCTATCTATCTATCTATCAGTCTGTCTCTATATATCTATATATGTATCTATCTATCTCTATATTCTATCTATCTCTCTATCTATACATATATATATATATATTCTTTTTTACAGAATGACGAAGGCTAGGAAAACTGCTAGGAAGAATTTGAAATGTACGCAAAAAAAATTTGAAAAAAAAAGTATCAATAGTTGGCTAAAATGTTTAAAAAAAAATTCAAATGTCTAACTAAAACTGCGGAAAAAAACAAATATGTCGCAAAAAATGTGAAAAAAAAATTTTAATGCGTTCGTGAAAAAGTTAAAAAAAATAAATAAAAGGTACAAAGGAAAATACAAAAGAAATTAAAACGAGTACCTAAATATTATGATATGTTTACCTAAATTTAAAAGAATATTTAAAAGTTTTTTCGAATGCATGTATCGTTACGATATGAATTTTAAATGTATTTATATAATTCTTAAGGACAGTTTTAAAAAGTGATCGAAAATATTTGCAGTAAATGTATGTATCTGTGCCAAAAAAATATATTTGTGAGAAGTGTATGTTTAATTTTTTATTTGTTTTACATCTTGAAATGTCTCGGCTGAATGTAAAAAACTATTTTTGTGATTGTGACTTAATGTGATTGTGAAAAAGTAAAAAAAAAACGTTTTAAATGTGCCACTGAAAATATTAAAAAAATTAAAACGAGTACCTATATATTACGATATGTTTATCTAAATTTAAAAGAGTGTGTAATTTTAAAAAAAATATATGTATTGTTACGAAACGACTGTTTAAATGTGTTTATTGAATTATAAAAAGTAGTTTTAAGAGGTGAAAGTAAAAGTATTTGTTTAAAATCTGTCTCAAAAAATATATGTATAAGAATTGTATGTTTAATTTTTTTTATTCATTTAAATGTCTCGGCTGAATGTAAAATAAAATTTATTGGGATTGTGAATTAATGTGATTGTGAAAAAGTTTTTAAAAAAAATTTAAAATGTACCACTGAAAATACAAAAAAATTAAAACGAGTACCTAAATATTATGATTTGTATACCTAAATTTAAAATAATATATAATTTTTTTTAAATGTATGTATCGTTACGAAGTGAATATTTTAATGTATTTATATAATTGTTGAGAAAAGTTTAAAAAAGTGAATGTAAACTGTGTGTTTAAATGTACGTATCTGTGTCAAAGAAAATTGTATTTATGAGAATTGTTTAATTTTTTTGTTTTATATGTCGAAACGTCTCGTCTGAATGTAAAAAAGAAATATTGTAAAATGTGTATGGGAAAATGTTTAAGTATGTTTCTCAAAAGAGAAATTCAAATTATTTGTCTAGTAATTTAAAACAAAATTACGTTTGTGTACGTAAAAGAATGTATTTTATTGAAATTATGTATAATGAAAGGAATTTTTAAAACGCGTGTTTGTAATGCAACTAAAATGTGGATGCAATTTTTTTTTTTAATTTTAAATGTATATGTGTAGAAAAAAATATATTGTATGTGTTAATGTTACGTGTTATAACTACAGAAAATTTTTTCTGTGTAATCTTGTCAATAGCTTATTATGAAGCATTTCATATGAACGAGAGGCCAAAACTTTATTGTTGTAAGTCTAAAAATAGTTTTTTAAATGTGTGTAATATTTTTAACGAATATGTTTAAGAAAAGTATTTATAGTAATGTTATTGTGAAAAAAAGTGTTATGTCTACATGAATATGTGAAAAGGGGCTTAAAAATGTATGTGCGTGATATTGTTAAAATGTATTTCTAAAATTGTGGTATAAATGTATATGTAAATCAAAAAAAAAGAAGATCATCCAGACTGGAACTTATAATTTTCACTCGCATCCAACCAATCAACTTGCAGATGTATATATTAAGGCCAGCCAAAAACAATAGAAATAAAAAAAATAGCACAACCCACTGATGTGTTTTCATTTTGTGTATGTGGTTTTTATTTCCTTTTCAACGTTTTCGGTACAGAGACAGATTACATGATGCATTTTTAGTGCAATTTATCTAAGATTTGAGCAACATGGTATAACCTGAAACATTCTGATATGGGTTCCGAGAATTCCAGTGGCGAGCGCCTCGGGAATACTGACCGGGGATTTCCCCGATAAGCACCATTGCATGCTCTCGTATCTACAATAGGTACAGACACGTTAAATCTGTAGGTCGGAAAGTCCCTCAATGGGGTTCGTAGGAGTAGGGAGAGTGTACGATCCTTCCAGATGTCGGCCCTGGTGGTGCTCGGTTAAAATCGTGGTGGCACCATGAAAAAAGTCAGCTTCCGGCCCCCAATAGTGGTGAGTTAATTAGAAACCGCTTCTCTTTATCCGTCCACTGGGCATTAGAAACAACAGCAGCTACATCTAGATACTCTAGGTGTTAAACATATAGCTTTTAAGCTGAACTTATCCACTTCCTCTGTGACACAGAAATAAAGATTTCATGTAAAGAACGACGGGTGATAGCCGAATGGCTAGGACGCTGGAATTCGGTAAGGAGAAGTGTGTAGGTTCGAATCCAACTGTTGGCATGGATGTTTGTAGCCGTTCGGGATTCGCTTTAATCAGTAGGTCCCAGTCTAATTAACCCTCAGGTTTAAAAAAAAGATGAAAAATGACCGTAGCGCTCCACACCAACCAATCATCTAAAGAACCGACACTCGGTTTTCAGTCACTGAATACACAGAGGCATTAAAATAAACATATCTTCCGTCCTTAATGAGGCAGAAATGATTGCAGAAGTTGCTGATGTAGAACGGTGACTCGGGTGAAAGAGATCTGGAGTAACCTACTTGGGTGAGACATTGGTCTTGAAAAGCAGGAGAGATGTTTTTACTTTTAAAGCGATCTGGGACGAATTTTTTTTTCTATCTCTGATGTGAATCTATGCTTTGGCGATCAGCGGGATAGTTGAATGGATCGCAATAGAATAGGAAAGAATAGAGAACAGCTATATCGGGAAAGTTTTGATAGCGATAATTATGCCGAGGGTATCGATTGGTTCTCAGATGTTCTGTATGCCGAAAGGCGGGACAGGGAATTTATTCAAAACCGAATTTATCTTTCTATCGGCACCTTATTGACGAAAAGTTGCACTTGAAACGCCTTCATCCTAAAGTCCTATTACTTCCATAGGCCTCTGTCTAGATAACCAAAAATACGCCATTGGTACCGATTTCGAATCAATTGTGAGAGCAGTGACGTCAGAGTATCGAAATTACCGATTTTCCCGCTACCGATAAAAATTAGGGAGCTTTCTTGACGATCCCAGGTGCCCTTTACCCGTGGGGTGTCGCAGGGCCGTAAGAGTTTTCGAATTTGCGAGTTTTATAAATTCCCGAGGAGATTGGGTTGATACGGTCTCCGTCACATCCGTGAAGTCAGCGATCCCACCGTATGTCATACCGCTGAAGACTACCTGAAATTCCCTCTAAACGCTTTTTTAGTCTATACGAACAGTTAGAACTCTGCAAAATGAATCATAAAAACGAACACGGGGACGCATATTTTAAGGAGTTCCTGAAATCGATGACGTCGCCGAATCCGCAAAACATTTTTTTCGGCACCTTAGTAGTGAAAAGTACCACTGGAGACGCCATTAATTAATCCTAAAGATCTATTACTCTAAAGACCATTGCCCAGAAACCCGAAAATATAGTATTGGCACCGATCCCGTATTAACCGTGAAAACGGCAACGACAGATTATCGAAACTTTCGATTTTCGCGCTACGGATCGAGGAAGCACGGAAGTTTGTTGACGATCCCACGGCCCAAAACATAGACAGCTCGGCAAGAAGAAATCTATCATGTTCTAAATATCATTTTCGATAAACGTACCCCGTAGTGAGATTTATAGATTTAGTGGACTGTAAATGGTTTTAAAAGATTTATTTTGACTTAAAACAAAATAATTACAATACTTGCACATTTAATAGAATACACTTGCGATTAATAGAATATAAGGAATGAATCAACGCTGGGAAAATGAAAACCCAAATAGCTTAAAGAATTGAATCATGAATTGACTTATATAAAGGAATGATGAATTGCTTCACTTCCCAGCCATGTTCCAAACCTTTCACTTAAAGTAAATTACATCAAAAAGGGAATAAGCAAGCAGAAGCCCTGCTCGCATCACGTACATAAGAATATTTTGTCAACAACAACAGTTCATGTTTTCACACATCGTTTTCAAAAAAAGAAATCACAGGATCAGTGCTGCCATCTATGCACGCGGGCGGCTACTACAGGACGGAACATCCTCCGGGGCGGGCAGTAGCACAGTGACTTTAGAAATTGGCCTCTTGACATCACCAGAAGCAGTTTTGATGGAAACAACTCTTACACAGCCATCTGCTCCTGGGAAACACTGAATCACACGTCCAAGAAGCCACTTTAATGGAGGAAGTTGTGGCTCATGGATTGCCACCAAATCTCCAATCTGAAGATTCTGACGTTGGAGGCTCCAAGCCTTTGGTCTTTGCTGGAGTTGATTTAAGTAATCTCGAGACCATCGGTCCCAGAATTCAATTCGCATTTTTTGTAAAAGTTTCCATCTGTCACTTAAACTGATGGTGCAATTTGAAGTTTCAGGAATGTCCAGCAAAGAGCTGCCGATTATGAAATGCCCTGGTGTGAGAGCACTTAACTCCGAAGGGTCAGAAGACATAGGCACTAATGGTCGAGAGTTCAAACACGACTCAATTTGACAAAGCAAGGTTGACAGTTCTTCGAAATTGAGAACTGCAGATTTACTGGCTTTCACTAGTAAGTTTTTCGCGCTTTTCACGGCTGATTCCCAGATGCCTCCGAAGTTTGGTGAATATGGTGGGATAAAATGCCAATTTATCTCATGAAAGGATGAAAAATGCATTACTTCTTCGGATTTCAATTTGCAGAACAAAGTTTTCAGCTCATTGGAAAGTCCTACAAAGTTCTTTCCGTTGTCGGAATAAATATCCGAGGGTAAGCCTCTACGGCTGATGAAACGTGTCAAGCACGCGAGTAGAGCTTGAGTTGAAAGATCGGATACAGCCTCTAAGTGCACAGCTTTAGTACACATGCAGATGATAACACATATGTATGATTTCATTTTGGTTTTACGTCTGGTGAGATTTGGTTTGGTTGTGACTGGTCCACAGAAATCAATTCCTATTTTCTGAAAGCAACGTGATGGATTGATTCTTTCAGATGGTAAATCGGCCATAATCTGCTGGCAGGATGCAGCACGCAATTTTTTACAAAGAATACATCGGTGGATCACTTGCCTCACCTTGGATCGTCCGCTCGTAAACCAAAATTTTTGACGTATGAGAGCTAACGTTAACTGTGGACCTGCATGAAAATGCTTCTGATGGTAATACTGAATGATCAAATCCGTAATTAGGTTTTCCTTGGGTAGCAATATTGGATATTTTTGATCATGAGTCAGATTTTGCTGTCTGAACAGTCTTCCGCCTACTCTAAGGATGTTTGATTCGTCGAGAAAAACATTAAGAGTCAATAGCTTGCTTGAAGTAAGCAATGGTGATTTCTGTTGGAGTAATTTAATCTCGTTTGAAAATTCCTTCGTCTGCAACAGTCTAACTATGAGCAGGAGAGAAGACTTGATTTCATTGGCAGTCAAGTGTTCAGTGAGTCGTTCATTAGGGTGTCTACAGTTGTGCATGAATCTTAAACAATAGGCGATGACATTTATCCATTTGGTGTATGATGAGAACTTAAGCAGAAATTCAGGGATCTCTTTCTCTACCGCGGTATGGACCAACACCTCTTCGGCTCCATCAGAGAATGAATCTTGACTAAAGGGGGGATAAGAAGAATTATCCCACAATCTGGACGGGCCAGACCACCAAAGATCATGATGAAGCAATTTTTCAGGAAGGATTCCTCTGGAAGCGCAATCTGCCGGATTCCACTTTCCTGTAATGTGGTGCCACTGAGCCTTTGGAACTAGAGATTTGATTTTGTGCACGCGATTGGATACGAATTGGTTACCCTTCAGTGGTGGGGAATGAATCCAACATAGGGCAATTTGGGAATCTAACCAAAGATGGACATCTTCAAGGTTAATCGGTAGAGAATCCATCACTGTCAAGGTAAACTGTGATAATAATAATGCTGCTGAAAGTTCAAGCCTAGGCAAAGTGACCATAGATAATGGAGCCACCTTTGTCTTTGCAGCTAAGAGATGAAAGGTATTACCAAAGGGACTTAGTTTTACCAGATTGAGGACTGCTGCATATGCCTTCAGCGATGCATTAGCAAATCCATGCAACTGAATTTGAGTAGTTGCTCTTTCATCCATACTTATAAACCTCGGAATTCTAATGGCTTTCAGACAATCAATTTGATTTAAAAAACTTTCCCATACCTTAAAAATTTCTGGAGGTATTTCATCTTCCCAAGACAACTTATCTTTCCAAAGTCCTTGCATTAAGATTTTGAGTATGACTGTAGATGGTGACAATAGACCTAACCGATAGAATGTTCTCGCTATGTGTAGCTGTATCGTGTCTTCAGAAGAATTCCATGTTAGACCTAATAATTTTACAACCTGTTCATTTTCAATTTTCCTGTTTGAATGGATGAGTCTTCTTTCTTCTGTTACATGTTCAATTGCTTCTGGACAGTTTGAAGCCCATTTTCTCAGTGTAAATCCGCCACTTTCCATAATCCGATTTATTTCGTAGACGAGTCTTGATGCCTCCTTGGGCGAAGAAGCGCCACACAAGAGATCATCCATGTAGAAGTTCTCCCTAATTATCTCAGAAATGCGGGGATTTTCTGTCTGGGAGTCTTCAGCGAGTTTATGGAGAGTTTTAATCGCCAAGTAAGGAGCACAAGCTGTCCCGTAGGTGACAGTGCGCAAACGATATGTGGAGATCGGTTGTTGCTCTTCAAATCTCCAAACTATTCTTTGGTAATCTCTGTGGGAAGCAGTTACCAGAATCTGGCGGAACATTTTCTCGACATCTGCTGACAAGGCTATTCGATATGATCGAAAGTTTATGAGGATCTTGAATATCTCTGGGAGTAGCTTAGGACCGACCTCAAGGAAATCATTTAGGGAACTTCCACTGGAATCTTTACTGGATGCATCGAAAACAACACGAAGCTTTGTTGTTAGGCTTTCCTCTCTTAAAACACCGTGATGAGGTAGGAAAGCTTGATTTGGAACCTCTTCTTCATCTTCTGGGACGATTTCCATATGGTTTAGTGAGAGGTATTCTTTCATGAATTCACAGTACTTCGTTTTGAATTCTGGGTTCTTTCTGAATTTTGCTTCTAAATATTGGAAGCGCTTCAAAGCTTGAAATTTGGAATCGCCGAGAACCGGAATAGATTTGAATGGTAAGTTCACAACGTATCTTCCAGTACAGTCTCTCTTCACATTTTTTTTAAATTTGTCATTTACCGGATCAATGAGGGGGCCTCCCCACAGCGACCCTGAGTGAGATTTGCGAGTTATGTGTGCCCAACAACGGCCTGGAGTCTATTGGGTACACAAGGCGATTGCTTTGCTTAACTAGCGTTTATTCTCAAACGGATTTTCTGTCGCAACCTATCGGCACCTCCACGTGGTGGCCCCTGGGAGATCTGCGGATCTGCAAACGCCGAAGGTGTGGGGATTGAGTTTTTCTCTCTTCTCGAACTTGATATAAGTTCAGGGCGGCAACTCGCTGACCATGTGTCAGGTGAAGGCCATAGATCCTCTCCTCGGAGAGGCTGAAGAGAGAATGCGCATAGCGCAAACCAGAGTGCAAAACATACTTTGCGCCTATAGCGGCTCATTAGAGCGCAGACGGACCATGAATGAAGAGCTCAATATGCTCGTTAACATTCTAAGAGATCAGCAAGCCCATATCCAGTACTTATCTGGACAGTTAGCCCAGGCTAACAAGCAAACTTATGCGAACATCGTAAGTAATGGGCAAGCGATCGGACCCGCCCCTAGGGGCGGGTCAAAGACCAAGTCAACCAAGATGACTATGGCTGATAAAGAGCGTCACGTGGTGACTGTGTATCCTAAGAAGGAGCAAGCCTCCGAGGATACAAGGAATGAAATTCAGTCACACATAGACCCTACCAGGCTGAAAGTGGGCATCACAATGATGCGGAAAATCAGTAAGGGTGGGGTCATTATTGGCACGGACACTCAAGAGAGCCTGGACAAGCTCGTAGAGGAGTTCAAAAAGATCGATGAACTCCATGGCAGTTATGAAGCTACTAAGCCGATGAAAAGAAATCCGCAACTCATAATATACGGAGTTGCGGAAAAAATGACTGATAAACTGCTCATTGATAAGCTGAAAGAGCAAAACCAGGAATTGGCGGAGAGCGAGATAAGCATTGTAGCTAGCTACAAGGCTAAATATGGACAAAACTGGATATTGAGCATCAATGGAGAAGCCTACTCAAGACTGAGAGGCGTGTGCAAGCTCAAGCTAGGTTGGCAAAGGTACTCATATAGGGAGTACATAAGGCCAAGAGTGTGTTATAACTGTTGGCAATATGGACATATAGCCAAAGCGTGCAATGCCGATAGGGTGTGTAAAAACTGTGGCAGTACGGGCCACTGTTACAGTGACTGCAAAGCCAGAACCAGATGCGTGAATTGTCATAAGAACAATAAGAAAAATAGCACAAAGAAGGAGACCTCACACATACCCACCGCTAATTCATGCTCGATATATAGAGCAGAGGTGGAGCGAATCGCTCGAAGAACCAACTATGGAGAGTAACACTCCAAGTTGTAAGTTTGTGCACTTGAATGTCAACAAAACGCATCTGGCTTCAAAGGAACTGGGTGAGGATGCCGTAGCCCAGGACCTTGACGTCCTCTCGATCTCGGAACCGTACTATTCCAGAGAGGACGAGCATGTCACTGGCATACCGAACACGTACGCAGTAATAGCACACAGCTGCAGCCCCAAGGCTGCCCTAGCAATAAAGAGGAGGCACAAGATGCTCAATCTGATAGTGACGGAGTACTTGGTAGCAGTCCGAGTTCAGCTACTAGGGGAATGGTATAACGTTATCACAGTCTATCTACCCCCCTCACCCAGGGGGGATGACGATAGAACGGAGCCCCAAATGAGTTATCTCAGGTCCATCCTGGACAATACTGACAATAAGTCAATTATTATGGGCGACTTCAATGCGAAGTCTTCTGTCTGGGGCCCTAGGCCTACTAATGAAAGGGGTATTACGATCTTGAGCATGGTGGCGCACTACGGTGCACACATCCTAAACGACCCAAACAGCCCCCCAACCTATAACGGACCGTTTGGGATGGGCTGGGTCGACCTCGCGATAACCATTAGTATCGATGAGGAAAGGATCTCCAACTGGAGAGTCTCAGATGACTTTGTGCTGACGGACCACAATGGGATTCTGTTTGAGTTAAGTGGCCTTGACACAGGCCACAGACAGCCCAAAAATCTTAAATGGGACATTAGATCCATGAAGTGGATGGAGTTCAGAGCTGAACTCCGAAAGGAGGCTAATGCTCTCAGAGAAACGGTGGAGGCCCTCGATCCCGAGGAGGCAGTCATGAACATCAATGACAAGCTACACGAAATGTGTAGCAAGCACAGTAAGAGGAAGGGCTGTCTGAAAAGGAATGCCTATTGGTGGTCTCCAAGCTTGGCGACTCATCGCAAAAAGGTCAGAGCTCTCAGGAGGAGGGCTCAAAAGATCAGTGATCCCCAAGAAAGGGCCCAGAACATGGAGATCTTCAAAAGGGAAAGAGCATCCTATAGGCGAGCCAAACTGGCGGCCAAAAGGAAGTCGTTCCGAGATTTTCTCGAAGGGGTGACGTCCAAAGACATATTTGGCAATGTGACGTTTACAGTTCCTAAGAGTGGCAGAGGGGATTGCGCCAAGGAACTCAAAAAGTCGGATGGAGACTTAACGCATGACGAGTGTGAAGTGGAGTTAATATTGGCTCAACACCACTTCAAGAACATTGATAATGTTCATTATCCCAGAGCCGCTGTCCAAGAGGCTCATGATCTCATCACGATCGATGAGATCGACTTAAATTTGGACAACATGGCTAAGGGGAAGGCTCCGGGATTCGATGGGCTCACGCTCTCGATTGTGGAGGAATTGCACCAAGTGGACGCCTGGCTACTGGGCAACCTGTATAATAAGTGCCTGAAAATGATGAAGTTCCCTAACATCTGGAAAAAAGCGAAGGTGGTTTATTTCCCCAAAGAGGGAAAAGATCCAACTATGCCGAACGCATACCGTCCTATCTGCCTCCTCCCAGTTATGGGGAAGGTGCTGGACAAGTTGATCACAAACAGACTTGTGGAGTTCCTAGAGTCGAACGGGGTACTCTCGAAAGAGCAGTATGGCTTCCGGAGAAATAGGAGCACTAACGATGCCCTAAAAAGGGTACTTGGGATCAAGAACCCTTGGGCCGAAAACAAGCGGAACAAGCTGTTTACTTGTATGATCACGCTCGACATACAAAACGCCTTTAACTCTATCAACCCGATACGTGTGATAGAGGCCATAATGAGCTTAAATATGGAAATGAATCTCAAGTACCTAATTGTCGATTATCTCCGAGACCGCAGCATAAAGCTGGGTCAAGGGGAGTGGAAGTATAACGTGGGAGTGCCCCAAGGTTCCTCCTTGGGACCCATTCTCTGGCTTTTAGTGATCAACGAAATCCTCAAGGCAGAAGAGGACAACGAGGATTTCCACATTCAAGCATTCGCTGATGACTTGGTCATCCTCATCAGTAGTAAGGCCGTGTACAGGTTCACAGATCTGGCTAGCAGAGCGCTGGCCAGGTGCGAAAGTTGGGCAAACCACAATGAACTGAAGTTCAATATTGGCAAGTGCAACTTCACGGTTGTGGGACCGAGCACAAGAAATCTAAGGTGACCAACCCTAAAGCTGTGTGGCCAAAGTATCAAGTATGAGAAGGAGGTGAAGTATTTGGGGGTTATCATTGATAACCAACTCAACTTCAACGCCCACCTTGAGAACGCCAAGGAAAGGGCTCTGGCGGTCATGCACAAGCTCCTGAGATACTCCAGGAAGACTTGGGGCATTAAACCACTCGTTGCAAAGGAGATCTACCAGCTAGTCGTTGAAAAGGTCTTGCTTTACGGAGTGCCGTCGTGGTACAACACCACAAGGAGACTCAATGACAAGCTTTTGCAGATCCAAAGACCGTTTCTGCTGCTCTTGACAAAGTGCTACAAAACAGTAGCTACGGACACACTCGCCGTCCTGGCGGGGTGTTTGCCTCTGGACATCAGAGCCAAAATGGAGAGGACTATTCACCTGATCCATAATGAGAACGGAGCGTATGACCTTAGCGGTCTTAAGCTCGATGGGGAAAGCTGCGAAGTGAGAAACTTCGATATCCATTCCATCAAGGATATCAGCAGCATTGACTGGTCGACCAATCTAGAGCCAGGGTGTAGTACACAGTACTACACAGACGGGTCAAAGATGGAAGGCAAAGTCGGATCAGGAGTTGTCAAGTATGACAACAATGTAAGGCTCTATGACCTAATGGAGAGGAACTCAGATCACAGCTCCTCTTATCAGGCTGAGTTAAGAGCGATAGAGATGGTAATAGAGGATGCAATAAGGTCGCGAACCGACGAGTTCGATGTCTTCACGGATTCCATGAGCGCACTACAGGCGCTCAGAGCAAAGAGCTTTAAATGTCGGCTGGTGGAAAACCTAAAAAGGAGTATCACTATAAACGGCTTATATATTACTTGGCACTGGGTGAAAGCCCATGCCGGTAATAGCAACAACGAAGAGGTGGATGAGATCGCCAAAAGAGCGACTCAGCTTCCCACCATCAATAACGACTATAAGCTGACGACTATAAGCGGAATGAGTCCACCAAAGGCAGGCGGACGCAGGAGATATTCCAGAAAGTCAGCTTGGATAGAGTCCAATGTGACTTCCTGAGGAACCAGGCGATCACTGGGCACGGCAGCTTTGGCCAGTATCAGGCCAAATTCTTCGGGAAGTCGGACAGATGCAGTTGTGGTGAGATCCAGACAGTCGAGCACTGTCTATTCGATTGCAGAAACTTTGCTGACTTGCGTGCCGACCTGCCAGGGAATGCAAGTCAATGGACAAAGTACAAGTTATATAACGATTACTACTTTGGCAAAGTAGTAAACAAAATCGTTAAAAGGCTTATGGACGAACACGTCCAATTGCCATAGAACTATTTTCAATGTATGTTTATGTTTGCTGTATGTATTTATTAATAAAGTCTGTGTTGTGATGTGATGTAGCGAAAAAGTCGTTCTGCAGGCGGTTGGCCAGGTGGAGTGACTCGGTAAAGTTGCATATGTGCTGAGTGTCGGAGCTTGGGATGTGCTCCCTCGCGGCGGCCAGTCTTCATAAACTCTGAGTTGGATGCCTTCAAGGTGGGACGACGCTAAGCTTACGCTTACCGGATCAATGACTGATGATTCTGGAACTGATTCCATTTGCCAAAAAATCTGTAGTGAAGAATTGAGTTCGCTGTCGATTATAGAATGACAACTGAAAATCTCTTCCCTTACTGGCATTGAATAGATGGGGCCAGATAGCAACCATCCTAGCTTAGATTTCATAGCACAAGGCGTTCCCTTTGGACCAATGATTTTCTCACCAGAAATAATTTGGATGAACAAGTCTGCTCCAATCAAAACTTCAACAGGAGATGAGATGTGAAAGTTCGGATCAGCAAGGACAAGTCCCTCCAAATGAGGCCACTTAGTGACTTCCATCCGAAAATTGGGTAGGTTCATGGTAATGTTTTTGACGACCAGAGCATTCATCTCAAATGATTCGTCACAGGAGTGTGAATATATCGTCATATTAGTCTCTTTCAAGGATGTTTCTGCAACGGAATTAGTGATTCCTCGAATAATGTGATTTGTATTTCTCACTTTTAAATTAAGTCTTGTTGCCAATGTGGAAGAAATCATGCACCTCTGCGAGCCACTATCTATCAGTGCACGACAAGTAATTAAGTTCTGATTTGAAGATTTGATTTTGATCAATGCGGTGCTTAACAAGGTTGTCACTGCTTTTATATGGTTAACAAGGCATGGACTTTCCACTTCGTTTACCTGATTTGAATTACTAGCAGTTTCAATATTTTGAATAGGTTTTGGACGATGGAGAAGGGTGTGATGATTTTTATTACAATTTTCTGACTTACACCTAATAGTAATTAAGCATTTTGAGGCCAAATGATTACCTCTTAAACAATTAATGCAAAGCTTATTAGTTTTGACAATTCCCATCGTTGATCCAATGACATCCCTAGGAAATCTGGACATCTGTACAATGCATGCGAGTTTTTACAAATGATGCAAACTGGTAGTTTCGAAGCTGACGCGGTGTTACAAAAGGTGGTCCTTTTTTGAGGTTTGAAATCACCTTTACTAGTTGTTTCTACTTTGAAACAGGAATCTTTTACATTTTGAAGACTTCTCGCGTGATGTTCCAAAAAGGCCGAAAATTCCGCAAAGGTTGGAAATTTTCCCTTTTCAGTTTTCAATTCCCACTGAGTACGCATATTGCTATCGAGCTTATTTTGAATTGTATAGATCAGAATCAAGTCTACCAATTCATTACATTTAAACCCCAATATATCAAGATTACGTATTGCTTCATTGCACCTGTCCAGGATTTCCAAAAGAGATTTACCATTACAAACTTTGGGGGATTTAATGTTAAAAATTTTACTCAATTGATTATTAGCCAAGAGTTTGTTATCATCGTATCTAGATACTAAAGTTTCCCAAGCTTGTCTGTAGAAGTCCCCAGAAACAGGAAAACCCTTAATCAGTTTTGCTGCGTCCGACTTTACTGATGCAACTAAATACTGGAATTTCGAAAGTGAGGACAGATTTTTATTTGAATCAATTGTCGCAGAAAATATTTCCTTAAACGTAATCCAATCATCAAGGTTTCCGCCAAAAATTGGAATTTCAAATTTTGGAAGGCGAATATTTTGCGTTTCATTCGAAACTGATTTATCAATGAACTCGGAAGCCGAATTTTCATTAGTACTTCTACTAATAAATCCTTCTATATCGGCACAAGCAATAATTGCTTTCTCATTTGCATTTGTGTATTCATTATAAAAAAGATCATTTTCATCGATTAATTCAAATATTAACTCTTCCAAAGATTCTATCAAATTACACAGTTTTGTTTTTATTTCTTTCAAAATAAATGATTTACCCTCCTTGATTAAATCATCAACACGATTAACGTATCTGTCAATTTCCTTGATAATGAAATGAAACCTCGTTTCAATCTTTGAATCTTTCTTACCCTTAGCCATATCGAAATCAGAACATCAAAATGTCTCATATACAAAATTCCACGAATCGAAAATAGCACGTCAACAATTTTACGCGAATGCTAAAATGCCAAAAATGAAAAATAACAAATGCTAGAAATAAGAATTAAAACATTGCATTTACGTTTGCCTACCGGAAAAGAGTTGGCAAGTAGCCAAAACACTTGCGAGAACGCGGGAATCAACTTTATCCAATATGGCGAACCGAAACGAGCGAGGGATTGAGACACATAATTAAAGATTCTCTACTGTCACTCCGGGTCGATTAGGACCAAAACTATGTGAGATTTATAGATTTAGTGGACTGTAAATGGTTTTAAAAGATTTATTTTGACTTAAAACAAAATAATTACAATACTTGCACATTTAATAGAATACACTTGCGATTAATGGAATATAAGGAATGAATCAACGCTGGGAAAATTAAAACCCAAATAGCTTAAAGAATTGAATCATGAATTGACTTACATAAAGGAATGATGAATTGCTTCACTTCCCAGCCATGTTCCAAACCTTTCACTTAAAGTAAATTACATCAAAAAGGGAATAAGCAAGCAGAAGCCCTGCTCGTATCACGTACATAAGAATATTTTGTCAACAACAACAGTTCATGTTTTCACACATCGTTTTCAAAAAAAGAAATCACAGGATCAGTGCTGCCATCTATGCACGCGGGCGGCTACTACAGGACGGAACACCCGTAAACTAAAGGCTAATCAAGGAATCGATGGGCTAATTTGGGATTATAGTTATTACTAATGCAACAATTTTTGGCAGCATGCTAATGTTATCTGCAAATAAATGAGGTACAGAAAATAGTTAAAGGAGTTTTAAAAGAAGTCGAAACTTATTATGATAAACACAATGAAAAGACAATTTCTAAATTCCACTTACGAAGTCTAGGTATTGAACGGACCAAATTCACGGTTTTTTTAATAATTGTACATTGCATAAATTGATTACTATTACAGTTGGCTGTCTGTTTAACGGCGCTCTACTTAACGACGATCTCTATTTAAAGACGATATTTCCCAGTCTCGGCCCCTCCGACGTTATGGGAAATGTTATTTTTTCACAAATTCTGTTTAAGGGCGATCTCTACTTAAGGACGGTTTTTCACGGTCTCTTGAAAGTCGTTAAACAGAGAGCCAACTGTATTTAGGTTTTTAAAATATTCGTTATGGATAGTTATCATCATTTCCGCTATCTTGCAGATTAATGAAATATGCACCGATATGTAAATAATACGACCGAAGTCAGTAGAAATACAGATTTAAAGACATCCGTGGAATTATTCTCATAAATATTGAAACAAACACGGTAACGTTGCAACAACTGAGCAACAACATGGCGCATTTGTCGATCTGTAGTACAAGAGCTCTCCGCATAGCCGATACACTGCGAACACACATTCGCGAAACAGAGAGCGAAGTGTAGGGGAAAGCAGTGATTTATTGGTCCCGTCGCACAGAGGAAGTTTTATGGCTTCCCTCGTCTTTATCACTGGAGTCAGTTTCTTCTTCAGATTACGATTGATGGTCATTTTATCCCGTAAGCATTTTGTCTCTTCCTCAAAACTCAAATATAGTGACTTGACAGTAAATAAACCCTCTATGGTGTTGCGACAAACCTATAACACCAGTACGCGCGCCGGGCCTGAGAGGCCCGAGGAACCAGTTTTCGACCGGAAAAGAGGTAGAAAAATGCTTCAAATTCCAGAATCTGAAAGAATGGGACTTAATGGGCAGCTACACAAGGAATTGCTTATTTCTGAAAAACAGGGGTGTTTTTAGGGTCATTCCATTTTGCCCTAAACGCGTGTTTCCTCGCCTTAAAGCGCGTTTCGGCGAGTTAAGGGCTATCCGCTCCCCGATTCCAGCGATTATGATTCCATTATTTAATTGAGGGGCCGACTCCAATTTTGATTGAATTCGGGAAGCCGAAACATAGGTGCTTCAGCCTTTCGCGACCTCTGAGACGCGGTCGCATCTCCAGTGAATCATTTCGAGGAATATCAGAACGGCCATGGCTTCTAGGATGCAATTTGCATCTTATTTTTTTATCTAGATAGGTAATAATAAGTGAGAGACTTAGTCCTGCTCAAGGATGATCGCTTTCCATCTCTAAAATGGAAAATGGGACGCTTGACAAAACTTTTCCCTTGAGCTGATGGTTCCGTTAGAGGGGCTGCAGTCAAGACCTTGGACGGAATATTAAGGCTGCTATGCACTTAGAAAAAAATTGTATTTCCCTTTTCCTCCTCTTGCAGACTCTTGTGGTGGGAGGAGTCCAGTTGACAGTTCGAGAATTCCACCGCCCTTAGGATTGACATTTTGAGGGATTGTAATGGCTCTCTCTCTATAGGGGGTTAAGCACTGCCCTCCCAGATTTTTATTTAAAATATATATTTGTGAACTATTTACAGGTACATAAATGCTGATAATCAAATAAAATTGGTATTGTCAGATAGCCTGAACTTTTCAGCAAAGCGCTACAGGATTCATTTTATAAATTTCGTCCACCGAAGGAATTTATGAGTGTTTAAAACACACTATACCCGATTGTCCCCCGAATAATTTAAATTTTAAAATATTAATTGCTTTAAAAAAGCGAAAAATGTACACAAATGTAAAATTTCTTTCTCTATGACGGAGTACAATTATTTTTTAAAAATCTTTGAATCAAAGTCGGCAATCCGTGGACAAATTTTCTCCATAGGTTAACATTGAGGGGAGCGAATCCAATGCGGTTAGTAAATAGCAGCCTTAAAGAGAGCAACTGGTAAACTTTGCCCTTTACCAGTGGACTCTGGACAGTGAAACTTTATGTTAATTTTTCCTTTTCTATATTTATGTATTGCTAGTGTAGTCTTGATTTTCTTTTTATTTTGTGTTTAGATTAAATCTGTTTATGTCTGTTGAAACCCTTGGCACTTTCAAGGCCGGGGGTAATGTTCGGGAACGCACTAGTACTTTTTCGCCATGCTGCTCCTTTTATGCAAATTTGTGAAAGCGATGGCAGCGCCATTACAAAGGATTGACTACAGATGCAGCAGTAGTGAGTCCAGAGGTGATGTAGTTGTTGCTTATCTGCGCATCGTAAATAAACAGTGGTATTTCGACGGAAGTTTGTGTTTATTTTTATTTTTTTCCCTACTGCAGTCCATTCAAGCGCATCGCATATAAATGAAATAGTCAAAATGAAGGCATTCAGTCTTTTTAGTAAGAAAAAATTTCCCGTCTGTCTAGTGTTATAAACTTTGGAATTTTGTGGAGGCGGGATGGACACGCCTCTTTTTGAGTGTCATGAAATCAAATTTATGTCATAATGTAATGCAAAATTATACAGACCCCAGCGTATCCACCTGCCTTGGACCAAGATTTCGTCCTTGTTATAAACTACTTAGCGAGGCATAGCCCATACGTATGCTAGAGGAAGGAGCATTCAAAATTGGGAATTTCCCTAAATTTTCATAGTCACTAACATGTGAAGTCCAACAACGGAGAGAACTGTAGTGTATAAACTGCAGGCGTGTAGAGGTCGCACATTTACTTCAACTACAACCGTCTGACGTCAGCTTGGGAAGCGCCGGTCAGACTTTAAAAACTGCTTAACGGCGAATACTAGCAGTACTTGATCTTATTAAAAATCTTGCCGATGACGACCCTGCTGACCCAGCTAACAAGAAATGACCCTGTGTCATTCTTCCTCGTAACTTTTAATTGTGTGTTGTCCCGTTCTTTGACCGCCCATTGTCTTTTTCCTCCATGTTTTACCTTTACTTGTACTATGGGAGCTTTTTCTTTTCCCCACTATCTATTTTCCTTCCTACTTCCTTTTTTGACTGATCACTGAAGTTTTGTGCATTTCTATATCATCCTACAGTTGAAGGGCCCTGCCCATGTACTGTAGTGGACACATTTTCTCCATATTTTTACCACTACTCTTCCTGAAGCAGCACTTCGTGTGTACTGTGAAGAATGTTCGGAGCGTGAAACAATAGTTACTTACAGTATGTTTATACTTTGTATTAAGCTACGTTAATTTTGTTTACTAAGGTTATGTAATAAATAAAACGAATTAATTTGCTTCATTGATTCGGAGTCAATGGGAAGTTATTTTAACCTCCCAGGTGTGACGGAGGTAAACGTTTTTGCATTGGTGCAACATGTCTTCTGATAATTGACATGTCCCAAGCGTGATTTTAACATTACTTAAGGGGGTCCGGGACACATTTTGAATTTTTTTTTATTTATTGAGTTAAAATTTTGAATTTTTTATGATGGTTAACCATATAATTTGTAAACAAAATCACATTATAAAACTTAACAAAAAGTTTTTAAAAAATTTTAAAATTAAAAATTTTTAATAAAAGTGGAGTAATTTAAAATCGTTATAACTCGAAATATTATTTGTCGAATTTCAAAATTTTTTCATTTAAATAAACAGAAATATATAAATTGTAATTTTGATTTAGCATTTTTAAAAATTTTTTTTTTATTTTAAAGAAATTAAAAATATTCAGATTAAAAATTACAAAAAAAATTATGTACATTGTTTTTAAAAAATCATATTTTCAAAAGTAAATATTTTTCAAATTTGCTTAATCAAAATTAAAATAAAATAGCTGAAAAAGACATGTTCTAGGTTTCAACCATTTATCTTTAACGGTTCTTGACTTATAACAATTTGAAGACGAGAAATGGGGAAAAACACGTCATGCAGAAAAACGCACTTACAAGTTTAAACAACAATTGCCTAATATTAGAATGTTGGAAAAAATAATAATAATTTATCCTGTTCTAATTTTGATAGAAACATGATTTAAACGTCATTTTAAGCGTTAAATTTCCAAACAATTTTTGATGCAATAAAAATTTTTTCGAAAATTCGAACAATTGTGTGTCCTGGACCCCCTTAATAAGTTAATAGTTTATTCATTACAAACCTTTAAAAAGACCATCAAATTAGCCCACAAACGATCAGAACTATTATTTTCATAAAAAATCAGTTATGTGAAAAAAAAACTTACTTTTACCGTTCCCTGTTTAGGTAATCTGACATAACAATCTGGCAATAACCAGCATTTTTTGGTTACATTTTCTAATGCAAGGATGGTAATCAAAGGCATAAAAGATTTTTTCGCTTTTAACATACGAGTATAACAATTACTATGTATGTAAACATATCTTAATTTTTTTTCAAATTTTCAAATATAAAATCCAACCCATGCTCATGTGTTGAACAAACTGCTTTGTTTGTGGAATTTCTCAGACTTTATACAATGGAAAAAATTTAAAAAGTCTTTAGAAGTTACGAGAGAATTTTCTTATAAAACATTTTATCACTTTAAACTTAAAAAAATATAGTTTTCAGACTAATCTTTAGTCTTGTGGAAATATTTTTGGAATTTTCTCTCAGACAAAAACCCTGGAGTCAGTGCTATGGAAATAGAACAAAGAGTGTTCTACAAAATTTTAGAGAGGTATTTTTAAAAAACCAAATTACTTTGCAAAGAATTTTGAAACACTTTTTCAAAGTCCTCTATAGTCTTGAAGACTTTTAAAAGGGTGTGAGTTCTAAATTATGTGAGTTTATAGACTTAAAGTCCGAGATATGTACGCTCATGTACGGTACTCAGACGGTACTCAGACACGACACATCTTAAAAGTTGTAATATTTGGACTTTGAATATCGCACAAACGAGCAAATTGTGTTCTTTGATTCTGAAATATCTGCAGACTTTTAAAGGAAACATATACGTCTCCAGCTTATACAAAGCGCAGCCATTGATTTCCAGGATTGATCTAATAACTTCAGAAAATATTACATGAAATACATACCCATTTAATATGTTTCGATGTAACTCCCACTTGCCGTAATGCACTTCTGTGCTCGGCTGTATAAGTTTCGGAAACAACTTTTAAAGTCCTCTTTTGGAATGCTCTTTAATGTGGACGTCGCCGTTTTCATGGTGGCTTCAACATCCTCAAATCCTGTTACCTTCGGCAAATCTTTCATTTTTGGAAGCAAGAAAAAGTCTGGCGGTGCTAAGTTCGGAGAGTTTGGAGGATGCCGCATCTCCGCGACCTCATGGCTGAGCCAATTTGCTGAAGATGACAAGATTTGAGGATGTCAAAACCATCAAGAAAACGGTGACGTCCACATTAAAGAGCACTCCGAAAGAGGACTTTAAAAGTTGTTTCCGAAACTTATACAGCCGAGCACAGAAGTGCATTACGGCAGGTGGGAGTTACTTCGAAACATATTAAATGGGTATGTACTTCATGTAATATTTTCTGGAGTTATTTGATCAGTCCTGGAAATTAATGACCGCACCTTGTAATATAGAAGTATAGAAGAAATATAGTATAAGTATAGAAGAAAGATAGAATTTCTGTAATTATACAGATGGTCGAAAGATCACCTGCTTCATACTTTTGAAGGACGATTTTTTGCCTCTTATATTACCACAGATATATTGTGATAGAATAGAAATCTTCAGCAAATTTACTGCAATAATTAAAACTCCGGTACCGTTAAATTAACATTTCAATTTCCTCAAAATAGCTGCAAGTGATGTTAGACATTTAATTACTGATACTGATTTAATCTAATAGTTTCTATAGCCATTTCACCAAGTTAAGATTCTAAAAACAAATGTTCGTAACAATTATGTAATAAAACATGACTGAAAAGCTTATTTTAATAGTTTCCGTGGCAAAGGTGAATTAACTTTTCCAGACAAGAAAGAAATTCAGTCTAGACTGAAAACTATAATCTCCTTTTAAATATGTCTATGTCAGATGCTTTTCTGGCGCATGTTTTGAAAGGAAAAACTGAGATAATTTAGTATTTATCTGAAATAAAATAGATTTTATATTTTTATTAAACGTTAATGGAAATGTAGCACAGATTATCGCTGGCTGAATTTTTTATACGAATATTATTTTATAGTGGATCTTTAGTAATTTGAAAATATATTGACACCATTTCTTTTATAAACATGTTGAAAACCATTATATATACACATTTATTTTTCTTTTTCGTGCTATAAGGGCAGAAAGAGCATTTCGACAATCAAAATAGAGTGATTTTGTTGAAATATTTATGATCATGTATATTTATGATCAGAATACATATATGTGCAAAATATTTATATACCAGTAAATACATACATCTATATATTTAAGTCGCTAAGCCGACTCTTTGGGAAGTCCGTGAGAGGAAACTACTGCATCCATTTACTTCATTTTGATCTTAAACGAAATTTTGTAATCTGTAGATTTGTCAAATTTGGTTTTAGTAACCGCATTCTCTATTAATGAGCGATAGTTTACAATTGAAAATTGATTTCTGCGCATGCATAAATCTGGCTTTAGAAACCCACTGTTTCTGCGCATGCTCAGTGACATGTTTAAACGCTAAACACGTGTGATAGCGTGGGAATAGCGCTTTCGAGAATGTACCAGGAGTGAAACTCTGGTCAAAAAAGGGTTTGGTCTCCAAACGGTTTGTGGGGATGAAAAGACAATTTCATGCGAGGTCCCGCTTGGCGCGACCGGTTTGACAGCGCCTTTGGGCATGTCGCCGGGCTGTGGAAAAATGCTCCTCGCCGGAAGGGTTGACGTCACCAGGAACCAGTTCATCGAGGGAGCAAGGTTTTAAAAAGGGACTGCGTGCTCTTGACATGGGCTTTTTCTCAGAGAATTTGAGAGGCGTTGGTCGCCGGACTTTGAGAGGACTGACGTGATCTCGTCAGCGGGCCACGTGGATCGACAGGACGGTCGAAGCGTGAGCGTTGCTTTCGGCTGTGGGCCGTGTAAACCGCAAGGCAGTTTGCATTTGCGTATGGTGATATTTATGTACAGTTGCATTTCTGTGTGAACCTTTCCAGAAAAGAATAAAGTGTTTTCGAAACACTAAACCCCGCTTCTCGAGTCATTTTCTTTGGTTGTGGAAATAGTCTCGGCCAGTCAAAGCCGGGACAGTTAGCAGGTGATCGCCCGGGGCACAGCAGTGAAGCGTCTTCGCCTTGGAGCCATCGCACACGTTTATTCCGATTTGTCTCACTAGATCTGTCTCTGCCATTTTTATGTTTATGATAATTATGTTTGTGAAGTACTTGATTAAACCTGACGGAAATAGTTTATTTCGCGCTGTTTAATTGGCGATAATTTACAATTAAAAAAATTGATTTCTGCCCATGCTCAGTGGCATTGTTAAATCTGGCTTTAGATACTCACTAAGCACGAACCGTTTAAAAACATTAATTTGTTTTTGCGCATTATTATGATTTTCAACATTTGACAATGATGTGTTGAGTATAATTTGTGTATTAATGCATTTATTTACTATCTAGCCGTCATGTTTTGACGGGTACCAACTAGTTATATTTATATTTAAAGTGAACTGGAAGAATTATTTTTAAAATTTAGTTTATTGCGGCAATTTAATTAGTTTCAAAAACTTGCTATATGTGTGATAGTATATGTATTTTCTAAAAACCTGTTGAATTTATCTCTTTCAAGTTTTGTATAGGAACATAAAATATATCAATTGATAATAATACGAAGAAATTTTGCTTATAGATTAGAAAAAAATTAATTAAAAAATTTGTTAGTGGAAACTTCAAAAGAGATAAAAATTTTAATTACATATTTTTTGCTATCTTCAATTTCACTGCAGTTTCACTACACCTAGACCCAAAATACTCAGTATTATTGTTGACTGATATATTTTGTGTTGTCATATCCAATTTGGAAGAGATAAATTCTATAAAATTTTAGAAAAGTGTACCTAACTGATATTGTATTTATTTGAAATAGATTTTATATTTTTATTAAACGTTAGAGGAAATGTAGCACAAATTATGGGTAGCAGAATTTGTTTACAAGAAGATTATTTTACAGGGGCATCGTTAGTAACTGTTTTTATGTACAGTTTTTTTTAAAAATTTGTTGAATTTATCTCTTCCAAATTTTGTAGTGTAACATAAAATATATTAATTGATAATAATACGACGTATTTTGTTTATAGGTTAACAAAAATATAAATAGTTTATTAGTGGAAACTTAAAAAGACATACAAATTTTAATTTCATATTTTTGTTATTTTCAATTTCACTACAATTTCAATACACTGACAAGCAAAATACTCAGTATTATTGTTGACCGATATTATTTTATGTTATATCAGTCAGCATAAAATAATATCAGTCAGCATGGTCTGTGGTTGTCGAGATGGTCTGTGTGCGCATAAACGTGAATCTGATCTATATAGTGATATTTTGATGATGTAAGTAAGTATTATAAATAAGGATATCTTGTATATTTGTCCGATGAGATCTTCATTAGCTCATTATTTCCAAATTTCCGATTAATCATTATCATCAGATTAATGTCACTATTTCTATAGAATACATGCGCCAAACTTTATGGTGAGCATAGGCAAACAAGAGTTTTCCTGTAGACAACTTATGTGACGTCATTGGGAGCAGGTGACACATTTAGCGATAGATTATTTTGCCTTTGTACGGACTTTATAACGCATAGTTGACTTGCTTTATATCGATGCTGTTTAGATTTGTCCTATTATTCTATAAGGGAACATCAATATATTTCATAACTCATGAATAACAGTGTGAAAGGCTCAAGCCATTTTAACATACAAGTGTTTATTTATTAATGTTTTTGCAGTAATACTTTTCACACAGTCTTTCAGTCAAGACAGGGAGGTAATTATTCATTCTTGTAATATGAATTTTATGAAAAAAATAGATTAAATACACGTGATATAAACAAATATAAAAATGAATTGATGAGTGCAGTTTTTTTAACGTAGGATTACGTTCCTCCATAACAGTCCTTTGAAGAAACAATTTCAGACTCGGTGCAAAACTGTCCGTCCATCCGTTCTCGCTATTTATAATTTTGGCAGCTTGAAAACCCCGTCTGTATCGCTTCGACAAGCAGTAAACAGTTAAACAGAAAAGTACCAGAATGCTTCAAAATTTTGATATACATATATGTACATATAAACATTCGCATATATATATATATATATATATATATATATATATATATAGAGAGAGAGAGAGAGATACATAACACATAAATATATACATACAAAAGAGGTAAGCCAAGATAAGTAATCCTACGTTGATAACCCGTCGTAGCATCGTTAGAAGAGATTATCTGATTTTTTCTTCTTTTAACTAAAAGGCGGTCCGAAAGTCACTAGACCGTTCTAGAATATGACTTTTTTTTTGCTGTTTATTTTAAATTTTTTTTTCAGATTATTCATCTGTAATCCTTAGAAAATAACTATGGAGGAATTCCCGACAGATCAACGAGTCAAAATAATCGAATTGTATAAAGAAAATATACGATCCATTGTGCTATCTCAAAGAGTTTCCATTCGTCATTTTGGGGTCGAAAACCAACATCTAAACAAGCGATACTCAACTTATTCCGGCGCCTTCAAGAACAGGAGGCTATTTGTGATTTACCTCTTGCTGGCAGGCCACGTTCACGGAGGTCTCAGATCACCATTCAACATGTACGAAACTGTATTGAAGAAGAGCATTCAACATAAACCCCAACAGCTAGACATAGGATTCAAAGGTTGCCGAATTTATTCCCGCTGTGGTGTCGTGGCCCATTACTGCACTTCAGTGCTCGAGAGAGTTTTTTTCAGAGAGAAGACAAAACCGTTCAATAGAATTAAGCTCTTATTTTTTTCGTTGGTTGAGAATATGTACAGATTATTTACAACTCAGTTTCATGCAGCATCTAACCTACTCCACTGGACGACCAAGATCAAGCATCGTCACGTAGAATAGCTTGTCTCTCGATCGTTCCTTTAGCAATGGCCTCCGGATCTCCTTCGTCCGTGTCTCTGTCGTTCCAAAAAACCTCTGCCCCTCCAGGATGGGCTCAACCCTTTTTAAATATATATATATATATATATATATATATATATATATATATATATATATATACAGTATGCCCACTAAAGTCCCTTCCCACCCTCTTAACTTCGGATTGGCTGCTGCTATATTCATAAGTGGTGTCTAGGTATAGTAAAGTAGACATGCACTACTGAATAAAACCACCTACCGCGCCACCTTGTGCAAAACAGCGGAGTTGGCATTCCTATCTCGAAAACGGAATGAGATAGAGGAAAAAAGTGATTCACAAAGTTGTAGAGCATTATCGATTTAGTAAGAAAAGACACCTTGTGGACATTAATGCGAAGAATAGAATTGTTAAAAAGCGCATTTGTTTTTTCGTGATTTCCTACACTGTGACGTCACGAAACTTGAACGGAAGGAGAAATGATTATCGTTCGGGCAAAACACGACACCGCAATGACGGTGAGAAGTTTGAGCATCTCAAATAAAGGTATATTGCTAAAACTAGTTGTTTTTTTCTTTCTCAGATCGTTTTGTCACGTCACAATGTAGGAAATCATGAAAAAACAAATGCGCGTTTTAACCGTTCTATTTTTTGCATTAATGTCCACAAGGTATCTATTTGTACTAAATCGATGATTTTTTACAACTTTGTAAATCACTTTTTTCCCCTATCTCGTTCCGTTTTCGAGATAGGATTGCTAACTCCGCAGTTTTCCACCAAGTGGCGCGGTAGGTGGTTTTATTCAGTATACTTTACTGTACCTAGACACCACTTTTATGAATATAGCAGCAGCCGTTCCGAAGTTAAGAGGGTGGCAAGGGACTTTAGTGGGCATACTGTATATATAAATTTATATTTATATATATACTAGCTGAAGTACCCGGCATTGCCCGGGATTTTAACAATATTTGTTAACCAAAATCAACACAGTATAAATAACATAGAAAAAGTATGTGAAATGTTATACACATCTCAGAATTCAGGAATTTCAGCCTTTCATCACTGAAGCACTAAAATCTGAAAAGTAAAAATGTCAAATTGTCTAATGTTTGCAAACCAAAATTAATTTAAAACTAAACACGTATTAAATAACATAGAAAAAAACATGTGAAATCTTATACACATGAATAAAATGAAAACCCAATTAAAAAAATATATAAATTATAATAAACTCCTCAGAATTCAGCTAGATTTAGCCTTTTATCATTTGGGCATAAAAAGAAGCTGAAATTACAGGTTTAGCTGAAATTTCCAATAGAACCATGATATGACTCTAGCTTTGCCTCTTAAAAAATGAAGTGTTTGATTGAGGGCTGCAAACCATTCAACTCCTCTCCACATTAAACTCCTATAAACATCCTCTACATATTAAATTCCTTTTCTCTCCATAATAAACTCCTCAGAATTTTGGTATATTCAGCCTTTCATCATAGTACCACTAAAACCTGAAACATCCTCTCCAGAAATATAAATTTATTAATTACAATAAATAAACTCACGCAAATGTATGAATTACATAAGTTTTTTAACCAACGTTTGAATAATTCGTAAATGAAAAAGCATATGAAAATAAAGATAATAAGAACTTCCGGAATCGAAATTAATTACCCTTAATTTTTAATTAATAAAAAACCAACATAATATGAATAAAAACGATAGTTGTTTAAAAGCATATGAAAATAAAGCTATTATAAAGATAATAAAAAAATCATATGAAAATAATGCTCGCGTATGAAGTTAACTTTATGATATAAAGATAGTAATAATAATATAAACCGCGTGCATAATAATATTTAGCTTTTCAAGCGAAATAAATTAATTTTTAGAAAAAAACTACTTTTAATCGAGAAATTAAATACATTGCACAAAATTTTACCAACTTTCTACCCTACAATTTACACCCTACTTCTTTGAAGTTGGGTCTTGAAACATCCTCTTTGAAAAATTTACACCCTACTTCTTTTAAATAGGGTGTAAATATAAAGTTTTAACAGCGAATTGAATGCCAGTAAAAATTTATTGTTGTTTAAAATCATATGAAAATTACGCTATAATAAAGATAAAAAAAGCATAGGAAAATAATGCGTGCGCATGAAGTTAACGTTACGATATAAAGATAGTAATAATAATATATATATACTAGCGGCCTGTCCCGACTTCGTCCGGGTTGAACAAAATATTATACAAATAAATTTCCAGTTGATAGCCAATAAATTGTATATCTTTTTTTACCTTAAATGTCCAATAAAAAGCGTAGTTCCAAATGTAGTTTTCTTCAATAAACCATTTAACGTTGCCAGTTTCAATCCTTTTTGTATTTATCAATACCTCCTCTACTTGAATTTTAAAAATATTAAACCTTTTCCTTACGGGGTGGGATAGCATATATCCGAAGCATATACTCTCGAAAAATACGGTGTGATGTCGGCAGAGATATAGTCTCGAATTCCACTTCGTTGTGACTTTCCTAACGTCTTTGCCCCCAAAGAACAATTGGGTGACATTCAGGGAACGGGGGGTCAATCTTGCCGAAAAGGACTGAATAATAATCTTTTGTCGTTCTAGCTAGAGGCTATTTCTTTTCAGGCGAGAGACATCAGTAGGGCGGTTCACCCGCGGTTCATCCATTTTCAGCCTTTTGAGAGATGAAAGAGGCAAGGAGTGCCGATAAACTACTATTGAAATTTTTCTTCAATAGTAAGAAAGCAATAAGAAAGCATTTAACCACTCTTTCACCTGACCCCCCACGCTGAATGTCCCCCATATAAAATGGGGATAGGAAGTAGATAACATTTTCCAGTTGTAAACAGCGATTTCGAAAAACGGACCCCGTAAGCTAAAAGGTGTTACTATGGCTACTTGACTGCGGTTGACAAAGGAAAAGATGTAAGGTACATTTTAATGTACAAAAGTTGTACATTACCCTCCACATACAATATCTGCTCTCTCTCTTTGTATATTATTATAGAAGTATAGATACACATTGGTATCCCAAAATTAGAATAAGAGATGAAATAAAAATAAAAAATGATTTTAAGTAAAGAATTTTTTTTAAATTATTTTAAGCACCTAAAATAATATTCAAATTAATATTACGTTATTTATTAATTAAAGTTAATTTTTTAAAAGAAAGAGGTGTGCTTGAGACCGTAGTTTTATTGAAAAATAAAAAAGGATTTTAAGTAAAGAATGTATTTTTAATTATTTTAAGCACCTAAAATAGTATTCAAAGTAATATTACGTTAGTTATTAATTAAAGTGAATTTTTTAAAAGAGAGAGGTTAAGAGATGAAATAAAAATACAAAAATAAAAAAAGGATTTTAAGTAAAGAATGTTTGTTTAAAATAATATTAAATTTTTTTCAAATAATATTCCTAAAATAATATTCAAATTAATATTACGTTAGTAAATCATTAAAGTTAAATTTTTAAAAGAAAAAGGGCGTGCCGGAGAACGGCTAGGTTCTAACCACTATCGTAAAAACAGAAGCCCACCGCGATAGCACCACGCTAAGGATCGTTGAAGACTTCGGCACAAAAAGTGGTAGAGGACAGTAGCGGTAAGAATGGAGATTGTTAGGATTAAGCCCCTAACTTTATTTCTACTGATCAGATATACATAATATATAGGCTATGTCCATCTGGAATAATGTACATTTCAAACAGTGAAAGAATTTTTCAAATAGGTGCAGTGGTTCTGGAGATTACCCTCCACGTACAAAATCGCTCTCTCTTTATATATAAGTATAGATAGATTGTAGAAGTATAGATACACATTGGTATCTCAAAATTAGAGTAAGAGATGAAATAAAAATACAAAAATAAAAAAAGGATTTTAAGTAAAGAATGTTTTTTTAATTATTTTAAGCACCTAAAATAATATTCAAATTAATATTACGTTACTTAATAATTGTGTCCACTCCGCCATCTTGGATTTTTTTGCGCCAACTTGGCTATTTTACCGTGTTTTGAGGAGTGGAAAAATTCTCGCCAATGTGTTTTAAGCGGTGTTTTCAAAACTCTGGACTTTGAATTTTTTAGCTTTTCTAATAAAAACCACCTGTTTAAATTATGAAACTTAGAAAAAATTTTGAAAAATTATTTAAACATTGGACTTAGATTTATTTTTGGGTTTTTAATAAAAACCAGTTTTTTAAATTATGAAACTTGGAAATTTTTTTGAAAAAAGAATTCTCAAATATTCGAAATTTTGGGTTTTTCTTTTAGTTTTTTTAATAAAAACAATCTTTTTAAATTATGAAACTTAGAAATATTTTTGAAAAATCATTTAATCGTTGGACTGAGATTTTTTTTGGTCATTTTTAATTAAAAACTACCTTTTCAAATTATGATCCATATGAAAAATTTGGTCAAAGGAATTTTACTTACAGATAAAATTTCAATGCCATGTATTCAGTTTGCCCTAACTCTTTGACTAATAGCAATGAATCACCAAAATATTATGCCAATATATTGTTAATTAGAAAAAAAATACAGCATTTTCGTACCACCTAAATAACTTGCAATTTAAAAATTATCTCAAATTCAGCTTTGAAAAATGTAAAATAATTATGAACCCATAAATTTATGGTGAGTAACCAGATACTCTTTTTTTTTTTTTTTCGGGTTAGGGCATTGTGGTAATGAAATTTTACTTCAGATTTGACCTTAACCAAATATTTGGTGCATACAATAAAATCGGGACAATGATTATTTGACCATTTATCCTGCTGTGTTGGAAATAAGAAAAAAAAAACCTTTTTCTAAACCAGTAACTTAACCTTAACTAACTTCTTAACTTAGGTTCCTGGGGAGAGAGAAGTTGAACTTCAGTTATTTAAATTTATTTGTAATCCACTACAACTTGGAATTATAAAATATTTTAAAATATATTGTATTTAAAATGTATACTGTATTTTACATTTTACGAAAAAATGATGGCAGATAATTTTTACTTCAAATAAATGAAATGGTGTATCATTATAGTATACTAATTGACAATCGATAAACAAAATTAAAAGCAACTTAAATTTAAAAAGTTAACGAAAAACTGATAATGGATTCAAAAATTTTCAACAAAAATACTCTTAGTTTTAAAAATAATTTACTCTTTTGAGTATAGTCAATTTGACTCAGATTTCCAGTTCAAGGCCGAGATCTGACTTAAAATTATTATACTGTAATTAAAAGATCACATCAGAAATAACTGTTTGATCTTAAAATTAGAGAATTTGACATTGGGTTATTTTTACCAGAACGCAATAATTATCGCCATGCGAAATGCGCCAAACCCTGGCGGAAAAATCCAAGATGTCGGCCGTGCACACAAATCTAGAGTATCCCCCTCTAACTTTATTTCTACTGATCAGATATACATAATATATAGCCTATGTCCATCTGGAATAATGTATCTGTCAAATTGTGAAAGAATTTTTCAAATAGGTGCAGTGGTTCCGGAGATTACCCTCCACGTACAAAATCCGGTCTCTCTTTATATATTAGTATAGATAAAACAGTTCCGTAACTAACTGACTGACTGATTGACTGACTGACATACAACGTACAGACCAAATCGCGGGAAATAAAAGGGCTGAAATTTTGCATGGCGATTCTTCTTATAGTGTAGGAGTGCACTAAGAAAAATTTTTGAAAAGTTCTTAGATTTTTTTAAAATTAAATTTTTGAGTTGTTTTAGTAACTTTTTTTTAAGTTTGCATTTAAAATAATAATAATTTGAGGGTTATAAAATTTATATCATTAAAAGATCATAAAAATTCCTTTAATATGAAATCTTTTTCGAATCTTTACCTCCATTTTATGATTTTTAGTGAATTTTTAAAGATTAATTTTTAGAATTTAACCTTTTACATGCCACACTATGATCAAGGAATAAAGTACCATATTTTGCTGCGTAACTTTGGTCGATAACTTCCAGGAAGTCGGTCCAACAGGTGTACTCCACTCATTCCTTTATTATATAATTTTATAATGTAACGTTAAGGAAAATCAACTTTTATTTTAGCTCGGACATATCTTTTTGCTCTTCCTAATGGTTCGTGAGTGATAAAATTTGATGTAATAGTTACAACAAAACTATCGTTCCAAGGGCACATATAAACTTCTCCATCGCATCGGTAATCAAACTCTCCACGTTGAAATTTCGATATTTCTTTTGCTGTTTTAAGAGAACATTGTCCCGTTCTGGAATCTCACACTGTGCCGATTGCCTTAAAGCCTTTGATAGATAAATCTGTCAGCAGACTGTACGATGTAAAAAAAGTTATCGAAAAATATTTTGCGTTTCTCTGGATTGTCAATAAAAGATAATAGTTCGGAGACGACTTTTGATCCAAGTGGCAAATTTTCATTTTTCGAACTTTTTCCACCGTAGATAAACATAGCATAAGGATAACCATTTGCTGAGCAGATCATCCAAACTTTGAAACCAAAGCGAATTGGCTTTCCACGTATGAACACCTTAGCCGAATGATGTCCATAACACGGAACCATGGATTCATCGATACTCATATTTTCATGAAAAAAATCCAAATTGACGAAAATTTTTTCCAACCTCTTTATAAAAGGGAGAAATTTTCCCAAATTTATCGCCTGGTTCCAATTTACTATTATCAACAATGTGGAAATACTTTTTTAACATCTGAAATTTATTTCTGGACATTGTATTGTTAACAATTAGGATATGCAAATCTTCCTGAGATCTCCAATATGTATTTTCATCAGGTACTGAGTGGTAGCCACTAAACAACAGTAATCCAAGAAACTGCCGAATGTCATTTGCGTCGACGCCTAAAGAGTCTCCTTTTTGTAGGGCATACAGCTTTGTAAGTTCGGCTGAATTTTCTATGTAATCACACGGCTGAATTTTTCTATGTAATCAGACGGCAGAATCACTGATCACGTGTGATATCACTGCTTTTGTATATCGTTACATGCCAATGTTCCTTTTTTGGAACATTGCATTTTACGCAGTCTTGAGGAAATATTCCTTGTTATTATTTTAATTTATTTTATTAACTCGTTAAACTTGTCCTTTGCAAGTACGATGGGGACATTTTTGGGTGGATTTGAATTTTTAGGAATTTTATAGAATTTTTTTTCTTACGTACTGTAAAAATTGGGAAAAAAGCTGATTTTTAGAAATTTTTCTACTCTAAAATATTCATATTTGAAAAAAAAAAGTCAAAAAATCAATCATGCCTTCTATAATATACGGTAATTTTTTCAAACTGACAGATATCACAGTTTATTTTAAAAAAAATATTAAACATGGTGTTCCAAAAAAGAAAAATTGGCATGTAAAAGGTTAATTTATTAAACGCTGATCACGTGATTTCTTTTTCTGTTACTTTAAATAAATTTATCTTCACATAACAACGAAATAGGCAAAAAAATACTTTTTTTCTTGCTAATGCAGCAGACGATTGGACATTATTAAAAAAAATATTAAAATAATGTAAAAGATATGTTCCTCAAATTGTACTACATTAACTATACTATATTCTTTAGTATATCCTATGAGATTTAATTTGAATATTTTCTTCTACATTATTTTGTCTATAAAAATATCCCTTACGATTTTTTTATTAATATATTTTTTTGTTTTTTTTACATCCATCGTATACATTAATCGTCGTATTTATTATATATATATATATATATATATATATATATATATATATATATATATATATATATATATTGACATTAATTGCATACAGTGACATTGTATTTAATTTGAATGTACCGTTCGTTTAGGAACACGTTTAGGAGGTGTTGATTTATAGAATACTAAAAGTTTAAAATAGTTGCGCCATCTATTGCACTTCTGTGAATCGAAAATCGCATCCTTCAAAAATTATTAGTTATCCTAATTGTTAGCAATACAATGCCCAGAAATAAATTATTGATGAATGTTTGTTAATCAAAATCAATTTTAAAACTAAACACAGTATAAATAACATAGAAAAGATTTAGCCTTTATCAGTGGAGCAAAAAATCCTGGAAAGTAAAACATAAAATATATAAATTTATAATAAACCTACCAAAATCCATTAAAAAACTAAACACAGTATAAATAACATAGAAAAAAAAGCATACGAAATGTCATACACATTAATAATATGAAAACCAATTAAAAATATATAAAAGTATAATAAACTCCTCAGATTTCAGCTATATTCGGTCTTTCATCATAAAAAAGCTGAAAAAAAAATAAAATAAAAATAATTTTAAAAAATAATAAAATAAAATATAAATAATAATTTAAAAAATAATAAAATAAAATAAAGATAATAATTAAAAAAAAATAAAATAAAAGCTGAAATAAAAAAGCCTTCATAAAAAAGCTGAAAATACAGGTTTAGCAAAATTTGCACGATCTCGTACTCGAACCGGAGTCTTACGGGGTACCAAATGAAGCGTTTTAACGACTACGCCACGATTATACGAAAAATTGGTGAGTAAAGTAAGAAATATACTCAATGACTTTTTTGGAAAATTGCTATGGGTTGGTGAATATACATACATTTATGGAGTAAGAGGAGTTTTAAGTGAGAAATAAGTTAGCAGGATAGAAGTTAGCAGGATAGAACTCTTCAATAGCCATAAAGACATAAGCTAGGGAGATTGCAGTAGCGATTAAAAAAGATCGTGACACTTAGCGTGGTTGATTCGAATTTTCCATCGCGTGTGAGAGTGTCAATATGCCGTTGGATCCGATTTATTTTAGAGTTTAAAATCTGACTTGAAAGATTATTATTTTCATTTATTATTCTGGTTTAATATATAACTTGAAACTTTTTGATTTTATTTATTTTTATCTTTTCGCTCGCTGTTTGCCCGCTAACCCTAACATGGACGCCATATTCAGAGGGGTGATTCCACAAAGTGTAACAGCTTACAAATTGTTGGTTTTTTATTAATTAAAAATCAACGGTAATTAATTTCGATTTTTGAAGTTCTTCAGACCCTCGGCTGTTTTTAAAGACGTCTGTATGTAAAATTTCACGATCGTTGCTCCTAAACTGTGGATTTCTGTACAATTACAGAGATACAAACATTCATTTTTATATATTAGATATATATATATATATATATATATATATATATATATATATATATGTATGTATGTATATTAATTATGAAAAAAATATACGCTGTTCATTAAACAATGCAGAAGTTCTGTTTAAAGGACGCTTTTCCGCATCACATATATTTTGTTTCTGTGGACGAAACAAACTGCCTCGTAAAATTATAAATATATGATTCATTTTGGATGATCCACTGATAGAAATGTCCCTTTAAGGCCTAAGAACTGTTGTTCATCAGTGTCCGCCATGTTGGATCTCTCTGTTACGCAACAGAACGTCAATAATATAGGAGTCAACAGTGACTGGTCAACAAACGAAAACATTGTTTGAAACAATGAAAAGCTGCTTATTTTACAAATTTCTTTCAGTCTAAAACAGGCCCACTTCAAAGATGTTGCTCTTGCTTATCTTTGTCGTTTTTTTGCTATTTTTAGCGTTTTTCTTGTGCTTCTATCCTAAAGTTGTGCACAGGCTTTTTCCTGGCGGACGAGCCGAGAGTTCCGTTGCAGTAAGCTTTCTTTCTATCTCTGAGTTGAATTTTAAAAGCTTTTAGGTTAACTAATTTGACTTACCGATCAATCGCGAACAAGCCGCTGTTAGGTTATCGCGATATCACCAAAGTTGAAACGTATTTCGTATGTTAGCATTAAGGAATTTTACAAGAAGCTGAACGCAACGCCATGACATTTTTATTTTTTAAATTATGCGTCAGAAACCAGATTACTATTGCCATCGTCTGCCCTCTACGATCACTGGGTGCAGATCAAATCATAGACGACCATTTCCCTGCTCTGTTCTATTGACATTCTATTTGGCAACCTGGACTTATTTTAATCCTATTTCTACGAGAATCATCCGGTGGTATAATGACGTATAGGTCATATCACGTGATCAGAAAGCTGTGGAATCCATTTTCCAGATAGTCGCCATTCGACTCCAAGGTATAGGATTTTACCTTCCAAAGCAAATCCGCCAGTGTGTCACACATTCACTAAACAAGTCAGAAATTATTTGTATGCAAATTCCCCAAAAGCAGTATTTGTTCGCATAAATTAACGACCAAAGTCATTGTGTCAAAATGCCCCCAACCATTTGCTTAAAAAAACTATAAACACTTACAGAACTATTTATTAAGCATCAGAAAAATGATTTCTATTTTTAAGCAGTTTTTGTTTACTCTTTATAAATTAAACTATATTTTTTTCTCGTCAAAAAATTTTTTATAACCAAACTTTCTGTTTTAAAGCAATTACAATATGCAAATTTATATTCATTGAACTGTCTTGTATTTTTCAAAAGACTTTTTACAATGTTTTGGTACTGGCAATTCAGTTAGTTTTAGTTATCATCTATTCGTAAAACTTGCACACTTCTGTGTGCAATACGGGATACCATAGCCCTTTGTGATTTTATCTACTGTAAAGTTCGTAAAAAGTTTGAACTTGTCTAATTTCATATCCTAAATATCCAGGCCGACTGCTCGGTATTCATCTTGTTTCCTGATCTCGCCAGAATACCTACCTCGCTATAATCGTTATAAAAGTTTTTCATAAATTTTCGAAGGAAAAAATCGATTTAAACTTCTTTCACCGGCTTTGTTTACGGATTATGTTATATTCTTCAGTCTAAATTAATACATTTAATAAACGGAAGCGAAGGCATAATAATAGGACATTTAAATGGTTGAACATCAGCATCCGATCACAATGGCGACCGCATTTGGCTAGATTGGACAACAAAATGCTTTGAGTGTTAACTCGGCATAGCAAGGCTTCATGCTTTCTGAATAAAAAAAGGAAATGAGTGGAAGTTCTATACGGTGAAAGATTTGGAATTTAACGTTAGCTGTCGAGAAATGTAATGAAACGTTCTTGTAAACACCTTGTATGCTGCAATTTTGATTTCAGGTTTCAGTTTTAAGTTCAAGACCTGCAATCACGACCGGTTACATAGGTCAAGAGGCGAGACGACCAACTAAGGCACCGAACTGAAATAGGTGCCAAAATGACACTGAGTAAAAATGAGAAATTTTTACGGTATCTTAAACAATGAAGTATAGAGACGCAATCGAGCAATTTTCTGCAATAAAGTCTCTAAGAAGGATTTAATAATTATATTGATTACATGACAAATTGTATTCAAAATTGTTCAAAAGAACCGTGTTTGAAAGCGCCACAGTATAAAAGCCCGGCCCTGGAAGCAACACGTTTTAGTCTTCAACTGAATTTTACCATTTTCCTTTCCTACCACTGAACTTCGGCTTTCGAGATGACAGTGAGATCAAAAAACGAGTCAATCACCACAAATTGTTCATTTATGAAATTACCAATTGAATAGCGGTTGAAAGCGAGTCTGTGCAGTTCATTGGAGATCCCTCATTATAGTCTGGGTGCCACATGATGTGCTGCAAAAGAGTAGACTTTCTGTTTGGCAAAGTGATAGAACGCGTTTAGTTGTGTTTAACTTCTGTCTTAAACATGATAATCTGATTCAGTGTTAAAATTTGAAACCATCTATTAAATAAAAGGAGATATTACGTCAGCAAAAGTTTGACACTTTTTTTTTATTCATTTATGGCCGCGCATCAATCGACAATACAGATCGTCAGTATCCACATTGAGCTATGAGACATTTTTCTTTCGGTACTTTTATAATCACCGATTGTCAGATTCATAGTCTGTTCTGGAAACCGGTATTAAAATGTAATGTAAGTGTTTTTTTAAATATTTTTTACCTTATGCTTTTTCAAAACACAAATTTAACTTCGAAGCAATAGATATCCATAATTTAATGTCTTGTAAAAAATGACACGGACAAAAATTTAAATTACAAAATTACGTGTTCATTGTTTTAATGTCTACCATGATAGGAAAAAACCCATTAACTATTAGAAAAAACTATTAGAAAAATATCGAGTGGAAAATTTCTATAGCTTAACACTGGAACTGAAGATCTGTGAAGTCAACTGATATCCCTCCTTTATGACATCGCAGACCTTTATCGTATTCAATATTGAAAAAAATATTGTTTCTTTCTATGATGTTAATATTTTTAAAGTAATACAAAGATTTCCAATAAAAGTGAAGTGGTGCTAACTAAATACTAATAGAAACTCTTTCTCTCTTGCAGAATGGTTCTCCTCGCGTGGTTGTTGATGTGAGTGCCATATATCATACTTTTGTTTCTTTATAAAGCCGTATCTTTGTTCAGGTAAAATGTATTGAGAGTATAGATGTCGACTATTCAGAGCCCCTCTTGTAAGAGATCCGTTGGTAGAATGCCGGTCACGTTTTGAGGGGACTCAATTTCCGGAAAACTGTCGTAAAGAGAGACTATGTAGGAGTCAACCATTACTGACCTTTAGGAATTATATGACATATATTTATATAGAAAATAATCAATATCATCTGAAAATAAATAAAACTATATGCATAAAAGGCTATCACTGCTAGTCACGTTTATACATAAGAGGTTACAAGTTTAGGCGCGTTAAGCACGCGAGTAGTAGAGGTTACCAATTTTCGCTCACTATCGGCTCCAAAAAATCCAGTGGCGAAATATACGATAGTGCCTTTCTGGTGAAAGATAAAGAAAAATATATGATATCACTCAAAGGGGGAATTTTAGTGTTCTATCATTTTGACCCGCTTTTAACTAGCACATATGTTATGGCCAAAGTCCGAATTCTGGCCAATTCACGAAATGGATGGCCACTTCTAGCATTGGCCAAGTCAATTGGCCAATGTTAGAATAATCGAGATCTTAAGACTCCTACCAGCTTTGGTCGGTCCAATTGCGATGTCCCCGGCAAACAATGGACAGTTCGAGAATTATCGAAGAAAAATTATCCTTTTCAATTTGATTTTGAAGGGATTTTTTCTTCTTTGACTATATTTTCTTCAAATGCGGCAGACGGTTTCTTGAACATTATCCTTACCGCCATATTACACAACAGATTTGCTGGCCACTTTTATGGGAGCACCCTATAGGCGGACCAGCATTACCCCCTATGGATCGGTCCCGTAATTTTGAACCGAGTCAAGTGACGAGACCGGGACACTTGACACCGCACCTCCAGAGGTTAAATTTGAGAACTTGGAGGACATTGCAGCCACAACATATTTTATGTGCTCCGGCCACTATTCGTGAACATGGTGGTGGATTTGCAGCGAAGAAGATAGAACCAGAGACGTTCAGATTACTGGCCCGCTGATCTTGCCAACTGGACCACCGTGCCCTTCTTCTCCTTTGACTCAACTAAAGGGATCTTCACAGTGGTAATAATATGAGTTTGAACTAGTATGACAAATCCCGATACTGAATGATCCGTCTTCCTCAAACTTCTAGCTTTGGTCATCGGGTGCATCGCGAATGGACCGACCAAAGCCCTAAGCAGTCGTCAGTTCTCGATCACTTCGGGCTTTGGCCAAATAACTTGGCCAAAAAAGAATGACCAAAGATAGAAGTGATAGAACTTTTTATTGGGACCTGTTTTAAATGACTAAGGAGTGAATTCAATAAATTCTACAGACAATTCAGAAAAAAATGAAATTTTCTTTAAGTTTATGAGTAGTGTGACCTCTAACATAACAGTTTTATTAAAAGTAAGATGGTTTATTTTATTAACAGTAATAGAAGAAGTGCAAACGAGATTTTAGTCCGACAACCCCAGAAGGTCCCCCGTCCCTTCCCAAAAAGAATAAAGGTATATCATTGATCATATTTTAATCCAATAAGGAGAGAAAATAAATTGGCGAAACACAGCCAACTTGTAAATAAAATTTTATGACATAATTTAATCACCGAAACGTTCATTTCTTCTTACTGTTTTTTTTAATGAGTTCCGTGTTAATATTGGTTTTATTCCTGTAAACTACGTCGATTGAAAGAAAAAAGTGATTGAAATTCATACACTGTTTCAAATGCTATTTAATTTATTAAAAATAATAATGTCACATTTATACCCAGATGCTTTAAAGTTCCATTACTTTTTCAGGCTCTTTCGAATTCCATCTGTGAAGGGCATGATGAATGGGCGATAACGAACACCAGGTAAAAATACGAGAATAAAATTCATTTATTAAAAATTCAATTTTTCATATCAGCGATTGTAACTCCATATGAAACAGTTTTTACTTAGTTGACGCAAAAAGGAGCACTTGCAAGAGCCTCTTAAAACGATATTTAAGATGCTTCCTTGTCAGGAACCACGAATAAGAAATTTATTAACGGAGCAATTAGACTGATCTGTTTCTTCACTCTATTTAGAGAAAGACAAAATTAAAGATTTCGAAGTAGCATGAGCTCTTAACGGAGATTTGTTTTAGAAAATTCAGGGATTACAAAACATTCACGCCTATTTGGATATTCTCCTGCAATAACGTTATCTGTTCGTATTATTGATTAAAAGAAAGAATCGTAATTAATTGTACCTCGCTGCTTTGGGAAGTAATTTGGCAGTTTTACAACCAAGAGTGCTTTTTTAGAAACATTTTAGTTAATATTCCATTTTTTTCAAGGTCTCCGTAAGTTTTCCTTTCTTCGACGACGGCCGTAAGTGTTCCAACAAAATAAAATAGTTTGTGAAAATATAATTGTTTTGCTGTAAATTTAGAAGAAGACTCTTTTTTAGCCGACTAGTGGCGTCAATGAAATGTGAAAGGAACTCATCTTTTGTCAAAACCTAATCATAAATAATTATGAAATATGGCTGATTAAAAATGGCTGAACTTCCGATAAGCTACCATCCATTTTTTACCCCTTTTTTGTGAAATAATGGCACTCGTTGAGTTTCGTAATTGCTTTGAGGATGATCAACAGATAACATCTTTTTCGTTTGGCAATTGCATAAAATACGTATATACATCCGTACTTGAAATGTTCAGTTTATCTTATTTTTAAAGATTTCAAACGATGATTTGAAATATTCGTATAATTGAAATCCTAAGGTAAGTTTCCACTGCTATACATTTGTATAAATTCAAAAGGTTTTGCTGTACCGTATAATTCAGATTTATTTTCTTAATTTTTCAGCCCAAGTGTCGCTACTCAGAACGAAACCAGTCCACAGCCAGATGATGATATCGATAAAAATGAATTGGTAATACAAAGGTTTAATCTTTTAACATGAAATCTTAACGAACCACTCAGTTTTCGTAGTAATAAATCAAATTTATTCATTGATGTTCATTTGGAATAGTGCGGGACACGAAATACTGAAAAAAAGCCCATTTTTATTTTCGTGGTTTAAAACGTACTATAGTATTTTAAGAATCAATGAACTCAAACCACATTTTCCTGCGATAATCGCGGTGCAACATCATTGTGCTGTTTTGTGTAGACGTACTATGTTATACACATCAGTCTCGGAATGGAATTTATCCCAATTTGCCTTTTTTTTTTTTTTAACAGGGCATGTATTAAATTCCTCCCAAACTTTCTCTGCGAAATTCTCTAGACCGGTCTGTTGTTTTATTTTCTGCTAGCTGTACCCGTTCCGGCGTTGCTCGGGTAATGTAATTACCAATTTTTTAGTAGCCTTAACCCTTTGTTAATGGGCGTCGCTGTCATCCTTTTCCTCACCACGATACATTATTTTACCCATATAAATTTAATCCTTTCTGGCACATTTTGGCAAAATTTTTGACATAGGATTACTTAAAACTTTCCAGAACAGTCAGCGAGACGAAAAACGTATTAAGATGTTTATTGTGCTGAAATTCTTTGAAATCTTCATAGATTTTTTCCACAAACACACCACAAATTATATGATATTAACTAAGTGTTGGCCAAAAAATTTACGGCATTACTAAATGCGATTTTTTAATCGATTATAACTGCAATAGTATTCGATTTCCATTAACCACCCAATCTCTCATAGAAAACAAACGCCCCAACACATCACGTGCTTGACGTCGAAAAAGACACGCCTATTTTCCCCCGCTTTACCTTCGTCCGGAAATGAAGAACGAAATCTCCAAAATGAGATTTCTCGCAAGAGTTTCCGAATCATAAAATAAATTATTGAAAAATAACTACAATTTGTAAATTAATTTTGGTTCTGGCTTTCGAAACTGTGATGTCTAGGAAAATCGTAAAAATGTAACAACATTTACGTATCGATTCGACAATTTGGAAAAAACGGTCGCGGCCAAAATCGCGTTTTTTTCCGAAAAAAGGGTGCGTACAGGCGATCGAAAAAAAATCACAATTCATCGATAAATTAAGACAGATAATTTTAATTGTGATTTCCGTATAGTGTCATCTTTCCCGTATAGGCTCGTCCAAAAAAAAATTCTTGGACGAATACGTTAGGATTTACGGAGCTTTTACTCGTCCGGGAGCTCCAAATCGCGACTAAATATTTAATTACGGAAAATCTAATTAAAAAATCGAAAAAAGGCTTCGAGGTGCATAATGAGACCTCGGGGGGCATCTTCGTCTTGAATCTCAAGACTGTCCGACTTGCCGTCTTTGCGCCGTGCCGCGAGCAGACAAAAACTCGGTCACACACACAGACTTTGCCTTTTATATATAAAGATAGGATTTTCGATTTAAATTAAAAATTTCGGACATATTCCCTAAAGCAAAAATTAACGTAGTTTTTTCCCTTTATACTGATTCAAATTTTTATAACTGAAATTTGTTTCTTATAAATCCTGAAGGCACATTATATCGAAATTTTTCTCTTTAACATAAGGTTAAAAAAAAGCTATAAATTAAGCCATGAGTTTGAAAGATACATGAAAAACTAAACGTGACTTATGTTTTGAATTAAGTATTTTTTTTTAAAGTTTGAAATTTCTTAAATATATTTTATTTGAACAATGACCCATACATGAACACCCATTTAATAATTACCCATTAAACAAATAATCGTTAAAAATGTGCTAGATAAATGCTTTTCTGACTGAAACCCCACAAGGATACTTTATTTGTTTAAAATAAACTGAAACTTTCACTCAATTTTTCTGTCCTTTCAGGTTGAATAGACAGATTTATAGTACAACCTAATTACCAAGATCATAACCTTGGGAGGTAGCTTCTTTGAACTAAAATTAAAATAAAATGGGATAATTTAATCTTTAACTACTATCTTAACCAAAGTCGTGAGATTAAGTCTACAAATTGTTATTACTTAAAAATTCATAGGAAAAAAAAAAAACAACAACCCCAGAAAACTGGATAATTTCAAAGTGTTTCAGAGGATAATTTCAGAGATATATCTAAAAATGGCACCCTGTTAGTTTTTATGCGAAGTATCCGAACGGAATCGGACAAAAAGTCATTACGTGCGTTTTCACTTGAAATTTTAGGTTTTAGTTAAACGCATAGCGGACGATTTCTATATAAGTTCGGAGGGATGGGATTCAAACACAAAACATCCTCGTTATGCTGGGATAGCATCGGAGTGCAAGATCCCCCCCCCTCTCCCCGATGCTGAGAGACAGCCGTTATGCTGTTTAAAATGTTGCACACAAAGTTTTATAAGGACAAAGATGAAGAAAAGTTCGCATTTGTTTGACTTGAGCTCCGATTTTCTTTCAGGTCACTTTGCCGGATAACAACCTATTGGGTGACGAACTTTCTTCAGATGAAGCGAATGCGGATGAAATGAATGAGTTTGTCCCCTACAGAAGGTAGGAATACTTTCATTCCCTGTGTAGATTCTCCCGTATAAACTCATAAAAAGACCTTGTAGAAAGGGATGAATCGCTTATTTTGCTAAAAGAATGACGTCAGTTGGGGGAAGCGCAGTGCTTCGATCATGAAGCAGGGTTTCCCACGAGGCTTGTGGGGAACGAAATTCAAAAGATGAGAATTCTTCAAATCAACACGATTATCCTGTTGGTAGAATACAGGATCGGGGTTAGGACATCCATCATAGAACCCCATCGTAACTGATGATCTTTAGAGCGGAAACCGCGGCATTAAGGAAAGAAGAATAAGAATGATCCGGTAGGACTAATGTTCGAAGACGAAAAATATCAGAACCCCAGAAAATGTTAATTATATGCGAATAATGTATTTGTTGGCATAGGAAAATACTACCAAAATAAAACTAGATCTATATTTTGACGTAGGATTACGTTCCTCAATATCGGTCTTTCGGAGAGAGAAAAATTGTCTTGCGTCACAAATTTTCATTTTGGCAGCGCGCCAAACCCAGTAGCAGTAAACAGTTGAACAGAAAAGTACCAACATTTAAGTTAAAAAAGGTAAGTAAACGATAAGTAATCCTACGTTAATAACCCGCGGTAGTTTCGATAGAGGAGACTACCTGAAATATTTTTTAAAATTGATGTCTTTGTCTTAAAGAAACTGAAAAAGACTTTAGGCGAAACTCTAAAGCTTGACCTTAAAACTTCAAAAGGACCTTCCTTTTCGGTGAACTTACTGTGTTTACGTACTTACTTACTTACATACTTACACACACACATGAGTGTATATAAACTCTTTTCCGTTGAAAATTTCTATTGGAGTTCTGTTGCAACTCGTTGTCGCTGTCTCAAACGCACCATGGATATGTCTGTCAAGCAAGTACTTCAGTATCGCGACCACAAGCGAAAGTTATTGCATCTCCCATCAGCGGCGTTTCAGGCACGTATCCATGGTGTCCTATGTTGAAATATATAACAACTATTCTTATACTAAAACTACCCGCTAGTTTGGGGTTATCAGTGCGGTCTCTTTCTTACTGAATTTTCATAGAAAATTCAGCGAAAGCGCTGAAATCGCCTTTGTCGCTGAAATGTCTCGATTTTTAGATTGGCGATAGTGTTTTTTATTTTATTTAATGCGCAGGATTTGTTTGCTATCGCTTATTTCAGACTCTTAGATTTTGAATTTCCGGATAAGAGTGATTTCGATCGAGATGAGGAAAAGTCTACCGGAGCCATCCGCAAACGCTGCAGCCGTATGCTTGCTCATGACCTGGAACATCCCCCTGCTGTCAGTATGTCGTTTTGGAACCTGGGGAAAACAGCCAAGCCGAAATACCGCCGGTAAGACGAAAACATTCCCTTTTCCTCCCAGTATAATATAAGAGCTAAAACGAGAAAAATCGGACTATCGAAGCGAAATATACTAATTTATCGCCATTTATTAGTCAAAAGGAGAGAGAGGAAAAAGGCCACATTTCTCAAGTTCTTACAGGAAATTTTGAGAGGTGACAATATAAACGAAGTGAGGCTCTAAATCAGTTCTCAACCCGTAGAAGTCTGCGGACCACTACGCCAGAAATTTTGGAGCGGCCTAAAGACCCCCCTCAAACCGAGTTGAGGGAAGGGGGACCTTCCAGCTGGTATGGAGGGTATAGAATATCCCTAATGCAAAATGGATATAGGATTAAAGTAATCCCATTATAACGTATAATATTCTAATTATAAAATAATTATGTTTAACTTTTAAAATTTTTTATTTCAACACCTGATAGTCATGAGATATATTCCGCCTATAAAGTTTTAAATGAACAATGCTTTCAAAACCCCCATTTATTTGGGAACTTTTTTACATACGGTACCGGACCACTCCCGAGGCTCTCGCGGACCACCGGTTGGGAACCACCGCTCTAAATCATAGAATGTTACTGCGCCTTGAGTCTGCTAGTCACATGACTGCTTGTCACATGATTGTCTCCAGGGATTGTATCGAATTAGCCTTTTAATCTCTTCGTTTTCCTCTAATTGCGCTATAATAATTTTTTTCAGTCCAAGATCTAGATTTTCGGTTTACTATCATCCCTAAATCATTCTAAAATTTTTCATTCGTTTAGTATATTAAGGGAGGTCTATCTGGTGACTCTTTTTAACATCCTACCTGTACAGTATACTTCCGTATAACTCGTTCCTCCTTTGCACTGCACTCCTTTGCCAAATTTTAAAAATTTACATACAGAATATGTATTTAAATGGACAAAGCAATACCAAACTACTACGTCCAAATCATTAACAACTCCGTTTGCATAAAAATAAATGTATGTACGGTGTTTAAACGGGAAATTCCATCATTTTATTATAGAATGCGTTATACAGGAATCGCATTATACTCATAAAGTGGTCGTACTTTTATTACGCGTTGTATGATCTTGCATTATAAGGGAGTTTATTGTGTGTGTCATATATATATATATATATATATATATATATATTAATTAATTAGTATATCCTCCATTATAGCATTTAAACTCACTTTCCTAAGTCTAATCCCCAGTAATATTAATTTATCGCTTTAAAACCCTTAAAACTTCCCGTGAATCGTTTGCCTATACATTTCTACACGTGTATATGTCCGAATTCAGAAGTGGGTTAGCTTCGCTAGTCCCCTGAATCTGCTGACCCTACAAATAATAGTCACATGTATTTTTCACACGCTCGCGTTTAATGTTGAATGGTGATATTATTCCGAGTTGTTCTTCTGTAATGAACGGATGCATTTTCGCTCTAATAATGGATGTAAGAGGAAGTTTGGCTCGACTGAATTTAAATCTAATTTTTATTCCTTTCAGGCTGAGTCTAGCTGCAGTCATGTAAATATGAGCTAGTTTTCCAATTCAGGTTATAAATTAAAAACGTGATGTAATGAGGATATTTTTTTATTTATATATATATATATATATATATATATATATATATATATTTATATATATATGTATATATATATATATATATATATATATATATATATATATATATATGTATATATATATATATATATATATATATATATATATATATATATATATATATATATATATATATATATATATATATATATATACCGGGTAGCCATAATTAAACTGACAGTGCTCACAGTGTTCTGTAGCGCGATCTATTTGCGAGAATGACGCCACATTTTGTAGGAAGATTAAACAAGACGGGGGACGAAGGATTCCGCGAAAAAATAAATTAGTTCCAAAAGTCACTGCTAGGGGAATATTTGGCGCTGTGTAATAGAAAATAGAGTGTTAACAAATGCGATTTTTAACAAAAGGTAAAAGAATTTGACCAGTAACGCACGCTCGACTAAAGAAGGAGACATTGCACATAAACTTTCAATCCGATTGATTCGAAACGTAACATATTGCCTTTTAAAACCCAAGCAGCTGGCACTGTGCCAATGGATGTAACGTGAAATTTGAATAAAGAACTTCTTGTTCTGCTCAGCCTACGTGATATTGCAGATCACGAGACTTTATCGGTGTTTATGTAGATTTTACGCTTTTTTAAATGTGTTGCCATATTGCACTTGATCTAAATAAGAAAATGTGCATAATAAAAGGTAATTTTATTCCGTATTAATTTGCATTTGTTAACACTCTATTTTCTATTACACAGCGCCAATCATTCCCCTAGCGGTGACTTTTGGAACTAATTTATTTTTTCGCGGAATCCTTCGTCCCCCGTCTTGTTTAATCTCCCTACAAAATGTGGCGTCATTCTCGCAAATAGATCGCGCTACAGAACACTGTGAGCACTGTCAGTTTAATTATGGCCACCCGGTATATATATATATATATATATATATATGTTTTGTTTAGGCATCTTGTATCTTGATCAACGGGATTTGTAGTTTTCTTATAACGTATTACAATACTTTTCCCTCCCTGGCAACCGTCTTTTATGTTCTAGAGAATTCTCCGATACACAAAAAAGTGCTCAAAATATTTCCGCAAGGGCAGACTAAATTCTAACTTCACTCTCAGGGTTTGATCTCTACCTGATTCGGATTTGTTTGCTTGCTATTTCAGTCTTCAAGATATCGAACTTCCGGACAACAGTGACCTCGGCGAAGACCAGGAAAAGTATGTTGAATCTATCCGGAAAGGCTGCAGCCGTATGTATGCGGACCACCTTGAACTGACCACTTACAACTTGATGAGTTCAGACCAGCCCCTTCTGACTGACATTGGGTAAAGGAAATGCATTTAATTTCACTGCTGAGATAAGTCAAACCTCTGACGGGCATTAAAAGTTTTTATATTCCTATAGATTTATCCTCCGTGGCATTGAAAAGTGTTACATCTCTCATCCTCTGAGAGGGAGATCGAATCAGATACTATATGACTAAACTGCTAATCTATATCAGTAATAAATGAGACGTGCACTGAGTATTGGTCAGCATGAAGTAGATGTAAAAACTGCACACACATACATCTGTGTATATATATATATATATATATATATATATATATATATATATATATATATATATATATATATATATATATATATGTACAGGTGGTTATCAAAATAATGGAAAATCTAAGAAACGTCATGAAAACATTATTAATACTGCGCAGGTTCACCTTTTTCATGGTATATCACCTGATTCACCTTGGAATTCGATTATAGAAGTCCTAAATAGTAGTTAAAAATATATTATACCATTCTTCAGGGAAAAATCAGGAAAGTACCTTTAGAGTTTCTGTACTGGATATCGATACCTGGCTCTATCCGCTTATACAGATCACAGTGGTTGGATGATATATAGTCGGGGGGATTGTTCAGGACAAGATAAAATATTTGACTACTTTTCATGCTCTTCAAACCAACATCTGACAGGTTTAGCTGTATGCATAGAGGGATTATCATCCTGGAGAACGCCATCTCCTGCAAGAAACAATGTTTGCACTACAGGTTGCACTAGTGAGCAAATATTTCGACACAGGCCTTCCCATTCAAGGTCTCTTTTAGGATTACAATAGGACCCGAAGAAAATCATGAGATGTCATTCCAAACACTGATATATATTTTTCCATAATTGACAGTTGAGATGATACAGCCAGAATCTTACGCTTGTGTAGTCGTTCACCAGTCATACTCACGTGCTGTTGCGAGGAACAATGTGAACAATGATTCGTCGGACCAAATGCCATTTTTCGACATACTACTAGACCAGGATTTCCTGGAATATGCCACTCTTTTTCAGAGTCTCCGTACGTTTTCCTTTCTTCGACACCGGCCGTAATTCGCATAACTGTTTCAACAACCAAAAAATAGTTTTTGAAAATATTACAGATTTGCAGTAAATTTAGAAGATGACTCTTTCTCAGCTGACTAATGGCAACAATGAAATTTGAAAGGAACTCATTTATTGTCTAAACCTAATATTAGATAATTATGAAATACGATTAAAAACGACTGACCTTCCTATAAACTACCATCCATTTTTTACCCCTTTTTTGTGAAATAATGATACTTCTTGAGTTTCGTACTTGCTTTGAGGGTTATCAAGAGATAACATCTTTTTCATTTGGCCATTGCCTTAAATACGTGTATACGTGTATACATAAACTGTTTAGTTTATCTTATTTTTAAAGACTTCAAACGATGATTAAAAAATTCGTATAATTGAAATCATAAGGTAAGTTTCCACTGCTATACATTTGTATAAATTCAAGAGGTTTTGCTGTACCGTATAATGGATTTTTATTTCTTAACTTTTCAGCGCAAGTGCAAATACTCAGATAGTATCCAGTTCTCCTCCAGACGATGATATTTCCGAAAATAATCCAGTAAGAGAAGTGTTTAATCATTTAACATGAAATCTTAAGGAAACTACTTATTTTCGTAACGAGTAATTTTTTTTAATATGTATTTTGAATTGTACGGGACACAGTATTCTGAAAAAAAGCCCATTTTTATTTTCGTGGTTTAAAGCATACTGTAGATTTTTAAGAATCAATTAACTCAAACCGCATGTACCTGCAATAACCGCGGTGCGAGGTGCAACATTGTTGTGCTGTTTTGAGTAGGCGTTCTCTATTTTTTATACCTCAGTCTCGGAATGGAATTTGTCCAAGTTTGCCATTTTTTTTAACAGGATATGTTTAAAATTCCACACTAACTTTCCTCTGCGAAATTTTCTAGGCCGGTTATGTTTTATATTCTAGAGAATTTTCGACTTAAAGTAAAAATTTGGGACATATTCCCTAAAACAAAAACTAACAGAATTTTTTATTGCCTCTATACCAATTCAAATTATTATAACTGAATTTTTTTTTTATAAATCCTGGAGACACTTTATCACGAAATTTCTCTCTTTAACATAAGAGAGAAAATCCTGAAAATAGAGCCATGATTTCGGCAGATACATGAAAACTAAACGTGACTTATATTTTGAATTAAGCATTTATTTTTAAAGTTTGAAATTTCTTAAATATATTTTATTTGAACAATAACCCATATACACTGCCGGCCACGCAAATTGCAACACCAAGAAAGACCAGAGATATCACAGCAAAATTTATTTTGAAGATAACATGTTGACCAAGTATCAAATGATTAAATTTATAGACTACTGTGAAGTGTGGTTCCTGCCAAAATCAGTAGCGAGAGTAGCCTCCATTGTTGGAGATCACCGCTGCCACACGCCTCGGCATTGATTCAAAGAGACTTTGGATGAGTTCTTGGGGTACAGCAGACCAAGCAGCTTCCACACGTTACCAAAGTTGATCTGCTGTGCCAGCTGGGGATGGAATCTGGGTCAATCGTAGAGCAACCATGGACCACATGTTTTATATCGGCGAAAGATCCGGAGCGCGAGGCGGCCAGGGAAGCAATTCAATCTGGCGATTGACGAAGAACCGTTGGACAATGCGTGCCACGTGTGGTCGCGCATTATCCTGTTGAAATATGGCTGTGGGCAAGCCCTGAAGGTATAGAAGGACAACTGGCTCCAACACCTCGGAGATGTAGCGCTGGCTGTTTTAAGTACCGGCAATGCGTACTAGAGGTGTGCGTGAGTGATATCCAATACCGCCCCATTCCATAATACCCGGTGCAGGACCAGTGTGGCGGTGCATAACGCAGCTGTTCAGCATCCTCTTTTTAAGGTGTCTCCGGACTGGAATGCGGACATCGTGGTGTTGCAGACAGAAGCGTGACTCGTCAGTAAAGACAATTTCATTCCATTTTGCCGTCCACATCCTTCTGTCATCGCACCATTGGCGGCGGAGACGTCTGTGGTTCTGCGTCAAGGGTAGACAAAGCAATGGACGTCTTGCGGACAGACCACTCTGCTGTAAACGGCGTCGAATGGTACGCGCAGACACTGGATGATGCGTTACAGACTGCATGTGCTGTGCTATGGTTCGTGATGTGACTGAGCGATCCTACACTGCCATCCGCACAAATTGCCTGTCATCACGTGAAGTGGTGCGCTGAGGTGGATGAGATCGAACACGCCGGTCCGTCGTACCCTCCTGTATCCAACGATCACATACCCGCATTACAGTTGTTTGGTTTCGTCCAACACGACTACCGATTTCCCTGAAAGATAATCCACAATCTCGGTAGGCCACTATCCTTCCTCTGTTGAACTCGGATACTTGACCAAAAGATGATCGCTGTTTTCGACGAGGCATATTTGATCGTTTTTTTAAAAAACCACAAGAAAAACACAATTGCCGAACTAGAAATCGTCAAAGTCTACAAGCCTTAAATACCGTTTTGAAGTGGCTCCACAGGCGCGCGTGATGTGCGTCTGCGTTGAAATTCTAATCATTTGCATATCTCACCTCCGCTAATGCATGTTGTAAATTTCATGTTATTTGCATGTTTCCTTCAGGGTGTTGCATTTACAGTGGCCAGCAGTGTATGAACATCAATTTGATAAGGCAAATAATCACTAAAAATGTGGTAGGTAAAAGCTTTTCAGACTGAAATCCCTCAAGTGTAATGTATTTGTTTAAAAATACTGAAACTTTCATCTAATTTTTCCGTTCTTTCAGGTTTAACAGCTAGATTAATGGTACAACTGAATTACCAAGATCATAACCTTGGGAGGTAGATTCTGTGAACTAAAATTAAAATATAATGGGATAATTTAATGTTTAACTGCTATCAGTGAGATTAAGTCTACAAAATGTTATTACTGAAAAATTCATAGGAAAAGAAACAAAACAACAACCCTAGAAAACTGGATAATTTTAGAGTGTTTAGAATGGGTATTAAAGTCAGGATCATACTCTCTACCTCCCTTAAAAGATGTTCCGACAACGTCGCTGTTTGTCATTAGAATTTCAAAAAATTAATTTCCTCCATTGAATATGATCATTTTAGCTTATGCACAGCCATCACGTATATATATACAGGGTATCCGGGCTAAATGTATCCAAAAGTCATTACTTATTTCTACGGAACTACCCATTAGAATTAAAAACAAATTATTGGAATAGAAAGAACTACTCACCAAGTTTTAATATCACCCATTCGATCATAGTATCATAGATTTCGAAGTGTGCACCTTATATAGCACAACAAACGTCTAAATGGTAATCCAGTTCTCTTCGAGTGTTTCGTAGCATATCAGGCGGTATTACACGAATTGCTCGAATGAACGCTTCTGCAATTCATCCACAGTTTCAATTTTTTGTTCATGCATAACGGATTTAAGGAATCCCCAAGCAAAAAAGTCTAATAACTCCTGATATGCTACGAAACACTTGGAGAGAACTGGATTACCAATCAGAAGTTAGTCCTGCTACTATAGGTGCACACATCGAAATCTATGATACTATGACATAAATCTGTGATTGATATTTAAACTCGGTGAGATGTTCTTTCTATTTAAATAATTTATTTTTAAAATTCGAATGGGTAGTTCCATATAAATAATGACTTTTGGATACCTTTAGCCCGGACACCCTGTATAAAAATGGCACACTTTTAGTTTCTATGAGATTCATCTAAACGGAATCGGAAAAAAAGTCAGTACGTGCCTTTTGAGTTGAAATTTTTGGTTTTAGTTAAACGCATAGCGGACGATTTCTACATCAGTTCGGAGGGATACGATTCCGACATAGAATACCCTCGCGTTCCGGGATAGCACCGGTGAGCAAGGTCCCCCCCCCCAGATACTGAGAGACAGCCGTTATACTTTTTAAAATGTTGAACACAAAGTTTTATAAGGACGAAGATGAAGTAATGTTCACATTCGATTGACTTGAGCTCCGATATTCTTTCAGGTCACTTTACCGATTACGAACTTATGGGGTGACGAACTTTCTTCAGATGAAGCGGATGCTGATGAAATGAATGAGTTTGTCCCCTATACAAGGTAGGATACTGTTTCGTTTTCCAGTGTTCGATGGGATGTGTCTGATGGACTGAATAAATTCTGTTCAGAAAGTGCACACAAAATAAAATTTATTAATCTGTAAATTCTTCAGGCGCATACACGAATTCAAACAGGAAACACGTAAAAACTGTCTTCTATACAACAGAAAATTCTAAAAACACATGTCAGGATAACAGAGTCTTCAATACAATATACGCCTTTCGCACTTTCATTACAGTCAGTTCTCAGCAAAAAAGAACAGTGAGTTCCATTGCCAATGGCAGATATATTTATAGACTTACGAAGGGCCTTCTATCGGTCAACCAGCTAGATATAACTGGAGCATTCCAGAAAGGCCTAGAAGTTTGGCGGCCATTTGGCGCCATATCGCCAAATTTGGCGACCAAATTAAGTCCCCAAATCCATCGCCAATTTGTCGAAAACTCCCATATTTGGCGAAATTACCATAGACTCGTAAAATTCGTAACAATACTTTCACTCCCTGTGTAGATTCTCTCGCATAAACTCAGTGGAAGACCTCGGAGAAAGGGATGAATCGCTTATTTTGCTAAAACAATGACGTCACTTTGCGAAGCGGCAGTGTTTCGATCATGAAGCAGATTTTCCCACTAATCTTGTGGGGAACGGGATTCAAAACAAAATAATTCTTCAAATCAACACGATTATCCAGAGGGTAGAATACAGTATCGGGGTTAGGAGATCCACCGTAGAACCCCATCGTAACTGATTATCGTTACAGCGGAAACTCCGCCATTAATGAAAAGCAATAAGAATGAACCGGTAGGATTAATATTCAAAGAAGAATAATATCAGTACCTCCGAAAAAATAAATATATGCGAATAATATATGTGTGGTTATAGGGCTAAGACAATACAACTAAAGTAACGCTAGACTATATTTTTAATTGGTGTCATGGTCCTTATATAGACTCCAAAAGACTTAAGGACAACTATAAAGCTTGACCTTAAAACAAAACTTCAAAAGGACCTTCCATTTCAGTGAACTTACTGAGTTTACTTACTTACTTACCTACTTACACACCCACACGTGTGTATATAAACACTTTTCCGTTGAAATTTTCTATTGAAGTTCTGTTGCCACTCGTTGTCGCCGTCTCAAACGCACGATATATATGTCAAACAAGCAAGCACTTTAGTTTCGCGACCACAAGTGAAAGTTATTGCCTCGCCCATCACCGGCGTTTCAGGCACGGATCCATGGTGCCTTATTTCGAAATTTATGACAACTATTCGTATATTTAGAACTCCCGCTATTTTGTGGTTATCAGTGCGGTCTTTTTGATGCTGAATTTTCCTCGAAAATTCTTGCAGAAGCGCTAAAATCGCTTTTAGCGCTGAAATATATTGAATTTTTGATACGCGAAAGTGTTTTTTTCTTTCATTTAATGCGCATCGTTTGTTTGCTATCGTTTATTTCAGACTCATAGATATTGAGTTTTCGGAAAAGAGTGATTTCGGTCAAGATGGCGAAAAGTCTACCGAAGCCATCCGCAAACGCTGTAGCCGTATGTTAGCTCACAGCCTCGAACGCCCCCCTGCTGACGGTGTATCGTTTTGGAACCTGATAAAAACGGCCGAGTCGAAATATTGTCGGTAAGACGATAACGTCCTCTTTTTCCTCTCGTATAATATAAGAGATAAAACGAAGAAAATCGGACTCTGGGAGCGAAATATGGTAATTTATCGCCATTTATCAGTCCACAGGAGACAGATGAAAAAGGCCACATTTCTCAAGTTCTTACAGGAAATTTTGAGATGTGACAATATAAGCGAAGTGGGCCTCTAAATCATAGAATGTTGTTGTGTCTTGTGCTATATGATTGGCAACTGGGATTGGATAGATTTTGTCTTTTAATCACTTCATTTTTCTCTAATTTTGCCATAAACAATTTTTTCCTGTCCAAGATCTACATTTTTGGATCGCTATCATCCCGAAATCATTCTAAAATTTTTCATTCGTTTTGTATATTGAGGGAGGTCTATCCAGTGACGCTTTTTCACTTCCTATATATAAAGTATTCTTCCGTATAACAAGATAATTATAATACACGTTGTATGAAATCACGTAATAGGAAATAGTGTTGTGCGACGCGAAATATTGTAAAGGTAAAACTGTCGAGTGAATTTTATTATGTAAAATTGGATTGTTTAAAATGAGATATTAGATAAATTACAAAATAGGTAATTGTATAAATCTTCATATATTTTATGTGTTTGAAATATTAATTTAAGCTTCAATAAACTTTTCTTTGAATGAACTTTTAAAAATTTACATATAGAATATATTATTAATTTAACGAAGCAATTCAAAAGTACAGCGTCAAAATCGTTAAAAGCCCCGTTTTCATAAAAATAAATGTATGTACGGTGTTTAAAAGGGAAGTGCCATCATTTAATTCTAAAGTGCGTTGTACGGGAATCTCATTATACGTATAAAGACGTATCACTTTTATTGACGCGTTGTATGATCTTGTGTTATAAGGGAGTTTGTTGTATATATATATATATATATATATATATATATATATATATATATATATATATATATATATATATACACAGTGCGTCAAATAAGTTTTAAGACTGGGTCTGTAAAAAGAAATGGAAACAAGAAATTAATACCTGTTTTGGTTTTTTATTCAAAATAGGACCCTCCGGCTTCAATGCACTTTTTACAGCGATTTAATAATGAATCGAAAGCCTGTTGTAAATCACTTTGAGGAATGGCCTGCAAAGCACGCATCGAAGCTTCTTGTATGGTCGAAATATCCTCAAAATACCACCCTTTTAACTTCATTTTAAGTTTTGGGAATAATCAGTAGTCACAGGTAGCTAAATCAGGTGATTACGGTGGATGGTTCAACACACAGACATCATTTTTTGCCAAAAATCGAACAATAGGGCAGGTGTGACTGGGTGCATTATCGTGTAACAAACACCAACTGCTTTCAGTCCTATAGTCTGGACGAATGCGACGATTTTTGGCCATCAAACTCTTTAAAACAGCTAAGTAGTTTTGACCTGTAATTGTTTGTCCAGTTGGAACAAATTATTTGTAGATAATACCTTTACTATCGAAGAATGAAATGAGCATTGTTTTGATTTTGGATGGAACTTTTCCTGTTTTTTTGGCTTGTGGTGAATTTTGTGACTTCCATTCCCCACTTTTTCGTTTTGTTTCAGGATCATATTGGAAACATCAGGTTTCATCACCTGTAACATTGGACTTCAAGAAGTTTGGATCGTTTTCAGCGGTTATAATACTGTCTCCGCAATGTGCACTTCTCATTGCTTTTTGTTCAGGGGTTGAAGTGTGTGGAACAAATTTAGCACACACTTTTGTTTTGCCAAATCTTCATGTAGGATGGTTCGAATTGTATCTTTGTTGATGCTTAAAGAGTCTTCCATCATACTCAGTCATGCACAGCGATCGTTTGTTACGAAATTTCGTACTTTCTCAATAACTTCACGTCTCCTAGATGAAATTGGTCTTCCCCTACGCTGATCAGTTTCTACCGTACCTCTTCCGTCCAAAAAACGTTTGTGCCACACAAAAACATTTCATGTACTTAAGCAACAGTCACCGTAAACTTGTTTCATGAGTTGGTATGTTTCCGAAGTACTTTTACCAAGTTTTTCGTTAAATTTAATTACAGGTCTTTGCTTCATCTTAAAAAATCAACATGAAAAATATTCACTTCTGCAATAAACGCTCGCCTTCTCTCAACTACTTAACGAAATGCGCACAACTTGTTAGCAGTGTGCCAGCAAACGATGGACGTTATGACGCATGGGGATTTACACTCACAGCGCTTTTACAACCTGCGCTCTACGACTAGTCTTAAAGCTTATTTGACGCACTGTGTATATATATATATATATATATATATATATATATATATATATATATATATATATATTTTGTTTTTTTTGTTTAGGAATATTATATCTAGATCACCGGGATTTGTACTTTTCTTATAACGTATTGCAATACTTTTCCCTTCCTAGCAATAGTCTTTTATGTACTAAAGACTTCTCCGATCGACAAAAATGTGGTCAAGTTATTATTTCTGCAAGGGCACACTAAATTCTAACTTCACTCTCATGGTTTGATCTCAACTTGATTCGGTTTTGATTGTTTGCTATTCCAGCCTTCAAGATATCGAATTTCCGGAAAACAGTGACCACGGTAACATCCAGGAAAAGTATGTTGAAGCAATCCGAGAAGGCTGCAGCCGTATGTACGCGGACCACCTTGAACTACGTACTTACAACTTAATGAAATCAGACGAGCCCTCTCTGACTGACATTGGGTAAAGGAAATACATTTTTTTCACTACTGAGATAAGTCGAACTTCTAAGGGGCATTATAAGTTTTTAAATTCCTATAGATTTATCCTCCTTGTCATTGAAAAGTTTTATATCTCTCCTCCTCTGAGAGGGAGATCGAATCAGATACTAAATGAGTAAACTGTCAATCTATATCAGTAATAAATGAGACGTGCATTGTGTATTGGTCAGCATGAAGTGGAGGTAAAAACTACACACACACATACACACACACACACACACACACACACATATATATATATATATATATATATATATATATATATATATATATATATATATATATATATATATATATATATATATATATATATATACAGGTTGTTATCAAAATAAGGCAAAACCTAAGAAACATCATGAAAACATTATTAATACTGCGCAGGTTCACCTTTGTCATGTAATACCACCTGATTCACCTTGGAATTGGATTATATAAGTCATGAATAGGGATTAAGAATATATTATACTATTCTTCAGGGAAAAATAATGAAAGTTCCTCTAGAAATACTGTGGTGGATATCGATATCTGGCTCTTTCAGCTTATACAGATCACGGTGGTCGGATGATATATAGTCGGGGGAATTGTATAGGGCAAGATAGAATATTTGACTTCTTTTCCATGCTCTTCAAACCAATACTTGATAGATTTAGCTGTATGTATAGGGGGATTATCATCCTTTAGAACACCATCTCCTGCAAGAAACAATGTTTGCACCACAGGATGGACTAGTGAGCAAAAATTTCGACGTAGGCCTTCCCATTCAATCTCCATTTTAGGGTAACAGTAGGACTTCAAGAAAACCATGAGATGTCATTCCAAATCCTGATAAATCTACCTCCATGATGGACATTTTAGATGAGACAGCCAGAATCTTATGCTTGTGTAGGTGTTCTCCAGACTTACTCAAGTCCTGTTGCGAGGAACAATGTGTACAATGATTCGTCGAACGAAATGCCGTTTTTCTACATATTACTCGACCATAGCTACTCTTCTTCACATACTCTTCCTATATAGCTGCTCTTCCATAAATGCGTTGTTTGTGAAGTTCCCTTCTAAGTCTAATGGTTGATACCAGAACATGCAGATGCAGATTGAGCTCTTCGGTCATCTTGGTTGCAGTTGTTTTTTTCTTCATGTCACATTCCGCTTCAATACCTCGTCCGTCTCTTTCAGTCAGCTCTCCCTTTCGTCAACTATCTGTTTGGCAAAAGTTGTTTTTCCGAGCACTCTGTATACTATCATGGCTATCGATACCATAGCTCGAAAAAACCCCATTAGCCTGGGGATTGCAGTAACAAATACTCCAATTTAAACGCGCTCCAACAATTTGCCCTTTTTGCAAGTTCTGCAAGGTTTGACATTTTACGCTGTTCCCCCCAAAAGCACGATGCCCTTACCTTCATTATTGCTACCTGACAGTAGAATAATACATACACTATATTACATAAATAATACCGGTGGCCATACTTGTATTTTAAGGAATACGAAGCACATTCATAAACACCACTAATATTGATTGGTATTTCCATTATTTTGATAACCACCTGTACACGGAGAAAATTATTTAAGGGGTTAAGTCATGGTCCCGAAAAAAAGGAGCAGTTTGCAGGGGTTGCCAGCTGGATATATATACAGTACTGCAACTGTCGAGAATTATGAATAATCGTATACGGTGAGCAGACCAATCGAGTAAAGTGAATTTACAAAATCTATTTTTTTATTAATATAAGCCAAACCTTAGTTCCTCCAAAACGACTTGGCACGCCAATGCAGCTTCGAGGTATTAAATAATTTAAGATCAGGTTTTTAAGCATCATTAGCCAGTACGTCATCAAGATCAGAGTAATCGCTGGGATGGGATCTGTCCTATCGAAGAAGACACACGAAACGCGAGTTGGAGAATCCGTCACTCCGATTCTGTTAAGATGTTTTTAATATTTATAAAAGACTAGTACTAGTTTAACTGATTGGAAATCCTTTCTTGACTGAGCTGTTCGCCAAATCAGATTTACTGAAAATATTCCACAGGAAGCAACATAGCTGGCCCTTAGGAAGAAACCATCCGCTGACTTACAGAAACAACCATATGGTTTCGGAAATGATGATTGGAAATCAATTTAAGCGCATGTTTAGGATTTAGTGCCGGGGGAGTGCAAAATGTTAAAGATATGAAATCAAGGTAAAGTGGTGGAGCGAGTAGAAGAAACAGGAAAAGAAAATTATAAAATTTACCATATTCGTCGAAAAATCTTTCCCAAACACAAAAACGTTTAAACAATGGATTACAGCCAGTTTTATTCATGTTTCAGGAAGACGAAAGAGGAATTCATTTCAAATTTCATAGCTGCCACCAGCCATCAGATAGTGAAAACTTTTATTAATGACAAAACTATTCTATTTTTGGTAGAAAAGAAAATTACGCTAGAACTATAAAGACTATACACAAGAAAATCTCCTAGTGTATTTTTGAAGGTCACAAAGCGATGGAAAATGTTTTAAAGACATTGTTGATCTCAGAGTATTAGTTCTTCAAATAGTGAGAAATACTTTAAGTCATATACAAATAGTCCAAATAACGTCGCATTACATTGCATCATTTTCACAGCTAAAAATTTTGAAAACTCGTTAACGAATATTTATAATGCAAAATTAGAATTATGAATCACTATTTTTTATTATGGAAATCTCATAAAATTTAACATTATTTATATAAGTATTTTTTTATTTTGAAATGTCCTTAAAAAATAATCGCAGGAACTCACTTACTAACCTTGCAGTATAATAGTGAATAATCAATTATGACAATGAATTCATGGTAATTTTTAATTTATTTTTTAGATCACTAACCCAACCTGAAATAGAATTACACCCAGATGACCTGCCTCAAACCAAAAAGGTAAGCATTGTTCTCCCGCTTTCGTTTTCCAGGGGGATGTTCCAAGGGGTTCTATGTTTCCAGGGTGTGTGTATTTTCTAACGTGTCATACTCTGGATTTATGTATAACAACAATCATTGTAGGTATTAGGAATGCTGTGCACCCCAGACTGAGTCAGAAGTATATATTTTTATTATATCGTTCACTAAGCGGGATTAGTCTGATCAGGGTCTATATCAATAGGGACTTGAATCCACTTAATCGTCTTTACCAGTCTTCGAATATGTCGCAAGCCAGTCTCTGTATTCCTCAGGTGCGTCAATATCCTTTGTGAGTGCAGTTTATTTTTATAACCTGCCATATTAGACATTAAATTATCCATTAAATAGAAAATTATTCCATTAAATTGAAAACGTCGTGTAAAGAGAGAGGTCAAGGGTCGCTAGGGTATGCAGCTAACGCCGACATGTATCGGTGGTTTCAGCAAGTCTCTTACCATATTGATTCTGAATCGAGTTTTACAACAGTTCCTCGGCTTACCAGCTCTATGAGATAGGTCGGTGTTTTTTTTACCCAAAACGGACAATATATGTTGCAAATTCCTGAATCGTCCTACATCGTCGAAGGGACAAAACTTAGCATGTCTACCTATGATACAATATAATATTCGGACTGATGTATCAGGCATTTTACCGTCTTCATTAGTAAACTAATTTACTTATAAAAATCCCCTTTAAAGACTTTTTACCTTCAACTGTACTTTGGCATGTATGTACACAACGCTTTAGGTTAGGGAGTAAGATAATCCTAAAGCAGCCGGAAAATGAACATTTCATTGTAAAGTGGCGATGAGTATTACATGGCGTGTGCATTGGCGAGACTGAGCAGGGAGGCTCATGAACCAGTCTGGATATTTATTTAGGAGCTGTGATACACCGTATGATGCCCAGTGGCGTAGTGGTCAAATGCGTCAAACTCACACTCCATTGGTCCAGGGTTCGATCAAGCGAATGGGCAAGGTCGACTCAGCCTTTCATCCCTTGAGTGAGTCGATAAAATGAGGACCAAGCATGCTTGGGAACTAAACTCTGGGGGGTCCCACGTCAAGTTGGCAACTTGACTGAGACATATGCTGTATGGCACCCCAAGCCCACGGTCAAGAAAAAGGAGATGGACACCGCCGGCCTTGGTCCACAGCGGACTGTTACGCTATGAGTTTAGTTTTTTTAGATACGAAGAATGACAAAAGCCTTAACTATCTATGCACGCCTTTACGGCACGGTGATCATGTTTTGTCTTGTTCAATACTTATGTTTTCAAAGATCTATTGCATCCTTGTGCTGCCATTTTGTTGTTGACAAAAGATAGTAAAAGTTCCACAGATGATTTCTCTAAGATGAATATTTTTTTCCTGTATAATATTGAAGTATTTAGGAGCGAATGTCGACTCTTCGAGGGTTTAAATTACGGAATTTCTGAGCCAGAAATGCTAAGTTACGTTATAAATTCCTTTGAGAAGTTGGTTGAAATCCAGGGTACCCTAAATATTTAATGTTTTTTTACTTTGGGACAAAATGCCAGGAAATTTTCTCTAAAGACCTGAGTACGAGACTAGGGATAAATATGCATGCATGATCTAACATGAGAATTAACGACGTGAATAATTAACATTTTCCTTTCAATTTACAGCCGAAAAGAAAACAATTTAGGAAAGTGAGGAAATTTTTCAAGAAGTGGTCGTGCATTAAAAAAGTGAGTACTTTTAACTTTAATTATTCCGCATATCTACACATGTGAAAATTTCTGTTTGGTACTATTTATACCACTTTGATAAAATTTTAATAGGTCGCATGGAATATTTAGTGTCTAAAGGTGCTTTACGTTTCAAGTAGTAATTTTTCTTTACTTAAGGTATATAGGTATAAGGTTAAGGTATATCGTCTTTGAAGGACTTTTTAGTTAGTTCAAATTTAGAACTTATATTTATTTTCTTACCTCCAAGGTTATCTAATTATTAAATCTCGACCAATTCTGTCGCTAACGATTTTATTAGACCAAGAGCGATATGGACCTGCTAACATATAATAAAAGTCAACACCAAAGGGATTAAAAAATTGTGTTACTTTTCTGAAAGTTAGTAATAAGAAGACAGATATTATCAAACATTGGTCCATATTTATCCTTATATGTATTATAGTTTATTTTATAAATTAGATGTTTTTATGGTCTAGTTATTCCTTTATCAACTTATCTGCCCAACTATTTTATTATATCACGAATTCGTTGCGAGATGCACAAACTTGACTGTCAGTGATATAAAGGAATGGTATAAAGTCACTCCTTTGAGTGAAAAAGGTTAAGATGTTAATATCAGCAAAACTGGATCAAAGGGGCTACTAAACATTAGGCTGCCTTTATTTTCCAAATGTACGATCCACAAAAGTGGAAACGGAATAGGAAGGTGAGTAATAAGATTACTCACCTTCAAATTTTTACAGTTTTCAATTTTGTCTTCAACTGTGAGATTCTCAAGTACCCATGAAAAGCCTTATCGGACATAATACGGTCTGACAATAACGAAGTCATTGTGTTCTTTATATTTAAATTAATTATTTCGGGTCCCGAGGTAGCATAGTGGTAGCGCGTCGGCTTTAAAACTGAGGTTGCTCGGATCGAATCCTGACAAGCCCCTACACTTTTGTGTAGGGGCACGCTAAATACGCAAAACGAAAAGTTTTTCTGTGAGGTCAGTGGGTAGGAAAGGTACATTCCCCCCAGATGTCGTCCCTGGAGCTGCTCTGTCAAAACTGAGGTTGCATCAAGCAAGCTGAACCATTCAGCCCGCAAAGCGTATATGGACCTCGTTTGGAACTTCCGGTCAGGGGACATTAGGAACCAAAAATAACAACAAATATATTATTTAACTTTGAATTGAGAAATGATTACCTCTTCACGCGTCATGAGTGTTAAGCTTAAAGCATTCATTCTACGTACCAAACTCCATTCCAATTAAGATTTATTTTTCTTCTATTGTATGTTTTCTTATGTGTTCTTGTGTTGTATGTTTCTTGCATTCTCTCTATCTATCTATCTATCTGTCTCTATATATCTATATATGTATCTATCTATCTCTATATTCTATCTATGTCTCTCTATATATATAAATATATTCTTTTTTACAGAATGACGAAGGCTAGGAAAACTGCTAGGAAGAATTTGAAATGTACGCAAAAAAATTTGAAAAAAAAGAATCAATATTTGGCTAAAATGTTAAAAAAAAATTTAAATGTCTAACTAAAACTGCGGAAAAAAAACAAGTATGTGGCAAAAAATGTGAAAAAAAATTTTAATGCGTTCGTGAAAAAGTTAAAAAAAATAAATAAAAGGTACAAAGGAAAATACAAAAGAAATTAAAACGAGTACCTAAATATTATGATATGTTTACCTAAATTTAAAAGAATATTTAAAAGTTTTTTGGAATGCATGTATCGTTACGAAATGAATTTTAAATGTATTTATATAATTCTTAACTACAGTTTTAAAAAGTGATCGAAAATATTTGCAGTAAATGTATGTATCTGTGCCAAAAAAATATATTTGTGAGAAGTGTATGTTTAATTTTTCATTTGTTTTACATCTTGAAATGTCTCGGCTGAATGTAAAAAACTATTTTTGTGATTGTGACTTAATGTGATTGTGAAAAAGTAAAAAAAAAAAAAAAAACGTTTTAAATATGCCACTGAAAATATAAAAAAAATTAAAACGAGTACCTATATATTACGATATGTTTATCTAAATTTAAAAGAGTGTGTAATTTTTAAAAATATATATGTATTGTTACGAAACGAGTGTTTAAATGTGTTTATTGAATTATAAAAAGTAGTTTTAAGAGGTGAAAGTAAAAGTATTTGTTTAAAATCTGTCTCAAAAAATATATGTATAAGAATTGTATGTTTAATTTTTTTTTTATTCATTTAAATGTCTCGGCTGAATGTAAAACAAAATTTATTGTGATTGTGAATTAATGTGATTGTGAAAAAGTTTTTAAAAAAATTTTAAAATGTACCACTGAAAATACAAAAAAATTAAAACGAGTACCTAAATATTATGATTTGTATACCTAAATTTAAAATAATATATAATTTTTTTAAATGTATGTATCGTTACGAAGTGAATATTTTAATGTATTTATATAATTGTTGAGAAAAGTTTAAAAAAGTGAATGTAAACTATGTGTTTAAATGTACGTATCTGTGTCAAAGAAAATTGTATTTATGAGAATTGTTTAATTTTTTTGTTTTATATGTCGAAACGTCTCGTCTGAATGTAAAAAAGAAATATTGTAAAATGTGTATGGGAAAATGTTTAAGTATGTTTCTCAAAAGAGAAATTCAAATTATTTGTCTAGTAATTTAAAACAAAATTACGTTTGTGTACGTAAAAGAAAGTATTTTTTGAAATTATGCATAATGAGAGGAATTTTTAAAACGTGTGTTTGTAATGTAAGTAAAATGTGGATGCAAATTTTTATTTTTTATTTTAAATGTATATGTGTAGAAAAAAAGATATTGTATGTGCGTCAAAGAAACGTATCTGTGTCAAAGAAAAATGTATTTATGAGAATTGTATGTTAAATTTGCTTGTTTTCTATCTCGAATCGTCTCGTCTGAATGTAAAAAAGAAATATTGTAAAATGTGTATGGTAAAAATGTTGAAATATGTTTCTCAAAAGAGAAAATCAGATTATTTATCTAGTAATGTAAAAACAAAATTACGTTTGTGTACGTAAAAGAAAGTATTTTTGAAATTATGTATAACGAAAGCAATTTTTAAAACGTGTTTGTAATGTAATGAATATCTGGATGCAATTTTTTAAAAATTTTAAATGTATATGTATAGAAAAAAAGATATTGTATGTGTTAATGCTTCGTCTTAAAACTTCAGAAAATATTTTCTGTGTAATGTTGTCAATAGCTTATTATGAAGTATTTCATATGAACGAGAGACAAAAACTTTACTGTTTACGAACAGTATTTATAGCAATGTTATTGTGTTCAAAAATGTGTTATGTCGATATGAATATGTGAAAAGGGGCTTAAAAATGTATGTGCGTGTTATTGTTAAAATGTATTTTCAAAATTGTCTGTATTAATATATGTATAAATCAAAAAAACAAAAAGAAGATCATCCAGACTGGGACTTACAATTTTCTCTCGCATCCAACCAATCAACTTGCAGATGTATATATTATGGCCAGCCAAAAGCAATAGAAATAAAAACAATAGCACAACCCACGATGTGTTTTCATTTTGTGTGTGTGGTTTTTTTCCCTTTTCAACGTTTTCGGTACGGAGACAGCTCACATGATGTATTTTTAGTGCAATTTATCTAAGATTTGAGCAACATGGTATAACCTAAAACATTCTGATATGGGTTCCGAGAAGTCCAGTGGTGAGCGCGTCGGGAATACTGACCGGGGAATCCCCGATACGCACCATTGCATGCTCTCGTATCTACAATAGGTACAGGCACGTTAAATCAGTAGGTCGGAAAGTCCCTCAATGGGGTTCGTAGGGGTAGGGAGAGGGTAAGATCCTTCCAGATGTCGGCCCTGTTGGTGCTCGGTTAAAATCGTGGTGGCACCATGAAAAAAGTCAGCTTCCGGCCCCCAATAGTGGTGAGTTAATTAGAAACCACTTCTCTTTATCCGTCCACTGGGCATTAGAAAGAACAGCGGCGACATCTAGATACTCTAGATGTTAAACATATAGCTTTTAAGCTGAACTTATCCACTTGCTCTGTGACACAGAAATAAAGATTTAATTCATGTAAAGAACGGCGGGTGATAGCCGAATGTCTAGGACGCTGGAATTCGGTAAGGAGAAGTGTGTAGGTTCCAATCCAACTGTTGGCATTGATGTTTGTAGCCGTTCGGGATTGGCTTTAATCAGTAGGTCCCGGTCTAATTAACCCTCGGGTTGAAAAAAAATAAAAAATGACCGTAGTGTCCCACACCAACCAATCATCTAAAGAACCGACAGTAGATTTTCAGTCACTGAATACACAGAGGCATTAAAATAAACAGATTTTCCGTCCTTATTGAGGCAGAGATGATTACAGAAGTTGCTGATGTAGAATGGTTACTCGGGTGAAAGAGATCTGGAGTAACCTACTTGGGTAAGACAGTGGTCTTGAAAAGCAGGAGAGATGTTTTTACTTTTAAAGCGATCTGGGACGAATTTTTTTTCTATCTTTGGTGTGACTCTATTCTTTGGCGATCAGCGGGGGATTTGAATGGATCGCAATAGAATAGGAAAGAATAGAGAACAGCTATTTCGGGAAAGTTTTGATAGCGATAATTAGACCGATTTTATCGATTGGTTCTCAGATGTTCTGTATGTCGAAAGACGGGACAGTGAATTTATTGAATACCTAGTTTATCGTTCTATCGGCAGCTTGTTGACGAAAAGTAGCACTTGAAACGCCTTCATCCTAAAGCTCTATTACTTCCATAGGCCTCTGTCTAGATAACCGAAAATACGCCATTGGTACCGATTTCGAACCAATTGGGAGAGCAGTGACGTCAGAGTATCGAAATTACCGATTTTCCCACTACCGATCAAATAAAAGGGAGCTGTCTTGACGATTCCAGGTGCCCTTTACCCGTGGGGTGTCGCAGGGCCGTAAGAGTTTTCGAATTTGCGAGTTTTATAAATTCCCGAGGACATCGGGTTGATACGGTCTCCGCCACATCCGTGAAGTCAGCGATCCCACCGTATGTCATACCGCTGAAGACTACCTGAAATTCCTTCTAAAAGCTTTATATGAACAGTTAGAACTCTGCCAAATGAATCATAAAAACGAACACGGGGAAGCTTGTTTTAAGGATTTCCTGAAATCGATGACGTCGCCGAATCCGCAAAACATTTTTTTCGGCACCTTAGTAGCGAAAAGTACCACTGGATACGCCATTAATTAATCCTAAAGATCTATTACTCTAAAGACCATTGCCCAGAAACCCGAAAATATAGTCTTGGCGCCGATCCCGTATGAACCGTGAAAACGGTGACGTCACATTATCGAAACTTTCGATTTTCGCGCTACGGATCGAGGAAGCACGGAAGTTTGTTGACGATCCCACGGCCCAAAAAATAGACAGCTCGGCAAGAAGAAATCTATCATGTTCTAAATATCATTTTCGATAAACGTACCCCGTAAACTAAAGGTTAATCAAGGAATCGATGGGCTAATTTGGGATTATAGTTATTACTAATGCAACAATTTTTGGCAGCATGCTAATGTTATCTGCAAATAAATGAGGTACAGAAAATAGTTAAAGGAGTTTTAAAAGGTGGCAAAACTTATTATGATAAACATAATGAAAAGACAATTTCTAAATTCCACTTACGAAATCTAGGTATTGAACGGACCAAATTCACAGTTTTTAAATAATTGTACATTGCATAAATTGATTACTATTGCAGTTGGCTGTCTGTTTAACGGCGCTCTACTTAACGACGATCTCTATTTAAAGACGATATTTCCCAGTCTCGGCCCCTCCGACGTTATGGGAAATGTTATTTTTTCACAAATTTTGTTTAAGGGCGATCTCTACTTAAGGACGGTTTTTCACGGTCCCTTGAAAGTCGTTAAACAGAGAGCCAACTGTATTTAGGATTTTAAAATATTCGTTATGGATAGTTATCATCATTTCCGCTATCTTGCAGATTAATCAAATATGCACCGATATGTAAATAATACGACCGAAGTCAGTAGAAATACAGATTTAAAGACATCCGTGGAATTATTCTCATAAATATTGAAACAAACACGGTAACGTTGCTACAACTGAGCAACAACATGGCGCATTTGTCGGTCTGTAGTACAAGAGCTTTCCGCATAGCCGATACACTGCGAACACACATTCGCGAAACAGAGAGCGAAGTGTAGGGGAAAGCAGTGATTTATTGGTCCCGTCGCACAGAGGAAATTTTATGGCTTCCCTTGTGCCTTTCATGATTCGTACTAGACCGCTCCAGAGAGCGGTTTTAAAACGAATGATCAAAGCAACGAAATACTTCCAACGCGTTGGGGGGGGGGGACTAATCGACACCAAAATGTGTCAAGAGGCGATGGGGGAGCTGATTCGCTTGTGTGTAGATGCGCCTATAAAGGCAGAATGGAGTTATCCTCCCCAACATACAGCTTGTTTATGATCTCTACAACTATCGGGAGTAGGAAGGGGAAGACGGGGGTGAGCGGCGGCTTTCTGGACTCTGCCGTTATGGCCACATTCATCCAATCGACGGGGGTCTCTTAACACGCCAGGACGCGTTGAGACAACAGTGACGCGAGGACGCACGTCGGGTCGAAAAGTCCCGGTCAATCAATTTTGCACAATGTATCATTAAAAATGGATTTCAATTAGGTTTTAAAAATTATGAATGGAAAATGAATAGAAATAATAAAATTTTAGACAAGAATTTCAGAAAAAAATTTTTTGACTTCCCATTTAATAGCATAATTTACATACAGTAAAAGCATGTCGGTTGCAGACTTTTTTTCACATTTGGCACAAATGGATTTTGATTTTCCATCTTTGATTTCAGCCAGAGTAGTTTATTTAACATCGCCATCTCTTTGATAATTACTGTCTATGCTATCAGCGTAGATACTCGTGCAGTTTACAACGTTGCGCAAAATTGTATCATCAAATAAAATCTGCCAAAAATCTAGTAGAGGTGACAGATTTCTGGCTATATGAACATTTCCTGGAAGCTAGGTGATAATATTGCAAGATGGGGCTGTTACATTATGTCTGAATTTTTGCTTACTCCATTTCGTGAGCCCATCTTTACGAATGAAATATTCTTGGGGGAATCGTCTTTATCACTGGAGTCAGTTTCTTCTTCAGATTACGATTCATGGTCACTATGTTGTTCATTGTCAACTATTTCTTCAGATTCTTCATCTAAAGACTCCTCATCCGTTGAAACTTCGGCCAATATAGCCCGTAAGCACTTTGTCTCTTCCTCAAAACTCAAATATAGTGACATGACAGTAAATAAACCCTCTATGGTGTTGCGACAAACCTATAACACCAGCACGCGAGCCGGGCCTGAGAGGCCCGAGGAACCAGTTTTTGACCGGAAGAGGGGTAGAAAAATGCTTCAAATTCCAGAATCTGAAAGAATGGGACTTAATGGCCAGCTACACAAGGAATTGCTTATTTCTGAAAAACAGGGGTGTTTTTAGGGTCATTCCATTTTGCCCTAAACGCGTGTTTCCTCGCCTTAAAGCGCGTTTCGGCGAGTTAAGGGCTATCCGCTCCCCGATTCCAGCGATTATGATTCCATTATTTAATTGAGGGGCTGACTCCAATTTTGATTGAATTCGGGAAGCCGAAACATAGGTGCTTCAGCCCTTAGCGACCTCTGAGACGCGGTCGCATCTCCAGTGAATCATTTCGAGGAATATCAGAACGGCCATGGCTTCTAGGATGCAATTTGCATCTTATTTTTTTATCTAGATAGGTAATAATAAGTGAGAGACTTAGTCCTGCTCAAGGATGATCGCTTGCCTTCTCTAAAATGGAAAATGGGGCGCTTGACAAAACTTTTCCCTGGAGCTGATGGTTCCGTTAGAGGGGCTGCAGTCAAGACCGCGGACGGAACATTAAGGCTGCTAAGTACTTAGAAAAAAATCGTATTTCCCTTTTCCTCCTCTTGCAGACTCTTGTGGTGGGAGGAGTCCAGTTGACAGTTCGAGAATTCCACCCCCTTAGGATTGACATTTTGAGGGATTGTAATGGCTCTCTTTCTATAGGGGGGTTAAGCACTGCCCTCCCATATTTTTATTTAAAATATATATTTGTGAACTATTTACAGGTACATAAATGCTGATAATCAAATAAAATTGGTATTGTCAGATAGCCTGAACTTTTCAGCAAAGCGCTACAGGATTCATTTTATAAATTTCGTCCACCGAAGGAATTTATGAGCGTTTAAAACACACTATACCCGATTGTCCCCCGAATAATTTAAATTTTAAAATATTTATTGCTTTAAAAAAAGCCAAAAATGTACACAAATGTAAAATTTCTTTCTCTATAACGGAGTACAATTATTTTTTTAAAATCTTTGAATCAAAGTCGGCATTCCGTGGACAAATTTTCTCCATAGGTTAACATTGAGGGGAGCGAATCCAATGCGGTTAGTACATAGCAGCCTTAAAGAGAGCAACTGGTAAACTTTGCCCTCCACCAGTGGACTCTGGACAGTGAAACTTTATGTTCATTTTTCCTTTTCTATATTTATGTATTGCTAGTGTAGTCTTGATTTTCTTTTTATTTTGTGTTTAGATTAAATCTGTTTATGTTTGTTGAAACCCTTGGCACTTTCAAGGCCGGGGGTAATGTTCGGGAACGCACTAGTACTTTTTCGCCATGCTGCTCCTTTTATGCAAATTTGTGAAACCGATGGCAGCGCCATTACAAAGGATTGACTACAGATGCAGCAGTAGTGAGTCCAGAGGTGATGTAGTTGTTGCTTATCTGCGCATCGTAAATAAACAGCGGTATTTCGACGGAAGTTTGTGTTTATTTTTATTTTTTCCCTACTGCAGTCCATTCAAGCGCATCGCATATAAATGAAATAGTCAAAATGAAGGCATTCAGTCTTTTTAGTAAGAAAAAATTTCCCGTCTGTCTAGTGTTATAAACTTTGGAATTTTGTGCGGCCGCGGGATGGACACGCCTCTTTTTGAGTGTCATGAAATCAAATTTGTGTCATAATGTAATACAAAATTATACAGACCCCAGCGTATCCACCTGCCTTGGACCAAGATTTCGTCCTTGTTATAAACTACTAAACGAGGCATAGTCCATACGTACGCTAGAGGAAGGAGCATTCAAAATTGGGAATTTCCCTAAATTTTCATAGTCACTGACATGTGAAGTCCAACAACGGATAGAACTGAAGTGTATAAACTACAGGCATGTAGAGGTCGCACATTTACTTCAACTACAACCGTCTGACGTCAGCTTGGGAAGCGCCAGTCAGACTTTAAAAACTGCTTCACGGCGAATACTAGCAGCACTTGATCTTATTAAAAATCTTGCCGATGACGACCCTGCTGACCCAGTTAACAAGAAATGGCCCTGTGCCATTCTTGCTCGTAACTTTTAATTGTGTGTTGTCCCGTTCTTTGTCCGCCCATTGTGTTTTTTCCCTATGTTTTACCTTTACTTGTACTTTGGAAGATTTTTGTTTTCCCCACTTTCTATTTTCCTTCCTACATCCTTTTTTGACTTGGGTCAAAATATTTCAGATGAGCCCCGTGAAAAGGCTGTTGCGGAATTCAGTCTTACGGTAGGCCATTACTGTCTGACGAACCACCTTCATCGAATTGGCCTTTTTGCGAGTCCTAATTGCCCACTTCGTGGGAAAGATGAAATCATGGACAGGAACCATTTGTTGGGATGCTCGGCTCTGCGTGGAGACTCCGAGGTAAAGCGATATTGGAGCGCATGACATCTGCTGATGGGACATTGACTTTTTTCTCTTACTGTTCCTTTTTTTTATATTTCATGTTCCTTGTTAATCTTGTTAACTTGTAAGAGTTTGTCATTTTCCTTTGCCATTGGAAATTTAGAAAAAAATCCTTTTTTGACTGATCACTGAAGTTTTGTGCATTGCTATATCATCCTACAGTGGAAGGGCCCGGCCCATGTACTGTATCTACCACTACTCTTCCTAAAGCAGCACTTCGTGCGTACTGTGAAGAATGTTCGGAGTGTGAAACAATAGCTACTTACAGTATGATTAAACTTTGTATTAAGCTACGTTAATTTTGTTTACTAAGGTTATGTAATAAATAAAACGAATTAATTTGCTTCATTGATTCGGAGTCAATGGGAAGTTATTTAACCCTCCCAGGTGTGACGGAGGTAAACGTTTTTGCATTGGTGCAACATGTCTTCTGATAATTGACATGCCTCAAGCGTGATTTTAACATTACTTAAGGGGGTCCGGGACATTTGAATTTTTTTTTATTTATTGAGTTAAAATTTTGAATTTTTTTATGATGGTTAACCATATTATTTGCAAACAAAATCACATTATCACAAAATGAACTTCTCAAAAAGTTTTTAAAAAAATTTTAAATTTAAAATTTTTAATAAAAGTGGAGTAATTTCAAATCGTTATAACTCGAAAAATTATTTGTCGAATTTCAAAATTTTTTCATTTAATTAAACTGAAATATATAAATTTTTATTTTGATTCAGCATTTTTTTAACAATTTTTAATTTTAAAGAAATGAAAAATATTTAAATTAAAAATTACAAAAAAAACTTTATGTACATTATTTTTAAAAAATCATATTTTCAAAAGTAAATATTTTCAAATTTGATGAATTAAAATTAAAATATAATAGTTGAAAAAGACATGTTCTAAGTTTCAACCATTTATCGTTAACGGTTCTTGACTTATAATAATTTGAAGACGAGAAATGGGGAAAATACCCATCGGGCAAAAAAACGCACTTACAGGTTTAAACAACAATTGACTAGTATTAGAATGTTGGAAAAAATAATAATAATTTATCCTGTTCTAATTAAGAAAGAAACATGATTTAAATGTCATTTTAAGCGTAAAAGAACCCAAAAATTTTTGATGAAATAAAAATTTTTTTGAAAATTCGAACAATTGTGTGTCCTGGACCCACTTAATAAGTTAATAGTTTATTCATTACAAAACTTTAAAAAGGACCTCAAATTAGTCCACAAACGATCAGAACTATTATATTCGTAAAAAATCAGTTATGTGAAAAAAAACTTTTTTTTACCGTCACCTGTTTAGGTAATCTAACATAACAATCTGGCAATAACCAGCATTTTTTGGTTACATTTTCTAATGCAAGGATGGTAATCAAAGGCATAAAAGATTTTTTCGCTTTTAACATACGAGTATAACAATTACTATGTATGTAAACATATCTTAATTTTTTAAAAATTTTTATATATAAAATCCAACCCATGCTTATGTGTTGAAGAAACTGCTTTGTTTGTGGAATTTCTCAGACTTTATACAATGGAAAAGTTTTAAAAAGTCTTTAGAAGTTACGAGAGAATTTTCTTATAAAACATTTTATCACTTTAAACTTCAAAAAATATAGTTTTCAGACTAATCTTTAGTCTTGTGGAAATATTTTCGGAATTTTCTCTCAGACAAAAACCCTGGAGTCAGTGCTATGGAAATAGAACAAAGAGTTTTCTACAAAATTTTAGAGAGGTACTTTTAAAAAACCAAATTTCTTTGCAAAGAATTTTGAAACACTTTTTCAAAGTCCTCTATAGTCTTGAAGGCTTTTAAAAGGGTGTGAGTTCTAAATTATGTGAGTTTATAGACTTAAAGCCCGAGATATGTACGCTCATGCACGGTACTCAGACACGACACGGTACTTGGACGGTACTCAGACACGACACGGTACTTGGACGGTACTCAGACACGACACAGCTTAAAAGTTGTAATATCTGGACTTTGAATATCACAGAAACGAGCAATTTGTGTCCTTTGATTCTCAAATATCTGAAGACTTTTAAAGGAAACATATACGTCTCCAGCTTATACAAAGTGCAGCCATTAATATCCAGGATTGATCTAATAACTCCAGAAAATATTATATGAAATACATTCACCCATTTAATATGTTTCGATGTAACTCCAACCTGCCGTAATGCAATTCTGTGCTCGGCTGTATAAGTTTCGGAAACAACTTTTAAAGTCCTCTTTTGGAATGCTCTTTAATGTGGACGTCACCGTTTTCTTGATGGTTTCAACATCCCCAAATCCTGATACCTTCGGCAAATCTTTCAGTTTTGGAAACAAGAAAATGTCTGGCTGTGCTAAGTTCGGAGAGTATGGAGGATGCCGCATCTCCGCGACCTCATGGCTGGGCCAATTTGCTGAAGGTGACAAGATTTGAGAATGTCGGAGCCATCAAGAAAACGGTGACGTCCACATTAAAGAGCATTTCAAAAGAGGAATTAAAAAGTTGTTTCCGAAACTTATACAGCCGAGCACAGAAGTGCATTACGGCAGGTGGGAGTTACTTCGAAACATATTAAATGGGTATGTACTTCATGTAATATTTTCTGGACTTATTTGATCAGTCCTGGAAATTAATAACCGCACCTTGTAATATAGAAGTATAGAAGAAATATAGTATAAGCATAAAAGAAAGATGGAATTTCAGTAACTATACAGATGGTCGAAAGATCACCTGCTTTATACTTTTGAAGGACGAAGAAACGAAAGAGAAAGCGTAGCCAAGTAAGAAACTTCAATAAGCCTTAGAACGGAAACCATTGCCTCTTATATTACCACAGACATATTGTGATAGAATAGAAATCTTCAGCAATTTTACTGCAATAATTAAAACTCCGGTACCGTTAAATTAACATTTCATTTTCATCAAAATAGCTCCAAGTGATGTTAGACATTTAATTACTGATACTGATTTAATCTAATAGTTTCTATAGCCATTTCACCAAGTTAAGATTCTAAAAACAAATGTTCGTAACAATTATGTAATAAAACATGACTGAAAAGCTTATTTTAATAGTTTCCGTGGCAAAGGTGAATTAACTTTTCCAGACAAGAAAGAAATTCAGTCTAGACTGAAAACTATAATCTCCTTTCAAATATTTCGATGTTAGATGCTTTTCTGGCGCATGTTTTGAAAGGAAAAACTGACATAATTTAGTATTTATCTGAAATAAAATAGATTTTATATTTTTATTAAACGTTAGTGGAAACGTACCACAGATTATCACTGGCTGAATTTTTTATACGAATATTATTTTATAGTGGATCTTTAGTAATTTGAAAATATATTGACACAATTTCTTTTATAAACATGTTGAAAACCATTATATATACACATTTCTTTTTCTTTTTCGCAATATAAGGGCACAAAGAGCATTTCGACAATCAAAATAGAGTGATTTTAGTGAAATATTTATGATCATGTATATTTATGATCAGAATACATATATGTGCAAAATATTTATATACCAGTAAATACATACATCTATATATTTAAGTCGCTAAGCCGACTCTTTGGGAAGTCCGTGAGAGGAAACTACTGCATCCATTTACTTCATTTTGATCTTAAACGAAATTTTGTAATCTGTAGATTTGTCAAATTTGGTTTTAGTAACCGCAATCTCTATTAATGAGCGATAATTTACAATTAAAAATTGATTTCTGCTTAAAGATAAATTCTGCTGAAGCTGTCGACTGCTTCCTCTAGGATTTAACATAAAGACCGTATTCAATCAATTCCAAACATAGCCTCCATGAAAATTTCAAATCCAGAATTACCGTGTCCTGAACTATTACGGATTTGGGAGGTTGTACTGTACTGGGTTTTCATATTATTGAGATACATTATGCGAAATGTATGATAAATTTCATATTATTTCTATTTCATACATTTCGCATGCTTTTTGTCTATGTTATTTAAACTGTGTTTGGTTTTTTTAATGAATTTTGGTAAAGAAGCCTCTTTTTTGTTCCTTCAATCATATTCAATTATCAAGGCTACTAAAAAATTTTTGACATTTTTCCTTTTTAGCTTTTAGTTGTACAATGATGAAAGGCTGAATCTACCTAAATGCCGAGGAGTTTATTATGGAGAGAAAAGGAGTTTAATATGGTGAGGATGTTTATAGGAGTTTAATGTGGAGAGGACTTGAATGGTTTTCAGACTTCAATCAAACACATCATTTTTATTTAACAGGCGGTGCTGTAGTCATTTCATGGTTCTATTGGAAAATTCTTCTAAACATGTCATTTCAGCTTTTTTTTCTCCAATGATAAAAGGCTAATTCTACCTGAATTCAGAGGACTTTATTAAAAAATTTATATATTTTTACATTGGGTTTTCATTTTATTCATGCGTATAACATTTCGCAAACTTTCTTTCTATGTTATTTTTACTGTATTAAGTTTTTAAATTGATTTTGGTAAACAAACAATCTTAAAATCCCGGTCAACGCCGAGTACTTTAGCTAATAATTAATACAATCAACATTTACATAACATCTTTCTACCTGTTAATGGGTACATATATGCAAAATGCTAAATTTAGTCATTACGTTCATAAAGTTTTATACGTTACTCTATCTCACTCACACACACTTCATATAAATCCCTAAAACGATAAGCACTACTAAAGTTGAATTGACAAAAAATAATTCTATGAATTGGCAATACTAACTCATGGCACAACAGTTCGAATGTGGACCAAGCCCTGCGGTGCCCATCTCCGCTTTCATAACCTTGGGCTTGGGGTGCCATATAGCATATGTTTCGGTCAGGAGGTCTACCAGATGCGGAACCCTCAGAGTTCGTTCCCAAATATACTTGTTCCTCATTTTATCGACCCACTCAAGGGATGAAAGGCTGAGTCGATCTTGCCTAGTCGAGAATCGGCATTACTAGTGTTTCGAAAACTGAGTAAACAAATTACATCTCTTTTAAATGCATAACAATTAAAAAGTATCTAAGAAGGAAGACATAATAATTACAAGATTATAAGAACTTTTTGTATACCATGTTTTTAAATTTTCTTGTTGAATCATATAAAATTGACAATTCTATGTATTGATAAATACTTTATAAATTTTTTTTGATGAATTATCCCATCAACTTGAAAGAAAATGAAGTTAATTGGAAGTGATTCATCTACATAGACTAAATTAATCAATAAAATGGATTCAAATTGACAGCCTTTAAACTGAAATCTGCTTCTGAGCAAAATAAAATTATTCTGGCTACAAATAACCAATCTGAACTATTTTTAAAAGTTTATCATACTTCCCTTTTTTTATAATTCCATAAACAAGAAATGAAAAAAAGAGAAAGAAAGTTTCAAAAAAGTTAAAACGGAAAAAAAAAATTTCACGCAATATCACGACAGTAAATGATGTGTGCGTGTTTTTAAATTTTTACAACAATAATCGAACGTTATAAAACACAAACACATGAGCAGACGGACCACAATAAAATGAAGCCTTTTGGAACGACGTATGCAATTTAAATTTTTTGCTACTTTATTTTTTTTTATTTATCATCGAGACCACATAAGGAAAGAATGAGCAAAAACTCCACCATTAGAAAAACGGCCAAATAAATAATGCCAAAAGTTTTGACCTTAACTTAATGAAGTTTGTAAAAAATGACCATTACGTGCTAAGATGTTAATTATAATTAAATGAATTACCTGATTAAATAAACTGTTTGTTTTCCCATGATTCAGGAAATCTGTTTCATCTTTTTCACAAATAACGAAATCAGTTTACCGAATAAAACATTTTTCTGACATTAATGATTTTATTTCACGCAAATAAGTAAGAATATATAATTAAATTTAAATTAATTCGATTCATAGGGAAAAAAGAGAAAAAAAGTATTAAACAAAAGTACAAGATTCAATTGCAATCGTTGAAATATTAACACACTAGAGGTTCCGAACCTTTTTCCTACATCGAGACCCTGAATTTTTTCTCTATAATATACAGCAAACAACATAATTTTAATACTACTGATTTCACTTAAAACACTTAAAGATAACAATTTGATTAAGCATATGAACAAAAAATTAGAAAAGTGGTCCATTAGATTTGTTTTATTATTTTTGTACTATTTTCATTTTTATTTTTACAAATATAAACAAGATTTCAGAAACACACATTGTAATTGCACAAACATCGCCAATAGAAAAACGAAACTGCTTCTGATCGGTTGCATCGGGAGGACCCATGTGCTGTTTAAGGTCCAGTGGTTATCCCCAGTTCTGCCTAGTGTTCGTACGCAAATAAAAGCCGACGGCGGCATTCGAGGTATATACAAAAGCGTCGTGATATTCGGCTTTAGATGTGTGGATCACTCTGCCCTATGCAAATCTGTATTTATACATATTAAAACGGATATTAGCTGATAATTACATTCCTAAAAAATAAACTTTAAAACAGAAAAAATTATCATAGATCCCCCATAGACCCCTGGAATACTATAGACCCTTTTTAAACTTCCATCGACCCCCAAGGGGTCCACATGAACCCCGCTGGGAATACCTGAACTACACTTTTGCTAAAAATTTCCGGCTAAAAATTAAAATTTCATTTAACCAACAGCTTTCGATAATATTCTCAAGCGAAACAAATACCCGCTGTTTACAAAATCGAGTTCTTTTTAAATTCTTATATTTCACAAACATCTTAACTGCTTGAACCTTAACCAGAAAACACTTAATGGAGTACAGGAATCAGTTTCATGTCATACTACATTCGCGGAATACTTTAAATATATTAACAAAACCAGCTTAAAATGCAAATAAGGGTACGCTTACAAAAGAATTAAATCACCCGCATTCACAAACGCAAAATGGGAGACACTATTTCGAGAAAATGAACTTACACAGAACGACATGTTCCACAGTGCACTTCAAATTTAATAAAAGATACTAAAGTAGCACTAAAAGGGCTTAAGTAAGTTCATACAACGCTTCTGCTACAACTCTCTTGATCCTCTTTAGCCTGTCACATAAATCACTACACGAGGAAAAGGATTCCGAAATGCAGCTCTAGAGGCAAGCGTTGTACCGGAACAATACGTTTAATAAATTCTAAAAGAGCTGATTAAAAATATGAGTGAAGAACAACATTTATATATACTACTAGCTGAAAACCCGCACTTCGCTACGGAGTACATTCAAATTAAAGACAACGGTCAATGTATGCAATTAATGCAAATATATATATATATATAATAACAACGACGATCAATGTATACAATTGATGTAAAAAAGATATATTTATAAAAATCTTAACGGATATTTTTATAGACAAAATAATATAGAAGAAAATATTCAAATTAAATATAATAGGACATACTAAAGAATATAGTACAGGGAGACATACCAATTGAAATAAATCAGAATTAATTAACAAACTATTATATTTCAGTACTGATATAATAAAAAGGGTTAACACAATCATTTGAAATAGTGATTAGCATTTCAAGCCCTTTCGAAATAAACTCTTCTTTACGAAATAAATTCTTCTTCTTGTTTGAGGAACATATCTTTTACTGTATTTTAATATTTTTTTGGAGTTTAATGTCCAATCGTCTGCCGCATTAGCAAGAAAAAAATAATTTTTTTTGTCTATTTCGTTGTTATGCATATGGCGATAAATTTATTTAAAGTACCATAAAAAGAAATCACGTGATCAGCTTTTAATAAATTAAATTCTAAAAAGTAATTTTTAAAAATTCACCAAAAATCAGAAAATGGAGGTAAAGATTCGAAAAAGATTTCATTTTAAAGGAATTTTTTATGATCTTTATTGTGATATAAATTTTATAACCCTAAGTTATAATTTTAAATGCAAACTTAAAAAAAGTTACTAAAACACCTTAAATTATAATTTTAAAAAACCCTAGAAGAATTTTTCAGAAATCTTTCTAAGTGCACCCCTACACTATCAGAAGAATCGCCATGCAAAATTTCAGCCCTTTAGGTCCAGCGGTTTGGTCTGTGCGTTGTCAGTCAGTCAGTCAGTTACGGAACTGTTTTATATATATAGATAATAGCGTGTTTCTTACCTTTTATTATTATAACATGAGGATAAAAGATTTATTTTAATTCCTGCAGGTAAAAACTTCTCAGAGAAATATGAATAAAAGTGGCATTAAAGTGTTTTATTTGAGAGTAAAATGTAATACAGGGTGTCCGGGCTAAAGGTATCCAAAAGTTATGGCTTATTGTTACGGAACTATCCATTAAAATTAAAAAACAATTATTTAAATACAAAGAACATCTCACCAAGTTTAAATATCATTCATAGATTTCGATGTGTGCACCTTTTGTAGCACGGCTAACGTCTAAATGGTAATCCAGGTCTCTCTAAGTGTTTCTTAGCATGTCAGGAGTTATTACACGAATTACTTGAATGATTCACTTCTTCAACTCATCCACAGTTTCAATTTTTTATTTTTAACACAACGGATTCAATGAATCCCAGAGCAAAAATATCTAATAACGCCTGATATGCTACGAAATACTTGGAGAGAACTGGATTACCATTTAGACGTTAGTAGTGTTACAAAAGGTGTGCACATCGAAATCTCTGATAGTATGATCGAAATATATGATTGATATTAAAACATGGTGCGATGTTTTTTCTATTTAATTTTTTTTAATTTTAATGGGTGGTGCCGTAAAAATAAGTTATAACTTTTAGATACCTGTAGCCCGGACACCCTGTATATACGTATACGGGAATGTGGGAGAATGATTATATTATATAATCACAGGATTACTTATAATTTGTCTTTAATAACAATTTTCGTCAAGCAGTCTTTAACACATAGGTTTAAAAATAATTATTTTATCTGCTGTATTTATTTTAGAGGAATGGACTACAGGAACGTTTAGCAAATAGTATATGTAGAATTTAAAAAATAACAAAAATGCGTTGTAGAAAATTTCATTTAAAAAAATTGGCCATAAAATTATGATTTTTCCCTCTTTAAGGATTGCAGTTCGAGAAAAGATCCATTTCGAGGTAAACAGGATTAAAGTTCAAATGTACGACAGGGTACGTATTGACGGAACAGTGTATACGGCAATACATTGCGTTGGAACAAGCGTTTTGTGTTATTTGGTTTTTAAGCTTATTGTAGCACTATTTAATTTGGATGTTTAGTTTGTTTAGAGAGCTACTGTCAACTTTTGCTACAAAAGGGTACAGTTAGTTTGATTTAGGAAAATATAATTAAAAGGAGCTCATTTGATTTAAGCTAATTTAATCACCAAGGGAAGAAACTGATCTTATGAAATTATAGTCAAAACGTCCTGGTACTTGCCTTCATAAAAGGATAGGATTCATATCACAAAAGTTGTAGTACCATCAAATTAAATATGGCAAAAAAAAAAATTTAAATATTTAATGCCATGGCAAAATGAAGAACACTCTTAAATCCTTGGAAATTGATGAAAGTAGGAGATGCACGTTAAAACAGTCGACCAATCAAAACTTTTATTTTCCTTCTATATACATTCCAAAATTTGATCTTAGCTATTTGAATAAACATTTTTCTAAACCAACATCTAGACCAAAGTGTTTTTTTTTTCAATTCTTTACTAATACGCGCCTGAAAGTGTTGAGTGGAATTGCCTAGATCACTACATTGTGCTTCAGAAGAAAATAAAAGGTTGCAGTAGGTTAATAATATAGTCACGATTGCTTATCATAAAGCACTTAAACCTGACGCTTAAATTACTACCCCAGGAAGCAATTTCGAACGAAAGATTCGAATTAGTCGTTAAGGCTAACAAATATCTTTAATAATGTCCTTAATTTATCTTTCATTTTAGAAGTTTCAAGAGTTTGGAATTGGCTCAGATCAGTCACAAATGTTGTAAGGACTGCGATTTGGATATAATAGGATAGTTAGAATAAAGTAATAGAGAAACTTAAAAAATTATCTAAACATATTTAAAATCAAATTGGTTCTACCATATTGATTGTAATTTTTTTAATGAAGATATACCGTTTAATTGCAATTAATGTTATAAACTTGATTTTTTTTTTGAAAAAGTGTCTTATGAAATTTACAAAATAAACGGCTCATATACAAATATAATTCAATTGTACATGACGTTCCAAGATCCGCTACAACTCATTAAAATTTATATAAGAAATGTGAATGAAGCTTATGACTGCTAACCTTTCCGCAATTCTAAGAAACGTTGCAGAATTTCAACTTAGCTATTTGAATAAATAATGCTCGAAACCAATATCTAGAATATTTTTTCATTCTTTATGAATTGGCGCTATTAAAAACGGTAATTTTAACTAGTAGCTAGTGTTATTTATGTAAGTTGTGTACGTAAATTGCATTGTTTATGTAACTATGAATAGGCTAAATTATATTTATTAATTTAAACTATATTCTAGATTTAATGAATAGAAAATTAATTCACTTAATATTTATTGCTTGCAATATGTGTGTGTGTGCGCACACACACATACATATATATATATATATATATATATATATATATATATATATATATATATATATATATATATATATATATATATATATATATACATAATATATACACCCATACCTCAATTAACGGCCTTGATACGTTCCGGAAAATTTGGCCGTAAACCGAAAAGCCGTATAACGAATCCATTATTTTGATACAAACCCATAAAAATTTAATTGGATCTGATCCAATTGTTTATAAATAATATAGTTATTAGTTCGTAAAGCATCTTATTCTTTTTATTTCCTATAAAAATGCTTACATAAAAGTAAAAGTACAAAACAATGTAATACTAAACAGAAATAAAAAAAATAAGCATATAAACAAAAAACAAAAGAAATCATGCACATACGCATACATATAATACAAAACATAAAATGTTTAAAAACTCTTTTAACTTGATGACGGACATTAACATGAAGAATCTCTAAGCTATAGTATGATGTCATCATCCCTTTCCACTGTTGAGGCCATATAACGACACATTGTGCGCCGTCAATCGAAAAAGTGCCATAATTAAAAGGCAGTTAAAGCGAAATGCCGTATAAAGAGCGGCCGTATATATATATATATATATATATATATATATATATATATATATATATATATATATATATATATATATATATATATATATATATATATATATATATATATATATATATATATACACATATATATATACATACATACTTATATATATATACATACATACATATATATATATATATATATATATATATATATTCAGGTGGTTATCAAAATAATGGAAACACTTAGGAAAAACATGAAATTCTTTATTAATATGGCATAGGACCATCTATGGCTTTTAATACCACCTGGATTCACTAAGGAAGTGAATTATGCAAGTCATGAATAGTGGTTAAGGGAATATTATACCATTCTTTTTGAATAAATCGTCAATGTTCATGTAGGGATGTTATTTCTGGATATTGATTCCTGACTCTGTTCCCAAAAACAGACCACAACAGTTCGATGATATTGAGGTTTAGGGACTGTGCGGGCCAGATAAGGTGTTTGGCTTGGTCTTTATGTTCCCCAAACCACGACTTGACACGTCTAGCTGTATGGATCGGAGCATTATCATCATGGAGAACGCCATCTCCTGCAGGAAACAATTTTTGCACCATAGGATGGATCTGGTTGGCTAAAAGTTCGATATAGTCCTTCCCAGTCAATCTCCTTTTCGGGGTTACAATAGATCCCGTTTGAAAACCGACACCCCAAGAAATTTCTACTCCATGTTTGACAGCTGGCATGAGACAAGCATAATAATACGCTTGTGTAGGTGATTTTCAGACATACTCATGTCCTGTTGCAGGGAACAAAGTGAACAATGATTCGTCTAACCAAATGTCATATTTCAACGTATCACTCGACCAGGATTTGTGCTCGTGGCACCACTGTAGAAGACGGTTTGTTTTCGCATCTAATACAAGTGGATTGGGAATTACTACTCTGCCGTAAATGATTTGTTTTTGAAGTTTTCTCTTGCCTGCAATGACTGGTACTGGAGCCTGCAGATTCAGATGGAGCTCTACGGTCACTTTGGCTGCAGTTGTCTTCATTTTTCATATCACAGTCCGCGTCAACACCCGTCAGTCTCTTTCACTTAGCTTTCCCTTTCGTCCACTATTCTGTGTCACAGAGGATATTTTTCCGTGAACTATGTATGCCATCATGACTTCCGATATCATAGCTCGGTAAACACCCAAACCCATGGGGGCTGTTGTAACAGATACTCCAATTAGACGCGCTTCAACAATTTGCCCTTATGCACGGTCTACAAGGTTTGACATCTTACGCTATCCCCCAAAGAGCCTGATGCCCATAGTTTCATTACTGCTACTTTAGAGTAGAATAATGTATACACTATATTCTATAAAAAATATTGGTCCCTAAACTTGTTTTTTTAAGGAGTACGAAGCACTTCCATAAACACCACTAATATTGATGTGTTTCCATTATTTTGATAACTACCTGAATATATATATAAGCCATTTAACCATTTTTGACACTAAAATTTCCCATGCGTTCTTCGATTAACTATTTTTGAGTGTTATTCCCAAACTAAAGGAAAATGTACATGTTATAGTTCTTGATAAATATGTTAAAACATATCTAATTGAATTTTATGAGGAAATTTATAAGTAAACATTAAATCTATAAAATGTGCAATGTCACAAAATAATTATTCCATATTAAATTCATAGGAGACATATATATAATAAGTGTCGTTAAATAAACCTCGGAACATATTTCATATCGTCTTAATTGTACTAATAATATTTAAACAAATTATTATGTATAGGAAATTTATTAGTAGAGTAAATATCAAAGCTATAAAATACACAATACAACAAATTATAAAAGAAAAGAAACTCATACTGAAATTTCAAGAGCGGTGTTTATAATTAGTGTCGTTAAATACACCATTGATCATTTTTCAAGTCGCCTTAGCTGCATTAACAACATTTAAATATTAAAATGTTTAAATATACAGTATTGATACAAGATAACATAATAATTACCTTTTAAATGTCTTCATTAATCTTAATGTAATATTCCCTATTCGAAATATTTCCCTTGGAACAGCCGTGGCACGAGCATGCAAGGCTATAAATTCAAGCATTACCCGGCACATATTCCTTTAATTTCATAAAATAAATTAGCCGTGGTTGGCACGCTCTCTAAACTTGAAGAAAATTTATGCTTTAAATTATTAGTTGTACCGTGTCACTTTGGAGGCTATAACATTGTTAATGTTCCCTCATTAGGGAATTTTCAGCTCCTCTTGTTAATTAAATATCAGGATGAGCCTTTTACGTTTATTTCAGTCATGGTTACGTGTAAAAGGCTCTGAATTGTACTTCTTTTTTATAATTAACTTACTGATAATAAGGTCTACTCGATTCTCTGATATTAATTTTTAAGCAATGAAAAGTTTTTCAATTACACTTGTTACAGTTTTAATTAACAGTTGTTAATAAATTTAATATGAAAAAGACGCACATAATCTGATAGCAATTTTTAGGGAATGTAAGCGTTAAGGTGGTCCGGGACACATGTAAAAAGAATTTTTATTTATTGAGTTGAAATTTTGAATTTATTTGTGATGATTAAATATATAATTTGTAAACAAAATCACTTCATAAAACTTCTCAAAATGTTTTTTAAAAATTTAAAAGTTAAAAAAATTGGGTAAATTAAAATTATTACAACTCGAAATATTATTTGTCGAATTTCAATTCTTTTTCATTTAACTAAACAGAAATATATAAGTTTTAATTTTGATTCAGCATTTTTTAAATATTAATATTTTTAAAAATTGAAAATATTTATATTAAAAATTACTAAAAAATGATGTAGCATTTAAAAAAAATCATATTTTCAAAAGTAAATATTTTTTTCAAATTTGCTGAATCAAAATTCAATTAAAATAGTTGAAAAAGACATGTTCCAAGTTTCATCCCTTTATCTTTAACGGTTCTTGACTCATAACAATTTAAAGACGGGAAATGGGGAAAAAACTCATCATGCAGATAAACATACTTACAGGTTTAAACAACGCTTAGCTACTATTAGAATGTTGCAAAAAAAATAATAATTTCTCCTGTTCTAATTAAGATAGAAACATGATTTAAACGTCATTTTAAGCTTAAAAGAACACAAAAATATTTAATGCAATAAGTTTTTTTTCGAAAATTCAAACAATTTTGTGTCCTGGACCCCCTTAAATTACACTTGTTACAATTCTGTCTAGGTGCTGTTAATAAATTTACTTATAATGAGGACTATGTAATTTTCTGATATTTGTTATTTAGCAATGTAAGTTTTCAAATTACATTTGTTGTTATTCTTATCAGCTGTTGTTAATAAATTTACTCATAATCAGGTTCAGAGCAGTTTCGGATATTAGTTTCCAATCGGTAAAGGTTTTTAATATATAATCGTTATAATCCATAAAGTGAGTGACCTCTTAAGCACAGCGTTATCTATATTCAACAAACCTGAAAGAAATGATTACGAATACGAATAATACGAATATAGATAAATTACGATTTAGTTAGTTAATACGATTATTACGAATAACTGAATGTATCCATGATATCGTAATTTCTTTATAGAAGTAAAGGCCTTTTCACATAGAATCCGCCAGCGTAAACATTTTTAACCAATCATATACTAATTATTGACGCAATTTAAACAATCAGCGCCAACGGAATCTTTAACGCTGATGAATTGCTTCTATGTGAACAAGCCTTAATATGAACAACGTTTTCGAGAATATGAAATGACAGAACTAGAACTTTATTTGTTTTTTTCGTGCTTTAAACTTAGGGACGCTGAGACGGAAATAAACGTATCATAAGCGTTAAAAATTTCGTTGCTAATCGTTTGTGGGTTTGTCATTGGTTAAATATATTTCAATACTTTAACGCTTCTGCTACCGGACTCCGATGTGAACAGGCCCTTATAACTTTATTGTGTTTAATAATTCAGATCGTCAGGATAAGTTTTCTGAATAATGGGAAAAGCAATTATGGGAATATTTACTGCAGACAGATATAATGAAATAAAATATATTGGATACTGAAAAGCCGGACAGAAGCCTTGAACCTAGTGTAGTTTTTATTATATGGCTAGGGCGCTGACACACGGTTAAGATCCTGTGGGTTCGAGTTCCACTGTTGGCATGGACGTTTCTAGCCGTTCAGAATCAGCTTTCAACTGTAGGTACCGGTCTAATTAATCCTCGTGTAGCAAACACTTGGCGGCGGGACTCCAAACCAAGCCAATGGGTATTGGAATAAACTTTAATGGCCGTACAACATTTGACCTAATGAAGTAAAATAACTCATTGGTAATGTGTCTAATTTTGATTACATAAATAGAGCTTTATCTGAATACCAAACACACACACGCGCGTGCGAAATATAAATTGAAAACTTTTAGCACATATCCAAATAATATATCCAAATAATATGTCCGGGATAATATATCCAAATATGAAGCCAAAGATTATTCGATAAAGATCCTATACATAAAGGTGTTTCTCTGTTCGCTTTATTGAAACGTGGTATCGAAGTGAAAAACTTTTATATATCAACTGATGCCAGCATTCTGCTTATAAAATTGTTTGCTCACATCACTTTTTGCCAAAAATATGTTATGCAACTAGCAGCGTGATGCACTACTTCCCTACAGTTGTAACATCTCCACGAATGACGGTGGATGTGTAATTAGGGACACTGAAAAATCTCTCAAATATGTATTTCACTGCCGCACTTGGATTGCCCACCAAGAAATAACGTGATAGCTAAACGTCTAAACGAACCCCTAAATACGACGACCAAGAATACAACAACATACCCCTCCAGTATACACAGAAGCCTTGAATCTAGTATAGTTTTACTATAGCTCCGAGGCAAGACATAGACGGTAGTATTTGCTGCTGGAGGTCAAAGAATTTCAAATGTGGAATCTCTCTTAAATTTTACTGGTACTCTAAACTTTTACTAAATACCGTTTGAATGGTATCTCAATCGTCTGGAAAGAGCCATGCTAAAAATCGATCTAACCAGCCTACTCTGGTATCACAGAACAGAGGAATATTTTTTCAACTACCGTTTAGACCATCACTAATCTACACTGCTGGCCACTGTAAATGCAACACCCTGAAGGAAACATGCAAGTAACATGAAATTTACTACATGCATTAGCGGAGGTGAGATGTGCAAATGATTAGAATTTCAGGCCAGACGCACATCACGCGCGCCTGTGGTGCCACTTCAAAGCGCTATTTAAGGCTTGGAGATTTCAACGATTTCAAGTTCGACAATTGTGTTTTTCTTGTGGTTTTTTCAAACAAACTATCAATTATGCCTCGACGAAAACAGCGATCATCTTTTGATCAAGTATCCGAGTTCGACAGAGGAAGGATAGTGGCCTACCGAGATTGTGGATTATCTTTCAGGGAAATCGGTAGTCGTGTTGGACGAAACCAAACAACTGTAATGCGGATATGTGATCGTTGGATGCAGGAGGGTACGACGGACCGGCGTGTTCGATCGCATCCCCCTCAGCGCACCACTTCACGTGATGACAGGCAAATTGTGCGCATAGCAGTGACGGATCGCTCAGTCACATAACGAACCATAGCACAGCACATGCAGTCTGTAACGCATCATCCAGTGTCTGTGCGTACCATTCGACGCCGTTTACAGCAGAGTGGTCTGTCCGCAAGACGTCCATTGCTTTGTCTACCCTTGACGCAGAACCACAGACGTCTCCGCCGCCAATGGTGCGATGACAGAAGGATGTGGACGGCAGAGTGGAATGGAATTGTCTTTACTGACGAGTCACGCTTCTGTCTGCAACACCACGATGGTCGCATTCGAGTCTGGACACACCGTGAAGAGAGGATGCTGAACAGCTGCGTTATGCACCGCCACACTGGTCCTGCACCGGGTATTATGGTATGGGGCGGTATTGGATATCACTCTCGCACACCTCTAGTACGCATTGCCGGTACTTTAAACAGCCAGCGCTACATCTCCGAGGTGTTGGAGCCAGTTGACCTTCCTTACCTTCAGGGCTTGCCCACAGCCAATTTTCAAAAGGATAATGCGCGACCACACGTGGCACGCATTGTCCAACGGTTCTTCGTCAATCGCCAGATGGAATTGCTTCCCTGGCTGCCCCGCTCTCCGGATCTTTTGCTGATAGAAAACATGTGGTGTGGAAGCTGCTTGGTCTTTTGTACCCCAAGAACTCATCCAAAGTCTCTTTGAATCAATGCCGAGGCGTTTGGCAGAGGTGATCTCCAACAATGGCGGCTACTCTGGCTACTGATTTTGGCAAGAACCACACTTCACAGAAGTCTATAAATTTAATCATTTGATACTTGGTCAACATGTTATCTACAAAATAAATTTTTTTGTGATATCTCTTGTCTTTCTTGGTGTTGCAATTTGGGTGGCCAGCAGTATATACATTAAAGGTGCTAAGCGGATTCTTTGGGTAGTAAGTGAAAAAAAAAACTACTGCATCCATTTACTTCATTTTGTTCTTCAACGAAATATTTTGATCTATAGATGCGTCAAATTTGGTTTTTTGTAACCGCAATTTTTATTAATTAGTGATAATTTACAATTAGAAAATTGCTTTCTGTGAACGCTCAGTGACATGTTTAACTCTGGCTTTAGGTACTTACTAAATACGAGGCCGCATAAACACATTGTGTTTCTGTGCATTCTCAGTGACGTTTAAATTTTTCTTTAGATACGTATTAAGCACGATGCCGCTTAAACAGGTTAATTTGTTTATTCCGAGGAGTCTCTCTAGCTAGCTCTCTCTCTATCTCTCTCTGACATTTTTATTTTTAATTATGTTTGTGAGATATAGAATTAAACCTCACGGAAATCGCTTATTTCGCTCTGTTAAGCAACCCTATTTCTTTTAATTTGATTCAATAGTAATTTTTACCATGTTTTTATCAACTCGCATTCTTGTTTGCTTGTGTGTGTGTTTGTCCAGTACAAACCTTGTAATCGATTTTTAACTAACTTCCCGACTAGCTAGACATTTGAAACTTTTAGAATAGCTCAGAACACGATGATAAAGCATTATTCTAATACTTTTAGCCACATTTAAGCAGAATTGAGTTCTTTTCAGTTAATTTTGTTTTGTAGATAGGTGCAGCCATATATCGGCCGGGACGGGAATGAAAAGTTAAAAGCAAGTTAACTTCCGATTAACTTCATTTTCTTTCAAGTGGATTGGATAATTTATCAAAAAAAAATTTAAAAAGTATTTATTAATACATTGAATTGTCAAATTTATATTATTCAACAAAAAATTTAAAAGCATGGTGCATAAAAAGTTTTTTTTCTCTGATAATTATTCTAAGTGTATTTCTCTATTCTAAATATGATTTTCAACAATTGGCAATGATATGTTCAGTATTATTTGTGTATTAATACATTTATTTACTGTCCAGCTGTCATGTTTTGACGGGTATCAACTAGTTAAAAGTTAAAAGATAATGGATAAAAAAGATCGTTCAATTCAGTAGTTCAACACATAAACAATAATGTTTGGCAAAATGTTTTTTTATTTCCCAGAATGGGCATTTTGTATTTCAAAAAAATATAAGTATCAGTAAATAAAATACATACATATATATATACACTGAAGAGCCAAAACATTATGACCACCTGTCAATAACGAGTTGGCCCACCTTTGGCGCGCAACAAAGCTTCAACCCGCCTTGGCATGGATGCCACAAGTCCTTGGTAGATGGCCGGAGACAGATTGTACCAGATATTTAAGCAACGGTCACGCAAATCCGAGATATTGCGAATTGGTGGTCATTGAACTCTGAGCTGCCGTCCCATGACATCCCAAATGTGTTCTATCGGATTGAGATCCGGTGAGTTAGGCGGCCAGGACATTAACTGGAATTCAGCATCATGTGCCTGGAACCACTCCAACACAATTTTAGCCTTGTGACACGGGGCGTTGTCCAGTTGGAACATTCCATTTCCAGCTGGAAAAACAGAGGCCATGTAAGGGTGCAACTGGTCCGCAATGATGTTCAGATACTCTGTAGCATTCATGGTCTGCTCTACCACAACCACGGGTCCCAGAGACGAACAAGAGAACGTTTCCCAAAGCATAATACCGCCACCACCGGCCTGTGTATGACCTACTGTACATTGAGGGAGCAACAGTTCGCCTGGAAGACGGCGTATCCTAACACGGCCATCGGCGTGATGAATGACAAACCGTGATTCATCTGACCAGGCAACTCTCACCCACTGATCAATGGACCAGTCGCGATGTTCCCGGGCCCAGCGCTGGCGCAGTTGGCGATGACGCTTGGTCAGCAAAGGCACACGAGTGGGACGTTTGCTGCGTAGCCCCATATCCAACAGTGTCCGCTGAACAGTGTGCTGCGATACTATTCTACTTGGCCCTGCATTGTATTGGGCTGTCAGCTGAGCCACTGTCTGGCTCCGGTTTTGCTTCACCATGCGACACAGTCTCCGAAGACCTTTTTCTTTCATAGCGTGTGGACGTCCAACACCATGTCGTCTACTGCTGGTTTCACCGTCATTCATCCACTTTGTATAAGTACTAACAACTGTAGGTCGCGAACAACCCACGAGTCATGCAATTTCGGAAATACTTGTTCCGAGCCTTCGAGCCATTACAATCTGCCCTCTATCAAAGTCGCTTAGATCGGCAGCCTTTCCCATCACACACAGAAGTAAGTGAAAGAATGATTCTTCAGACTCTCCAGCAGCAGTTAAATACCACTTCCACCTGATCACGTGCCTTCCACGTCATCCAGGCGAATTCATTGCAAAATGTAGTGGTGGTCATAATGTTTTGGCTCTTCAGTGTATATATACATATATATATATATATATATATATATATATATATATATATATATATATATATATATATATATATATATATATATATATATATATATATATATATAATAAATACAACGATCAATATATGCAATTGATGTACAAAAAGAAGGAAAAAATATATTTGTAAAAAAATAACAGATATTATCATAGGCAAAATAATGAAGAAGAAAATATTCAAATTAAATCTGATAGAACATACTAAAGAACATAGTACAGTTTGAGGAACATATTTTTTACCGTATTTTAATATTTTTTTAATAATGTCGAATCGTCTGCCGCATTAGCAAGAAAAAAAATTTGTTTATTTCGTTGTTATGCACGTGATGCAAAATTAGTTTAAAGTATTACAAACAGAAAAGAAACCACGTGATCAGCATTTAATAAATTAAATTCGAAAAATTAATTTTTAAAAATCCACCAAAAATTAGAAAATGGAGGTAAAGATTCAAAAAAGATTTAATTTTAAAGGATTTTTTAGTATATGTCTCCTGATATAAATTTTATAACCCTCGGATTATTATTTTAAATGCCAACTTTAAAGAATCTTACAAAACAGCTTAAATATTTAATTTTAAAACAAATCTAAGAAGAATTTTTGAAAAATCTTCCTCGGTGCACCTCTACACTATAAGAAGAATCGCCATGTAAAATTTCAGCCCTTTAGGTCCCGCGGTTTGGTCTGAGCGTTGTATATCAGTCAGTCAGTCAGTTATGGAAGTGTTATATATATATATATATATATAGATAGAGAGAGAGAGAGAGAGAGAGAGATTTGGAACCATATAGTTCGTTCTACAGAAAACGTTGTCAGTCTTACAAAAATATACTTATCAATAAATAACATGATTTTGATAATACATGTTCCTTCTATGGCTGAAAATCACTTATTAAAAGATGAGAGTAGAATGCACGCCTTGCTACAATCCATTTCACACAAAATTTAGAAGTTAATAAAAGGTTGCAGTAAGTTAATAAAATAATCACGATTCCCTCTCTAAAAGCACTTTAACCCGACACCTAAATTACCACCCCAGGAAAGACGGTTTCGAACGCAAGATTCGAATTAGTCGTTACGGCCAGCAAATACCTTTAATAATGTCCTAAATTGGCCTTTCATCATTTTAGAAGTTTCGAGAGATTTCGGTTGGTTAAAATCCGTCTTGAATGTTATTAGGACTGGGAATTCAATAAAATTGGCGGTGGAGGGAGGATTAGTTATTAGTCTCTGTGCGATAATAAAAGCTTGGATAGGTTCGAAATAAAAATCAGTATGACACAAAACTTCATTAAGAAATATCTCTTTTACGATTTAAATAATAACTAAATTTTGTATTGACATGTTAAAAATATTAACTCATTTTTCCATTTGAGTTTAAATTTGGATTGTGCTTATTCATTTTTAAGTAAGAGGGAATTTTAATTTCTAGAACACTCTGTTAATTAAATACCATATTATGCTAATTGTTAATTTCGTTAATGAAATGAGATTTATGATAACTTGGGGGTGTCTTGGTCTCGGGACATACGAAAATTCCACCGTAGAGAAAATAACCTCAACGTGATTTTAAAATGTTTAAATTGTGAGTACTAAGATGTTACTGTCACCACTTCGACAAATTTACGTTTCTGCCTTTAAGTTCGTGAAAATTTCAAATAAAACAAAATACAGCAGTCGTTTGAGGAGTTTTGTCATAAGCAAAAAAAAGGAATTCAGTCAATAACACATTGCTGGATATTTAAAATCTCGAATAGTCTTTTTTTTTCTTTTTTACAGATTATATATATATATATATATATATATGTAATGTACTGGCCCAGCCAAGGAGAAGACTGGTGTCCAGCACATCACAAGGAATGACGAGTGTAGTCGTGGCTCGAATAAACGACGCGGGAAGTTACGGCATTACATTTTATTAGACGGAGAATACGTCTTCACAAGACAGTTACAAAATCCGAAAAGCGTACAGGTATGTTGATCAGACGGCTTATATAAACTTTGTCATGCGATCATGATAGCGATTAGGGAATTGCTGTTGTCGACAACTCACATGGGGTTGTAATCTGCGCAAAGCCTATATGGAATCTCGAATGACGGTTTGAAAAAGGGAGTCATTTAATTTTTCACCCGAGGCTTTTTAGGACTTAGAATTGAAAGCGAACATTAGTTCGTAAGCCCAAGGGAATTTAGAATAATTTTAGAATTTAAAATGGTATGGGAATTTTAATGTTATAGAATATCCCCCCGTCCGAGAAGAGGCTGACCAACAATGCCTGCATTGGAGGGCAGACACGCCCAGCTGAATGAGGAAAATAGGAGCACAACTTTGGAAAAAATTTGAAAAGGATAATACGTGTTAAGTTAATTTAGTATGATAATTATATGACAAGACATTGCACATTTCCATATTGAATACACACAAATACACTAATGATTTACTAATTTATGAACACAATAAAAGCCAAAAAATCTATAGTAATTAATGATCAATTATAGAAAATTGTAAATTATGTAATTTTTTTCTTATATTGTTGCTTTGAAAAAAAAATTAAATTTAAAAATGTATTTATCATCAACTGAAAACAATGTTGAACAGGGCGGCGCTCCCCACACAACAAAATCTCAGAAGATAACAATTGAAACCTTTCTTAAAATTTACAAAATTACCAAAAATTCACTTCAAATATACACTGAAATTTCAATTTAACCTCGAGTCGACTCATACAGATAATAAAATTTAGCAGTAAGAATAGTAAACAAAACAAAAAAATTAACTATTTGAAGTTGAACTTGACATAGTTCAAAATGTATCCTGTTTAACATCCGTCTGTAAACTTCACTACCATGGAGTGAGTTCCCAAAAAAATGACAGGAATTTCTGTCCATCATAACCTGTCCGTACATTGTTCGTCTGTACATTTTTTATTAAAGAAAGTTTCATCATTTTGGACAGTAGGTTACAGAAGAGAAATATTGCTTCAGGTTTATCAACGTCCTCAAGGAGTATTTTATCACAGTCTCTTATAATTGCTGTGTCTTTTTTTTTAAATGTAATTACTCAAAATTTTCACTTTTAACAAAACAATATTTTGTATGACACTGAATAACACAAATCACAAGTTTTAATAAAAATTACATTTTTAATATATAAATTGTATATAAAAATTACAGAACATTTATTATACTATAAGAAAAAACTGAATCATTTCAACATTTTCAATATCAAATCCTTATTCATTATGTCTAGTTTCATATCTTTATATTTCTTATTATTCTCATTTCACTATTCCCTATACTCATTTTTATTCCAACAATATTTATTTATTCAAAAATTCTATTCAATATTTTTTCTATTCACTTTTCTTCTAATCTATTTTACTTGTTTTCAAATTTTTTTACTTAATATTCAATGCATTCATTCTAGTCATTTGTATATACTTACAGATGGGTGGAGCTATCTTTTCTTTGTTTTAGGTACTTGTTTGTATGTGTGTCAACCACACTCTTAGTTTCAAACCCTTTCTTAGTCTTACCTCTAAGTAGTTTTGGAGTTGTGTTTATGTTTGTGTAACAAGTGGGTTTTCTTTCTCCCTATTGTACGGTGACTAATAAAAAGGAAAGAATGGCCGTACAGTGGACCAACCGTTATTCCCCCGACAGGATATGACAGCCAGAAAAACAACATCCTGCATAGTGCAAAGATGGAGAAAAGGAAAAATGTGCAAATGTCATACCTGTGGGAGTGTAATTTAGAATTGGGGGGACAAAGGAGTGGCCATCCCAAAGCCTGTTTTAGTCATTACTTAAGCATATAGTTTTCACCACTTTAAGTGACAGAATTGATGAATTAAAAGCAAGTAACAAAAAAATTAGAAAATATCTTAAACAGCTGGGATGACATCCAACGCGCTTGTAGAGGGGGTGATAGGAAGTATTATTCAAGGGAGAGAAAATTTACTGAAAGATAAAAGAAGTAGAAATGTCATAGTCGGGGTTTGATTTCAGATCCTAAAAAAATTCACATATAATAGTAAACTTAAGAATGAAGTTTAAGTTAGACAGTTTTTTTCAACAGTTTTATCTTTAGTAGGGCAACACATAATTAATTATATCACTTAAAAATTTAATGATGTTAAGCATCAAACAGAAAAGAAAACATGGATCTATTGTTTGTCATTATTCGTGGTGTAGTTTTAATTTCTCTGGTGCATTATAGTATCTTAATTTGCAAGGATGGACAGTTTCAGAATTTTGTTTGGTGTGAAAGTTTGGTCCATCAATTTCATAAGCAATAGAATCAAAAATACACAACATATGAAATTATTAAACACACAATAATAAAATACTCTTAGTACCAATAATAATAATAATAATACCTTAATATTCTCTATTAATTGCCATAATTTAATGTTAATGTTCAAAATTCAATTTCCAAAATATTATTCTATCAATTAACACAAATAACCAAAATTATTTTACCAATACCTATCTTAGCTTCTTAATCATGAAAATCGATAAACCAAAATTTTTTAATTTTATTTTTTCTTATATCACATTTTGGTATGAATCCTCGCTATATTTTTCGCATACTCATATTTTCTTTTTAATATCTTCACAAACATATCTCTATCTCGAGAATTTTCTGGGGCGGATAAACCAAATATAACATACAATGGGTTTTAATTCTCCAATTGTGGTTTTTTGGCACCCTAAGTCATGTCATAAGGACGTTCCGTTATATGAAAACCGTAATTACGCCTTTTAATTCCAACTTTAACCCTCGGAAATCTCCTTTACTTAAATTCGTAAAAATACTCACGAGGTCCAAAAACAAATGTAATATGGCAATAATAATCAAAATATCTAAATTCTAAAATTTTCTTGATGTCCTAAAACATTACAAAGTTTTTCCTACTGATAAATTCAAAATCAAAACCCACAAGTTCGAATTAGCTGCTTAGATTTAGAAAGCTTAATTTGAAAACCGCAAAAATTCTAGGTTAAATGAATCAAAACAAGTTTGGCTCTTTTCGGGATCATGTTTACAAAGCTAATACTGAGCATTCAAATTTATTGCGGAGGCGACCTTCGAAATGTAATACAACGGCGCTCGAAAGCGGAAATGATTTCCGTTATTTTTTTTATTTTTTTTTCTCTGCTACGATTTTAAACTGGGTGCGAAAAACAAGTATTTATAGAGTTACTACACTCATTTAACATTTCAATTTAGCGTAACCACAGATTATTACTTTTCTTTAAACACTAAAATATTCATTACTAGAAAAAGAACACAGATAATACACATTTCAATTCAATTTATCAAATTTAAGTATCAACAATTTCTTTAGTGCAATCCAAAATAAAAACAAAACATTCATTTTATAAAATGAAAACCCACAATATACATTATAAGCTATTGATATCTTTCGTTTTTAGTTTAATCATTTTTACTTAGCTAAATGAATAATTTGAAAATACTTTTACTGAAACACATTTATAATAAATATTTATCAGTATCTATTAATATTAATATTTTTCACCCTCAACAATACTTCGTAAATTTTAGCTTACCAATTGAAGTAGTTATTCACACCATTATCCATTACTTTACCATTATCCTTATTAATTTGCACTATTACCTATCTTCATAATTTTAACATTTGCAGCTCTGTTCTGAATTTATCTTGGTGAAGTTCTTGTCTTAGTTAGTCCCAGAACACAGTATCCGAATTGGAACATTATGAATGAGTACTTTAAAGAAATTTCTTGACACACCTTTTTTTTTTCTTCTTCAGAATCTGTAATTTTTTTTACTTTTGGTAACATTTTAGGAATGACATATTGCGTTGAATTGCTGGAGCAACCTTGCATCGCGAACACATTTTTCTATATCGATGACACAACACTTTCACTAAAGATCACAAACACTCGAACGAAGAACTGATGTCGCACGGAATTAGTCGCAATTTTTCTACTGAAGACTCACGGAAAGCGTTGATCATGGAAACTCGCTGAATTGGAAAAAGGATGATGTCACACGGAGCAATGGAGAACCCAATCACTAAGAAGATTCACTGAAGTTGAAACCGGAAACAAAAAGCGGCTACACAAATTTTGAAAAAACGCGAATGAAGACACAACTTTTGTAGACACGCACAATCTTCGATGGCACATCCAAGAAAACTGAAGATACGAAGGAGCAATCAACAAAGAAATTTATCTCGGCGAAAATCATCACAGTGGTTAGCATCTTTCGAGGGTACACGGAATGAAGCCAGCGATCTTCTAATTATCAGGATCCGCAAAGTCAAAACCATATTCTCCTTTCCAGGAGGTTTGTGCGAAAGAACGGGGGAAAAAGGAGACATCGACCTTGACACAAAGCCCACAGAGTAAGTTGACTTTTCTCCATTGACCACAAACAGCACCGGCAAAAACTATGGGCTGGACAATACTTCAAAACTATGGGCTGGAGAATACCAGAAGTATCAATCAATATTTCTGGTCTCGCATGCTGGTTCCTTTAACTCTGCCGCCTAGTTGTAATGTATTGGCCCAGCCAAGGAGAAGACTAGTGTCCAGCACATCACAAGGAATGAAGTGTGTAGTCGTGGCTCGAATAAACGACGCGGCAAGTTACGGCATTACATTTTATTAGACGGAGAATACGTCTTGACAAGACATTTACAAAATCCGAAAAGCGTACAGGTATGTTGATCAGACGGCTTATACAAACTTTGTCATGTGATCATGATAGATATTAAGGATTTGCTGTTGTCGACAAGTCGCATGGGGTTTTATGTAATCTGCGCAAAGCCTATATGAAATCTCGAATGACGCTGCGCAGGTTTGAAAAAAGGAGCAATTTAATTTGTCACCCGAGGTTATTTAGGACTTAGAATTGAAAGCGAACATTAGTTCGTAAGCCCAAGGGAATTTAGAATAATTTTAGAATTTAAAATGGTATGGGGTTTTTAATGTTATATATATATATTATATACATATATATATAATAAATACAACGGTCAATATATGGAATTAATGAAAAAATATATAAAAAAAATCTTAATTTATAGATTAAAAATCGATATTTTTATACACAAATAATGTACAAGAAAATATTCAAATTAAATACAACAGTCAATGTATACAATTAATTTGTATGTTTAATATCCATAAAACATACTAATTTGAATTAAATTCTTTAAAAACTTCCATCTCAATCAGTCTAATGTTTAAATTTTATCTTTTACCGTATTTCAATATTTCTTTTACCAATTTATTTCGTTTTTATGCACTTGATGCAAAATGAATTTAACGCATCACAAAAAGAAAAGAAACCAAGTGATCAGCATTTAGTAAATTGAATTCTAAAAATTAATATTTAAAAATTCACCAAAAATCAGAAAATGGAAGTAAAGATTCGAAAAATATTTCATTTGAAAGGAATTTTTATGGTGTTTCTCGTGATATAAATTTTATAACCCTCAGATTATTATTTAAAATGTAAACTTAAAAAGTTACAAAAACAGCTTATAAATTTAATTTTAAAAAATCCAAGAATTTTTGAAAGATCTTTCTTAGTGCATCCCTACACTGTAAGAAGAATCGCTATGCAAAATTTCAGCCCTTTAGGTTCCGCGGTTTGGTCTGTGCGTTATTTGTCAAGTACAGAACTGTTTTATATATATAGATTAAACTAGGGTACAGTAATTAAAATTAAAGTTAATTTATAATTTATGCAGAAGTATACAACTTTTGTTATACCTTTACAAATTTTCCTACACTTAGTAGCGCAAGTGATAATCATGAATTACTGAAAAGTGTATAAAATAAGAAATGACTTTCAGTTCATTAAAACCAGGTTTTAACTTTAAATCCTAGCCATTTAATGTTTCTTTTTCGAGAATACATGTATTACGCATGAAGAGTTTAATTATTTTCTTGAGACACTATTTAAGATGTTAATTTTATGCTAATTGAACATTATATGAAGAGTAATTTCTGTATGGGCAGTATTATTTTTTCCAGTGAGGAAGCACTTGTCCTTAGGATATTCACCCGTCTGGTTCCCTTGATTGATGGCTTTTTTGTTGTAGGAGCACCTCACAGGCAAAATCTTCGCTCCTCCAGAGGTGGGTATATACATAGAAATGTAAATGGTGTTCCATAATCCACTCCTCTCATATATATATATACTTTTTTTTGGCTTTAATTGCATACATTGACCGTTGTATTTAATTTGAATGTACTCCGTAGCGAAATGCGGGTTTTCAGCTAGTTAATATATATACGAAAACATAAGAACAATTTTTATGAAAATTTATTAAATTCAGTAAGTGTCTGATACCTTTCGTTTATCCGAGAAATATTGTAGACTAAAATTTGTATAAACGAGAAATGGGTTTTTCTATATTATATTTCAAAAGAAATTAAATGTAGAGCAAAAATAATTAAACATAACACTATTATAATCGATTTAATACACTCCAGTAGGCTTCATAATTTAAGCGTGGCAAGTTTTGTTATTTTAATAAATTCTGAATCTACAGGGTATTTCAAGAAGAAGAATCCGATTTTAAATAATTATAACTTTTCATCTTTTAATCCGTTTTGATCGAATAACGTATAGGCAGAAAGAGGGAAATCTCGATTTTCATGCAGTTGCCGACAAGTAGCGCTAACGCTCCTCCTTCGCCCGCCACTTTAGTGTTTGTAAAGATGGCGACTGCACAGCAAAAATCATTTTGTGTTCTACGCTTTGCGAAGTGAGAGTCTGTGACAACTGTCCAGCATGATTTTCGTCGACAAAACCCTAGTAGATTGAAGTTCCTACCTCTCAGAGAATTAGGAGACGGTATAAACAATTCCAGAACGCGAGTTGTCTGTGTACGCATAACAGACGTGGAAGCAGTGTATGCAGACGTGATCGCAAAAGTTTTGGACGAATTTACCTACCGTATAAACATATGTCGTTTATCCAAAGGTGGGCATATTGAGCACCTTTAATTTGGTGTGAAAAAACCTTTATGATTAGCCATGTAATATCAAATTAATTTAAAGTTTCTATGTTCAATATTTTTCATAACATATTCATTTTCAAACACCCTGTATAATGACGCCGTTAAGTGTTGTATAGAACCCTTGAAAAAATAAAGTAATTCTGGATGACAAAAAATTAGTACAGACATCCGCAATGAAGTAAATTCGGCCCCAACAATACATGTCTCATTGAAATCCGACAAAAAAGGAATGTAGACATAGAACTGTAATAAATAGATTCCATGAACTAACTACAAATCCCTTTAGCGGTCATTTATTTTAACCATAATGAAACAAAAAAGCTGAGTATGCTTATCTTTATACCACACTATAAATTATGCATTAAAAACTTCGGTGGAAAAGTCTCAAGCAAGCAGAAATTGCCTTCAAAGATAGTTACATCATCAGAAGACATTTGAGGGTGATGTTTAATTCATCAGTGGCTATCACGAAATACCGCCATGACGTCATTTCGACATGACGGATACTTAAAATACTCCATAGCCAAGAATCTGCTCTCTCCGTGCAATAAAATATTCAAGAAACGGCACATACAGGCTGATTGCCAAAAATTAGTCAATAAACTGAATTTTTAATATTTTTTGTGGTGTTGAATAAGGAAACGAAAAATGACGATTATATTTTATTCATTTGTACATAATGATGTTTTAGGCCAAGCAAATGTTAGTGAATTATGCAATATCCGCAAGTACCTTCTACGGGTTACACACTAAAAATGACGATTATATTCTATTCATTTGTACATAATTGTGTTTCAGTCCTTGCAAAGGAATGCTCACAAGCTGAATACCCGTGCATATATTCAAATTGAATACAGCGGTCCATGTATGCAATTAATAAAAGAAATAAAATAATATAAATATATATATATATATATATATATATATATATATATATATATATATATATATATATATATATATATATTTACATTAAATACAACGGTCAATGCATGCAACTAATGCCAAAAAAAAATTATATATACAGGGTGGGCATAAAGAAACTTTGCCGATATATGGACCTCTAGCGGCTGTTCCGTTTAGCCGATTGAGATGAGATTTTAGATAGAGTTATTCAGAGGTTTGAGCTCGGGATTCTGTGAAAGGCAACCAAGTAGCGCTTACGGTTACAGTTATAGGTACAGAAACTCGAAAATTAGAAATGGCAACACCCATTTTTTCCTATCGCAAAATGCTCAGAGCATGCGAAAACCCTAAAGTGTGTTGTAACGGTACGTGTATCACAAAAAACGGACGCGTTATGCACGCACAAAAAGCAGATCTGCGAACGGCCTACAGATACGATATATGACCCTAGCGGTCGTTCCGTTCAACCTATCGAGATGAAATTGCAGATATAATTATTCAGATGTATGAGCTCGGGATTCTGAGAACGGCAACACAGTGATACTCACGGTTATGGTTATAGGTATAGAAACTCGAATATTAGAAAAAGCAACGCCCACTTTTTCCAGTCACAAAGTGATCAGCGCATGCGAAAGCCCTGAAAAAGCGTTGGAATGGTAAGTGTATCACAAAAAACGGACGCGCTATGCACGCATAAAAAAAAAAGCTCTGCGAGTGGCTAATGAAACCGAGATCAGAGAGTTTTTATCGGTTTTCTACGCTGAATATCTAGCGAATGGCGTTCTGTGATTGGTTTCTAGCCTCTGTTATATGCAAATTTCCACCGTGAGCCCCGATCGTGTATTTGTTGGCCGTTCCCGGAGCTGTTTTTTGTGCGTGCATAACGCGTCCGTTTTTTTGTGATACACGAACCGTTCCAACGCTTTTTAGGGTTTTCGCATGCACCGAGCATTTTGCGACGGGAAAAAGTAGTCGTTGCAATTTGAAAATTTCGAGTTTCTATACCTATAACCGTAAATACCTTAACCTATAAAGTAACTTGTAACCTATAATGTAATCTATATATATAAAACGCGTAGGTATGCGGCACAAAAATCGACGATATTTCTACACTCCGAAATGGCAACGGCTGCAACTACCGGAAGTAAACATTAGCGGCCGTCCGCAATTTAAAACCGCGTGTGTATAGTGGCGGCATTTGTTACAACCGCTGATCTTTTGACAAACTATGTTTAGACCTATCAAATCCAGTGTTTAGTCATGGACACTTGTATGTAGGTTTATCTAGAGTCCGTTCTTTTGATTCTGTCACTGTAGTATCTCCTACTTTTGAAATACTCAACTGTGTATATCAAGAAGTTTTATGAATACCATAGTTGTAATTCACACTATATTTTAGTACTTGCTGAATTTTTACTCCATTTTAAAAGTGAAGATATTTTCCCAACAATTTATTATTTGATATGATTAAGTGTAGATATCTGCATTGTGAACAATAGTACATACAGAGAGTGATGTAATTCACATCATATTTTAGTACTTACTGAATTTTTACTCCATTTTTTTAAGTGAAAAAAATTTTCCCCAACGATTTCTTATTTGATGTAATGATAAAGAGTGGATATCTTAATTCTGAAAATTGTACATACAGAGAGGAATGTAATTTTTAAAATCATTGGTGTTGGGTTTCTCAATCTTATCTTTAACTCTGTTCTGAGGTAATGGAAATTCACATTTTTTAATCATGGATTTTTTAGAATCAGCATTATAGTGAATTTAGCAATGATTATAATTTTTTGGCTGAGCTCCTACTACCCCTTAACAACGTATATTTATGATGACAGGTAATGGTAACATTCCTTACATAGGTTGCTTTCAATTGAGTTGTTTTGCAAAAGAAAATATAAAAATAAAAGCGACCATGCTGGTCGCGCAGCGGCTAGTACTATAAAGTAACTTGAAAACTTCATTCCCAATGAGTCTGGTGGTTAAATTTTATCTTTTACCGTATTTTAATAATTTTTGTCAGTTTTTTTCGCTGTTATACACGTGACTCAAAATCAATTTAAAGTATCACAAAAAGAGGAGAAACCGCGTGATCAGCATTTAATAAACTAAATTCTAAAAATGAATCTTGAAAAATTTCCCAAAAATCAGAAAAGGGAGGTAAAGATTCGAAAAAGATCTCATTTTAAAGGAATGTTTAGCATCTTTCTCGTGATATAAATTTTATAACCCTCAAATTATTATCTTAATTGCGAACTTTAAAATTTTACAAAAACAGCTTAAAAATTCAATTTAAAAAATCTAAGAAGAATTTTTCAAAAATTTTTCTTATTGCACCCCTACGCTATAAGAAGAATGGCCATGGAAAATTCGTTCGTTATCTGTCAGTCAGTTACGCAACTGTTTTATATATATAAATTATGCAATATCCACTAACACCTTCTACGGGTTACGAGCTAAAAATGACGATATTATTCCTTCCATTTTTACATACTGGTATTTCAGAACTTACAAATGAGAGTACAATAAAAAATGGCAATCAAGAACTTCTACTTGTTAGGAATTATTAAATACAATAAATTTTGTAATATACTTTAAAAATACGGACCTATCAACAAAAACATTATCAAAACAAAATAATAAAAAAATTGCCTTTTTTATTCCACACACTTCTTCCTTCTTTAGTAGGTTTTTCTACGTAGTAAATTAACAAACCATTTTTCCAATATGCAACATGAGATTATCTCTTTCGTCTTTAATTGCTAGTAAAAAATGTTCCATACACAATGTCATAATTACATCATTCGGAAATTACACTACTCTACATTTTATTCTAAATATCCACCAACAACCAAACTATTCTTTAACTATGCTGATAGCAGACAACATCTGCAAGAGACCAAACTAATACTGAAAAACTTCTACTTTACGGCAATATTAGCTACATTTGGAATGCTCTGGAAAACAAGTTAACTATTCAACAAGCAAAGCTTTAGCTGTGCCCAAACGCATTGCCAAAATGAGATACGAGGTAATTCACAGATATACAAACAAATATCTTAAGAGATATTTAGTATTTTTTAGAATAAAAAAAACCCAAAAAGACAATTGATATAATGATATCATAGTCTAGACTGAAGAAATTAGAAATGGCATAATACTTCGTAAAAAAATTAGCTGGAATAGGAAGCATATTCTCTCATTTTTGTTATTAATAGAGTCACAACCGGAAAGTGTTACATAGGCATGAAATTTTACGATTTACGATTTCTAAGGCAATGACCCTAAATTACAATAAAATAATTGCATATTAAACTAAAGGAAACGTTAAAACATTCTAATATCAATCTAAAGGAAATTAGAAAATATTCAAATGCTAAACTAAAGGAAAAGATAAAATATTTAAATATCGAACTAAAGGAAGCTAGTTTCTTTAATGCTCACTTTAGCTATTTCACCAGGAATTTTGGAGCGACATTTATTCATTTCTTGCCGTTTAATATCATCAAATCATAGTGTTTTTAATTACTTAATTATCTGATTAATCAATCTATCTGAACCTATCAATCAATTTGAATCAACCAATCAATCAATCTGAGTCAACTGATCAATCGGTCTGAAACAATCAGCTTACTAAACAGGATGATTAGAATCCTTTGTTTGATTAGTTATAAACAACAATGATCAAATCAAGCAGATTGGTTATGAGTAAAAATATCTTGAAACTTTTTCCATTAGAAAAATTTTACCAATATTAAAATTTACTAATATTAATTCTCTGTTTTCTTCAGTCGAAAAATCTAAGGACCAGTTCCTGTTTCCAGGGGCTTTTTTCATTGCATTAAAATCACTGGCAAACACTTCTGAAGTTCAGTTGCATCATATTCGTCTCTTATCGCAGGGGTGTTGAATGTCATATGGGCTTCTGATGTCACGGGGGTGCAAAAATGCAAGTGTCTAGAATCTGCCATCCAGCAAAATTACTCTTCCTTTAACTGGTTTATGCGGGATAATCAGACTTTTCTCTTCATTTTATCCATTTTCTACTTAATTTTCTACATTATACCAAACTTCATAAGAGAAGAAGTTAAATTTGTACTTCGTTGACTGCTGATTTAATCCTTCAATGGCGCGCCCGTGTACAAAATGCAACATTTTCGTCATTTTGAATGGTTTGTTTTTAGATGTAAGGTTTGGATGTTCTAAGCAGTTTATATTTATAACTACACCCTTTCTATTGCTGGTCTGATTTTCTGACCCCTATATTCCTTTCCATTCATTGTTAGTCGTATTTTAACCGTGGTAAACCAGTGATTATACTGGATTACAACACGACAAAAGCAGGAGTTGAAGTAGTTGATCAAATGTGCAGTTGTTACACGGTATCCCGCATATCACGAAGATGGACAATTTCTTTGTGTTTTAGCTTTTTGGACATAATAGGAATCCATTCGTAAGTTGTCCTTAGATCCAATTAACCGGACAGTTTTGAAATAAGGCGATTGTATATGCAATCTTTGGCCTTTAATTATAAATATTTCTCAATATTATCAACATTTTATATCTTGTCATAAAGAGGAGAATTATTATTTTCAATTTGAAGGGAAAAAGTTTATTACAAAAGAAGTAATGAAGGTTGAAAGAGACGTTGCACTGTGTGCCATACGCGCCTGCTGGTGTTCCAAAAATTGGCGCGCCGATGAAGGATTAAAATTTACTCTGATGTCTTGAACTACGAAAGAAACTCAAGAAAGCTTTTTTTTGCGTGAATGTTTTGACGTCATTCTGAAAAGCCTATTAGGAAGTGCTTCGTGCTAGAGGCAAAATCTTACCACCCATCTCATTTGCCATCAGTAACTATGCGTAGACAAAGCGCGTGAAGTGTTTTTTTACGGCATTGAAAAGCCCAATTGAAATACGTTCTGAACACACCGACAAGTGATACAAAAAAAGCATGCAAAATATTAATATCAGGTAGGAGCGTTCTGTTTTAAACAAGGTGGTTGTAAACGGGTAGCAGTTCAACTTAAACAAATTAGTTGTTAAAGAGTTACCAGTAAAGGATAACCAAAGAGTTTTGAGTGACTTTCAAGTTTGTAATTTTCAGAGTCGTTTGATTTAGGTAAGGCAAGTTTCATTTTATGATCTTGTTTATTATTTTTGCCTTTATTTTCTGATTTTAGAATTATTATTATTAGCATTTTCATAATTATTTGTGTTCAAGATTTAATTTTTTTTTTTTGGGGGGGGATGGCTTCATTTTAATTTTAATCGACATTGTTTCCTATGGGTATATCAGTTTATTTCACTTCCTTAACAGTTTCTGTGTAGCTACTGCATTCTGTGGTCGAAGTTGTTTAAATGCAATTTATGTTGCAAATTAAGAACAATCGTCAGTGTTTTAAGTACTGTAACCAGTCTCATCATCATCGGTTAGAGAAGTTTATATATATATATGTCGGACATTGGAGCTTCACGCCCGATCGAAATACATCTTAATCCGAAACTTGAGAACCATGATGCAGTCGGTGAACCGGTGGCGTAGACATTCATTAATTAAATCCATCAAACAGCAAGATGTTAACACAACAGGCATAAAACACTTCAAATGATCTTCCTAAACATCTTTATTAAATTTCTTTAAACCTCTCAGCTCCATAATTAATAAAATTACTTCCCAGCCCTTCCCAAAAATACGTACCGTCGAGCGGCACGTCCTATCATTTCCTATCCATCCATGACTCTGGCGATAAATCCTTTGTTCATAGCTTTTAACGAACGCTTAGTGACGCTCATTAGTTATGCGTGATGTCATATCGGATCTTATTGCTAAACTCAGCATTTCCTTTCTCTTCGACACTCAAACCACAGATGCGCCAAGATTATATAATGAAAAGGGGAATTTCCCTCTAGAATCTGTGGTTCTTCGGAGATTGAATCAAGCCGACCCATTAATTCCAATTTCACTGCAATACATGCGCCGCTTATTTGAACTCCCAGACTTTTTAATTGTTAAATCCTATATTTTAATAACTAAAATCCCATTTTAAGGTCGCGTGATCGCCCCCCATATTTAAGCCTCACACATATATATATATATATATATATATATATATATATATATATATATATATATATATATATATATATATATATGTATATATTTATATATATATATATATATATATATATATATATATGTATATATGTATATATTTATATATATATATATATATATATATATATATATATATATATATATATATATATATGTGTGTGTGTGTGTGTGTGTGTAAAACTCCACATGAAGTTCTTCATATTCCCGATGTCACTTTAAGCAATTTATCACTAGTATAAATCAAATAAATAATACGTTCTACGAAAGTGATTCGTCTAGAATTTCTTGAGAGTTCAAGTTATGTTTAGCGTATCAAAACGTAGTAGTTAAACTTTTATAAGAATGTTACGAGTGGCGGGGTATTTTTAAACTAAGCCCTTAGTATTAAGCTACTGTAACCGGAAATATAAAATGACAAATCTAAACATGATTTATAACTTTACTGTTTTTCATTCAGCTTCCACAGTGGCTGAATATTAATTAGCAAACTTATAAACTGTTAATTTATGCATTATATATTATATTTATAAAAGTTAATAGTGGAATTCATGAATAAAATCAAAGGACATTTTTAGTTTTAAATATAATGTAAAAAAAATGAAATTTTTTTATAACTCTTAATTCGGAATATTTCTTTATTTCGTATCAGTATCGATCATGGAGTTGAGTTCATAAACACAGTTTTGAATAGTTGACTTCTATTTAAGATTCACAGCTTAAAACTCTCGCAGTAAAAGCCTTAATAAAATCAAACATAGTTAGCGTATTCTTAGAAAATAACATTGCTCAGTTAACTGAGAAATTTAAGCTTAGACTTTTCTTTTTTTAAATGAATTTAAATAGCTTTTTTTTAGACGTACAATCCGAAAAGAGAAATTCACTTAGGAAGTTTGAATTTTCTTTATGTTTCGTTATGTATATTCTACCTACGCATAATTTGGCTCATTTCAGTTAAATATTTCATCTTTGAAATTATGTTTTCTATAATTTTTTCCCAAAATATTTTCAAAACTAAGATTCAACTGAAGGTTCAATTTTTTCTTCAATTTTCATTTATAGTTTTAATCGTAGTGGAACTTGAATTATATCAGTGTGAAATCATATCATGGTTTTTATTTTATAATTTAGATGGCATATGGTAGGTTCATAAAGTGTTTTATTTTCATTTTTCTACTTTTACTCATTAGAGTTCCTAACTTTATAAAATAAGGAAAATAGTGTAAAGTATGGAAAACAGAGTTAAACTGTTGACATTAACTATATTTTTAATGCGCTGTAAAGGAAAATTTCTAAACATACAAACTGAATTTATGTTGTCAGTTAAAAGCAAACATCACTGCTATAATTACTGTATTATTTATACTTTTTGTTCTAGCATACACTGTTTTAAATATTTTATACATTATAAATCCTAAGAGCCGTTCTAGGACACATTTAATATATTTTAACTCCAGAACATACAATTAGTATATATATATATATATATATATATATATATATATATATATAGAAGGTCGTTCGCACTTTATGGAAACGATTTTGATAGTTAAGTTTTATGTATAAATGCCGTATTTTTTGCGGCGATTTGCATCTGTCTGATAGCCATGGTCCTTGACAATAGCTCTAGCTCGAATTTTCCATGAAAGAAAACTTTTTCTTCTTACTGTCATATCAATTTTACCCCATTCCTCTTTGACCGTATTTCATAGTCCGTTCAGTGTTCTTGGATGCCGTTTTTCTAGGGATCGTTTTAATAAACCAAAAGCGCAAAAGTCCATTGGAGAAGCATCAGGTGATTTTACAGGTATCTCGTTAAAAGGGATACTTTATAAAGGATATTTCTTGTTTCTGAATAGTTCTTTGCTAAATAAGTGACAGTTGATTTAGACGTGTAAATAGAGGCTTTGTCCATGTGAATCTCAACATTATCAATATCCTTTCCATATAAGGCTGGAATTTCTTTTTCAAAAATTTTTTCTAAAATATTCTGCTGATAGTAGAGTGAATTGCGTTTGGCTTTACTTTAGACTTTTTTGATTTTTAACTTGCTGTTGTAACAAAATCCTGCAACTATCATGGATCCCTTTAAGAACTTTCTTGTACACTGACGAAGCCATTTCGTGCGGTCATTCCCGTTAGTTTAGCAATAGAAAATTGATCTTTTTTTATTACAGTCACTGAAATACACCCATCCCTCATCGAGTGTTACCACAAATTTCCATCTTTCAGCAGCTAGGTGTTTGTCATATAATTTTCTACATTATATAACTAAACTCATCACACAACAGTCCTTTGTGAACCAAGGCCGGCAGTGCCCATCTCCGCTTTTACGACCATTGGCTTGGGGTGCCATACAGCATATGTCTCAGTCATATGGTCAGCCTGACGTGGAATACCCAGAGTTAAGTTCCCAAGCATGATTGGTCCTCGTTTTATCGTCCCACTCGAGGGATGAAAGGCTGAATCGATTTTGCCAAGTCGCAAGTCCGAACCCTGGAACAAAAATCTCGCAATTAAAAAAATATTTTGTTATATATTATCAATTGATTTGTAAATTTTTAAAAACTTCGTTTAAGTTAAGCCAAAATAACACTTAAAATAAAAGTTTTAATAAATCCCCTCGTAGACCCCAGAAGAAATATATATATATATATATATATATATATATATATATATATATATATATATATACCAGGTGGTTATAATTAAACTTTCCCTATAAACGGCATCCTACAGCGCAAACGGGTGAACGGAATGCAATGAAATATTGTATATGGGCTATACACGAGATGCGCCCATGGGATTTTGAAAAAATAATAGTTCCAAAATGTCCACCAGAGGGCGCCTTTTCGGGAAAAACATGAAATTTAACACAATAAACGACCAAAACGGAATACAGAAACAATATTAACATTTATTGACTAATTTCTGATCACCTTGTCATCGAACCACATTAATAAAGGTAAGGGAGAAAGAAAAACAGTTTAGTTTGCAGAAACAAGAACAGATTAGGACGAAATTGCACAAGAGGAGCAGTTGTTAATCGTGTCCAGGATGATGTAGGGAAAGCTGCTCCACGTGACCAACTTCATTCACCTGCAAATTTTCAAGTCGATGGACAGTGTGTTCAACAGCAGATCGTAACTGATCAGTTTCACCGTAATTATATTTAATAGTGGTTAGTATGATTAATTATAGAGTGATGCTCATATGTATAGATACAAATCAATTTATTAAACCTAATTATAATACATATACAAACAATACTATTCATTGCAGACTTCCGAATTCTCTATCTCATTAACACAATATATATGCATTTCAAATTATCCTTCTTCCTATATCATATCAATACATTAATTATTCTCATTAATACACTCTTCATTCTCATCAATACCAAAGACTCACATTCTTTATCTGTTCCCTAACATTCTCTGATTATCCTACGCTCTTAATCGATACTCATAAACACATTGCTAAATCAGTACAACATACTAATCCAATTAATACGGACATACACAATCAATATTCTATGATAGATATCTATGTATATATAGTAACATTTCACATTAATCTGACCCCATCTATTTATTTGTGATCTCTAGTACGTATTGGGCATTGTTAGGATAAGTCAAGATACTCTCCTACCTTATCTGAAGACACTCCGTCATCACAAGCCTGGCTGGGGGGGTCATCGGACTTTCTGGTCATCGGGCTTTCTGGTCCAGGGGAACGGCTGTAACTATCTGCTGGTGGCGGACTCAGGGCGCACGTCTCCGTAGATAAACAATCGCCTATTTTATATTAACATTTACTCCAATCAATATTGAATGGGGCGTCCGCCCTTGCACCTGTCTGGGGTTTCTTACACTTCCAACTTCTCACGCTCTTCTCCGGCCTCCTGTGGTCTTTTTAACGTCGTCCAACATCGTAAACTGCCTCACCCCTTTTCTTCTCCTAACTATAACTCCGTTTTCAGACTTCCCTTAGCTCATTATCACCAGCTGGGCCCCTTTTACTGTCAAAATTCTCTTCCCTCTGACCTCAGCATTATCCATCTTAACTCCAATCCGTTCGTTCAACGCAGCTGTTGACCGTTTTCTCATTTCAATTGCCCCCTCTCAACTTGTCATCTCTCCTTTCGTTTCGCCTATGCAGCATATTACCCCGCTGGTCAAGGCACTTCTCTGTCTGATTCCTTGAATTATATTCTCTATTGCCCCTTTTTCTGAACACGTGTCGTGCTTCCACGACAATCAGTTTTGAGGCTTCGCACATGAAGCGTTATGGAATTCTGTAAGTCATTCAACGTCGCAACACCTCCACGATACCACAACTCGCTCAGTACGATCGTCCGCTTTCCCTACATCGTCCTGGACACGATTAACAACTGCTCCTCTTGTGCAATTTCGTCCTAATCTGTTCTTCTTTTCGCAAACTGAACTGTTTTTGTTTCTCCCTTATCTTTACTTAATGTGGTTCGATGACAAGGTGATCAGAAACTAAACAATAAATGTTAATATTGTTTCTGTATTCCGTTTTGGTCATTTATTGTGTTAAATTTCATGTTTTTCCCGAAAAGGCGTCTTCTGGTGGACATTTTGGAACTAATTTTTTTTTCGAAATTCTGTGAGCGCATCTCGTTTATAGCCCATATATACAAAATTTCGTTGCATTACGTTCACCCGTTTGCGCTGTAGGATGCCGTGTATAGGGGAAGTTTAATTATAACCACCCGATATATTGATATACACTCATGGACAAAAAAATTAGCGCACCAAGAAATAATTGCGGGATCGTAACGAAACTTGCAATGAAGGTACATGTCGGGGAGATATGCAAATGATTAGAAATGCAGCGTGATTGCGCATTACGTATAGCCGGTAGAGGGAGTTGAACATCGTACTCTGTGGAGTATAAAACAGGTAAACAAAGCTTGTTTGAGTGTGCTGAATCATTTACAAAGGAAGAGCTGAGATAGACATTCCATTACGCCGTTTGGGAGGGGGAGAATCGTCGGGATGATGGAAGCTGGGTGGTCAGTTAGGCGAGTAGCTCGTCAATTAGGCCGCTCTGATTGTGTTGTGAGGAGGTGTTGGGACCAGTGGACCCGAGAGATGTCATGTACACGAAGACCAGGCTCAGGACGCCCTCGACAGACCAGTCGTCGAGAAGACCTCCACATCGTAAGAAATGCACGCTTACAGCCAACTGCTTCATCGGCCGCCATCCAGGCACAGGTAGCACCTTCACTAGTTGTCTCTGTGTCTTCTCGAACCATACGAAGGCGCCTGGCTGAAGGACAGCTGGTATCGCGGCGCCCATTATGTGTGCTGCCCTTGACGCCCACCCATCGACGCCGCCGTTTGGAGTTTTGCCGCGCACGAGGAAACTGGGCTGCAGCGGAATGGAACCAGGTCGTCTTTAGCGACGAATCCAGATTCAATCTCGGCAGTGATGACAATCGTGTTCGTGTGTGGAGAGCCCGTGGTGAACGCTTCAATCCTGTCTTTGCTGTACAGCGACACATCGCTCCCACAGCTGGTGTGATAATATGGGGTGCCATTGCCTACAATACACGGTCACCCCTAGTATTGTTCCGTGGCACCATGACAGCCCAGCGGTATGTTCATGAAATCCTGTAAACACATGTGTTGCCACTCATGCAACGGCTCCCAGGAGCCATTTTTCAACAAGACAATGCTCGGCCTCATACGGCAAGGGTGTCACAAGACTGTCTCCGCAGTGTTACTTCCCTTCCTTGGCCTGCCCGATCCCCAGATTTGTCTCCAATCGAGCATATCTGGGATCATTTCGGACGACGAGTTGGGCATCCCATGAGTTTGAACAAACTAGAGGCAAGGTTACAGCAAATATGGAACGAAATGTCTCAAGACATCATACAGAACTTGTATGACTCAATGGCCGATCCTATTGCATCGTGCATTCGCGGTAGAGGGGGTCCAACGGAGTATTAACTCCACCGTTCTTTTGCCTTTTTCTCTAAAATAAATTATCCTTTTTCTTTGATTTTCTTATCATTTACTTATATCAAAGTAGTCATTACGTATGTAAAATTTCGTTTCATTTTGACGACTCCTTCTTGGTGCGCTAATTTTTTGTCCATGAGTGTATATATATATATATATATATATATATATATATATATATATATATATATATATATATATATATATATATATATATATATATATATATATATATATATATATATATATATTTATATATATATATATATATAACACGAAAACAAATTGCGAAAACCTTTGTACAACATTGTACATCTATAGCTGTAGACAACATGATTTTTGTTTAACACATTTAAAAACTAAATTACTTTAAAATAAAGACGTGAAGGAAGAATGACCTATATTGGCTTTACATGAAAATGGATAAACAAATTATAATTTATTCATTTATAACTCTGTAAAAATACAATAAGTCCTAATCTTAGCTGTAAATTTTGAATTATTTTTCCTGAATGTGGACGCTTTCGCTGAAAGAAGCCAAAAATTCAAAAAATTCAAAAAAACTGTCTATCTCCATAAAGTGAATCTACAATGACCTTGCAAGAACCAGCAAATAAACGAAAATTACAGATTTTTTTAAAAGGATAGAAGGTGTAAAATATCTAAATCAAGTAAAAGGTTCTGAAAGTGAAAGTGATATCGTTCGATCAAAAAAACGTTCTCGTTTGATTGTACTGAGCAGCGATGAGGAAGAAAATTATTAAATTAAGGTCGCATTAAATTAAAATAATATTTTTTGTTTCTGTTCGTTTTTTGTGATACATTTGTATACATTTGTTATATTGTGCATACATTTGTATTTTTAATAAAAATAATTTGCTTATATGGAATTTTTAAAAAATGTTTATTTTTATTAAATTTTCAGAACGTCACTCCCCATTTTTGAACTGTCTCTGCGGCTCATATAACACGGTTTCACACAACACGGCATTTTCTAGGAACCTAGCCACCGTGTTGTAGGAGGGTTACATCTAGATATATATATATATATATATATATAGTGTGTGTAAGTAAATGTAAAACTCCACATGAAATTCTTCATATTCTCGACGTCATTTAAATAATTTATCACTGGTATATATAAATTAAATAATATGTTCTTCGAAAGGTGTTCAGCTAGAAATCCTTGGGAGCTTAAGTCATGTTTGGCACATAAATACATAGGAGTTAGACTGTTATTTAAATATTAAGAATAGCGGAGAATTTTTCAATCAAGAACTTAGTATTAAGCTACTGCATCCAGAAATATAAAATGGCAAATTTAACCATGATTTATAATTTCATTGTTTTTAATTCAGTTTCTACAATTTTCTAATATTAATTAAGAAATTTCTAAACAGTTAATTTATAAATTTTTACTGTCTAGAGTATCATTTTACGCAAAGATTAAGAAACAGCTTTTAATAAAGAACTGAAAACTTCATGGGAAATCCTTACACATCAAATGTTATCTTAACTATTCTAAAAGATAAATATTTTCCCTAGGAAGTAACTTCATATTGTTAATTTTAGTTAATTTACAAAACTAATTTAGTTATTTCCTTCCAGTAAGTTAAAATTCTTTAACCACCTACTTTTTAAGTTAGTTTTCACTAAAAACAAGTTAACAATGTCAAGTAAGTTATTCAGTTATCAAAAATTTAGAATTTTAACCATTAACATTGCGCGATTTTAAATATTACTTGCGTATGTCAGAACTTTAAATTAGCTCGAAAAGCATATCTATAAATGTGACAATTTATGAACCCACTAGCTGAAAACTCGCGCTTCGCTACGGAGTACATTCAAATTAAATACAATGGTCAATGTATGCAATTAATGACAAATATATATATATATATATATATATATATATATATATATATATATATATATATATATATATATATATATATATATATATGTATATTTATATATATGTATATATATATATATTTATATATATATATATATATATATATATATATATATATATATATATATATATATATATATATATATATATATATATATATATATATTTATATATATATATACGAGGGTTATTCGGAAACTAAGGTCCGTTTACTTATAAAACAGAAAACATTACAGATTTTTTCAAAAAACTTTATTTTTTAAATTCCTTACATGTGTCTCTATTTTTCTACATAGTTTCCATATTTTTTTAAACATTTGTCATAACGTTCTACAAGCTTCTGTATGTTTAAGTCGTAGACGTCTGCCGCCTGTGAGGATAACCAGTCTTGAACTGCTTCTTTCACCTCGTCATCTGTGGCGAATCTCTTGCCGCTGAGAAACTCTTTTAGGTAGCGGAATAAGTGAAAATCACTCGGCGACAAGTCTGGACTGTACGGTGGGTGGTCAATCTGTTCCCATCCAAAACATCTGAACAGAGCTTTCAAGGTGAGTGGGTGAGAGCTTTCAAGGACGGACGGGAAAATGCTCATGATGAACCGCGTTCAGGTCGACCATCAGTGATCACAGAGGATTTGGTCAATGCCGTGGATGAAAAGATTCGTGAAGACCGGCTATTCACAATTTCAACTTTAGCATTGGAATTTCCGAATGTGGGTAGAACAACTTTGCACAAAATCGCTTCCGAAAAGTTGAAATTTCGCAGATTGTGCGCACTTTGGGTTCCCAGTCTGCTTACTGAGGAACACAAACTGAAAAGAATGGCTTGTGCTCTTGATTTTTTGGATTGATATCATAAAGAAAGTGATCAATTTTTAGAGAAGATTGTCACAGGGGACGATACGTGGGTTTCTAACAGAACCCCAGAGTCTAAACGTCACTCAATGGAATGGCGTCACACAAAATCACCAGTCAGAGTCAAGGCCAAGCAGACAATCTCAACACAAGATCATGGCAACCGTGTTTTGGGATAGACATGGGGTCTTGTTAGTCGAGTTTATGCAGCAAGGGACAACAATAAATGCAGCCGCTTACTGCGCTACCCTAACTGAACATAGACGTGCAATACAGAATAAGGGAGTGGTCTTCTGATGTCTGGAGTTTTTTTGCTGCATGACAATGCCAGACCACATTCTGCCATTCACACCCAAAATCTGTTCAGATCTTTTGGATGGGAACAGATTGACCACCCACCGTACAGTCCAGTCTTGTGGCCGAGTGATTTTTACTTATTCCGCTACCTAAAAGAGTTTCTCGGCGGCAAGAGATTCGCCACAGATCACGAGGTGAAAGAAGCAGTTCAAGACTGGTTATCCTCCAGGCGGCAGACGTCTACGACTTAAGCATACAGAAGCTTGTATAACGTTATGACAAATGTTTAAAAAAATATGGAAACTATGTAGAAAAATAGAGACACATGTAAGGAATTTAAAAAATAAAGTTTTTTGAAAAAATCTGTAATGTTTTCTGTTTTATAAGTAAACGGACCTTAGTTTCCGAATAACCCTCGTATATATATATATAAAAATCGTAAAGGATATTTATTTTTTTTTGATAATATCCAATCGTCTGCTGCATTAGAAAGAAAAAAAAATATTTTTTGTCTATTTAGTTGTTATGCAGATGACGATAAATTTATTTAAAGTACCTCAAAAAGAAATCACGTGATCAGCATTTAATAAATTCAATTCTAAAAATTAATCTTTAAAAATTCTCCAAAAATCAGAAAATTTAGATAAAGATTCGAAAAAGACTTCATTTTAAAGGCATTTTTATGATCTTTCTCGTGATATTTTCTCGTGATATAAATTTTATAACCCTCAAATTATTATTTAAAATGCAAACTTTAAAAAAGTTACCAAAACAGCTTAAAAATTTAATTAAAAAAAAAATAAGAATTTTTCAAATATCTTTCTTAGTGCACCCCTACACCATAAGAAAAATCGCCATGCAAAATTTCAGCCCTTTAAGTCAAGCGGTTTGGTCTGTGCGTTTTATGTCAGTGTGTCAGTCAGTTACGAAACTGTTTTATATATATAGATTAACATAACGATGATTCCACATTCTTACTTTGATGATAATTTTTAAAAGATCGTATTTGAAATTTGTGAATTGTGACAATGCATTCAGATCACTCGTTCTTTGATGAAACAAATTTCTTTGAAACAAATGTAATGCTATTGAATTGAAATTCCTTTTACTTATCGACTTGTTTTAAAATATTTCCCTTCATCCTATTCTATAAATATTTTCAGGTACAAACACATTAACGTTTCTTTGATGGCAGAATGAACTTTTTCCTTTACATAAAGATAAGTTTAAGTATTCTTTGCGCTCGCTTGAATTCTTTAGAAAGTTACAACTCCCGGATATTTGGAGACCTTCAGACAAACAGTTAAGTGACAACGCTCTATTTACTGTTCTCAGGTCATAAAACAGCCCGTTCACGAAGTAACTCGACTTATACGAGATCAAGTGCTTTGAGAAAAAGAGGCAAAGCTGAAATAAATCGGTCCATTTCTCTTTAGAATATAATACTCTAGCTAGATATGGTTTCCGTCGAAATTTGGAGGTGAATAAAAAGTGAAAATCACAATTCTTGATTGTTATCAACTTCCTTGGATTGTAGCTAAATTGCGTTATGAAATTTACGAATATATTCATTTTTTTAATTCCTTTAATATAAAACCAGAAGGAAATAAAATATTGATGCTATATTTCCTAACTAGTAAGATAACATGATAGATCTTCATATTTTTCTTTAACATATTAAACTTTTTTTTAAAATGGCACACATGCGCACGTACACAATCACACACACACACACACACACATATATATATATATATATATATATATATATATATATATATATGTGTGTGTGTGTGTGTGTGTGTATGTGTGGGGTGCGTGGTTATCCAAATAATGGAAAAAGTAAGAAACATCATGAAAACATTTATTAATACGGGGCAGGATCACCTTTGGTATGTAATACCACCTGATTCACCTTGGAATTGGATAATAGAAGTCATAAATAGTGGTTAAGAGTATATTATACCATTCTTCAGGGCAAAATCATGATAGTTCCTGTAGAGATGCTGTGGTGGATATCGATACCTTTATCTATCCGATTATACAGATCATAGTGGTTAGATGATTTATAGTCGGGGGGGGGGGATTATACAGGGCAAGATAAGATATTTGACTTCTTTTTCATGCTCTTCAAGCCAATACTTGATAGATTTAGCTGTATGTATAGAGGTATAATCATACCGGAGAACTCCTTATCCTGCCGGAAGCAATGTTTAAACCATACGGTGGATCTGGTTGGCTAAAATTTCGACATAGTCCTTCCTATTCAATCTCCCTATTAGGGTTACATTAGAGCCTGAAGAAAACCATGAGATGCCATCCCAAACCTTTATAGATCTACCTCCATGATTGACAGTTGAGATGAGACAGCCAGAATATTACGCTTCTGTAGGTATTCTTCAGACATACGCACGCCCTGTTGCGAGGAACAATGTGAACAATGATTCATCGGACCAAATTCCGCTTTTTGACATATTACTCGACCAGGATTCGCGCTCGTGGCATGATTGTGGTCGATATTTTGTATTGGCATCTATTACAAATGGCTTGGGAATAACTACTCTTTCTTAAATGCTTTGCTTGTGAAGTTCCCTTGTACCTTTAATGGTTGATACCAGAACATACAGATGCCGATTGAGCTCTTCGGTCATTTTGGTTGCAGTTGTTTTGTTTCTTCTTGTCACAATCCGCTTCAATACCTCGTCCGTCTCTTTCACTCAGCCCTCCCCTTCGTCCACTATTCTGTTTGGCAAAGGATGTTTTTCCGTGTATGATATCATGACTTCCGATACTATAGCTCGATAAACACCCCTTAGCCTGGGGGTTGCAGTAAAAGATACTCCAATTTAAACGCGCTCCAATAATTTGCCCTTTTCCCAAGGTCAGGGAGGTTTGACATTTTACGCTGTTCCCCCCAAAAGCACGATGTCCTTAGCGTCATCACTGCTACCTGACAGTAGAATAATACATATACTATATTATATAAAAAAATACCGGTGGAAAGACTTGCTTCATAAGGAAGACGAAGCACGTTCATAAACACCACTAATATGGATAGGTGTTTCTATTATTTTGATAGCCACCTGCGTGTATATATATATATATATATATATACTCTTGGTCAATAAAAAACGACGCACCAAGGGGTAGTGGAAATTGGACACAAATTGATATGCATAGAGGTTTTGACAGAAAATGCAAAATTTTAAAGTTTGGCGGCCAATGAATGAACATAAGACGCTGCAGCTCATCTTATCTGCGCAACTAGCAGGATATTAAAGAGAAGAAATTTCAATTCCAGGTCATAAAGTCTTTGCTAATTTCATTCCGTGTATTCAGGTAGACAGTAACTATGCCTCGCATACAGGTGCGCGCACAATATGCGCAGATGTCAACATTTGAGAGTGATCGTGTAGTTGGGCTGAAAAGAAGCCGGTTGGTATAATCGGCGAATCGCGAGACATTTGGATAGGATAGATGCCACTATTAGACGTTGTTGGCAGGAATGGGTGAACCATGGTCGAAAACACCGTCAAGAAGGAAGAGGTCGGCCTAGAGAAACGACAGAACGCGAGGACCGAACAATAGTCAAAGCGGCTCTCACTGAACCTGATTTATCATTATCATCATCTTACGTGCAACTGGGGCTTCAGTGATCACAAGGGCCATGCATAGGCGGCTCAGAGAAAGGGTGCTCAGCTGAAGGCACCCCTTGCACTAACTACCATTCACCGCTGTACACCGACATGCCCGTGTGCAGTGGTACCGAGTATATTTGACCTGGAATGTCACTGACTTGAGTAGAAGTGTCTTCATCGATGAGACTCGCTTCCAACTGAGCGCCCGATGACCGGCGAATACTTGTCTAGAGACCCCCCAAACAGCGGTAGGATACCAACCTGACTGTCTTCATTTCATAGCAGTACCCCTGTGGTGGTCATCCACGCCACCCTTTCAGCACAGTGGTACGTTGACGATATTTTACGTCCCGTTGTGTTGTCCTTCATATCACGCCATCCTAGGCTTACATTTCGGCAAGATAATGCCCACCCGCCCTCTTCGAGAGTATCTACTGCTTGTCTTCGTGCTTGCCGAACGGTACCTCGCCAGCAAGTTCTTCGGATCTCTCCCCCATTGAACACGTTTGTAGCATTACGGGCAGGGCCCTCCAACAAGCTCGGAATTTGGACGATCAAACGCGCCAATGGGACAGAATTTGGCACGATATCCCACAGTAGGACATCCGCCACCTCTATCAATAAATGCCAAGCCGAATAATTACTTGTATAAGGGCCAGAGGTGGACCAACTCGTTATTGACTTTGTCCCTCTGTAAAGTTCTTTCCCTTGAATAAATCATCCATTTTTTTCTCAAATTGTAATGATTTTTTTCTGTATATGCACATCACATCTACCGATTACCTTCTCATTCGGATAACACCGTCTTGGTGCGTCGTTTTTATTTTTGTTTATGAATGTATGTGGATAGATATATTGAATTTTACCAACCTATCTTAAAAATGCGCATTTTTTAACTACACGGGTTTTCCATAAATTCCTTTGAGTTAACTTTAGGCAATTTAAAATTTTTGAGAACTATAAAATAGTACAATGTTTCTCTATGTCAAACACACCCCAAACACGACTTTATTTATTTTCAGAAAAAAAAAATTTACAAAAAGAATAAAAAAATCTCGTAGAGGGGGTGTTTTATTTGGAAGAAAGGTTAAAAGGGCTCATGTGTATTCAGCGTGAGAACCGGACTACATCTCCAGAGAAAAGAATGGTAACCGAATAGCAAAATCGCAGTATTTTTGGACTAGATCCTGCGGATTCGAGTTCTCAAGTAGGTTTATTGAAGTTCTCGAGGGAAGCCGTACTGAATTGGTTTTAAACTGTAGATTTTCGTGAGTTTTTGTGGCTAAAGATAACAGCAGCGCGCAGCTGAAATTGCTTATCATCGTATAGTCACAATAACTAACATAACGAATATAAGTATATATTTTACTAGACAATTTTACTGACTTATATGTAAATTATAATATAATTTCATTCGACACATATACAAAAGCGTCATGACAATCGTATTTAGATGGGTGGATCATTTCGCCCTATGCAAATCTGTATTTATACATATTAAAACGGGTATTATTTTCTAATAATTACATTCCTAAAAAATTAAGTGAAATTTTAAAACAGAAAAATTTATCATCGGCACCATAAAAAAATAATAAAAAATGTAAAATCATATAAAAAAATAATATAATCATATCCATAATTTTTTTAACGGCTCCTCCATCACTGTCAAAAAAATTATCCTTGGTCCTCCGGAAAGAAAAAATTTCAGATGCTGAAACCGTCCGTCGTTTCGAGGTAAAATTCTGGCAGCGCGCCAAACCGAGTCTGTATCACTTTGGCAAGCAGTAAACAGTTAATCAAAAAAGTACGAAAATGCGTCAAAATTTTGACATACATATATGTATATATATACATACGTATATATATATATATATATATATATATATATATATATATATATATATATATATATACCTTTATTTATATATATATATATATATATATATATATATATATATATATATATACATATATATATATATATATATATATATATATATATACATATATATATATATATATATATATATATATATATATATATATATATATATATACCCAACAAACACAGGACTGACGGCAGCTTATCGGGCCAGTGCTGGAGGCACCGGTTGAACGACAAGTACGGGAGAATTTTGTCGGGCCACTGGCGGGTTGTTTACGAACCTCCGAAGGGGAAACGCTTTCCGTTTACGTGTTTCAGGGCCTGTTATGGGTTGATATGAATCGCACCGAAATCGTTTACCCTGCATCGTCCCGGAACTGTACCTCCGATTCGTAACCACAAGTAACAGATATCTGCATCAGAATTATGGATTTGAAAGGGAAGGCGAAGATTAAATTTAACAGACTTTTCAAAAATATTTATTTCATTGTTGTGAAACTTCTTTTACGCGGAAAATTCCCATAATTTTCCTTGTATGTAAAGATTGTATTATGTGAAAAGTATTATGTGAAATTGTATAATTGTATTATGTGAAAATTCACATAATTTTCCTTGTATGTAAAGATTGTATTCTGTGTGTATGTTTTTAACTCCCTAGAAGCTTATAAAAACAGATGAAAATTAGTTTCAATTTTATATATTACTGGAGAAATTAAATATCTACTTAAAAATGGGTCCTTGTTTCACCACTCTTTATTTATAAGAGAGGAAATAGTGATAAAATTTGTATTTTTTTAAATTTCTTCTATAGTATATTAAAATAATAATATATATTTTTGTAGATAAAATATTCAAAATATATTTTTCAGGAAATTTACATATTCTAAGTATTTCTAATTGTTAGATGCCATTATAAAACAACTGATTTTGTAGAATTTTTTCTCGAATTTCATCGTATTAATTTTACAGTAACATATTCTTATAATACAAATTTGAATGAAAGAAAAAGAATTTTAAATTTACAGACCTTAGTTAAAATAAACAAATCACACATATTTAGAAAAATATTAATGTAATGTAATGTCAGAGACATAGACAGTAGATGTCATGAGACACCAAAAAATATCAAAAAATAAGACCCTTTATCCTCAGTACGTACATTGAAGAATATATATTACATTGTTTTTTTTTTGTAATTGAATCAGGATACGAGAAACAATATTTACAATAAGAAAAAAAAAGGCAAAAAAATTAGTTTAAATAAATGTTAGAAATAAAAAATAAGGCAATTAAGTTTAAAATAATAAGTAAGTTATATTTAATAAATTAAATTGGCAGGTTTGAACATCCGTGAGTACAGATAACAGAACTGCACTTTGCAGGATCGAACCGAGGACTGAAGCATGGGAAGCAAAAACGAACGCCCCACACCAGCATTCCCTGATAGGGTATCAAGTGTGGAACTTCAATAAGAGGAAACTGCCTCGCATGGAACAGAAAAATAAAGGAAAAATGTTAAACACTATCAGAAACCACACTATCAGAATAACACTATCAGAATTAACCTGTGAACAATTAATGGACTGGGTAAGATTTGAAATATTAAGATCGGAACATAATTTTTAATTTTTAAGTCGCCGTTCGGTTTTGGGATTTTTTTTCCAAAATAATTCAATGCGTAAGTAAATTAAGTAATTTTGAAAGGTCCGATATTAATCCAATTGCAGTAATGTTTTCAGATAAGATTTTGAGAAAGTTTCATGAAATTGATTTGGGATATTGAATTTTGACTAGGTTGTACATTTTGTTGAGGGTATCTTTGTACCCTTCCGCCATTAAAAAAAAAAACATGGCTCAGGTTTGGTTTCCCGCCTAACAGGAAATTCATCATTAGCAGCGGGAATTTCTTTCCTCCGGATTACGACAGTTTCCTAGGATAGAAAATTGGTTAGAGAGATTGATTCGATCATTAATGCTAGTTAAGTTAGAGTCGAGAGCAATTCGCTTTAGACTAACCCAAATTTAAAAAATCACATTATGTTCGATTTCGTTCAAAATTACCACATCACATTGCATACCAAGATTATAATATTTTATACATTACATATACAATGTATTTTTCATTTTCATAATAAAACTAAACTTTTGAATGTAGTTGACTTTTCTATGCGGCCCGCCTGCCTTGAAAAAATTTACCATGTGGCCCAGATGCTGCAAAAGGTTAAACACCCTGCTTTAAGCTCATCAGCCTGATTCAGAGGTTTAACTTTTTCAGATTTAGGAATATAATCAAAAGTGGGTGTAGAAGAAAATTTAAACGCACACTTACTGTGCATAAGATTAAAAAGTTCTTTGAGATTGGGGATGTTAAACGTTATTTTGAAAAAAAAGAAATTCATGTTTTTCAAAAGTCCATAGTAATCACACATGGTTTCCATTACTTATTTCACTGACACATTGAATTGTGTTTTGTTTTGTTTTTTATTATTAAATTTTGGCATTATCTTTTGAGAATGTATTTTCGTTTTTATCAATGCAACTCTTGCAGAAGTGCCACGGACGGGTAAGGGTGACTCGGTAACGAATTTAACAATCCTTTCTACTGCTTGTGTGTGACATGGAAAATTGCTGAAGTCAGTACGTTGACTCTCCTGATCAGATTATTTTGCTTCCTAGTTTATAATCAGAAATATGCCTCGTTCTGTTACTTTAACATCTTTACGTACAATCATATCAATATAATCCTTGGCATCAAAGTTTATACGTTGAACTTAAAACTTTCCAATGCCCCCTTCATTTTTCAGTCCTTGCTTTTAGAATCCGGCGTAATCCAAGCTGTCTTACGTGGCTGCGATCAACTGATATCATACATAAGAGGAGATTTTCAGAAGCAGCGAAGTACGAATTTCTTTGAATGACTGGGTCAATTACATTTTTAAGAGTCTGATGGAGGTAACGTGAATAGCTTACAAGTTTCCACAAGTGCTTCGATCCATGGATATAAGATAGTTTCAGCTTTATGTGAAACGAAACAGATGCATATACTTACAAAATGTACTCAGTCAGTATTCGGAGATTTTTTTTGCAGTACATTCTGTTCCCACATACAAGTGAAGTATTCGGTTTGCTAATGTAAGCTATCATGAATAACAAAGTTTTCCTGGTTTTCTCATAGACAAATCAGAAGAGCACCTTCCAACAGAGATTGCATTAGACATTTCTAACAAATATTTTGGGTCCACACTTAAATCATCCTTAATTTCTAGTAATGGAATGCCATTTTCAATAGGTGATAATTCAATTACTGGAAGTTCATAGCAGTTTTCTAGTTGTTTACCTATTTCTCCTCCAAATTAGGACGTAGGCGCAGTTCATTTCCATGAAATAGACAAATCAACCACTGCAGTGGCCTTCTTAATTCCTTTTCAAAGAAACGAACCACACCATTATTCAATCCAGTGTTCACGGCAGTTCCATCCATTCCAATTACAGTAATGTTTAAATTCTGGTTGTTGCCATTGAAAAATGCTATTATGCTATCTTATATACATTTTCCAGTGCCAGAAATCTGCTTCTGAAAATCTCGTCCTTTGTATGATATCAGATGATCGCAGTCATGTAAGAGAGAGCTTGGATTACCCCGGAATCTAAAAGCAAGGGCTGAAAATGAAGGTGGCATCAAAAAGTTTTTATTTCAACGTATAAACTTTGATGCCAAGGATTATATTGATATGATTGAATGGAATGGTGTTAAAGTAACATGACTTCCTATGAAGAGGCATATTTCTGATGACAAACAGAAAGCAATTCAATGTGTCAGTGAAATAAGTAAAGCATACCATGTATGATTACTATGGACATTTGAAAAATATGAATGTTTATTTCAAAATAACACTTTGCCTTTAAAGACATTGCATTAATATTTTTCTAAATAAATGTGATTTGTTTATTTTAACTGAGGTCCGTTAATTAAAAATTGTTTTTTTTCATTCCAATGTGTATTATAAGAATATACTACTGCAAAATTAAGATGATGAAAATTGCGAAATTCTACAAAATCAGTTGTTCTGTAATGACATCTAAAATTAGAAATACTTAGAAATACCTAAGTTTCCTGTAAAAATATTTTGAATATTTTATTTACAAAAAATATATATTATTAATTTAATATACCATAAAATAAACAGAAAAAAAGAATTTTATCTCTTTTCACAAAAATATCTATTTTGAAGCACCTGAAAAATATTTCAGTAGAGCAATAAAATTTTATATTCAATACCAAAAGGCAGCTTTTGAAAGCTATAGCATAATGAAATTTCAAAACATCTTTTTTTTCGCCTCGTGATACTACAATGCACTAGTGTCATCTGATTGGACATTCAGTTGCACGTGATTGAAAAGGCGCCATTAAGATTGCTTACAAGACAAGTTTGCTGAAATTAATCCACAAGTAAGTTTCATTCGTTAGTCTTAAATTATTGCCTTTAAATTTTATTTAACACCCTTACATAGTGAACATTATTCTATTACTGTTATATGATAGTGTTTTAATCCAAGTTATAATATGAATTGACCGTATTTTAGATCAAATTCTACTGAACTGAGTGTATTGAATTAGCAATACTAATACTTATATTAGCAATACTTATGGCATTTACGAGCACTTTCGTATGTATAAATAAAAACATTTTGTTTCGGATTCAGTTCGGATGATTCGTGTTTCAGTTAATATTTTAGATGGACAAAGGAAGTAAATGGTTTGTTCATCATTATACATTTTCTTTTGATAGTTTTCTTCATGTTCAATGTATTGTATGATAAATCAATGAAATATTAGTTTGATATCTAAATTTTAATAATTATTAAATTATTGCACAATATAATTATGATCCATATGATGTAATTTAATGTAATTGACATTTGTTTCTATGATATTTTACTCAAAAATTCATTCATTCATTCACTGAATTAGCTCATAAGCCTATAAACAAACATCCCAACTCAAATTAAGAACTCCCCCTTGTCACACACAAGCAGTTGAGAGGATTGTTAAATTAAAAGAATGTCAAAAGCAACCAATATTACTTGTGGTTATATTATTTATATTAAAAATTGTTGATATATAATGTATATAACTATTGAATATATTGATATTTTCAATTATTATTGATATATAAATGCAGTATTCCCTAAAGTAAGAGAAAAATATTTTTCCACACAATTAGTAGCATGAAAAAAGTTTTAAAATAAATAAGTACAATGAAATTGGTAAAAAAAAAATAACAAAAAAGACTTAATATGACAGTAGGATGTTCTTAATCTGTTTATAAAATCCACTACAATTTCTTTCTAACCTAACTTTTTTTTTCATCAGTTTGTATGAACATTAAATTTTTCATTTCATGAATGCCTACGAAATCCATGAGATAATCAAAACATTTGAACATTTGATGTATTTCATAATACCAGATCTGAAATACTAAAAATTTTTAAAAAAGAGTCAATGGTGCTATAATTTTGACTGCTATCCAAATACATTATTCATTGTTTTAATGGTAATATAGACAGCATTTTATTATTAACCAAAAAAAAAAGGCCTTTCATTATAGTTCTGAATCAATGATATTTTGTAGTATATTATATAGTAAATATTTGAATGCTTAGAATAATTATGTCTATCAAAGTATTCTCTTTAAACATACAGACTTTGTTCCTTTCTCAACCTCCAGTCAACCAGAGCAGAAAATTATAAAATAAAGAAAGTTACTATTTTTCTTCAAAATATTTATTGCGAATCACTGTACAGGAGCCATGCCATAAGAGAGGGGAAAAAACTTTTAAATTACCATATATTAAACCTTTACATAAACATATTACTTAACAGACATTCTTAATTGCTTACAATTTCTTATATTACATTACATAGAACTTCATCCATAAAACAGCTATACTATTACAATGAAACTTTTTTAAATTTACAACATTATTTATGTTTTTAATATAATATATCCAGCATTGCAAACATTTTGCCTGTATGTTAACTTGGGCTTTCTATTAAGAAACAAAAAATTTAGCATATTATGGATATTTATATACACTTCACAATTCCAACTAAGAAGGTTCAATTTCATGCTATAATTTTTATAAATTCTAACAGAACTTTATTGATTTTATACTTATAGATCATGCATACTTTTAACACAACAAACCATATAATTCTGATTTATGCCCCATCATGTAGTATGCATGAGTGCGTAAAGGATGCAAAATACTCATGCACATATCAGTATAAATGTGAATATTAATGATTATAATTGTTTTTATTTTTTGTTATTGCTTAATCATATATAGATGCAAAAGGTTATTCCATTTTTCATCCCTAAGTTATTAAATTATTGGTCATTGTGCATTTATATAATTTTATTTCTCAGTTTCAGCTTTAAAATCTTGAAGAACCCAACAACGATGAGAACTTTTATTTAGATAACATCATGTATGTTAGATTGTTATTAAAACTTTAGGTAAACTTTTGTGTCATCGGAAAAATCTTTATTCATACTGTTCAAAATAAATAAGAACTTAGCCCAAAGTTATATGTAAAGGGGTCATATTCCCCTTTTTTATTTTAGTGATAAGCAAGTTTATAAAGAACTCTACTTTTCAATACTTCTTAGTTTGATAAACCGTTCAATTTTTATTATGACATTATAAGAAAATATTGGTTTCTTTTCAGAATTTTGAATGTGGAATCTAGCTTAAGATTGCAGTCGTTTTGGAAGACCAAAGCTGACTTGAATTCATAACTTGTAAGTTTGTAACTTTTTTTTTCTCGACATATACTTTTGTTTTCAGCAGTAAACTCGTGGCCAAAATTACTGTTTTTAATATTTTTTAGATTTATTTTGAACTTTAATTTAAATATTTCTATGAAAAAACTATAAAAATATTTATTAAAGAACTAAAAATTTCAAATTAATTTTTTTAACTTATATGCTAATCTCAACTTTCTCATAAATGTTGGTCTCAATAATTTGTGGATTGAATATTAATTTACTTTATTTATTCTTTTTTAACTGTGAAGCTTGTTGTTAAGGTTTTAGGTGAGTGAGAAAGTGCAGTCCAGGGATTTAAGTTAACATGACTCTTGTGAAAGTCTTTTTAACTCTTGCTGAAAAAGAGGTTTATATTATAAAAGTATAAAATGCCAAGGTTTATTTAGAAAATATAAAATCTGTTCATTTGTAAAATCTTCATTAAAAATGTGAGAATTTCCTCAATAACTGATTTATAAGCTATTTGTTTTCAAGACTTTTAGAGAGTATTTAGTTGTCATGTTGTGCAAAATAAATAAGAACTTACTGGTCCAAAGCATAGATGTGCCCCCCCCCTCAACTTAACTTGAAATAAATTAAAATGTTAATAGAAGTTCAGTTAAATCAGAAAATTGTAGAAAACTTTTAAGAAAGTTGGTTTTTTCCCATTTTTTTCAAACTGACACTGAAAATACCGATTATGTCTTTAGCCCTAACATAGTTTTTAACAATGATATGATCCATAACAAAAATTCGATGCTACATTTTTTTTTTCTTCTTTTATTTATATTACATTTATTTTCCTCATTGTATAACTTTTTGAATACTACTCAAACCAATTCTATTGTTACTCAATTTCAAAAAATCATATTTCAAATTTTAAGGATCGATCGGTAGTCAATGCGCTGAGAAGGACCCTAGCTGAATTCAATTTGTATCCGTCCCAAATGTTAGAAGCACGCTATGCCTATGGTCCAAAGTATACATGTAAGGGGGTCATACTACCTTTTTTATTTCACTGATAAGCAAATAGACGAGTGCTCTGCACTAAAACGTTTTACTGATCTTGTTGAGAAGTATTGGAGAGCACGTGCACTCATGGCATAGGTGCTATTTTTGGTAGTGTGTGGCATTTGTAAAATAAATAAATAAATAGTGAACTCTGCTTTTTAATGCTTCTTGGTGTCACAAATCACTCTAATTTTTATTAATGGCATTATAAGAAAATATTGGTTTCTTTACAGAATTCTGAAACTAGAATCCATCTTCACCTCATTGTGATTTCCATGAAAAGATTCCACAACTCACTTGGCAGTGTGCTCGATTCATAATCTGTAAGTTGATTTTAACCTCACTGAACCCATTTTTTTTTTTAATTCTCTAGATATCCTTTTTTTTCAGCAGTGAACTTGTGGGCAAAATCACAAAGTTGATAATATATTTTTTTTAAATTTATTTTTTGTACTTAAATTTGAATTTTTCTATGAAAAACCATAAAAAATATTTTTATTACATAATTCTTAATTAATAAACAACTCAAATTTTCAAATTTCTCTTTGTATATTTTATACGCTAATCCGAACATTCTCATAAACTTTGGTTGCAGTAATTTGTGGATTGATATTGATTTCCTTTATTCATTATATTTTTAACTGGCAAGCCTGTTATTAAAGTATTAGGTATGTCTGAAAGTGCAGTTCAGGGACTTCAGTTAACCGGGACTCTTGTGAAAGTCTTTTATCATAACTGCTTACCAAAAAAAATTTTATATTTTTATATTATAAAGATATAAAATGCCAAGGGTTATTTTACTCTTGATAGTTAATGTTAAAAATTTTTTAATTTAATTATCAGAATTCCATGAGAAGTAGTTAGAGGTTCATTCATAATTCCTTACAGAAGTAATAATAATAATAATAATATTGCTTTTAGATGTATTAGATTATTCGTTGATGAGCTAATAGGTAGTTGAATGTCATTTGGAATACTAACTTCTGCCTAGTATTTAATTTTTTTATTATTTCATTGTCAAATTTTGGTGGAGATCTGTCACATAAAATATATTTTTGTGAGCAGCTGTTATTATAAAGTGTAAGGATAAGGGCAGTAAAAAAATATTCCAAAATATATTATTTAGGTTCAGTTAATTATTAAACAATTGTTGACTATAATAACGTTATGTTTGCAAGTGTGTAGGTTTTTCTTATGGTGTATTATTTGGTTTATCTAAATTAAGTTGAAAAATGATGCAAGCATACAAAGATTGACTGGCTGTCAATGTTGAGTGCAGTAGCATAGATTATTTTACAAAGTGCAATAAAATACTTTTAACTTTTCAAACCGAACTTCTAATCAGAATTTTAAAAAAATTTTAATAAAACTTTTAAAATTGAAAATATTTTCATGGATCTAAAGAATGGAACATAACACCTGTATTGTCAACTAAGTCATGGATAAAAGATGCAGCCCTAAAAGCAAAAGGCCTGGTTTCTGTATACTTTTATAATAATCATGTTACAACAGTATACAGAAACCAGGCTTTTTGCTTTTAGAACTGAATCGTTTATCCATGAATTTGTTGACTATACGGGTTTTCTATTCCATTGTTAAGATCTGTGAAAATACTCTCATTAGCAAAATATTTTTTAAAAAATTTAAATTTGGGTTAGAAGCTTGGTTCAAAAAGTCTAAGTGTTTCTTCACGCTTTATAATATAATCTATGCCATTTCACTCAACATTGACAGCTAGTCAATATTACCCACCTCATTTTTCAAATTAACCTAGACTAATCAAACAATATATCATAACAATTGTTTAGTAATTACTGAATCTAAATAGTATATTTTGAATAATTTTTTACTGTGGTTATCCCTAATAACAGCTGCTCACAAATAAAAAATATTTTATACTCAGATCTCCACCATAATTTGACAATTAAGTAACAAAAGATATGCTCTATTAAAATACTATTCTTCACGCTTTATAATATAATCTATGCCATTTCACTCAACATTGACAGCTAGTCAATATTACCCACCTCATTTTTCAAATTAACCTAGACTAATCAAACAATATATCATAACAATTGTTTAGTAATTACTGAATCTAAATAGCATATTTTGAATAATTTTTTACTGTGGTTATCCCTAATAACAGCTGCTCACAAATAAAAAATATTTTATACTCAGATCTCCACCATAATTTGACAATTAAGTAACAAAAGATATGCTCTATTAAAATACTATGCAGAAGTTAGTATCCCAAATTACTTTCTACCACAATTTTTGTAAAACCAATTACTGTGAAAGCTACATCATATAATAAATGTTTACTTTATTCATTATTATAGTAATAGATTAGTTGTTAAAGAGTATTTACCCTTTTCACTAAATTTCTGAGTACAGTAAGACATTCAATCCTGTCAATTATATGATTAGTTATTACAGATATAAATAAAGTAGATTAAAATGCCTTGATAGAGTACAATAATTGAAAGCTGACTGAGAGACTTGTTTAGAATGACAACAAAATTTTCTCTTCACTATCGAGAATCACTCTCACATTGAAAGTAAAGAAACACAAGAATGAAGATTGAATACTATATAAAATCTTAAATTTCTAAATCTGACCCAGCATCTGCATTAATGCTCTCTATGGCATGTTGTAATCAAATTTAGAAATTTAAGATTTTGTATGCTAATGTTTTACTTAGCATTCAATCTTTATTCTTGTGTTTCTCTACTTTCAACAGCATTATTGTCAATAGTGAAGAGGAAATTTTGGTGTCATTCTAGACAAGTCTCTGATTCAGCTTTCAGTGTTGAGCTGAAATTATGCTCAACATTAAAAACTTATTATTGTACTCTTATCAAGGCAATCTACTCTATTTTATTTATATCTATAATAACAAATTAATCGACATGGTTGGATTTTCTACTGTACAGAGAGAAATTTAGTGAAAAGGGGAATTCTCTTTAAAAAATATTTTATAACTATTTTCTATTAGTATATTTATTTAATCAAGTAAATATTTATTACATGATGTAGTTTTCACAGTATGTAATTGGTTTTACAAAAAAATGTGGTAGGAATTTACTTCTTGGAAGTAGTTATCAATAAAATGACAACAGATTTAAAACTGCACTCATGTGTTGGGTGCTGTTTTATATCAAGTTTTTTTAAACCCCTGTCTCAGAATTTATATTTCCTAATTGGATTTATTTAATTCTACTTTATCAACAATGAATTTTTTCAACTACTTTCAACAATCAACTATTTTTACAACAATAAATTACCCTTTAATGTACAAAACTATGCAAAAAATAATTTTCTTATCTGCAGAGCATTTACTAACTCTACATCAAAAAATAATTTAAATAAATTCTTCTTTTGTTTCATAAATTATATCAGGGGATGGGAGTCATTTTCCTTTCACATAAATTTATGAACTGATTTTCTCTTTCTTTTTTTTCCCTAGATGCTGTAAAGATGGAGCCAGAGGCACAGCGAAAGGATCCTGTTTCGTAGAACAAATTGTGTAAATGTGCTATGTACTTTCTAAATAAACTATTTTTTACTTTAAACCAGCTCTTTTCTGTATTTAAAAACATGTGTTTCTATAATTATCTTTTGTTTTGCATAGTTTTATGAATTAAAGAGTAATTCATTAAATTCTTATAAGTCATTTTTAAAAAATATTTTCTTTTATATTATATTGGACATTCAATATCCAACACTTGATAGTACTATTTTTGAGAAATATTACTATCATAGTACTATTTTGTATAATAGAAATATTACTATCAACTCTGTAGAAACTATTACTCTGTAGAAATATTACTATCATAGAACTATTTCTCAAAAATAGTACTATCAAGTGTTGGATATTGAATGTCCAATATAATATAAAAGAAAATATTTTTTAAAAATGACTTATAAGAATTTAATGAATTACTCTTTAATTCACAAAACTATGCAAAAAATAATTTTCTTATCTGTAGAGCATTTATTAACTCTACACCAAAAAATAATTTAAATAAATTCTGAGCAAGTTTTCATGAGCTCACAAAGATGGGTTTCATCATACACACTACACATTACTCAGGTTTGAAAGATAAATGTATCAAATCTATGTTTATAAATTTATCAAATTATGTTAATAAATTTTATACTGGGGAAGTACAAATTTTTTGGGTTAATTATTAAAGTAGTACTGTTTTACATACTATAATCTCATTCTAAGTTAAAAAAAAAACAAAAACGGGAACCTTAGATCGAATGGAAAGATGATTTAGCTTTAATGGTTGGTATTAATGTTATCTTAACTTTCAAATTTGGGTAAATGTATCTTAATACAAAAGGAGGTTTTGTTCTAACAAGTAAACTTGTGATTCAAATGAAAATTTTTAGGTAATAACAAAGATCAGTATTTGGTAATACCTAAAAATACATAAGGCAAAACTGGCAAGAATACTAGAAATATGAAGGCAAAAAAAAATAATAAAAGTGAAAGGGTTGATATCAGAGGTTATTCGTCAATGTATTAAATAAAAATAAGCATATAAACGAAAGGGTCCTACGCAAAACTTTAAAAAAATGCCGGCGGTCCGATTCTGGTAGAATGCTGGCATGATGCCCGGACCTACGGCACATTGCTGTTTACGGGATGGGTAGATTACGGTATGTCGACACCAATTATTGCTCCCGTAACCGGCCCGTCAACCTCCGGTTACGCTCCGGCTATCTGTCCGCATCGACGGCTTAATCGCGGCTGCCTAACGGCTCGCAGTCGGATGAACGATGGCTCGATTCCTACCGGAAGCGGCCCAGAAGTCGACGGGGTAGTCGCGGGCGAGAGGACACAGCCGTGACGGAAACGATACTGACCTAATGCGCCGGCCCGGCAGTGGTGAAATCGGCTGGCCGGAATCTTCCGACCCCGGCCCGATGCCTCTGTGTTTGTTGGGTATATATATATATATATATATATATATATATATATATATATATATATATATATAATCTAACAGAGATATATAAAAATAATACGAATATAGACAAAAAACAAACAGAAATCAAGCACTCAGGGCATCCACGCACGAAAGGCAAGATTCTGTATAAGTTCCGGAACTGAACCATAAAACAACATAGAGGTAACCGAAAGGTCTCTTCATCAGGGAGCCTAACCAATTCAGTTACCTCAAGGGGAACTTTCTGAATAGGATGCAGGTAAGACCAACAGACCTCCCAAGTCCCCGAGTCCCCCAAGGAAGCAATTAGTCAAAAGAAAATGAAAAGGCAAACACAACTTACAGTAAGGGCTCAACGCACCGTACATTGCAAGCACACAAATAATCCTAATGCAAAGTCAAAGATGCATACACACCCCAATTCCGTAATTGATGGTTATGGTTAAACAGCAGCCAATTCTATCCTAGAAGTTACGTCATTGTAACAATACTACAGCGCCACCCCCCATTACAGCTTAACCAAATGAAAACATAAATTCTATCCTAAACATCTTTAAAAATTCCTGAGTCTAAATGCCATTTTTTTAAAAGTTTTAAATTGCCGAAATTTTTAGGAAAATTGTTTTTACTTAAGTTTTCCTCTAAAATGTTACATGCCTCCAAAAAATCCCCTGCGTTATTACATATGTTTTTTTTATTCTGTAAAGTTGTGAGTAAAAAATATTATAATAAATTTTATAGTTTAAGTTGCTATGGAAATTGGTAAACGTGATAACCTCAAAGTTAAAATCTAAACTTTTATCATATATCCCTATTTTTATTTCTCTATTTTGAATTTTAATTTTTAAATCCAGATAAGTCGCACAAAGATTATTATCGTCAATCCGGTTTAAAGTTAGTTCCTTTGGGTAGATTTGATTAAGAAATTCCAAATCGTTGCAGTTAAAAATTATGAGGTCATCAATATACCTGAATCCGGTAACATTATTTGAGTTAAGAAATTTAGTTTCGTAAAAATGTAAGAATAGATTTGCAAATGCAGTAGAAAAGCTATTTCCCATAGGTATACCCTTTATCTGTTTAAAGAAACACAAACCATTAAAGAGGTATTTTTCAAAAATATTAAATTTACATAAATCAATCCAGTCACATTTTAAGATTAAAGTACTATCTAGATAAGCATCATAAATTTCTGAACAGATAATCATTAAATTATCATGCGGAATACCGGTACAAAAGTTTTCAAAATCAAATGTGTATATGCTATCTATATTCTTACTCTTTAAAAAACGTAGAACATCCTGGTTATTATTTATAATAAGGCTATTTTCGGTAAGTTTGATTTTATTTAGAATGATTTTTAAATAGCTAAAGAACATTTTACTGAAAAAAGTGTTATCACAATTTGTACTACATGTAACAAACCTAAATTTAGTAGGTACTTTATGGAATTTTATGGTAGGAAACAGGTAAGTGTATTTTAGGCTATTAATCTTAAACTTAAATTTTTTGCTAAAGGCTAAAATCCTATTATCAATTTAATTTTTGGTAAGGTTAATTTTTTGATAGGTATTATTTGAGTTGCATTCCCTAGAAATTAACTGCTTAAATTAATCTTTACACATAAAACCGAAGTTATTGGCACCCTTATCAACAACCGTAATAATAAAATTATTTTTTAATCCTTTAATTTTACAGTATATATCTTTGTTTAGAAAAAAAAACCTCTTGTCCTCTATACCATTCTCTTCATAATTCCTCTTTATATCCTGTAAAATATGCACCTTCCACTCCATAAAAACTTCGATAGGCCAATTGTACTTCCTTGCTAATTTTACTGTACAATAATCCAAATCTTTAGTGATAGAACTTATAATTTGGCTTAAATTTACCTTATTTCTTACCCTAAATTTTGAGCCCTTACGTAGAAGTTCTCTCAACCTAACATCTTTAACAATGTTAAGATCCCCTGTTACAATATGCCCCGAAGTTGGATTAACAAAGTTTTTAAACTCCTCAATATGTAATTACAATCAGCATTAGAAATTTTGCCTAAGTTATGACTATAAAAGTTATTGTTACAGATTAGGTCCCTTAACGTTTTTTTGGTATTTAAAAGCGATAGCGATTTTCCCACAATCCTTGATTGGTAATAATTTAGAATTATTGTGTACAATAGTAGGTAGTTTTAAATGCTCGAAATCTTTATCTAGAAATTTTATAGTACAGTATTCTACCCATACATCACTTCCCCTCTTAGCATCCAAATTAGTCAGGTTAAGCTTGTATTTAATTAAATCTAAAATTATTAGTTTTGTAAACCTCTAGGCAAATTTAATTGAAGATAAATGATGTTTAATTACCCACCTTAAACCAGAATTTTTTTGGTTGAACAAATAATGTTTAATTATTTTAATGTTCTTAACACTAGAACCGCGGAGCGGGTCAATTTGACCCAAATCGATGTTTAATTTATCACCACGCGAAAAGTATCGATTGAAAAAAAAAATTCCTTTTATGACTTTTAATATTTTAAGGTGAACAACAATTTACCAAAATTAAAAATTCGTAACATAAATATTTTTACGATTATTAACACTTATACCTAGAACCGCGGAGCGGGGCAATTTGACCCGTAAGAAATGTTAATGCACAAATAACGAAAAACAGGTGCATTTTCTCTAACTGTAACTGCAAAATACTTCTACCACACCCTAGAATTCCTTAAATGGACTGTACCAAAAGGGGGAATAGTGAAGGTTTTTCATTCAAGGTCATTATATTAGGTTTGAAGGACGAACTACGTTCGAATGCAGTAAAAAATTACTGCGAATATTTAGACTTTTTGAAGTTGCTTTTGTTCTGTAATTAGTATATGTATTAAAAACTATGTCACGACGCCGTAATCTTGCTGATCAGGAAGCTTTAGAATATTTAAACAATTATCTGAAAACGATTCAGAAGGTTCGAAAAAACTTTTCTCAAAATTCGATTTTGAGTAGTGAGGATGAATACCTGCCTGCTAATGAAGAAAATTTGGATTCGGATGAAGAAAATGAAAGTGAAGATGACTCTGGCGATGCTCTATCAATCGCTGGTCCGTCTTATCGCAATACTGATGATAATTTATCTGATAAAAAATAAAAATCAAACATTCCAAGAAAAGATACACACACACAAAGAAATTCGAAAAACAAATCGACAATAACATTCAAAGTTGGAAATAATGAAGATGACAAAGATGGGATAATTTGGAATGTCGCTCAATTAGGAACAAACGATAGAGGAAGAAAATCAAAGTGTAATATTTTGAAAGAAGTTGGGGGACCAAACACCACATGCTAAACGCAATGTTATCGACAACAGTCCTTCAAGTGCTTGGAGACTTTTTATAGATGAATGGATATTGAAACACATAAAGAAATGTACTAAAGATGAAGCTCACCGGCAGATTCATGAAGAAGAATGGAATATAACATTAGAAAAAATAGATGTTTTAATATAAATTTTATATGCACATGGTATATATTGTGCAAAATGACTTAAACTGGATAGCTTGTGGTCAAAGGACTGAGGACCACCATTTTTCCAAAATACAATGTCAAGAGACGAATTTCATGAAATAATGGTATTTTTACGTTTCGACGTAAAATCAACAAGATCAAAGCGTCTAGAGACAGACAAATTTGCCCTTATTTCGGATATCTGGAATCTTTTCATGGAAAATTGCAAGACTAACTATACACCAGGTCCTAATATAACTGCAGATGAACAGTTATTTAATACAAAAGCTACGTGTAGGTTTATCCAATACATGCCAAACAAACCAGATAAGTGTGGAATCAAGTTCTGGTTGGCTGCAGATGTTGACTCAAAATATCTGATAAATGGATTCCCGTATCTTGGAAAATATAACCAAAGTCCATCCTATGTTTCTATATCTGAACATGTATTGCTGCGACTAATAAGTCCATATGCGAACAAAGGTAGAAATGTCAATACGAACAACTTTTTCACAACACTGAAGCTTGCAGAGGCATTAAAATCCAAAAACACCAGCCTTGTAGGAACTGTAAAACACTCAAGAAGAGAAATACTAGTCTCTGTAAAAATGTTAAAATCCACATTGTATTCGACTACGGTACTAACCCATAAATGCATGAGTCTAACTGTTTATCTAGGTAAAAAAGATAAAAACGTTTTGTTGCTAAGTAGTCTCTATCTAAACGTAGAAATTGCAGATAACCCCCCCAAAAAACTACCTGATACAATCGCTTTCTACAACGCAACTAAATACGGTGTGGACGTGATTGAACAAATGACAAGGAAATATACAGTCAATTCTGCTTCATGTAGGTGGCCGGTGCAGGTTTATTTGTAATATTTTGGACCTGTTACAATCAATGCCTGGGTTTTATATAAATCTGTAACTGGAAAATCTATTAGTAGACGGAATTCATTCAAGAGTTGGTTGGAGA
>OU015502.1:15804523-15809523 GCA_907164885.2 Dolomedes plantarius
CTCCTCTCTCTCCGGAGTCCGTCTCTTTTATACCCCGGTTCCATCAAGGAGGCATTGGTGTCCTTGGATCCGCATTCCAACCACCCACGATCGGTGAAGGAATCCAATCGAGCCCTTTTTCGCTTGACCACAGGGGACGAAATTTTATCTCTTTGCTTCCGTTTTGGTCAGCCGCTGTTCCGCGTTCCGACACATGGGACGTCTGAATTCTCAATTAGTAGCCACGCGGAACTTCCTGCCGGAAATTAGCCCGCCTTGAGCACTAATATGAAAAATTATTTAGGGACTACACAGATAGTCAAAAACAATAGATCCCCACACGAAGATACAAGGTGTACCGAGAACGACCACTGGGTTTTCGTTGGTAACGCAGACCCACTTGCTCTCACGTTTGAAACCCATCTAGGGGTTTATTTTCGAACCGGAATGGCATCAGTTGCTTAGATCCGAAGGGCGTCCTTATTGTCTTCTGTGTTGCGGTTGCAGAACTCTTTGCGCCGTTTGCACAGTGCAAACGCCAAAATCTAGTCTTTTTTTCGCTTGCCTTCAATGTATCCCAGTTAAATGAGCAGAAAATGGATAGTGCTGTCATCTGTTATCAATTTAAAGAAGTTAAAATTATTTGCAACCTTTAATTATAATTTTTTTCGAGATTTTTAGGTTAAAAAAGTCTAGAAAAAAATCTGTACCATGCAAACAGTGGAGGTTGTGATCCCTGAAAGGATTAAAGAATACTTCGATAACGAAACAATGATGTCTACTGGACCCAATCATGGTGTTGTAATGAAATAACACAGCTATTCATCACGAAGGAAAACAAAAGTTTTATTCAAATTGAAACGACGAGGGGCAACACTTCAGCAGCACAAACGTAGATCCTCACAGGACGAAATCGTGAAGGTAGGTCATCTTTTGGACGAATATCCACTATCACGAAAAGCACTAGGACGCAAAATCACTTGCACATAATATAAAATTGCGGGATTGTTGAGAAGCTTTAATACACGTCGGTGCTGTGACGAAATAAATTATTTCGCACAATAGTTAAAATCCCCGCAGCCGTTAACAGCGCTTACACCGCTAACGACCGGCGGACCAGCCCCAATTGTACGTGTAACAGGTGATGGTACATTCTGAAGAAAACACACTTTAGCCTGTCTGCAAAAAATGACTCTTGGGCTGAATAAGAATTATTCACGGCTCGCCAGATTAATGACGCAAGACAGCCCCAAAGACAGGGAAGATGCAAGAACTGCAGCTTGCGTTTCAGCAGATATAAAGCCTCAAAAATGACATCACCGTTAGAAGAGCCAATGAGAGACTTGTTCCCTGGATGGAGTGCCAAAGTCGAAGATGAGACGAAAGATCTTAGAAGATAGTTAGTTAGCTATCTCCTGAGCTGAGAGAACTTCTCCGACCATCCTGGGTCGCGAAAAAGATATACGCGGACTTGTGAAGTCAGCGGTTTATTTCTCAAGAAGAGAATTTTTAGCTTCAGTTAGGAAGCTTGGTTTTATTTTTGGAAGGTATCTGGAGACGAGATATCTGTCCCGATCGTCCTGGTTATAGATACTTACCTCGCAGTCATCCGCTCTGCAGAAAACGTTAATCCAAGGCCCCGTCGGACTCGATATTGGTTTGTTAAACGAACTCATCTGGCAACTCATCCTAACGGACTCACAGACCATCTAAATCTTCATTGTTCCTGTAACATTATTTACTGTGCGTCACTCTTCATATTTTCTTCAACTGTCACGTAATAAAGTAACTGTTATGGCTTACCATGGCATTTGTAAAAGCCGCCAACCTTGGCGCGCTACTAGAAAAACTTTGATGGTTGCTAATGGCAACAGTTCAGTTTCTGAAACTGCTCTGAGTAGTCGCCATTTTAGTGTTAGTGGTATTGGTACACTAGTTACTACGGTTATATAGTTAACCAAATGACTATAGTGTCATATTGATGAATAAATTTGTACATAAAGTACATAAACTTTATTATAGTTACCTTTTGACTGGTCAATTTGATTTCAAGCATTCTACAGTTCACTCATAGTTTATCATTCACATCGGTAACTCTTCTAATTTACTAGGCTGTAGCATAAGCTGATTCGATCGCTACCTCGAACAATGCGCTACAGTGCGTGGTTAAACTTCATAGCCAAGAATTATTTTTTGTTGGCGTATTTTATTAGCACACGGAAAATATTACGAACGCTGAATAATTACAAGATAAAAATAACTTTTTATATACCACGTTTTTAAATTTTCTGTTGAATCATATAAACTTGACAATTCTATGTATTAATAAATACTTTTTAAAATTTTTTTTATGAATTATCCCATCTACTTGAAAGAAAATGAAGTCAATTGGAAGTTAACTTGCGTTTAAATTTTCGTTCCTGTCCCGGCAGATAGATGGCTGCACCAGTCTACAAAACAAAATTAACTTAAAATTGATTCAATACTGTTTAAAGATGTGTAAAAGTATCAAAAGAATGCATTGTGATCGTGTTCTGAGCTATTCTAAAAGTTTCAAATGTCTAGCTAGTCGGGGAGTTAGTTAACAATTGATTGTAAGATTTGTACTGGACAAACACACAAACACACACACTAACAAACAAGAAAGCGAGTTAATAAAAAATGGAAAAAATATAGACTGAGCATTATATAAAAGGTTAAACCTATACGGAAATAACTTGTCTATTTGAAACATAGATTGCTTAAAAATATTTTAAAATTCGTTTAAACAATATCTTATGAGCCAATATCGGATCATGGGTTCCAATCTTTTTTGCCTCTCTTCAGGGATATAGATTTTTTTCAGGTTTCAATTGTTGTGTATTTTTTTGTCTGAGTTTTTCTTCTATATTGTCAATGTCGTGATAAACGAATTCTATTCACGACCAAGTGAGCTTTAGGAAACGCTCCATAAATCTCTATTTTAATGGGCGTTCGATTGGAAGATTTTGAAAGCTAGACTATAGAAAAAAAATATCCGATAATAGAAACGTAATGTAAAATGGCACCACATTAAAAAATATAGATGGCCTCTGGATTAAAAAATAAATATTTTACCGATTCTCTAATTCACAAACACTCACCAGCTTCTATTTTTGTACTTGCACTGAAATGAATTAAATTTCAAAGTTTATTTTCTCCCACGCTCTTTGTCTTTCGATAGTGAAAGTTGTTGGTCAGGTCCAGCGGTTTCGTCTGTGCGTTGTCTGTCAGTCAGTCAATCACTGAACTGTCATGAGTCTAGTTAGTCTTATTTTGTCTATAAAAATATCCCTTACGATTTTATATATATATATATATATATATATATATATATATATATATATATATATATATATATATGTGTGTGTGTGTGTGTGTGTGTGTGTGTGTGTGTGTGTATGTGTGTATATATCTATATATATATAGAGAGAGAGACATATATATATGTATGTGTGTGCCTGACAGTACATATATATATATATATGTGTGTGTGTGAGTGTGTGTGTGTGTGTGTGTGTGAGTGACTCACACTGACTGACAGTCAGTCACCGTCAGTCAGTCAGTCACCGTCAGTCAGTCACTGAAAGCGAAAGTTGTTGGTTTCTTGTAAAGGGAGCATGTAATAAGGGAACCAACAACGCTCTTTCATGTCACCTCTGGGGGATGGCCGAATGGCTAGGACGTTGGCCTTCGGTACCAGAGTCTGTGGGTTCGAGTCCCGTTATTTGCATGGACGTTGGTAGCCGCTCGGAACCGGCTTTAAGCAGTAGGTCCAGTGTAGCCCTCATGTAGCAAAAAAATTGACCGTAGCACTCAAAACCAAATCAAACTTTCGTGCTACCTCAGTGTAGACCGAGCAACACCAAGGGGGCGGAGCATCTAGGAGGGACATGCTATCAACCCATCCCTATAAACCACACGGAGGGACTATCTGACCTGTGCATTTAAAGTACCCATACCCGGAGTAGATACGATGTATTCAGTGTCGGGATTCGATTCTATCCTTTCCAATACCGGATGCCGATCCACTAATCACTATATGTTCCAGTACAAAAATTCAAAAAGAAATAAACACGCACACACACACACACATATATATATACATAACAGTTCAGTGACTTACTGACAGACATCGCACTGACCGAATCGCTGGATCGTGTTCGCCAGGCCTGGTTTAAAGTGATTAAAATGTAAAATCAAGAACATATCTCAAATATTAATTCGCAAGGAACATTTTTAAATTTTGCTTATAAATTTCAATTTTTTTAAAAAAATCTTAAAAGTATAATAAGATTGGAAATTTCTTTTAAGGTATTTTATATATTTATATTGAAATGTATATAAGTACAAATTTCATACCTCTATGATAAAAAGTAAAAAAATAAATAAATTTTAACGTCAACCGTTCCCATAAAAATAGTAGTTTCCTCTTTTGAAAAAAGAGGTTAACTAATTTCACCGTTTACATGATTAAATCCTCATGACAAACTATTACTAGTGTGATAGTTCAATTTTGTTTCTACTTCTCTTAAATAAACAGAATCATTAATTTAACTTCATTGATCTGTGCTTAAATATAGTTTGTTGCTTATTTCTTCAATGCATTTTTACTGTGTTAGAGAAATTTCATAAGTGTTCCTAAATCGAGTGAATGTTTCAACATTTCATGACCAACATCAAGTTTATAATATATAATACCCGTTTAAATTACAAACTAAACTGATTTCTACAATGGGAATTTTCTTTTCCTACTTTTAAATAAAGTTTGGAAATTTTTAAAATTAGATATTTCGCTTGGAATGCTGCAGGCTGGTCATTCCTCTTACAAAAATCTCATAAAATTTTTCAAGGGTCGTCATGATGTCACCAGATAAAAATTCACTCATGATGTTACTCTGCTTTTCTTACGATGAATAATGTTCGGAAACTTGAAATTAAATTTTAAGTTTGTAATGCTGCAGGTTGAATAATCTTTATTTCAAAGCGTTAAATGAAAGATA
>OU015502.1:15814523-15832023 GCA_907164885.2 Dolomedes plantarius
TATATATATATATATATATATATATATATATATATATATATATATATAGGGCTAGATTTGAGGCGGAACGCGTTTATTTAATCACAAATTAGTCAATTGTTAGTGAGTGAGCCTGACCTATTATTCTTTACACATCACGTAAAAGAATCATTTGCAGGTTGTAACGGTCGATTAAGTTGTGAGGCTAGGGCAGTGGCGGACCCAGGGGGTGGGCCATGGGGCCCTGCCCTCCCCAAAGTCATAGAAATTGCATTATGAATATTGATTTTGCATTATAAATATTTTTATAAGTTCATCTCGCCCCCCCCCAAGATAAAATCCTGGGTGCGCCACTGGGCTATGGTAGTTTGTTGAGCGTTACTATTGAGTAAAGCGAACTGCTACTAGTTAACTGAAGCGGGTGGTATTGTGGCTTGACCTTGGCCGGCTGACGGGACGGTAGTCTGACTCATTTTTGCGAACTGCACAGATTTTTCGCAGGTTTGCAAATGAGTTATTGATTAGAACTGACCCCTCATTTCGAGAATCGATCTCCCCGAGGCAGCAACCCTTCTTCCATGTTGTGTTGTTGAGGTTAGTTGCGTTTGAGCAGTGTCAAGTCTGTGTGAGTGCGATAGATTGTGAAGTGAAATGAGCAAAAAACTACCCGATTTTTTCTCCTTTCGGGTGGCAGTAAAAGACTCAAGCACAGCATTAGTTGTGACGATACCAGCGATGACAAAGTGGTTAATGACGATGACGGCGAAATGAAAAGCCTAATTTCGCAACCATCCTCTAACACTGCAACCGAAACAATGGCTTCTGAAAGCTTGACTGTAATGTAGAATACCCTAAAGAAAAATATACACCTGTTGAGTGCGATAATGTCTTGCCAGATTGCTGGACTAACTCGCAAAAAAACGAGTTTTGCCAAAAATATGACTGGTTGTTTGTTAAACGTTAGGATGCTGTGCTTGTGAAAAGGTTGGGGATTTATCTGGCCATAAGAAAACAGGTATGAAAATTTCAAAAGCCTTGGCAAGTGGTGAGATAAGTAGCTATGGCGACACTAAAGAAAAACAGCAAACTTCGTTAAGGAAAAAAATGTATGAACACAAAGAAAGTTCTGGTCATAGAGCAGCTGTCAAAATTTTATGTGAAGGTAAAAATGAAGTATTGGAGAAACTTGTTTTGAAGCAGCGTGGTCACGAAAAACAGGATACTGAAAATATATTTCGTACTGCATATAAGATTGTTAAACAAAATCAGTCCCTTCACAATTTTGAAACAGAAATTGATTTGCAAGAACTTAATGGGGTTGACATGGGTCGCATTTTACATTCATACAAAGCCTGTACTAACATTGCTTTGGACATAAGGAAAGAAATGCAGAAAACATTTGTTAATAAAATACTGAAGAATGGCACGAAAATTGGCCTGATAATTGATCAACTTCTCTTAGTAACAAGTCAAGTTTGATTGTTTACGTTCGGTGTTATTTGCCTAAAACTGGTATATGTGGTTCTACCAACGTCTTTTTAGATTTAGTAGAGATTGATGGTTTTACTTTTAAGGCGGTATTTGACTCTTTGATTAACTGTCTTCACTCTAATGGAGTAATTGACAATTTTTTAAGTAAAAACTTAACAAGCTTAACATGTGACGGCGCTGCTACTATGATTGGTAAAAACAAAGGTGTTGGAGCATTATTTTGTGTCAAATTCCCTTCTGTTATTGTTTGGCACTGTGCTACCCACAGGCTTGAGCTTTCAGTGTCTGATGTAGTTCAGTCAGTTTCAGGAGTTGATAGATTTAAATCGTTCATTGACAAACTGAATGTTGTGGATCATGCTTCACCAAAGAAAAGCAGGGAACTGCGAACCTGTGCAAGTTTACTAGAAACAGAACTTTTAAAAGTCGGAAGAGTTTTCAGCACACGTTGGGTTGCATCTAGTTTCAGATCTGTGTCAGCCGTTTAGAGGTCTTATGAAGCACTATTCAATCACTTTAAAGAAGCTTCAAATGACCCAACCAGAGACAGCAAATAAAAGGGTACGTTGGAAGGCCTCCTCAAAAAGATTACTGAAACTAATTTCATTTTAGACCTGGGATTGATGGCTGATGCATTGCAAGAGCTCTCAGAGTTAAGTGATGCTTTGAAACATCGCAACGTTGATCTAAGCTATGCTAACAAAAAGTTAAAAATTACAGCTTCTTTGTTTGAGGAGAGAAAATCAGTTCCAGGATTTTACTCATCAATGGCTCAAGAAGCAGTAAACAACTTGTCTTTGTTCGGAGTTCCTCTCCACGTAAAAGAAGGTAGGAAAAACATCCAGCCTTTCAACTCCGACAAGTTTTACGAGGTACTTAAAAAGTCTATTGAAACGACTGCTCAGTGAAAACGACTTTGAGCTTACTGACACCATCAAAGTAATGGATGAAAAAACTGGCCACAAAATGTCCCAATAACGTTTGGGGAAACTGAAATGCGGAAACATGCCTCCAAGCTGAAACTTAATGAAAGGCATCTAATTACAGGAATCCGAGTGTATCTTCACTTCAGCGTGTTCCCGAAAAGTCTCAACCCGTTGAAACAGTCAATCAATTCGATAGCCATATCGTAGAGGGAATGTGAAAGAGGTTTCTCACAGATGAACCTCATTATCACACCATTGAGATCATCACTGAATATTGCAACAGGTTCTGGCCTGTGGTTTGTAAGGATCAATGAACCTCCTCTTCGGCTCTTTAACCCAACTAAGTATATTGACTCTTGGCGTGTGCCTGGACACCATTCAGCATTAGGAGTCAAGAGTAAGGAGAGGTCAAGAGACAAGAAGTATGATGAAATATGTTGAAGTTTTGGACAATCTTTTAGGATGGGCACAAAACTTAAACAATCATGAAACTGTGCTTTTTTACTGTTTTTATTACTTTTCCACAACGCATTTTTGTACTTGTCTTCTTCTTCTTCACAAGCACAAGCACAACAGCTCCTTACAGGTCCTAGCTGCCTCAACCACGCGCTCCTACCAGCGTCTATCTGCGACGACTCCTCTCCAATTTTTAATTTTCAAAGTTTTTAAGTCTTTTTCAATGTCATTTAACCATCTAGTCGGTGGTCTACCTCTAGTTCGGGATCCCTCAGGTTTTTTAAATGTCAAAACCTTAGAGGGATTATCTTCCGAGCTTCTCCAAACATGGCCAAGCCATCTAATTTATTAATAAGGAAGACTTGTGTTATTTGTGATTGCCTATAAAGCCTATACAGTTCAAAATTATATCTGGTTCTCCAACGTCCTTCATCTTGCACTGGGCCAAAGGTGGCCCTGAGGATTTTTCTCTCAAACATTTCCAGTGAGCTCTGCGTGTCTATGCTCAAGGTCCATGTTCACTTGCGTAAAGTAAGACAGGTAGCATTAGTGTCGTATAAATTCTTAATTTAGTTTTGAGAGATTAGATCTCAATTGTGTTCTCAGCCCAAAGAAGCATTTATTAGCAGTTTTGATTCCGTTATCAATTTCTGTTCATATTTAATTTTTGTCATTAATTATAGTGCCAAGTTATTTAAATTCATCAAAGTTTTTTGTACTTGTCTTGAAAATAAAATTTGGAATTAAATAAAAAGTTCGTTATAAATGATGGTTATACAAGTTTTTGTATAACCAACGATTTCTTTTTTCAGGCCAATACTTTGGAATAACCCCCCCCCCCCCCCACCCTCGGAAAGTTACCGTTCCGGCATCTCTATATCTAGAAATCTAGCACTGTATATATATATATATATATATATATATATATATATATATATATATATATATATATATATATATATATATATATATATATATATAATTACCGTTATTTTATATTAGATGCTAATTAGTTTTAATTAAAATATAATGGTAAATTATAAGCTGCAAATGTTGAAATCAGAAAATCAGGTTTAATCATTTCTTCGAATCAGTCATTTCTTGTCATTTCCTCAGTGACTCTAAACCACGTTGGAAAAGAATTGGAGATAAGAACTTTAAATGTTTTTTCATAAATTTGGTATAACCCGCTAGAAACAGTTTTTAGATTTTCAATACATTTTTACTTTGTTTGATGTGATTTCAGGGGTTTTAAAATTATTTTCTAAATTAACATTAAAAACAATATATTATAGGCTTATTATGGTATTATTATTAAAGGAAATATTGGAGCACAGAAAGCCTTAAATGTATTTTGAATTTTTCCGCGGACAAATCGTAAGCTTATAGTGTACAAAGGTAATGCATTCTATTCTATTAAACTGAGAACGGGAAGTGTAATTCAGAAAATAAAATGTCGGAGAAAATAACTGCTAACTTATGAAGAAATCTAACATTTTCCGTCGCAAATAAGATTAAATATTATCTACTTACTGTGCTCCTCCTACTCGAAATTCTAAATGGTGTTGCTATTTTTACCAAACATTAACGGAATGAAATCCTCTTAGGAAAGGTACCATTAATTTTAATGAAAACAGTCACACGCCTTTCAGTACAAAATATAAGCTTCCCATAAAAATCTCAACCTATTGTGACAGTGCATAATGTTTCCTTTATAAAGGGAATACAAAATCAAGCTATTTCGCCGAGCATGTTAACGCGCTTACGTCAGACTATTTCTTTATAAGTGTTCTTTATGAGTTACTGTTCTGACTTCCAATGTATGAGTGACAATGATCCATCGTTATGACAGGAAACAAACAATCATTTAAATATTCAGAATGAAAAGAAAAAGTAAACTGTGGTTACCACTTTCGAAATAATTAATAGTTGTAGGTATAGAACTAATTAATAGTTTTAATAATTAATAATAACGCTGAGGATCATTAGGAATGATTGTCTCTATGGTCGTTTCACAATGCGAGGAACACTTCTATATACGAGGGGTGATCAAAAACTAAGGTTACAAGGTCGGTATTCCTGGAGTTTCGTTTGTTATACAGAAATTAGTTGTGTGCGGTAATTCTAGTACATGCTGTCGCTAACTGTGGAGACTTTCACCTACCCGGGAACTACAGAGCTAGTTGAAGGATAACAGAAATATCGGCTCGTTTGAAAAAATGGTCTCGCGTAGAAATCCGGTTAGTTATTCGATTTCTGTGGGTGAAACATGTAAGCACGGCTGAAATTCACCGGCAGCATCTTCCCTCACGACAACGCGCGACCTCATACAGCCCAGAGGACCACCACACTGTTGAAGATATTTCGCTGGGACATCATCGACCACCCTCCCTACACCCCGGACCTCCCTTCAAGCGACTTCCATCTCTTTCCTCAATTTAAGGGGGACCTAGGGGACCGACGATTCGCTTCAGATGAGGAGGTGAAACACTTCGCCACAACGCGGCTGAACACACAAGGACAATATTTTTACCAGGACATTATTTTATTCAAACTCACGAAGAGACATGTGCCTAAACCGATATCGAGACTATGTCGAAAAATAACCTAATGTATGTACTATCAGTTGATTGTATTGGTTTTATGAAATAAAATGTACACGTTTCCTTGCAGGCTTTGTAACCTTACTTTTTCATCACCCTTCGTAAATAGACGAGACAGCAGAAAATTACAGACAAACGTCCTGGGAGACGGTGGTAGATTCGCCCACATGAAAGAGGAAACTTTTATGATCACTAGCCGAACACAAAGGTGAAACCTGTTAACGAGGCTTATAAATGAGGAAGGGAAATTTGCGAGAAAGGCGGGAAAACAAAACAGAGAAGACGTAATGAGGAAATAGAATGATAAAATAATCGAATAATATCAAAGGAATAAAAAAATAGGAAGAGAGAGTCTTAACTAAATGAGATGCATTTGCTTGTAAATGTATTTCCAGGTGGTAAATAGGTATAGTCTTGGAAGAGAAAAAAAATGGATTTAGTGATTAATGAAAACAAACCTGAATGTATCGCATGCATTAAGGAACCTTTAAGGAACCATCCTTTAAGGAACATACTCTGTCCAGTTCTTCGATTTTAGATCCTAAAATTTGAAAGAGTTGATAGTTTTATGTACTTGAGTTCAGATGTTAATAGGAAAAACGATATGGGATCAAAAATTTGAAGAAGAATCATTGCAGCTAATCACTGCTTTTTTTGGATTGCGACAATTTCTGAGGTCTAGTCTCGTTAAACTTAATATTGACTTATTATTACACGAAGTGTTTTCAACACGTACTTACCTAAGCTTCAGAGACACGGACTATAACATGACTTATTTTGTTTATTTAGACATCTTTTATTATTTTTGTATCTACCTATTAAATACCATTTATTTGCTAGTCTATATATTTAAATTGATAAGCCGACTTTTTGGGCAGTCCGTGAGCAAAAACTACTGCGTCAGTTAACTTCATTTTGGTCTTAAATGAAAGACAGTACTTTTTAAATTTGTCAAATTTGGATTTTGCAAAAACATTTTCTATTAATGAGAGATAATTTACAATTAAGAATTGATTTCTGCCCATGCTCACTGGCATATTTAAATGTGACTTTAGAAACTCACTGCTTCTGCGCATTCTCAGTGACATGTTTTCATGACAAACACGTTTATTCTGAGGAGTCTCTCTAGATATCTCTCTGCCGTTTTTATTTTTATGATAACTATGTTTGTATAATATAAGATTAAACCTCATAGAAATTGTTTATTTCGCGCTGTTTAATTAGCGATAATTTACAGTTAAAAAAAATTGTTTTCTGCGCATGCTCAGTGACATTTTTAAATCTGGCTTTAGATACTCACTAATCACGAGGCCGCTTAAACACATTAATTTGTTTCTGCGCATTATTATGATTTTCAACACTTGACAATGATGTGTTTACTGTAATTTGTGTATTAGTACATTTATTTCCTATCTAGCCGTCATGTTCTGACAGGTACCAACATGTCCGTGACGAACACACCCTGGGTGCATCCGGAATAAAAAAAACATTCTAAGAAGTATATTTTGTTGTGTGCAGTAAAATAGATTTTTGAGAAGATTCAACCACAAATTATACCATTTTTATAAATACCCTGACTTGAATAAGTTTATCAAAACACAAAGAATGAAATGTGTTGTTCATCTGTTGTGATTCACAATAATCGAACTTGTAGGTGAATAAAGTCAAACAAGCCGCTTAAGATATGCTAATGGCAGCATACGTGGTTGGTAAAAATACCAAGCAGCTAGATTAAAGAGACGAAGTGAAAGGGAGTAAAAGCAGTAGAGCTGTCGAAACGAAGTATCGAGCTGGAGCTAGCCTGGTTGAGTGTGGTTTAATATTAGTTGAGTTTTGTGAGCAGCCGCTCGAGGCATAGCTAGGTTGCTTCAAACCTACGCGAGTTCTTATTAGGCCCAAAGTTTACGCGGCAGCACTGCTGGTTGACTTTCAAATTATCTGTGAGTATTGTATAATGTATTTTTCTTGAATGAGTAGTTCTACAAGTGAATATATTGAATTGTATTTCCCTTGTATGAATGCTATATATATCTCGTACTAGTAGTACGTATGCTTTATGCTGAAAAACAAAATCTATATGTGCAAATATTTAAATAAACATTGTTGTTATGTAAGAACTGTGTTTTAATGAAATTATTTAAAGTGCCACTTCAAGATATACATACCCAAAGGTAGGGTAGAAGTACAATAAAAACTCTATAGAGTAACACTAAGAAAATGTTCTTGGCCAAGCTAATCGGCCATCGACACAGAGGTAGGACAGAACAAAGATGGTCTGGTTCTATTGACAGGGACTTTACCGTTTTAAATTGCAAGAATTGGGAAAACTATTGCGAGTAACAGGGCATCATCATAGAGCCTCTTTGAGAAGGTCAGTTGTGCCAGTTATAAGGAGATAATTTCGTAGACATATCATTGGCCAGTACAGATCGATTATTATTAAAAAAACAAAGTTTTCTAGAAAATCTTCCAGTAAATTATTGGAAATATGACTTTATTAGCTGAAAATCCGCACTTCGCTACGGAGTACATTCAAATTAAATACAACGATCAATGTATGCAACTAATGCCAAAAAAATAAATAAATTAAAAATATATATATATATATATATATATATATATATATATAAATATATATATATATATATATATATATATATATATATATATATATATATATATATATATATATATATATATATATACATACACTCAAGAGCCAAAACATTATGACCACCAATCAATAACGAGTTGGCCCACCTTTGGCGCGCAACACAGCTTCAACCCGCCTTGGCATGGATGCCACAAGTCCTTGGTAGATGGCCGGAGACAGATTGTACCAGATGTTTAAGCAACGGTCACGCAAATCCGAGATATTGCGAATTGGTGGTCTTTGAACTCTGAGCTGCCGTCCCATGACATCCCAAATGTGTTCTATCGGATTGAGATCCGGTGAGTGGCCAGGACATTAACTGGAATTCAGCATCATGTTCCTGGAACCACTCGAACACAATTTTAGCCTTGTGACACGGGAAGTTGTCCTGTTGGAACATTCCATTTCCAGCTGGAAAAACAGAGGCCATGTAAGGGTGCAACTGGTCCACAATGATGTTCAGATACCCTGTAGCATTCATGATTTGCTCTACCACAACCACGGGTCCCAGATACGCCCAAGAGAACGTCCCCCAAAGCATAATACCGCCACCACTGGCCTGTGTATGACCTACTGTACACTGAGGGAGCAACAGTTTGCCTGGAAGATGGTGAATCCTGACACGGCCATCGGCGTGATGAATGACAAACCGTGATTCATCTGACCAGGCAACTCTCTCCCACTGATCCATGGACCATTCGCGATGTTTCCGGGCCCAGCGCAGGCGCAGTTGGCGATGACGCTTGGTCAGCAAAGGCACACGAGTGGGACGTTTGCTGCGTAACCCCATATCCAACAGTGTCCGCTGAACAGTGTGCTGCGATACTATTCTACTTGGCCCTGCATTCTATTGGGCTGTCAGCTGAGCCACTGTCTGGCTCCGGTTTTGCTTCACCATGCGAGACAGTCTCCGACGACCTTTTTCTTTGATAGCGTGTGGACGTCCAACACCATGTCGTCTACTGCTGGTTTCACCGTCATTCATCCACTTTGCATAAGTACTAACAACTGTAGGTCGCGAACAACCCAGGAGTCATGCAGTTTCGGAAATACTTGTTCCGAGCCTTCGAGCCATTACAATCTTCCCTCTATCAAACTCGCTTAGATCCACAGCCTTTCCCATCACACACAGAAGTAAGTGAAAGAATGATTCTTTAGACTATCCAGCAGCAGTTACATACCACTTCCACCTGATCACGTGCCTTCCACGTCATCCAGGCGAATTTATTGCAAAATGTAGGGGTGGTCATAATGTTTTGGCTCTTCAGTGTATATATATATATATATATATATATATATATATATATATATATATATATATATATATATATATATATATATATATATAATAATAATAATAAATAAGACGATCAATGTATACAATTCATGTAAAAAAAAAGTATATTTATAAAAAAATCGTAAGGGATATTTTTATAAACAAAATAATGTAGAAGAAAATATTCAAATTAAATCTAATAGCACATACTAAATAATATAGTACAGTGAATATAGTACAGATTGAGGAACATAATATATTTTAATGTATTTTAATATTTTTTTGGATAATGTCCAATCGTCTGCCGCATTAGCAAGAAAAAAAAATTGTCTATTTCGTTGTTATGCACCAGACGATAAATTTATTGAAAGTACCAGAAAATGAAATCACGTGATCAGCATTTAATAAATTAAACTCTAAAAAGTAATCTTTAGAACTTCACCAGAAATCAGAAACTGGAGGTAAAGATTCGAAAAAGATATTCTAAAGGAATTTCTATGATCTTTCTTGTGTAATATGTTTTATAACCCTCAAATTAATATTTTAAATTCTAACTTAAATAAAGTTACGAAAACAGCTTAAAAATTTAATTTAAAAAAATCTAAGAAGAATTTTTCAAAAATCTTTCTTAGTCCACCCATACACTATAAGAAGAATTGCCATGCAAAATTTCAGCCGTGTAGGTCAAGCGGTTTGGTCTGTGCGCTGTATGTCAGTCAGTCAATCAGTCAGTCAGTGAGTCAGTCAGTTGTGGAACTGTTTTATATATATAGATTAAGCCAAGTACGCAATATAATCAAAAACTAAACACGTAGGTTTCTTTTCGTTATGACGTATAATATCTTATATGTGGTAATCAGTTTAAATAAATTTTACTGCTTACGTCGTGAAAAGGAATATGAATAAAACATTATAGCAAAAACTTAGACGTAATGTTTGATATACTTTGATTTACAGAAGTGTCATTATTATTTATTAGGTAAACGGTCATTGTTATGAAGATAAAGTAACTAGGAAACGGGTATTTCCTTATGATGTAACACAGAATGTTAACGTAATAAATATAGCAGATGTTTTCAAACTCTCTATTCCCATAAACGGGATCCCATCCGAATAGCATTTGTTTTAGTTTATAAGATTGTTTAACTTTCTATAGATGCTTTGGAAGTAGTAAATATTTGTTCTATAGCATAATGTTTAATATGTTAGACTACATGTTCTTGTAAAATAAATGCTTTAAATTTATTAACAGTTGTAGGTTTTTAAGCTTGAATTCAAGATTGTTATCTATTTTTCGTATTTTTTCCGTAAAAAAATTCAAAAAGTCATTGTATTTAAAAAAAGAATTATTTTATATATAGAGAGAAATGTACAATATATATATATATATATATATATATATATATATATATATATAGTGGAATATCGATTGATCTATCACCGAATGATCATTTTCCCGTATGTGTAGTTAAATTCAAACTGTTCCGACGATCATATTGCTCTCTTATGTTACCGCATTTATCGTTCAGTTCATTCGGTCCCTTGAAAACCATAGATCGTAAAAAAATTCAAAAACTATATATATATATATATATATATATATATAAGGGCGCTTTCGCCGCGCACCCTTTAAACACACTAATTACTCTAAATGCAGTCATTAAACAGTAGGCCGGTGGAAGAACTAATACTTAAATAACATTTACAGAATCCTTTATTAATTGATATTAATCAAATACCCAATTAATCCAGCTAAATAGCCATTTCTAATCATCTCGCAGCTCACGCGACAGACGCGCGTCCTGACTCTATCAAAGATCTCCCCGAATTGCGAAATTTCTTTCTCTTCCGTTATATTAGTCACATAAGGCGTAGGCCCTCTTCCATAGCCCATTTTTTCGAACATCCGATGGTTATGTAAGATAACGCGCGTGTGCAATTCAATGACCCTGAACTCTTCGCTGCGAAACGCAATCTAAATCCTGAATTGGAGATCACACTAGGATCACACAAATGGAAAATTAACGTTTAACGCTCATTAATATAATTAAATATACCTTATGCTTCTACAATTCCCCCTTCTCCCTGAAGGCGTGCACACAAAGAGTAGCTAATTCTCTGCAGCACATCCCCATAAGAGTAAAACAACTAAAATTAACTTAATTAATCAACAACTAAAAATTGCCGTGCAGGGCGGTACCTTCCCCACACAACAACCCAGAGAAACCCAACAGCATTATTCCTAAATTTTTACTATCTAAAAATTTAAACCCTAACCTAAAATTTATCCCTACATGCGAAGAGCTGGACCAAAATGAGGTGTTGTTACAGGATACATAAGTCTCCATTTGAGACATGATTTCACATAAAAGAAACATTAATTGTTACAATATGAGTTATTAACATATCAAAAATATAAAAGCATCTATAATAATAAAATGTAATGTAGAAGTTCACACCTGTTCCAGAAATTTTTCTCAAAATAATACTATAACTATACAATTGTTTATGCGATCCACATTAATAAGTACACACAGAAGTAGCTCAAAAAGAGAGTTTAAACAAGATAGCTTTTTCTTGGTATTATCACTATTATTATTATTTTTTTAAATCAAAACACATCATAAAATATATGAGAAAAAGTATTAGTTTTTAAATGTATGGAATCAAAATTAATCACCCTTTTTATTTTTTTACCATCTTCCAAACAACTTCCTTTCTTTCTCTTTATTATTCATGTACTTTTCATAATCAATCAATAATCAACTAAAAACTCTAACCAATATGTGAATTGAAAGAAACATGTAAAACTGCTCATGCTTGTTCAAAACTTAAATTCTTCACTTAATTGCTAAAATATGTTATAGACTCACATTTTATTCAATATTGCTTATACAATCCTACCATTACAAAAGTTAAAACATATCAAAATCATTCACTCTATATCAATAAGAAAAACAATACTACAATAATGTCCATACCTTATTAAAAAATCACATATCATTATAAATTTTATCACTACATAAAAACACTCAAAATATTTTATTAAAACTTAAATCAAAATAAAACACTTCAAAAAACTAAATTTTAAAACACAAAAATCACATAATAAAAAAATGGCCATCACCATCTCTGAAGAATATGCAGAATTTTCTTTTTCTTTTACAAATGCTCAAAATCTGATAGTCTACTTTGCCCCCCCCCCCTCAAAACAACAAAAAGCTAGATTACATCTTTTAGTTTCGTAGAATAACAATATTAAAACTTTTTCTAGTGTCAAGTATTAATTAATCTAAAAAACATGAAATAAGTCTATCAAAACTCTCAAGATTCCAAACAAAATCCTACACATGAACAGCAAATTTTAATTCAGTAGTCCTAAACTCCACTGAAATTTATAATGGTTAATGCAAACTAATTGGGAAGTGCCGTCAGAAATACACTCATGGACAAAAAAATTAGCGCACCAAGAAGGAGTCGCCAAAATGAAACGAAATTTTACATACGTAATGACTACTTTGATATAAGTAAATGATAAGAAAATCAAAGAAAAAGGATAATTTATTTCAGAGAAAAAGGCAAAAGAACGGAGGAGTTAATACTCCGTTGGACCCCCTCTAGCGCGAATGCACGATGCGATACGATCGGGCGTTGAGTCATACAAGTTCTGTATGATGTCTTGAGACATTTTGTTCTATATTTGCTGTAACCTTGCCTACAGTTCGTTCAAATTCGTGGGATGCCCAACTCGTCGTCCCAAATGATCCCAGATATGCTCGATTGGAGACAAATCTGGGGATCGGGCAGGCCAAGGAAGGGTAGTAACAGTGCGGATACAGTCTTGTGACAACCTTGCCGTATGAGGGCGAGCATTGTCTTGTTGAAAAATGGCTCCTGGGAGCCGTTGCATGAGTGGCAACACATGTGGTTGCAGGATTTCATGAACATACCGCTGGGCTGTCATGGTGCCACGAAACAATACTAGGGGTGACCGTGTATTGTAGGCAATGGCACCCCATACCATCACACCAGCTCTGGGAGCGATGTGTCACTGTACAGCAAAGGCAGGATTGAAGCGTTCACCACGGGCTCTCCCCACACGAACACGATTGTCATCACTGCCGAAATTGAATCTGGATTCGTCGCTAAAGACGACCTGGTTCCATTCCGCTGCAGTCCAGTTTCCTCGTGCGCGGCAAAACTCCAAACGGAGGCGTCGTTGGGTGGGCGTCAAGGGCAGCACACGTAATGGGCGCCGCGATACCAACTGTCCTTCAGCCAGGCGCCTTCGTATGGTTCGAGAAGACACAGAGGCCCCTAGTGAAGGTGCTAGCTGTGCCTGGATGGCGGCCGATGGAGCAGTTGGATGTACGCGTACATTTCTTACGATGTGGCGGTCTTCTCGACGACTGGTTTGTCGAGGGCGTCCTGAGCCTGGTCTTCGTAAACATGACATCTCTCGGGTCCAGTGGTCCCAACACCTCATCACAACACAATCAGAGAGGCCTAATTGACGAGCTACTCGCCTAGCTGACCACCCAGCTTCCATCATCCCGACTATTCTCCCCCTCTCAAACTGCGACAACTGCTTATATTGTCTTCGAACACGGCGTAATGGCATGCCTATCTCAGCTCTTCCTTTGTAATTGATTCAGCACACTCAAACAAGCTTTGGTTACCTGTTTTATACTCCACAGAGTACGATGTTCAACGCCCTCTACCGGCTATACGTAATGCGCAATTACGCTTCATTTCTAATCATTCGCATATCTCCCCGATATTTACCTTCATTGCAAGTTTCGTTACGATCCCGCAATTATTTCTTGGTGCGCTAATTTTTTTGTCCATGAGTGTATTTAAGTGGCCAAATCCCATAGTTGTACCAAAGTTTTACCTGTTCTTCAGTGAAACTTGCGTGGGTATCATCAGTATAAAAGTATGGGTTTATTGCTCCCGATTTTAAACTGAATTTAGTTTAGACTCTGACGTTACCTCCAATAACATTCTATTTTTACATCAAAACAAGCTAGCTATTAAGAAATTCAAAATCATAGACCCACCTCAGTTACAATAGCTAAATCATACAATTTTGGCTTACCTTTAGAAACTTTAATTTACAGTAATCATCATTTTTTAAATTATTAATTCAAATTAGATAGAAAACACAATTTGCGGTAATTAAATTAACTTCTTTCGGTTCTCCGGATAATGTTTGATAAACAGTAGTATCCACTTGTGATGGCTCATATTCTTCAATGTTTTAAAACACGCACGTCACAGAATTCCGCAATGGTGCAAGGCTGAACGTTGCCTGTCAAATTCACAAACAAAACACCACTTTTTGAAGAACAGAAAAATTGACGCTGGGTGCACCGGATAATGAAATCGTTTTTTCGTCGCTCAATCTGTTAACTATATGCCGCATAAATTACGTTTTGTCTCGCTGAAATCTGAGAAATTTTTATACACATATATGAAGACCGGCATCTCACGGTACTGTAGTGGAAAAATCTTTTGCTGAACCAGGAGCAGAACACAATCCCGAATAATAAAAATGCACACGATATATATATATATATATATATATATATATATATATATATATATATATATATATATCTGGTTCTTTATTTTCCCAAATAACATTAGTTGAAGACGACTGGTTGGAGCTTCCAGCGGGACAAGCACATGCTGGACAAAAATTATTAGAAGACACACTGCAGCAACTCGAATCAACCACCTCACAAGTGGCGGAACTCATTTTTGAAGACGGCGGTGAGTATCCAACGTGAAAGCACTCATCAGTGTGAAGTTAGCAATTAGCAGCAATAGCTCCGGAACATGACAACAGCAAATGAAGAATCATGACGATTTTTCAAGTCGAAAAATTACTTTCCGATGATATTTACTTTACAAAGCGCTGTCGCGGAGATGAGAGACGATGAAAAATGGGAAAATTAAATTTAAATTTTATATTCCTATACCTGATTTTATAAAGCAAGGGATTTCGAGAACGCGGTTCGGATCCTGCTCGACTTTTTGAAAATATTGCTATTAGTTGTTTCTTTATAACTCCATAATCTTCCCTATACAATTGAGTCGAAATGGTTTATTCTTGAATTTCCTCACTTACATAGTTCATAATATTTCCTTTCTTCCATTCATTATTTAAGTTCAACGCTCGGCATTTCTCATCGTATAGGTTTATCCAAGGGAGTATATTTTTAATCTTCTTATTGTCGTACGTTGGAATTACTAGTTTTATATCAGTTCGTCTTGTCTCTTCATTTCGTCTTTTCCACCCATCATTTGCTTAGGTACTTTCTGCATTTAATTTCTTGCCATTCTCCTCTTTTTCAGTCTTATTTTGGTGTGTAATCGTTCCTTCATTAGTTCCATTCTGCTGTAAGAAACTGTCGTCCAAGTTTATGTTGCTGCGTTTAAGATCAGTCTCTGGAATTTTTTGTCGTCATTGTATATATCGTTTTTTATCCTTTTCAACAAAATGCCCGTCTATGAAAAGTCACAACGAAATAAATTCCTTTTTCTTCTTTTCCGGAGCGTTAATCCATTGGTTTTGTATTTTCGCCAGCGACGTCGATCACAGCTCGGCTTATGACACGAAACGTGTTTTGCTCCTGTGTTTGATTCGATGTTATGCAGTCAATACTTACAGTAAATAATTGGGCGAGTGGCGAGACCATGAAGGAAGTAGTCCAATTCGTCTAGATTTATTAAACTTCATAAGTTGACCACTCTCCAGGTTGATTTCCACGCTTCGCCATTTTTTTTATCTACCCGGCACGAAAGCCGCGAGCTCCCGCTCTCAACGAAAATAGCATCCAATCTGCCTTCAAAAAACTTAATTACCTCCGAGATCCTGCTGCACAGCGCATGTGCAGACCTCAACCTTGGTCGTCTGGACCCTCGATATCGCTGATCTTGCATTTTAACTTCGCTCCCAAAACTTTTACACTTCTAAAAACAAATCCTCTCGCCTAGAATTATTCGCTTTGCGCTCAAGTCGCTTTTAAAAGATGAGTTTCCCCACAGTAAAATACGCGCGCTTTGTCAATGGATTATTATATTTTTATTATTTTAAGCCCCCTTTCCACGTACTTCTCAAATATATATTTACAGTTCAGTTATGTTTTGACACACACACACACACAAACATATATATACTTACATATATATATATATATATATATATATATATATATATATATATATATATATATATATATTCGCTCACTCCTTTCAACAACGTCATATCTCAAAAATCGGGGATTTTTAGTTATGCCTATTTTCGGAATGCCCTGAAAGAGTAGTATATCCCTGCAAATTCGTCATACCTCACCGCTCAATATTTAGCCTCTAGAGAGCAGAATTAATATTTATTTTCAATACATTCTAATGTACTTTCAAAACTTTAAAATCACTCTCCTGAAAAATCGAGTTTTTTGAGATATGATGTTGTTGAAAGGAGTGAGCGATTTATCTATCTAAGTATCTATCTATCTATCTCTCTCTCTCTCTATATATATATATATATATATATATATATATATATATATATATATGGTGAAAAAAACTAATAAACAACCTAAAAAACAACACTATTTTAAACTTAATTTTAATATTTTTCTTAACTGTCTTGCTTGTATTTGTGAAAATAACATTAACATATTCATTAAGTATGTCAAAAACTTTACAGTGTATCTTTTCTCATTAAAAAGCTTTAATATCTCAAAAATCAATGATGCAAAATCAAAGGAAAAAATCTCATTGTAATCCATATCCATAATAATCATATATGATTCATTGTTTCCATAATAATCCTATAAAACGAAAGCAAAAATTAAGAAAAACAATATTTGAACACACCAAAAAATACCGGATCATGATTAAACAAGAGACAGTAATTCAAATATATGTAAAAAATCATGACATAACCGACAGCGAAATATAGCACTAAATTTGCAAGATTGAACAGTAGTAATTTGACAGGTGAAATATTTTTTGTTTCTTTCAAAATGGGACTTATGTCTCATTATATCATATGTAAATTTAATTTCACTGACAAAATGAAAAAAAAAAGGAAATATATATATCT
>OU015502.1:15837023-16131654 GCA_907164885.2 Dolomedes plantarius
ATAACTGACAGTTTTGATGTATCTTTTGTTCATAAGCGTTCAATAGCTAGAATAATCGAAAAAAAGCAAAAAATATAAGAAACCATGTCACTTAAAATGCGTAAAAAAGCTACTACTAGTAAGATAAATAGTTTTAGTGCTCCTTATTTTTGAATTTTTAGAGTATGTGTCTGTATATAAAATAATTTTTTTTTTACTAAGTGTTAAAAACATATATATTTAAACATTTCTCTTAACTATAACTATTTTTTTAGTCGTCAAACTTTTTGAATAAAGAAAAAAACTGCATATAAAAAAACTTTGGGACGGTTTCACTCAGTAGTCTTTTATTTTGAGCAAAATACCAGTTTCTTTCCATCGCTTTTTAATTTTACATAGATCCGCGGTAAAATATTTTTTTAATTGCATTATGGTTAGACTCTATCCATCTAACCTTCTTATATAACTTTATTTTTTTATCCTGTGGAGTAGTTACTCGGGTTATTTCAAGTTTCATTTCTAAAGGAGCGAGACTAAAGCTTTGCAGTTTATACTTTCAATTTTATTGAAGTAGATTCTTTAAGAACACGCAATCTTCTTGTCTACGATTAGTAGTACTGAAACAAAAAACATATTTTACTCATACAAAATCAATACAATTTTATAAATTTTCAATTTTGTTGGTAACATTAGTAAATCATTTTAATTGCGATTGTAAAAGTTCCTAGAACACAAGATATGTATTTCAAACTAAAAGTTTCCATCTGTAAAATTCCAGTGCAACTTTTGACTCTTTATTTCAACTGTGATGCGTTCATGAGCTATTACAGCCAATTTCTACATCTCCCAGTAACAAAATAAGAATTTGAACACAAAAAAAGGGAATCATTGTTCATTATTCTTGTCAGGCGTTATGAGCCGAATTAGAATTATTAACAGTTGTTTGTTACTTGAAATTATCTACAGGTTCTCTTAAAATTCTTCATATCTTTATCCAAATGCTTACTTTACATCTTAACGTAAAATATCCTTAATTCATCTTATTACAATATAAAATTTCATTTAACATAAAATATCCTTAAATCCTGTTATTACAATATAAAATACCATTGTAATTTAATGTAAAATATCCTTAAATCATCTTATTACAATATAAAACATCATTTAACGTAAAATATCTTTAAATCATCTGATTTCAATATATAATACCGTTTAACATAAAATATCCTAAATCATCTTATTACAATATAAAATACCAATTAACGTAAAATATCCTTAAATCATCTTATTGCAATATAAAATATCATATAACATAAAATATCCTTAAATAATTTATTACAATATAAAATATAATTGACATAAAATATCCTTAAATCATCTTAATACAATATAAAATACCATTTAACGTTAAATATCCTTAAATCATTTTATTACAATATAAAATGCCAATTAACGTAAAATATCCTTAAATCATCTTATTATAATATAAAATATCATATAACATAAAATATCCCTACATCGTCTTATTACAATACAAAATACCATTTAACATAAAATATCCTTTAATGATCTTATTACAATATAAAATACAATTTAACATAAAATATTCTTAAATTCTTAGATCCACTGAATTACATTTCAGTTACATAAATTTCATTCAAGTCACAGTTGTAAAAGTTCCTAAAATGCAACATACGTACTTTTGAAAAAAAAAATTGCCTTCTATTTTTTGTGTCTTCAATTCAACGCTGACCAAATGCGGTCAATATCTGCACCTCCGAGTATAAAGAATGAATGAATTAGAAAACACAAGAAAGGAGAACCTTTATTCACATCCTTGCCTGTCATTATCAGCCGAACTGGAATTATTAACAGTTTCCCTAAAAATGTTTCATATCTTCATCCATATTAGAAATTCTAATTTTGGAGCTTAACGTAAACATCCTTAAATCGCTTTCGTAAAATATACTTTAACATAAAATACCTTTAAATACTTCTATAAACTGGATTACATTCAAGTTACATTAATTATATTCCATTCACAGTTATAAAAGTTCCTAAAACACGAGATGCGTACTTTAATTTAAAAGCTTCGGGCTATACTCCTGTGACATCATTCTAACTTTTGTATCTTCAATCCAACAGCAATGTCTTCTTGAACAAATACTTCTAATATCTACTCTTCGCAGTGAAGAAAGAATAGATTAGAAAACGCAAGAAGGGAGACCGTTATTCATCATTCTTGTCAGACGCCATTCGCCGAATTAGGGATAGCTATTAGGAATTATTGACAGTTTGTCTTAAAATGCGCCATATTTTAACTACTAATTTTAGAACATAACATAGCCTAAGAACATAAAATATCCTTAAATATCGTTATCGAAACAGAAAATAGTCACTAATATAAAATTTCCTTAAATCCTAAAATACACCGAGTTACATTCCAGTTACATTAATTAATCGTACAGTCCAGTAGGAGCTTTATATGTTACTTAACATAACATATCTGATTTAAACTGAAAGTTCCGGCCAGTAAAGTTCCATTCTAACTTTTGTGCATTCTCTTAGGTTTCTCTTGAAGTACTCCATACTTTTATATCTATATAAGTAATGTTAGTTTTAGAACTTAACGTAAAATATTCTCAAATTTCCTTATCACAACATAAAATATCGACATAATTGTTACTATAGGAATAATTAGATGTTTCTCTTAAAATACATCATACATAAGTCCTTATACTTATTAATATCCATATCAAAATGTTAGTTTCAGAACATAATATAAAATATTCTTAAATTTTCTTATCTATATACACTACTGGCCACTGTAAATGCAACACCCTGAAGGAAACATGCAAATAACATGAAATTTACAACATGCATTAGCGGAGGTGATATATGCAAATGATTAGAATTTCAGCGCAGACGCACATCACGAGCGCCTGTGGCGCCACTTCAAAGCGCTATTTAAGGCTTGGAGATTTCGGCGATTTCAAGTTCGGCAATTGTGTTTTTCTTGTGGTTTTTCAAAAAAACGATCCATTATGCCTCGTCGAAAACAGCGATCATCTTTTGATCAAGTATCCGAGTTCGACAGAGGAAGGATAGTGGCCTACCGAGATTGTGGATTATCTTTCAGGGAAATCGGTAGTCGTGTTGGACGAAACCAAACAACTGTAATGCGGATATGTGATCGTTGGATGCAGGAGGGTACGACGGACCGGCGTGTTCGATCGCTTCCACCTCAGCGCACCACTTCACGTGATGACAGGCAAATTGTGCGCATGACAGTGACGGATCGCTCAGTCACATCACGAACCATAGCACAGCACATGCAGTCTGTAACGCATCATCCAGTGTCTGCGCGTACCATTCGACGCCGTGTATAGCAGAGTGGTCTGTCCGCAAGACGTCCATTGCTTTGTCTACCCTTGACGCAGAACCGCAGACGTCTCCGCCGCCAATGGTGTGATGACAGAATGATGTGGACGGCAGAATGGAATGAAATTGTCTTTACTGACGAATCACGCTTCTGTCTGCAACACCACGATGGTCGCATTCGAGTCTGGAGACTCCGTGAAGAGAGGATGCTGAACAGCTGCGTTATGCACCGCCACACTGGTCCTGCACCGGGTATTATGGTATGGGGCGGTATTGGATATCACTCTCGCACACCTCTAGTACGCATTGCCGGTACTTTAAACAGCCAGCTCTACATCTCCGAGGTGTTGGAGCCAGTTGTCCTTCCTTACCTTCAGTACTTGCCCACAGCCATATTTCAACAGGATAATGCGCGACCACACGTGGCACGCATTGTCCAACGGCTCTTCGTCAATCGCCAGATTGAATTGCTTCCCTGGCCGCCTCGCTCTCCGGATCTTTCGCCGATGGAAAACATGTGGTCCATTGTTGCTCTACGATTGACCCAGATTCCATCCCTAGCTGCCACAGCAGATCAACTTTCGCAACGTGTGGAAGCTGCTTGGTCTGCTGTACCCCAAGAACTCATCCAAAGTCTCTTTGAATCAATGCCGAGGCGTGTGGCAGCGGTGATTTCCAACAATGGCGGCTACTCTGGCTACTGATTTTGGCAGGAACCACACTTCACAGAAGTCTATAAATTTAATCATTTGATACTTGGTCAACATGTTATCTACAAAATAAATTTTGTTGTGATATCTCTTGTCTTTCTTGGTGTTGCAATTTGGGTGGCCAGCAGTGTATATAAAACAGTGCCGTATCTGACTGACTGACAGTAACGCACAGACCAAACCGCAGGCCCTAAAGGGCTGAAATTTTGCATGGCGATTCTTCTTATAGCGTAGGGTGATTTCTGAGAAATTCTTCGTATATTTGTTTTAAATTAAATTTTAAGCTGTTTTTGTAACATTCTTTAAATTTTGCATTTAATATAATAATCTGGGGGTTATAAAATTTATATCACATAAAATATTATACAAATGCCTTTAAAATGAACTATTTTTGGAATCTTTATCTCCATTTTTTGATTTTTGGTGAATTTTTAAAGATTAATTTTTAGAATTTAATATATTGAATGCTGATCACGTTGTTTCTTTTCTTTTTGTGATACTTTAAATTAATTTTGCGTCACGTGCATAACATCGAAATAAATTGACCAAAGAAATGTTAAAATACGGCAAAAGATAAAATTTAACCACTAGATTAATTGAGATAGAAGTTTTTTTTAAGAATTTAATTCAAAAATAGTGTGATTTATGGATATTAACCATACAAATTAGTTGCATACATTAACCGTTGTATTTAATTTGAATATTTTCTTCTACATTATTTTGTTTATAAAAATATACGTTACGATTTTTTTATAAATATATGTTTTTGCTTTTTTGGCCTTATTTGTATACATTGGCCATTATGTTTACTATAAATATAATTTTTTGGCATAATTTCCATATATTGACCATTGTATTTAATTTGAACGTACTCCGCAGCGAAGCACGAGTATTCAGCTAGTCTCAACATAAAATTCCTTGAAAATACTGAATTATATTCCAGTTACATTGATTAAATCACAGTCGCAGTTGTCAAATTTCCTAAAACACAAGACACGTAACTTCAAGTAAGAGTTTCCGTCTGTAAAATTCCATTCAAACTTTCGTGACTTTTAACTCAACTGTGAGAACAAACACGGGCCGTATCTCCCCCTCCCACTAGAGAAAGAACGGATTAGAGAACACAAGAAAGGGAGGCCGTTATTCATCATCCTTGTCAGGCGTTATCAGGCAAATTCCGATCAGACGTCCCGGATTCTTCCATATTTCTTTGGTCAATTAAACTAAGCCCGGGTGATGGGAACAAAAGTTATGGAATGCGTTCTCTTTTCCCCGTAAAATGGACGTTCAATTACTTTTTTATTAGCCATGAAGAGTTTCGCGGTAATATATTTAGATCTAACGCCACGCTGCATTCTTCTAAAAAAGCAGCGGGAGCATTAAGTAAATAGGAGATGGTGTCGGAGATAAAATAGGACGGCATTTTTTTTCAGCCGCGTAATTGTATTTATCAGTCTCGTTTCATTTGCAGTGGAAGAAAGAAACTTAAGTGCGTGGTATTAATAATGTATATTTCCACCAACATATTAATGCATGTAACATGTGTCATACGTGGATAAACAGGATGAACAGTAATAATGCTGTACATTAATGATCACTGTATGCCCAAGGGGCATAATGTTTTGCATTTATACGTTAATCTTCCGTTTAATTTTAGCTCTCATGTAACTGACTGATCGGGTCATCAAATCTCGGAAGAAATGCTTGTACTAGTTCTAGTTTACTAATTCTTATTCTAATTCTACAATTAATTATTCTATTGTAATTATTATATTCTATTAAATGACTTCATTCCATGTAACCGACTGCTCTGGTCATCAAATATCGAAAGAAATCCTTGTACTAGTTCTCCTAGTTTACTAATTCTTATTCTAATTCTACAACTAAATTATTCTATTGTAATTATTCTATTCTATTAAATGACTTCATTCCATGTAACCGACTGCTCTGGTCATCAAATGTCGAAAGAAATCCTTGTACTAGTTCTCCTAGTTTACTAATTCTTATTCTAATTCTACAACTAAATTATTCTATTGTAATTATTCTATTCTATTAAATGACTTCTTTCCATGTAACTGACTGCTCTGGGTCATAAAATATCGTAAGAAATCCCTGTACTAGTTCTCCTAGTTTACTAATTCTTATTATAATTCTACAACTAAATTATTCTATTGTAACTATTCTATTCTATGAAATGACTTCATTCTATGTTACCGACTGCTCGGGTCATCAAATCTCGGAAGAAATCCTTGTACTAGTTCTCCTAGTTTACTTATTCCTATTCTAATTCTGCAACTAAATTATTCTATTGTAATTATTCTATTCTATAAAATGACTTCTTTCCATGTAACCGACTGCTCGGGTCATCAAATCTCGGAAGAAATCCTTGTACTAGTTCTCATAATTTACTAATTCATACTCTAATTTTAAAACTAAATTATTCTATTGTAATTATTCTATTTCATTAATTGACTTCTTTTTCTGTGAATCAGACCGGCTGTGGGAAAATTATCTTTTTTTAAAGAAACATTTCTCACGACATTTATGAATTCATTTGGAAACTAACATATATTTATAATATTCCTTGGAACCATTTTATCCATTTTACAGCTGCAAATAAAAAACTATAAAGAATTTCCGTAACATATGATATAAACGCATAAACATTCCATTTTTTTTAATTTCAAAAGTCTATTTATATAGTAAAACATTTTTAGCCAGTCACCCCTCTAAAAGATAATATTTTTATATTAACCATATACTGACCGCCATATAGACGATTCATTGTATATATATCTATACTTATATATAAAGAGAGAGAGCGATTTTGTACGTGGAGGGTAATCTTCAGAACCACTGTACCTATTTGAAAAATTCTTTCACTGTTTGAAAGGTACATTATTCCAGATGGACATAGGCTATATATTATGTATATCTAAGCAGTAGAAATAAAGTTAGGAGCTTAATCCTAACAATCTCCATTGTTACCGCTACTGTCCTCTACCGCTTTTTGAGCCGAAGTCTTCAACGATCCTTAGCGTGGTGCTATCTATACTTATATATAAAGAGAGAGAGCGATTTTGTACGTGGAGGGTAATCTTCAGAACCACTGTACCTATTTGAAAAATTCTTTCACTGTTTGAAAGGTACATTATTCCAGATGGACATAGGCTATATATTATGTATATCTAAGCAGTAGAAATAAAGTTAGGGGCTTAATCCTAACAATCTCCATTGTTACCGCTACTGTCCTCTACCGCTTTTTGAGCCGAAGTCTTCAACGATCCTTAGAGTGGTGCTATCTATACTTATATATAAAGAGAGAGAGCGATTTTGTACGTGGAGGGTAATCTTCAGAACCACTGTACCTATTTGAAAAATTCTTTCACTGTTTGAAAGGTACATTATTCCAGATGGACATAGGCTATATATTATGTATATCTAAGCAGTAGAAATAAAGTTAGGAGCTTAATCCTAACAATCTCCATTGTTACCGCTACTGTCCTCTACCGCTTTTTGAGCCGAAGTCTTCAACGATCCTTAGCGTGGTGCTATCTATACTTATATATAAAGAGAGAGAGCGATTTTGTACGTGGAGGGTAATCTTCAGAACCACTGTACCTATTTGAAAAATTCTTTCACTGTTTGAAAGGTACATTATTCCAGATGTACATAGGCTATATATTATGTATATCTAAGCAGTAGAAATAAAGTTAGGGGCTTAATCCTAACAATCTCCATTGTTACCGCTACTGTCCTCTACCGCTTTTTGAGCCGAAGTCTTCAACGATCCTTAGCGTGGTGCTATCTATACTTATATATAAAGAGAGAGAGCGATTTTGTACGTGGAGGGTAATCTTCAGAACCACTGTACCTATTTGAAAAATTCTTTCACTGTTTGAAAGGTACATTATTCCAGATGGACATAGGCTATATATTATGTATATCTAAGCAGTAGAAATAAAGTTAGGAGCTTAATCTTAACAATCTCCATTGTTTCCGCTACTGTCTTCTACCGCTTTTTGTTCCGAAGATTTCAACGATCCTTATCGTGGTGCTATCGCCGTGGGCTTCTGTTCTGACGCTAGCGGTTCGAACCAAGCCGTTCTCTGGCACGCCTTTTACTTTTAAAAAATTTATTTTAATTATTAACTAACATAAAATTAATTTAATGTATTATTTAGGCTATTATTAAGGCAAAAAAAAAATTTACAATTTATTGGCTATCAACTGGAAATTTATTGGTATAATATTTTGTTCAACCCGGACAAAGTCGGGACGGTCCGCTAGTACTTGTATATAAAGAGAGAGCGATTTTGTACGTGGAGGGTAATCTTCAGAACCACTGTACCTATTTGAAAAATTCTTTCACTGTTTGAAAGGTACATTATTCCAGATGGACATAGGCTATATATTATGTATATCTAAGCAGTAGAAATAAAGTTAGGAGCTTAATCCTAACAATCTCCATTGTTTCCGCTACTCTCTTCTACCGCTTTTTGTTCCGAAGATTTCAACGATCCTTATCGTGGTGCTATCGCGGTGGGCTTCTGTTCTGAAGCTAGCGGTTCGAACCAAGCCGTTCTCCGGCACGCCTTTTACTTTTAAAAAATTTATTTTAATTATTAACTAACATAAAATTAATTTAATGTATTATTTAGGTTATTATTAAGGTAAAAAAAAGATTTACAATTTATTGGCTATCAACTGGAAATTTATTGGTATAATATTTTGTTCAACCCGAACAAAGTCGGGACGGGCCGCTAGTATATATATATATATACAATTTACGATTGGATGCGATTTATATATATATATATATATATATATATATATATATATACATTTAACGATAACGCCCCACCTTTATTACTTAACACGTATTCTAAATTTTCCTTTTATCCTTTCAATAAAGCACAGTCCCTATTACAAATTACGATCTCGGATTAAATGAATTAACCAACGATTCAGCGTTCCACGCCTGTCTCGCCACGCAGCCGTTGTTTGAAAGTTCTTGAGACGTTGAGTCATACCTTCACATTGTTAGACTATTTGTTCGCCGATAGCCAATTAAAGGAATTTTAAACACCTAACGCCCCCATAGTATAAAAATGTCGAACAGAGGATATTCGCTTCTTCGTTGCGCTCTGATGGTCCTATCCTGTCATTGTCCTTGAGCTTATATAGCGGTTTTCGTCTTTGCTCTCGTCTTGTCTGTTCGAGCGTCTCTACTTTCCATGCTACTCTCCTAATACCGCAAATGTCCGAGTATCGTGATGTCTAGTTTGCTCATTCTCCGGTGCCGTTGTTGTCATGTTATCAATTTGTTCCACTTCGTCATCCTTTGATGTCCGCTTTTTATACCATAAGGAATCACGTGAAATAAATACTTCAAAGGAGAGTGACTATGTGTTTCTTTACCGTACCTCCTGCAAACCTTATATCATCATCTTGTATCGTGTATCTTCTTCGATGTGTGCTGACTTAATGGCTTCACTCTACTTCAACATTAATAAACGATAATCTACGTGTTTCCCAACCTCGAGTGTTTTTACCGCCACGTCATATATATATATATATATATATATATATATATATATGACACGAATGTTTCATCTCGCCCTTCCTAAAACATCCCTTCACTGGTCTAAATCGATGTTGCAGTCGGTGGTCGGCACTCCAGTTTCTCTTTCATTGTAATTGGAGTTAGCTTGGTGGAGAGTGGATGAATAAAAAAATGTTATCGTCCTTTAACAACGTTTATTAATCATTCAAAAGGGTCTCCGCTCCATTCGTAGCATTAACACACGCACACACACACACACACACACACACACACACAAACACACACACACATATATATATATATATATATATTAAGTTTCTGTCAATCTAAATTCCTTATTCCGTATTCACCACAAGCGGCATGTCTAAACCTTCCGGCAGCTACATCGTCTCTAAAGCTAATTTCTTTGTTTCAAGCCTGGCAAAAAAAATATCTCTTTAGCTCTGCATGGAAAATTCTAGAATCCTCTCTGCTAACGTTTGAAGTTTTTTCGCGCGAAACCCTGTATAAACTCTAAAAATAACTCTCTACGTGATGAGACCTGCGATTCTCATCTCTTGATTCTCCCCAAGGCCATTCAATTCTATTAATAACTCCTATAGCTTACTCATTCGTTTACCCGCGTAATCTTATTGAATAATCATGGCATTTGATGTTTTAATTCCGAATTTCGATAGAAGAACCCCCCTTTTTGACTCCCTTAAAGTTTAACCTTTTAAAAATCTCTGATATATATATATATATATATATATATATATATATATATATATATATATATATATATATATATATATATGTATATATATATATATATATATATATCATATAAAACCCCAAAACCCTTTCAAATTCTAAATTCTTTTTAAATTTCCTTGGGCGTAGAGTTAATTTCCTTTTCGATTCAAAGAAAAAAGGGATTGTCAATAACCAAAAAACCAACGTAGGGAAATTGATATATCATCCCCCAAAATCCCTTTAGTTTTATCAATTTTACAAGCCCGGAGATCCAGGCACAGCGAATTACTGCTCGTTGCATAGTCACATGACACGTCGGCTATAAAAAGTTATATAAGGGCCTTTGGTCAGCTGCCTGTATACTTTTCGGATGTCTGTTGCCTATTAAACAGCCTGTAACCCTTCGATCAGAATGTGAATAAACTTAAAATTTCAGAAGAATAACGATTTGTTGGTGTCCAATCGGCTACTTTCTTCCCTGTTGTGGTATGTCGGCTCCGGTCATCATCTCATCATCATCATCCACCGTGCCGGGCCGGCATATTACATATATATAAATATATATATATATATATATATATATATATATATATATATATATATATATATATATATATATATATATATATATATATATATATATATATATATATATATATATATATATATATATATATATATATATATATATATATATGTCTTTTAGAAGGCCGACCAGCCTTCTAAAAGACAATTTATACAATATGTTGTTTACAACCGAATAAAGGCTCCATAATATTATGGAAGCAACTTCTTTAGTCACCCCTCGAAAAGGCCCCTTTTTTCGGAACCAGTACTAGCACACATAGAGAAGATTTACTGTATATACATGCCTACCGTGTGGCAGACTTTCAAATATCCTTTCAGTATATTTGTAGAAATACATAAGTTTTTAATGTTGTTTCTCAAATATAAATTATTTCAACACATTTTTTTTGGTTTTAAATTTACATTCGTAACAAGGATATCAAAAACATTTTTTCAAATGTACGGCAAAGGAAACAAAATTCAATTTGCTAAGTATCCTAATGCCTGCATTTCTCTTCAAATTTCAAAATCTTTTAAGCTACTGTTTCGCGTCTAAATTACGCAATTGTCATTGCAGAAACTGTGTTCTCGCACTTTACTTTTCTAGCATATATGCAAGAACACAAACATTTCGTTCATTACACTGCGAGGGAAATTTTTCCAGCCTTCCGATACGAAAACTGTTCAACAATTTCTCAACGCCTACAAACTGTTCAAATAGTGCTCGGGGACAGCTGAATTTTAAATTAAGTCATCTGTATCGATAGCTCAGTTTTGAAATACAAATTTCGAGATTCGTATCCGATAAAATCATTTGCCCATGGCAAATTTGAAATATTCATGAATTTCGAAAATTTGCACGGTGTGTTGAAAGTTACTTCCCACTTTCATGCATGACTATAGATGCCGGCAGTGCCGAATTTTTATTCATCGATTTAGAAAAGAAATTGGAGGATTTCGTTCACAGTAATAAATTCGTTTTACTGTAGGCACAGCAAATTCTTCTGTTTAGCATATGTGCTGTTACAGGGAAATGAAGAGTGGGAGGAATTCAAAACAAAATTTTCAATGTTGTATCGCACAGCAAGACACTGGTCGTGTAAAACAAAGTATTGCACGTCTGGTATGTTGTATAAAATAGTACAGAAATTGCTGAAATAAGGTACATACTGATAAAATATTTATGATATTTACCGGTTACAATATTCTTAATATCGCTTGCAACTCGAATAGACTCAGGTACACACACACGCACACACATACATGCATACATACATTTATATATATATATATATATATATATAAATATATATATATATATATATATATATATATATATATATATATATATATATATATATATATATATATATATATATATATATATATATATATAAATATACATATATATATATATATATATATATATATATATATATATAAATATATATATATATATATATAAATATACATATATATATATATATATAAATATATATATATATATATATATATATATATATATATATATATATATATATATATATATATATATATTTATATATACGCACACACAATGTAGCAGAGAAAATTATGCTCGTGAATGTATTTATATGTATTGTTATAACATAAATTTACGTTTTACTCAATAAATAATATTACTAATATAAACTTTAGGAACATCTAATGAGCTAATGAAATTTTTGTAAAAAAAACCTCGCCGTTTGGGAGTGGCAAATGATTACGCATCTTTAAAACAATTCTTAGAGAGAAAAAAAATAATCCGTCACCTCTGGAGATAACAACAAACACAACAGGTTCTCGTTCCAAAAAACTAATGCGCCGGACATAGGAAACGAAAGCATTATGGGAATAGCAGCATCGCGGATATTAAGGCCATATGGGACTCGGAATTAGGCCTTAATGTCTAATTGACTCCCTATTTAATCAGAGCGATAAACGTGCGACGAGTAAATGAAGATATGTGGCCTCATCTGGACTTCCCGCCTAAGCAGGGGAGATGCAATTATTGTTGTTTCTCACCGCAGGACTTTGGAAGGCGTCCCAGAAGTCCTACATTATTCGAGACGGGAAATATTAAAGCGCATATGCCTGAAGAAGCTTGGATATAATGGCGGAGCAAGGAGGAGCGGAATAGAATGGAAAACAGAATTGAAATCTTGGGAACTTTTGGAAACTTCAAAAACTATTTTACTACTGTTTTCTGTGTCTTTTGTAATTTGTGGATCATTTTAGATATGTTTTTATCTGCTTTATATTTGTTTTTCAATATGAGCCTAAAGGATCGAGATTGGCAACATATATATGTAGTTAATAGTCTGCATTTTACTATGTGTGTATTTATATATATGTCGGACATGTCTTCACGCCCAATATTATTAACACATTATTCCAAACGTCCTGAGAATCATCTTGCAGTTCGTGGTCCGGTGGCGCGAACATATCAAACCTTAAAATTCCATCAAGCTTTCCAGATGGTGACACGGTATCCATAGAACAGTCCAATTGATTTTACAAACACCTTTTATTAACTTCCAATTAATTACTCAGCTCCATCAAACTAATTCCCAATACCCCCAAAAAATTAAATCTGTGCGCCTACGGCACACGCCTTTACTCGCTGCTTTCTCTCCATGGCTCTGAAGATTTCCTTTGTCTCAACCTTAAAATCAACGCTTAGTGACGTTCATTACTTATTCATTTCGTCATAACGTACACGCTTTTTAGCTGATCTAAGCATTTCCTTTCTTAGCGCCAGCTCAAGGCTACATCTACCTAAAATTCTCCATGTGGTTCTGTGGTTCTTCGGTAATCGAATCAAGTCGAACCCATCAATACTATTTTCACAGCAAAACCTGATTCCGCTTATTTGAACTCCCTAGACTTTTAAATTATTAATCCTATATTTTACTAACTAAAATCCCGTTTTAAGGTCGCGCGATCGCCCCCCCCCATATTTTATAGTCTGACATATATATATATATATATATATATATATATATATATATATATATATATATATATATATATATATTCTCTGATGTTATAGAGGAACTTTTACGTGTACAGATTTAACTTACCCATATTCTGCCTAGACACGAACGCAGTTAAGGATGTTCGTCGGTATTCGAACCCAGCATCCCCAGTTAAAATCAGAATGCGTTGCCACTAGGCAACTTTGTGCCCGACAATGGAACGTAGGAAAATTGTTTATGGGATAATAAAATCATAACGTACAAAGAAATAAAAAAAACAAATTTCAGGTAGTCTCTTCTAACGAAACTACGTACGTTAGTAACGTAGGATTACTTATAGTTGTTTACGTCTTTTGTATGTATGTGCTATTTATCTATGTATATATATATACGTACGTGTATTTCTCTGCCTGTCTGTCTGTCTCTCTCTCTCTCTATATATATATATATATATATATATATATATGTATATACACTTATAATGTCAAAATTTTGACTCATTTTGGTACTTTTCTGTTTAACTGTTTACTGCTACTGGGTTTGGCGTGCTGCCAAAATTATAACTCGCGACGCAGGATTTTTTTTTTTCTCTCTGAAGGATAGTTATTGAGGAACGTAATTCTCCGTTAAAAATTAAAACTTACAAAAACAATTTGTTTCGTATGTAAAACACCTTTAAATGAGTACATATAACAAAATACCATTAACAATTGACTAGTATTCGTCTTTAATTTGGATCACATAACAGTCAATTAGTCAGCTGTCAATTCAATAAAGAATAAACAAATTTTACGAAGCAAAAGTTTGAGGTTAAATTAATTAAAATATCTGCACATTAATCACGACGGGAATGCTGATATGATACGAACTACGAGTGCCTTAGTGTATAATTGAGGTATGGTTGTTTTAAAGTAAAAAAACAAAGGAATTATGAAATCAATAATCTTAAGTGCATTCTTTGCGTTAATTGATTTTACACAATTAAAACTCCTCCAGATTTGTCAAATTCGCCTGCGCTATCGACGGTGGGGAAAAAGAATTGAATTCTCTCCGCTCATAATGACGAATAAAGAATTTTTCGGCCCCCAAAACTTCCGGGCTCGAAATAAATCATTCCGGGAAGTTCGATCCTTTTCAGATAAATTCCGTTTTTATCGATTTCGCCTGGACACAAAGCGTGCGCGAGCCTTGATAGAAGTTCTGTTGATATCCCGATGAAATAAAAGTGACAAACTAATTAAAGTTCCGATAATTTAAAGTATTTTGCAGCATTATTTTAGCTCTCCATACAAAACTCTAGTATACAAGAGGTACATAATTGTTGTTGGATTGTTTTAAAACATAAACAGTGTTTCCTAAAATTAAAGGAAGCGTACTAATGCATATATCGTTTAACATTAACATAATATTATAAAGACGTTGCCTTAATCAAAAGACTGCCAGCCTTTTTGTATTTAATGCTTTAATTGCATTTCTCGACAAAATACAGGCTATTTACAATATATATATATATATATATATATAATTATATATATATAATTCGCGGGTACACGGCATCTACAAGGAAGGTCGGTCAGACTTGAGTTGTCGCTGCGCTCATTCAAGTCTGTCTAAGCCCGTCAATATCTCCTTGTCTCCGGCTCCTGCGTCACTCTGAATAACTTCATCTCTGAATCGCTGACATGAAATTAACTCGCGTCCGGCGACTTTATATACCTTCTCTGAACGTTCTCTAAAGGTCAGCAAAACACCGCTTTTCTTTATTCAATTAATGTTCTCATACGACTAGGCGCCTTTGGTCGGCAAATTCCTTTTTGTAGCTGACGAACTGTTCCGTGAGCTGTCGGTATCCCTTCCGGTCGTTATGTCGACAAGACTGTCTGTCCCCAGCAGTCTAAATCACTTACGTGCAGAAACCGCGCGTTCGTTGGTCTTCGACGCACAATGAATTCTATATTGTACGGGAGTCGTTACAATATCCTTCAGAGCGCTGAATACCAAGAATAAAATAAAATGTTTACACTACGCGCTATTTATTTAGATAAATATCTTTGAATGCAGGAAAGCGGAATTCAAAAAATTCCACGAGGTAATACGTGATAAGAAAAGTTCTGAAACGGTTTTATATTTTCACTTTTGATTCTTATCTAAAATAATCAATATCGAATGTTTTCTTCTAAAAATAAATACTTCTAATTTTTAATTTTTTTTTACATTACCGAATATTTAGAATAACATTACAACATTTGTGTGTATGTATGTGAGTGCACGCACACATACACACATATACCGTATTTTCCGGAGTATAACGAACACCTATAATTTTAAATTACATTTTTTAATTTTTAGTTATATTCTTCGTATAACGCGCACCATTTTCTTGACGAAGTAACCTGAAATGCACATGTGCGATGCTCTTATCGTTTGAAGTCATTCAATGGAAGGATTTTACCTGGATTTCGAACAATGGTATACTAAATTAACATACGATAAGGGGAACAATATGTGTGTGGGGGAAATGCTTGAGGGGGCAAACAATTCTGCAAAAAGGGGTAAGAACGCATTTCTGACACGAATAAATTCACGGAATTAGGAGTCAGATATTTTCTCTTTCAGAAACATAATTCGATGATGTGCCTGAAGATATAACGGAAGACGAATATGACGAACTATTTATGTTATACTTTAATTAAATTTTTAATTTCATAAGGTATGTCATTTCTTTAAATAAACAGCATTTAGGTACATGTAGAAATCTAATTTTTTCATGTTCATCTTTTCCTTATTTGTAAATCTATCATTCATATATCCGGCTTAAACGCACACCCGTAAATTTCGATCTTACTCCTTCTAATAAAAGTGTTCGTTGTACGCCGGAAATATATATATATATAACATAAAAGCCCCTATATTCAATTCAAATTCTAAATTGCCTTGGGCGTTGTCGCGATTGAGCTATTTTCGCTTCTGATTCCAAGAACAAAGCATGGGCAGCGTCCCCTCAAAAAATATAATGCCTAGCGCATCTTTACGTAATAATAATACGTCACCTCTGACATCAGAGTCATAGTTTCAGCCAATGGCTACAGACTTGTGATCACATGGCAAGACGCTCAAAAAAGTTTATATAAATTCCAGCATACCTCGGAGAGCAGTTTTTGGCGTGGCACTGTTGCCTAGTAAACCGCCGTCATCGATGTCAATAAATATATAAATAAACGTATGTGTTAAATGAATCGAATCGTCTTTCTGGTTACGACTGCAAGTTTTTGAGATGTGACATGCCGACTCCGGTCTCCGTTAATATGGGGCTGGGTCGGTATGTTACAAAGAGTCGTGCGGGAGGTAAAGAACTTTGTTTTGCGCGGGATGTTAAATAAAAAAAAATATTACTTTAGTGTTTCGTCCCTTCGACGCCGGCGAGATGATGCCAACGGATTCCCACGATTGTGGGTACAAGATCAGTCTGCGCCGTCCCTAGTCCAGACTTGTGGGAGCTCCGATCTAAACGAATTTCAATTTTTACGAGTGGAATATTTCAAGTCCCATATCATCTCTTCAACATTTATCTTTGGATAAAACAGCTATTGCGATGGGAGGAGAAATGAACTCTGCTGATCAGTGGTTCCCAAACTGCGAGTACCGTCCGAAGAAAAAAATATTGTGTCTGACAACAGTTATCCGAGTAACATGCGACGAGAGGGAGATGCCCCTGTGAACTGGTCGACGGACATTTTTGGAGTCACTCGATACAACCAGCGTGGATAACAATGATTCTGAAAACATTGATGCTACGATCGTTAATTTGACAGAAACTTTCTTAGTTATAACTCAACTGTATTTTCGAATTGAAAAAACTTTGCCTAAGAGTTATTCCTGCAAATGTTAAAAACTTTACTTCGGAAGGGACATTGTTCACCGTACAGGACTTTCGGCAGAGGAGCACACAGCGATAAAGAAATTTTAAGAAGAAAAGATAATTTGTATGTGTCGGGGAAATTAAATGGGTAAAATTAATGAAAAAAAAAATACATAGAAGTAATTTGAAAATAATTAAATAATACTAGTTATAATAATAACAGAATTTTTGTGAGTACCACTTTAACAGGTAAGCACGTTTTATAAATTATGTAATTAATAATTAGGGATTGAGAAAATTTTTGAATAATTTAATTCAAATTTCGATCTTCAGAACTGATGACCTTTTTTGTTTCTCTTATTTGATTTTTGTGTTTATATTTTGAGTTGATAAAGTGTTTAAGTTTCATTTACATTTTGATAGAATTTTAAGTGTATATTGTTCATAGTATAAAAATAAAGTCTTACGTGATTTCTTGAAAGTAGTTAATGGAAAGTTAATGCTTAGGGGTGGTTATACCCTAAATGGATGTGTCAGATTTAATGAAATAGAAGATTTGTTTTGGAAATATTAGAATTTGAAATAATGAATAAACCTAAACTGACACATTTTCATTTTGGCTTGTGAACAGAGAAATTAACTAATTCATGTTCTCAGTAGATTCATTTGACTATTGAGCTGAATTGAGTAAAATGAATGTTTTGTTTTTATTTTGGATTTCACTAAAGAAAATTTTGAAACTTATATTTGATAAAATGATTAAGTGTGTGTTTTCTGTATAATTTTTATAATATTTCTGTGTTCTTTTTCTAGTACTGAACATTTTAGTGTTTTAAGATAATTAATGATCCTTGGTTACGTTAAACTGAAATATTAAATGAGTAAAGTAATGTTGCAAGTATCTAATTTAGCACGCAGTTCTGAATCGTCGCGGAGAAAAAGAAAAAATAATAACGTAAATCATTTCCGTTTTCGAGCGCCGTTGTATTACATTTCGAAGGTCGCCTCCGCAATAAATTTAAATGCTCAGCATTAGTTTTGTAAACACGATCACGAAAAGAGCCAAATTTGTTTTGATTCATTTAACTTAGGATTTTTGCTGTTCTAAATTTAAACATATGATGCCTGTGGTTTTGGTTTTGGAAAATATCTGCAGGGATAACATAGTAATTTTCAGACATCAAGAAAAATTTTTTATTTAAGTACTTTGACATATTACATTTGATGTTGAGACCTCGTAAATTGTTCTACGAATTGAAGTAAAGGAGATTTCCGGTGGTTTGAGTCGACAGTCAAAGGTCGTTCTATGGATTTCATATAAACGGAACGTCTTTATAACATGACTTAGGGTGCCAAAAAACCACAATTGGAGAATTAAAAAACCATTGTATGTTATATTTGGTTCATCCGCCCCAGAAAATTCTCGAAAAAGAAATAATGAAGAATAATAAATAAATAAGAAAGATGATAATATAATGAGAAATATGTTTTAAGATATTAAATACAAATGATGAATATTTGGGAACTTTACAGCGAGGATTCATACCAAAATGTGATATAAGAAAAGAAAAATTAATTTTGGTTTATCGATTTCATGATTAACTTATTAAAACTGAGATGTCTATTGGTAAAAGATTATTATTTGTGGTTATTATTTTGATTATTTGTGTCAATTGATAGAATAATAGTTTGAAATTTGAACATTAACATTAAATTATGGCAATTGATAGAGAATATTAAGGTATTATTATTGTTATTATTGGTATTAGGAGTATTTTATTAGTGTGTGTTTAATACTTTCATATGTTGTGTATTTTGAATTCTATTGAATATAAAATTGATAGACCAAACTTTCACACTAAACGAGATTCTGAAATTGTCCATGCTTGCAGATTGAGATATTATAATGCACCAGAGAGCTTAAAACTACACCACGAATAATGACAAACATTAGATCCATTTTTCTTTCTTTTCTATGTGATGCTTAACATCATTATATATTTTTTAATTGATATAATTAATTATGTGTTGTCCTACTAAAGATATTTAAAAAAAAAAAAAAAAAAAAAAAAAAAAAAGACTGTCTAACTTAAACTTTCTTCTTAAGAATACTATTATGTGTGAATTTTTTTTTGGATCTCAATTTAAACACCGGCTATGACAACTCTACTTCTTTAACCTTTCAGTAAATTTCCTATTTCTTGAAAAACACTTTCCTATCACCCAACTCTACAAGCGCGTTGGATGTCGTCCCAACTGTTTAAGATCGTTTTTAATTTTTTTTACTATTTGTTTTTAATTCAACAACTCAGTCACTTAAAGTGCTGAAGATTATTTGCTTGAGTAATGACTAAAAACAGGGCTGGGATGGCCACTCCTTTTGTCCTCCCATTTCTATATATTATACTCCCACAGGTATGACAACTGCACCTTTTCCTTTTTCTCCATCTGTGTACTATGCAAGATGCTGTTTTCCAACGCAGTCATATTCTGTCGGAGATTTACGGTTAGTCCACTGTACGGCTAAAAGACTCTTCCTCCTTATTAATCAGAGAACAATATGGAGAAAGAAAACCCACTTGTTACACAAACATAAACACAACCCTCACTGCTTAGAGGTAGAATTAAAGAATTTGAGACTAAGAGTTGGGGAACACACATACAACAAGGTACCTTCAAAACAAGGAAATGGATCCACATAAACTTATAATAAATGTACAAAAATGAATAGTAGATAAATAATTTGAAAATAAAGTGAAAAGTATTGAGAATAAATAAAGTTATAAATAAATAAATAGAGTTAGAATAAATATGAATAAGTATAATTAAAGAATATTGAATAGAATTTTGGAATGAATAAATATTGTCGAAATAAAATGAATATAAGAAATGATGAAATGAGAATAAGAAATATAAATGATATTGAAAAGAGATTTTTTTTTGTTGATAATAAGTAATATTGAAATAAAGGAGATAATGGATATTAAGAAAAAATAATGAGATAAATAAAGATACGAAAACTAGATAATGAGTGATATGTTTTGTAATTTTTATATACAATTGATATATTTGAAGTGTGATTTTATTAAATCTTGTGATTTTTATTGAAAGTGTGATTTTTATTATAAACTGTGATTCTTATTATATAACTGAAGAACTATTTTTCTTGATATGTAAACAAACCAAAATAATGTTATGTTTTATGTATTCTACATTGGTGAAGCAAAAATAGGAAACAGCAACACAAAGACTGTGATTTTTTTTAATTGGTGTATTTTCCTCAACATACTAATGACTGTGACAGGACTAAAAATGTTGCACAGATAAATCATTACAAGATAAGTTAATAAACTTTTTTGGACTCACTCCATAGTAGTGAACGTTGAGGAAGAAGTTTTGAATTTTTCATCCTGTTATCAAAGTCAACTTCATTTACTTAATTTTTGTTTGTTTTTGATATTTTTATTACTATGTTTCGTTATTCTGTATTATTCAAATCGAGATGATGGTAGATATTGTATTAAATGTATGTTTCCAGTGAAAATTTTTGGTAGTTTACAAATTTTTGGTTATGTTAATTGATTTTTTTTTTTTTGAGAATTTGTTGTGTGGGGACGGCGGCCCTGCTCAGCATTGTCTTCATTTGATGATAAGTGCATATTTAAATTTAATTGTTTTTCACAGCAACAATATAAGAAATTTATATAATTTACAATTTTCTATAATTGATCATTAATTTCTATAATTTTTTTTGTTTTTATTGTGTTCATAAATTAGTAAATCATTAGTGTATTTTTGTGTATTCGATATTGAAATGTACAGTGTCTTGTCATGTGATCATCATACTAAATTAACTTAAAACATATGTTCCTTTTCAAACTTTTCCAAATTTGTGGTCGACGCCCATTTTCCTCACATGGCCGGGTGAGTCTGTCCTCCAATGCAGGCATTGTGGGTCAGCCTCTTCTCGGACGGGGGGGATATTCTATAACATAAAAGCCCCTATATTCAATTCAAATTCTAAATTGCCTTGGGCGTTGTCGCGATTGAGCTATTTTCGCTTCTGATTCCAAGAACAAAGCATGGGCAGCGTCCCCTCAAAAAATATAATGCCTAGCGCATCTTTACGTAATAATAATACGTCACCTCTGACATCAGAGTCATAGTTTCAGCCAATGGCTACAGACTTGTGATCACATGGCAAGACGCTCAAAAAAGTTTATATAAATTCCAGCATACCTCGGAGAGCAGTTTTTGGCGTGGCACTGTTGCCTAGTAAACCGCCGTCATCGATGTCAATAAATATATAAATAAACGTATGTGTTAAATGAATCGAATCGTCTTTCTGGTTACGACTACAAGTTTTTGAGATGTGACATGCCGACTCCGGTCTCCGTTAATATGGGGCTGGGTCGGTATGTTACATATATATATATATATATATATATATATATATATATATGTATACCGGGTGCGTCATAAATTCATGCAAACTTCAAAAATTCAAAATAAAAGAAATAATGCTCCGAAATTTTTTCTGTTTGCTCCAATAAGATCAGAGGAAGTAACCGAAAGAGGGCGCTCACACGTCCTACTGAGACGTTTTATGCAAATCAGACTATCAATAAAACACCTGGTTGGAAATGGATCCGTCATTCGAAGCCGGCAGCATGCTTTCTTTACCAGATCGGGCGTTGGTTGTTAAACTTTTCTACAAGAATGGTGAATCCCCAACTTTTGCATTGTGAAAGTTTCGCACGGAGAAAGGACTGAAGGCGCGAAAAATGCCTATTTCATTGAATGGGTTACTGGATTTAGTACGAAGTTTTGAAGAAAAGGGGAGTTTGGAGGATCGTCCACGAATTCGGAGACTATCCTTGAGCGCGGACCGCGACCATGTAGTACAAAGTTCCATGGAAGATTTGGCAGCCGAGACATCAACGGGAAGTATCAGTGCTCGTGAAGCTGGGAGAAGAAAAGGATTCCGGAACCGTCGATTCGACGTATTCTGCACGGAATGTTGAATCTGTATCCGTACAAAATCCGGGCACTTCATCAGTTATTACAGACAGATACAGATGCAAGACAAATCTTTGCTACATGGGCTCAAATGGAAAGTTAACCCACAATGGTTGCTGAATGTCATGTGGACGAATGAAGCCCACTTTTGACTGTATGGTGACGTTAATACGCAAAATAGTCGTATCTGGGTGACTTCAAACCCTCGTGAGTATGTGAACAGGCCACCTACATTCTCCTCGTGTGACTGTTTGGTGCGGTTTCACTGCGTCTTTTATTATGGGCCCTTTCTTATTTGAAGAGTCTTGTCCTGTATTCGGGTGGAAAACACGTACAGTCACTGCAGCACGGTATCTTACGCTTTTGAATGACCACGTTAAGCCTGCATTGCAGGAAAGACATGCGTTACCTGTTGTCACCTTCATGCAAGATGGTGCGCCGCCCCAAATTTCACGTGATGTCAAGACGTTCCTGTTGAAATCTTTCACTGAAGACCGAGTAACAAGTCGCGGTTGTATGGTTCAGTGGCCCTCACGATCACCAGACTTGAACCCGGCGGATTTTTAGTTGTGGGGATACTTAAAGTCTCGTGTGTACCGGGGCTCCCCAACCACTTTGGTGGAACTGAAAAATGCCATTCGACAGACAGTCGCTGCCATCGATGGTGACATGCTACACTCCACTGTAATGGGCGTAGTGACGTGCCTCACTTGCCTATTACCTTGTGCTGGTGGTAATGTTGAACATCTATTACTTTAAAATTAATGGAAAGTCTCATGTTATTCTGATCTGTTTGATTTTCTGTTTGTGTTTGCCTTATTTGCATAAAAAGTCTCAGTATGACGTATGAGAGCCCTCTTTCGGTTACTTTTGGAAACTTTTTTTTTTCACATGGAAAAAAATCTAAAATCCCTCTGATCATATTGGTGCAAACAGAAAAATTTTCCGAGCATTATTTCTTTTATTATAAATTTTTGAATTTTGCACGAATTTATGATGCATATATATATATATATATATATATATATATATATATATATATATATATATATATATATATATATATATATACCCAACAAACACAAGACTGACGGCAACTTGACGGGCCGGTTCTGGAGGCGCCGGTAGAACGATAGGCTCGGGGAAAATGATCTGTACCGTTGCCGGGTGATTTACGAATCTTCGACGCGGAATCCCGTAGTGTGTACCCGTTTGAGGGCCGGTGATGGTTGGATAGGAATCGACCCGAAACCGCTCTCCCTGTAATGTCCCGGAATCGATAGTCCGATTCGTAACCACCAGTAACAGAAATCTGCATCAGAATTATGGATTTGAAAGGGAAGGCGAAGATTAGATTAAACAGACTTTTCATAAATATTTATTTCACTTGTGTGAAACTTCTTTTCCACGAAAAATTCACATAATTTTCCTTGTATGAAAAGATTGTATTATATCAGAAGTATACGGCTGACATAATATAATCTTTCGGTTATACTATGTGATATATGCATAATATATATCATCTATATATTTAATTTGCTAAGCCGACTTTTTGGGCAGTCCGTGAGAGAAAACTACTGCATCAATTTACTTCATTTTGGTCTTAAACGAAAGATTGTAATCTGTAGATTTATTAAATTTGGTTTTTGTGACAGCAATTTCCATTAATTAGCGATAATTTACAATTTACAATTGATTTTTACGCATGCTCAGTGGCATGTTTAAATCTGTGTTTAGAAACTCACTGTTTCCGCGCACGCTCAGTGACATGTTTTAATGGTAAACACGTTTATTCCGAGAAGTCTCTCTAGATCTATCTCTGCCTTATTTATTTTTATGATAATTATATTTGTGAAATACAACAGTAAACCTCATGGAAATTGTTTATTGCATGCTGTTTAATTAGCGATAATTTACAATTAAAAAAAAATGCTTTCTGCACATGCTCAGTGACATTTTTAAATCTGTCTTTAGATACTCACTAAGCGCGAAGCCGCTTAATCACAATTTGTTTCTGCGCATTATTATGATTTTCAACATTTGACAATGATGTGTTGAATATAATTTGTGTATTAGCACATTCATTTACTATCTAGCCGTCGTGTTTTGACAGACATCAACTATTGTTAGATTATATTAATTTATTTTTGGCTTTTATATAGAAATGAAATAAAAATCCACTTACAAATGGATAATTTTTTCGATCAAGAGTTTATGCACAAGAGAGTAAAGAGTAGTACCTGCCTAAATTTGTTTTTCATTTTGATTAAGACGGACTTTTCGGCAGACTCTCTTGGATGCCAAAGCGGGTATCTATCTGGCGCTTCATTTCATACTCAGGTTCTCTGCGATTTACTTGGCAACCCTACCACCAGTTGCATTGGGCCAATATCAATTTCGTTAGGCGCTACATTTCGTTTTTTGGTAGACCGCTGGGTTACACTTATTTGGACTTCAAATTTTTCGGTGATGGTGTTGATAATTATTTCATGATTTAAATATTTCGTGACGCAGGAATTGGAGCCATTTTTTTTTATAGAAACATGATCATTTTAGCTTATTTTCGGCACTTTTTTTTCGCGGGGGGGGGGGTAAGTATATTGATTTTGTAATGAATAACATGACCGTTTTTATTTATCAGAAGATAGATATATTCATAGCATAAAGTAAAATACTTCGAGTGACAGTTCTCTTTTAAATGAAATTGCGTCCGAATGCATTTCAATAAATGTTTAACAGATTAAACACTAAAAACATATCATACATTTTTAAACCTCTATACAGTCATAATATTGTTATTAAAATATTGAGGTACATTGAATTTTATTCGTCATTTTTACAGTATTTATTCGCATACTTTATAGCTAGTGATGTATAGAACAATAAAGAATGAATCTAGGAAATGAAATAAAAATAATTGATGACTGAAAATAAATTTCATATAGCAGACCAACGTATATGTAAATGTAGATACAAATACTTTATAAGTTTTAACACCCATTGATATGAACTGTATTCATATTTTTCGAATATGCTTCATAAAAACAAACTCCATCTCATCAGAGATAAAATTAGAAAGTGTGTGTTTGTATGTATGTAAATGTTGACAGTAATTTAGTAGCTTTTAATGTGCTAGTAAATACAGGGCAGTTTCTAGGGTAGCTGCCATACGTGTGCGAGAATAATTCCCCCCCCCCTCATACCGTATGGATTAATTGAAATTTCTCTGAAATATTTTTACCTTAAATGAAACAACGAATTACAGAAAATATTATAAATTCAGTTTATTTTTTAATTTTATAACCTAACATAATAATTATTAATGTATTGATATAACAACTAAATGAATACGTTATATTAAATACATACAACACATATCTATTAATACATATACTTAATAAGTCAGTCAAAAAGATAATCTTTGCTTTCCTTGCTTTTTTTAATGCAAATTCTGTTATAATATCTGATCATCTATATCTTCCGAAATGTCCTTTTAGATGCTAATAATAGATAAGTCTCAAAGCCTTTCTTGTCCCATTGTAGACCTCAAATAATTTTTTATTATTTTAAGTTTTGAAAAGCTTCTTTCCCCGCTAGCCACAGTCACAGGCAATGTTAATAAAATTCGTATGGTAATCACTAAATTTGGACACAGATAGATGAGGTTGTTTGTAAATAGGTATTGAATCACATTTAACGCGTTCATTTCAAGGGAAATATAGAGGGCAATGTTGTCAGTTTCATCGCATAAATCTTCAGCTATAATATATTTTTCATTTTTAAATGGATCATGTAACATACTTTCCACATATTTACATTTTGTAGACCTATTTGATTTATCTGTTTCAAGGAAATCTGATATTGAAATAAATCCCCAAAAAATGCTCCCTAATTTCCATTTGCTTTGATTTATTACTTAATAGAACAAATCTTACTACAACAGTAAGTCGGTCTTGGTTGCTTAGATCAGGGGTGGAATCTAAAATAGTAGAATAATATTTACAAAATTTTAAGAGTGATATTATTTCATGTCTTATTTTTTGTTCCAAAAGGGAAATAGTTCATTTTGAATATGAACACCTACAGTGGCTCCAAAATGTGCTCGTACACTTACGATTTTCAATGAAATAAGAATCTATCCATTAATTAAAATGAATATTACAGAATGGGCATTTAATAATAAGATTTATAATCTATTCTGAACAAAACGATATGAAATATTTTGAAACATAGTAAAACTTTATTTTTAAAACACCAATAATCAAAAAGTAACAAAAACTATCTCACAAAAGTCATCGTACACTGAAATATTTTCGGATAAATTCCTAACTAAAATTATCGCCTGGCGCTTTATTTTTATTTTTGAATTGTGGTGGCATTTAAAATATCATTTGGCTTTAATTTTTGCTTGCCTATTCCGTAATATTCTATTTATTATTTAAAAATGGCTTGCAAAGAAACAACAAACAGCATTGATCGAAAATTGATTATTTTTCATCATAGTTGTGGTAAATCAGTTCGGAATGTTGCTAAATTACTTAATTTATCCCATTATACTGTGCAGTATGTGATAAAATGCTTTAAAGAAGAAAATCGGATCAAAATCAAGATAAGAAAAGGTCGTCCGGCAAAGTTAACAAAACGTGATCAGAGATTTTTAATTAGAAAATTTGTGAAAAATCTACGTTTGAGTGCTGTAAAACTTTCTGCAGAATTTAATGAAACATTTTCTACTTCAATTTCACCTGAAACTGTTCGAAGAGTTCTCAGAGCTGCTGGATTATATGGGCGTTCTGCCCGTACAATTTTTTTTGTGAGTGAGAAAAACAGAAAGCTCGGGCTTTCCTTCGCACTATCATTGATTAATAAGCCCCAAACCTATTGGAATAATGTCTTATTTGCCGATGAAAGCAAGTTTATCATTTTTGGTTCCGATGGGCGTATAATTGTATGGAGAAGAAAAAATGAGGAACTTAATCCTAAGAACTTAGTAGAAACAGTTAAGCATGGCGGTGGAGGTGTCCTTGTGTGGGAGTGCATGTCAACATCAGGACTAAGTAATTTGGTATTTATTGATGGCATAATGAATCGTTCTGTTTATATAAATATTTTAAGAGACAATTTAAAATTATCAGCCTAAAATTTGGGTATTTGAAATTTTTAATTTTTTTTTAATCAAGATAACGATCCTAAGCCCACGGCTCTCAACGTTCGCCTCTGGTGTCTCTATAATTGTCCACAAGTTTTGAAAACACCACCTCAATCACCAGATTTAAACTCAATAGAACATTTTTGGAGAGAACTGGAGGTTCGAGTACGAAAACACGACATTTTTAAAAGAAAAAGCGAACTAAAAACAATTATGATGGAAGAATGGATGAACATTGATGCAGAAATTACAAAAGAACTAGTGCAATCTACTCCCAGACGTTTAAAAGCTGTTGTTGATGCTAAAGGATATCCTACTAAATATTAATTTAACGAAAAATTAGAATATTTTCTTATAAGTAGAGATTTTTTTACAAGTGTTCGATGACTGTTGTGGGATAAAGTTTTTGTTACTTTTTGATTACTGGTTTCTTAAAAATAAAGTTTTACTATGTTTTTAAAATATTTCATGTAGTTTTGTTAAGAATAGATTATACATCTAATTGTTAAATACGCATTCTGAAATATTCATTTTAATTAATGGATAGACCCCTATTTCATTGAAAATCGTAAGTGTACGAACACTTTTGGGAGCCACTGTAAATAATGAGGCATATGTGATGGATTTCTGCTGATTCTAGTGAGGTGCTCTGATATTTTAATGAAAAAATATCATCAAGTTTCCTTACCTGTGAAATATTTTTATTGGTCAGCAATCACAAAATCCAGCACAAAAATTAGAGACAAAAAGCTTTGTTTTTCAGTTGTTGAGGTGGACACGTTCAAAATTAATATAGTGCAAATTATCCCGGGCCGTGATTTATAGGCTCAGGGCATAAAATAGTATTTTCCTGCAACCTGACAAAAACCGCCCTAACCGACGCTATTTGATGGGTTAAAACGTGTTAAAACAAAAACGAAAAATGTATTTCCCAACTGGTTGCTACGTGGAGTAGCGTTTTTAAAACCAATGTAGTTTTGTTTATTTCCAGTTATTCTTGTAAAATTCATTTTTAACTCTAAGTAGTTATCTAGCATAATGATAATATTTTTATATTCATTATTTTACTAATAAATTAGTTTTAATTTTTTTTTAACCGCGCATCCACCCCCCCCCCCTCCTCTCGGCCAGCTGTGTGCTGCCCCTCGCTTGGGGTCGCAAAATTCCTTTGTGTCGTCCCTCCGTGGACACTCCTTGCACGTGCAAGGACCGTTTTACTGAGAATGAGTGGGGGTACTTCTAAAAATAGACGGGAATGCTCTTTGGGCAGTCGGCAATCTTTTATGCAGGACGTATAAAAATTGGCGATTTTGTTTTGGCGAAACATTTGGCGCACGCTATTTATGCCAATTATCTTCCTACACAGTTAATGTCTGCAGTTCGTACATGGTTCAAGATTTGTTACAACTCTGATGCTCGACTATGTGGGATGTGGGATTTTTTTATTTCCAACATTTTTTTAATATACCGTCATTGGACAATGACCGAAAGGTATGTTTATATTTTGTACTTGTTGTTTTAAGTAAATTTCGTAAATTTTCTCAAGATAAGAAAATTATAATATTTTCCATAGAGGAAATTTATTTCATTCTTCTCAAAGTTAAAAGTGAGGTGTAATATATATTTGAAAATCACGAATTACCCGATTATATAATCTTAATTTATATAATTTATTTGAAAATGATTTAAAATTAAAATTGAATGTAGTTCAATGTTTTATAAATTTTGTTCAGTCCTTTTTTCAGTCTTATCGTATTCAGCAATATAAGACTGTAGGATGACAGAATATTATTATTTTTATCACCAAAGAATAAACTTATCAAGACGTATTTGAAGATGTCTCAAAACAAAATATTTCTTGAACAGCTAAGCTTTAACAATGAACCATTGTTTGATATGCAAAACTATGAAATGTTTTCACTTGTCAACTACTAAAATAGTACTGAACAAAATTTATAAAACATTGAACTACATTCAATTTTAATTTTAAATCATTTTCAAATAAATTATAACAATTAAAGTTATATAATCAGGTAATTCCTGGTTTTCAAATATATAATACACCTCACTTTTAACTTTGAGAAGAATGAAATAAATTTCCTCTATGGAAAATATTATAATTTTCTTATCTCGAAAACATTTACGAACTTTACTTAAAATAACATGTACAAAATATAATTTTAAGGGATTATTCTGAACAAATATTTTAGGTTTTAGCAGAGATTAATATTTTCTATTACCTGAAAATACACGAGAAAAAGAGAAAAGTTAAAAATATTAATACTAGTTATACATGGAGAGCCAGAAAAAAATAGAAATAAAGTGTAAGGGTAGATATCAGATGTTATATATATCAAGTATTATATATATAACATCTGATATCTACAGATATATATCAGATATACATCATCTGATGTATATCAAATGTTATCATAAACACTGTTAAGTACTGTTATCATAAACAATCTCATTAATAAAAATAAAAAGCATGTGAAAGGAAGGGGTCTAAGAAAAACTTAGAAAATCTGTCGGAATTCCAATTATGGCCCAGCACTGGAAAGTAACCCTGATCGACGGCGCTTTGATGGTTTCGAGATGGGTATTTGACGGCCTGTCGACACGAATTATTGCTCCCGTAACCGGCCCGTCAGCCTCCGGCAATGGTGGGGCTGTATGTCCACATCGACGGGAAGTTTGCGGTTCAATCAAGGTAAGCAGTCGGATGTACGATAGCTTCATTGTTACCGGAAGCGGCCCAGTACTCGACGGGGAAGTCGCGGGCGAGAGGACAAGCCCGTGACGGATCCGATACTGACCTAATGCGCCGGCCCGGCAATGGAGAAATCGGCTGGCCGGAATCATCCGGCCCCGGCCCGATGCCTCTGTGTTTGTTGGGTATATATATATACACAGTGCGTCAAATGAGTTTTAAGACTGGGTCTGAAAAAAGAAATGGAAACAAGAAATTAATACCTGTTTTGGTTTTTTATTCAAAATAGGACCCTCCGGCTTCAATGCACTTTTTACAGCGATTTAATAATGAATCGAAAGCCTGTTGTAAATCAATTTGTGGAATGGCCAGCAAAGCACGCGTCGAAGCTTCTTGTATGGTTGAAATATCCTCAAAATACTACCTTTTTAACTTCATTTTAAGTTTTGGGAATAAGGAGTAGTCACAGGTTGCTAAATCAGGTGAATTCGGTGGATGGTTCAACACACAAACATTATTTTTTGCCAAAAATCGACTAACAATAAGGCAGGTGTGACTGGGTGCATTGTCGTGTAACAAACATGAACTGCTTTCAGTCCTATAGTCTGGACGAATGCGACGATTTCTGTCCATCAAACGCTTTAAAACAGCTAAGTAGTATTGACCTGTAATTGTTTGTCCAGTTGGAACAAATTCTTTGTGGATAATACCTTTACTATCGAAGAATGTAATGAGCATTGTTTTGATTTTGGATAGAACTTTTCTTGTTTTTTTTGGCTTATGGTGAATTTGGTGACTTCCATTCCGCACTTTTTCGTTTTGTTTCAGGATCATATTGGAAACACTAGGTTTCATCACCTGTAACAATGGACTTCAAGAAGTTTGGATGGTTTTCAGCGGCTGAAATAATGTCTCCGCGATGTGCACTTCTCATTGCTTTTTGCTCAGGGGTTAAAGTGTATGGAACAAATTCAGCACACACTTTTGTTTTGCCAAATCTTCATGCAGGATGGTTCAAATTGTATCTTTGTTGATGTTTAAAGAGTCTTCCATCATTCTCAGTGATGCACAGCTATCGTTTGTTACGAAATTTCGTACTTTCTCCATAACTTCAAGTTTCCTAGATGAAATTGGTTTTCCACTACGCTGATCATTTTCTACCGTATCTCTTCCGTCCAAAAAACGTTTGTGCCACACAAAAACATTTCATCTACTTAAACAACAGTCACCGTAAACTTGTTTCATGAGTTGGTATGTTTCCGAAGTACTTTTACCAAGTTTTGCGTTAAATTTAATTAAAGCTCTTTGCTCCATCTTAAAAAATCAACATGAAAAATATTCACTTCTGCAATAAACGCTCGCCTTCTCTCAACTACTTAACGAAATGCGCACAACTTGTTAGCAGTGTGCCAGCAGACGATGGACGTTATGACGCATGCGGATTTACACTCACAGCGCCTTTACAATCTGTGCTCTGGGACGAGTCTTAAAACTTATTTGACGCACTGTGTATATATATATATATATATATATATATATATATATATATATATATATACAGGGTGTCCAGAATTAAACGTCCCTACTTTTAAGTTGTCTACAGTCGAAACTATTCTTCAGAAATTTATGAAATTTTGTGTAGGACATATTGAAGGAATGGGAATTTTTTTTGAGGGAATAAAAAAATAGTTCAAAATTTCACCACCAGAGGGCGTTTTTTGATGAATTACACATTTAGCCAACATTTACTAAAATTGAAAAAATTTATTACAACAAGACATGTTCAACATGACGGTCATCATTTTCAGTTACCATTTGAAATCGTAGGATAGCATGTTCTACAGTTGACATCAGTATATCTGGGGAAATTCCCTAGAACAGGTCATGAAATGCTGTCTTTCATATGAAGTGTAGTTCTTGGTTTATCAAGACTGACTAGATGTTTCACATCTACCCAAAAGCCAAAAGTTGCATGGGTTGGGGTCTGGGGAAAAAATTTACTAACAAAGCTCGATCTGGTAATCGTAACGTTGACATTCTGATTAGCAATAGCAAGCACGCTTAAAACAAAATCTCCATGTTTCTAGGTTTTATAACAGCTTCTGCTCTACTTCGACAAAAATTAATTTGCATATTTGTTTCTTCTTCGTTCCTTCTTTTGCTGAAAATTAATTATCGAACAAATTTCTGATCGACTTTGCAATCACTTTAAAGATGGTAAAATTTAATCAGTATGAGTTATTGTGTTAGGGTGACCTGTAGATAAAAAGATGGTGAAATCTTAAGTAAAGAACCAGTCGTAAATGTGTAATTCATCAAAAAACGCTTCTGGTGGTAAAATTTTGAACTATTTTTTGTATTCGCTCAAACAAATTCCCATCCCTTCAATATGTCCTACACAAAATTTCATAACTCTCTGAACAGTTTCGACTGTTGACAACTTTAAAGTAGGGACGTTTAATTCTGGACACCCTGTATATATAAAGTGTGAATGTTTAAAATAGAAACAAATTTACTCAACAACAATGAGATTACATAAAACCACCACATTTTTTGACTTGTATAAACCTTATTTCCATTCAAATGTTTGCATGAATCCAAAGCGTCTATTTAACTATATGTTATAGATTTGTGTACCACATAGTATCTAATATGTATCCCAATATACCAACACTAATGATCGTAATTGAATACATCGTGACACAATTGTATATATTTTTATACATTGCATTATACTTATAGGAGCGTAATTTATAAATGACAGTAGCATATGGAACATTATAATGTACATAAACCTTGGAATGCAATTGGAATAAGAATGATGGAATTACACGATACAATGGTCTGGAATTTCCTGTAATTTCGCTGTATTAAATTAAAAACTTTTTTTAAGCATTTCTTGTAATATTAAATTAACTTTCTCTTTGAATGTTAACCATATTAACTTTTTGTTTTACGTTTCAAATTTCATAATTCTTGAATTATTTATGAGATTTCTTAGTGAATGACTATGAAATTTAATTACGAATATTGTATATTTAAATTCGTTCGACGGCATCTTATTAAATGTATTTAAAACTGTTAATATTTTTAATATATCTTTAAATAAAGTTACATGAATTTTTATAAAATCATGTTTCATTATTTTACTCTGTTAAGACCAAAGATTTTGCAAAAGCAAGCTATTTTACACGTGATTAAATAAATTAAATACTTTTGTTTTATGTCTTCTTTATTTATCCTCATTAATGCTAGACGTAATATTTGCAAATATATTTTTTATATACAATATATTCTCTCCAATCAATTTGTAGTTAACCTTTACTTAGACTCTGTCATTTTTATATATAGGTTTCTATTTTAGCTTTCTTTCTTAACTATAATATATATATATATATATATATATATATATATATATATATATATATATATATATATATATATATATATATATATATATATATATATATATATATATATATATATATATATATATTTCTATCTATATACATGTACATAAAAATGCATGCGACATAGCATGTATGTATGCATGCGTGCATGCATGACGTATGTTTGTGCATGTATGTATGCATTTGTATGCAAGCTTCTCGCTCTCTCTCTCTCTGTATATATATATATATATATATATATATATATATATATATATATATATATATATATATATATATATATATATACATATATATATATATATATATATATATATATATATATATATATATATGTATATATATACATATATATATATATATATATATATCGCACCTCTGCTAGAAGATAGTTACATCCCCGAAATTTTCGATTGTGAGATAATTGCACCACAATGCTCTATAAGAATTGCTTCTCATTCTCGAATAATGTTATAAGCCTAGTATCAACACAATATCCTAGATGGCGCTTATCTTCCACAACAAGGAGGGGGAACTTGCTCATGCGCGAAGGATGAAAATAAGATTTTTGTCATTGTGTAATGTTGTTGTATTAAAATGTCCCTGTAATAAAGTGTTGTGAAAAGTTTAGATAGATTGTGCATTAGCATAGAGATATGACAGTATTCCCTCAAAATTTTCAGTCCATGTTGACAAAATGAGGTTACTAGAAGAGGTTTATATCTTGTAATTAAAATTCAAAATCATGTTTTAAAAATTTATAACAACTGTAATTTTATATAGCTTTGCTTTCTGAAGGGATTCGAAGAATTAGTTTTCCCCAAATTATCATAGGCATTCATAAGACAAAAAATGAAATTTCGACATATATCTTCTTCAGCTCTTCCTGAAAATATGGCTATTTTGAGATGTCTTCTAGCACTGAGGTGCGATATATGTGTTTTCGAAGGCCACCCCTTAAGACAACCACTTTTTTCGGAACCATTACTGACACACATACAGACGTTTCACTGTATATTATTACTGTGTATGCCTGTTCTTTCATATAAACATACATAATGCATACATAATGCATAGATATAAACATACATAGTGCATAGTAGTATTTATTTACAGGAACATTGATTTTAATTTTCCTTAGGCATATTCTACATTATTCACAACACGTTCTCAGTTCGTTAAAATAGAATTAGCTCATCATATTTCATCTCTGACGCCAGTATTATATCGAACTTTTGAAGAAACCATAAATAAAATAAAATTAAATTAAATCTGGTACTATATCCGTGTTTTTCTGGAGTTCAACCCATCGGCGGGCGCTGCAATTTTTGGAACATCAGCAGGCTCGCGTGGCACAAAGTGCAACGTCATTTTCAACCTTGATTATTCATTTTGTTATAAACATTTTTTATTCAAATTGAAAATAATAATTCTGCTGTTTATGACAAGATATAAAATGTCGACAATACTGAGATAAATTTATAATTAAAGGCCAAAGTATGCAGTTACAATCGCCTTGTTTCAAACCAGTTTATTGGATCTAAGGACAACTTGCGAATTCATTCCTATTATGCCTAAAAACCTAAAAAACAATCAGAGAGTCCATCTTTGTGATATGCGGGATGTCTTGTAATAGCTGAAAATTGGATCGACTATATCGACTCCAACTTTTGTCGTATTGTATTCCAGTATAATCGCCGGTTTACCACGGTTAAATAGCGACTAACAAGAAATGGAAAGGAATACAAAAAACATTAGAAGGGGCCTGCATTAGAAGGGGTTTAAATTTAAATGGAAACTGCTTAGAACATTCAAACTTTACATGTAAAAACAAACCATTTTAAATTACGAAAATGCTGCACTTTGTACACGAGCGCGCCTGCTGAAGGGTTAAATAATAATCTATATATATAAAACAGTTCCGCAACTGACTCACTGACTCACTGATATACAACGCACAGACCAAACCGCCGGACCTAAGGGGATGAAATTTTGCATGGTGATTCTTCTTATGGTGTAGGGGTGCACTAAGAAAGATTTTTGAAAAATTCTCATTAGATTTTTTAAAATTAAATTTGTTATCTGTTTTTGTAACTTTTTTTAAGTTTGAATTTAAAATAATAATTTGAGGGTTATAAAATTTATATCACGAGAAAGATCATAAAAATTCCTTTAAAATGAAATCTTTTTCGAATCTTTACCTCGATTTTCTCATTTTCGGTGAATTTTTTAAAATTCATTTTTAGAATTTAATTTATTAAATGCTGATCACGTGATTTTTTTAATTTTATTGGTACTTTAAATAAATTTATCGCCACGTGCATAACAACTAAATAGATAAAAAAAAATTCTTCTTTCTAATACAGCAGACGATTGGATATTATCCAAAACAAATATCCCTCACGATTATATATATATATATATATATATATATATATCAATTGTATACATTGATCGTCGCATTTATTATAAAAATATATTTTTTTTTTTTGGCATTAATTGCATACATTGACCGTTGTATTTAATTTGAATGTACTCCGTAGCGAATAGCGGGTTTTCAGCTAGTGTCTTTATAAGAAATATAGCAATTTATAGACAAGAAAGAAATAGTGAAACTAATTCATAGATTCAGAAAGCTCTAACAGTGCTTACGCTGCAATTTCACGTAATATGGGAAAAGTTCCCTACTGTTGATGTTTTTATTTCCAGATATAAAATTCATTACGTAGCGAATTCGTTGTCTTGACTGACTACTGCACGGAAACACGCAGCGGCCTAGAAATCATGTATACTAAATCTTCTCAAATGCGCTCGAAAATTCTTTTAAGATCTCGGATAATAAATTTTATCTTAAAATAAAATAATCTCTTTGAGGTAAGTAACTTTAAATTTACTAGCGTAATTTTTTCTTTCCTTCAAAATAAAATGTTTTTTGATATATCTTATTTATTTCCATCAAGCACGAACTCTGCAATATATTTGTGTTGCAAGAATTTACCTTATTTTTAGAATGACTACCAATTTTCTGCCGCTGTAGCTAAAATTAATTTTCTTTTTCTCGGAAAATTGGATTGAACTTGAAGCTTTTAAGATGTTTAAAAATTCATGTGAAAATGATGTGAGTTTAGTGTTTAACACTTCAGCGGGCTCTCCAATTTTTGGAACACCAACAGACGCGCCTGGCACAAAGTGCAACGTCTCTTTCAACCTTGATTATTCCTTTCGTAATGAATTTTTTTTCAAACTGAGAATAATAATTCTGCGTTTTATGCCAAGATATAAAATGTTGATAATATGGAGATATATTTATAATTAAAGATCGAATTAACATCCCCTTATCGAATACAATCCCCTTATTGCAAAAGTCTGGTTTATTGGATCTAAGGACCACTTGCGGATATATTCCTATTATTTCCAAAAACCTAAAAAACAATGATATTGCCCATCTTCGTGATATGCGGGATATCTTGTAATAACTACACATTGGATCGACTACATCGACTCCTGCTTTTGTCGTATTTTAATACAGTAGAATCGCTGGTTTACCGCGGTGAAATCATGACTACCAGTGAATGGAAAGGTATTTAAGGTTCAGAAAATCAGACCTGCATTAGAAAGGGTGTAGCTGTAAATAGAAACTGCTTAGAACATTCAAACCTTACATGTAAAGAGAAACCATTCAAAATTACGAAAATGTTGCACTTTATACACGGGCGCGCCCGCTGAAGGGTTAAACTGTTCCCTTGGCTTTGGGAATTTAATTTATGCTAGCTGGTACCCCGCCAAAATGGTAAATAAATGTAGGCTGGATGGTAAATAAATGTAGTAATACACAAATTTATACCCAACACATCATTGCCAGATGTTGAAAATCACAATCTTGAGTATAGAGAAATACACTTACTCTTTTAGAGTCTTACATAATAGTATAATACATAATATAGTCGAACCCCGTTATAACGAACTTCAAGGGACCAAATGTTTTGTTCGCTATATCCGGACCATTAAGAAAAATGTTAGTTCACAAAATGTATGACTCATTAGCTCCTACGTGTATTCATTAATGATATATTAAGAGGACAGTGGACCTTCAAGCCTAAGTTTTTTTGTTTTGAATGGATTTGCTTGAAATTTTAATATCTGATTAGTACCATAGATATATAAAAGTGGTTAAAATTTAATGATAAAATATTAATAATTTATGAATTATGAATTATTAATTAGATCAAAAAATTGGCCTAATTAAAAATGTCCCATGTGCATTTCCTTCGCATATAATATGGTAATTTTTATTAACAGGATAGTTTATAGAACTAAAAATGAAACTTATTGCTTATTTTAAGCATTCATTAAAAATATAAAGAAAAAAATAATAATCGTGAAAACACCCTTTTTATGACGCAAAATACCTATAAATCATCTTTTCAAGTACAAAATTTAGAAATTCTGAGCTACGAAACATAATTTTTTTCAATAATATTTGTTTGATATACAGTTAAGTATATAAAACTTAAATTTCAAAGCAATACAATAATTATAAATGCGCCTGGAGCAGTTTGAATATTCGAATGACATGAAAATATTTATTTTGAGAAAAACACATTTAAAGCTATTGCTATTAGTAACCACATAATATCTGAATTAAATACAAATGCCTATAACTAGGAAAGTAATCACAGAAATAAAAAATTATTTTTGCAACACATTCCTACTCGTCCGTAGTTTCACAATTCAATAAAACAAAAAAATCGAATCTTTCTCCAAATTTCACAATTTTGAAAGTCCAATGTCCCCTTAAAAAAATTATAAAATCTATAAAAATGATCATTAATGAATTGACTAAAATCGATTACATTAAACTGACACAATACTAATTAAATTAACTAAAAATGACGACAAATGGAAATAAATTCATTTTACCTTTAATTGTTGCTCACTGTTTTGATTCAGAAATAATCGGTAATCTTCTGCTGACGTGATGCCGATTTCTGAAACATTTTATGATAGGAATTTCTTCGCCCATTACATCAAATAACTCCAACACTCTTTCTTCGACTGTTTGTGTAGACAAAAACGTATTAATTAAACGCATCGCTGCTATAGCATCTGAGATGGTGGGGATTTGGTGATTTCTGGGCTCTGCTTCATCAGTATCATATGCAGAAATTTCGATTTCAGAATGATTTATTTTACTTTCATCCACAATATTTTCATCAGTTGGATTTTCAAATGTAATGCCTTCATCAACATATGTTTCGAACAATTGCATGTCACAATATGAGAATGATGAAATTTTGTGCTTTTCTGTTCACATCGCGATAGGTAACTCTTCATCATCTTATTCTTAAAAATTCTTTGCTTCTTCAACATTCTTAAAAAGTTAAAAAAAAAAAAAATCAGTAATCGACTGAAAAACAGTATCGTTATAGCTAATTCTTAAGATTTCGGAGGTTCGCTATAAAAGGATAAATTAGCATTAAATACAATAATTAAACGACGGGACAAGAATTTTCGTTCGCTATATACGGGAGTTTGTTATATACAGGGTTTGCTATAACGGGATTCTACTGTAGTATAATTATTATGCTATTATTCTAGGGCTTACAGATTTATGCTTATGGGCAAACAAATTTTGTTGCATTTATTGTAGTAGAAAAAATCATACACTTGCAATGAAATTCCAGCAAAACTTTTAGTTTTATTCATATTGTTTTGGATTTTAAACTTTTTCCAGTCAGAGAATTTATGTATCCAAACATTTTCCTTGTTTTAATATATATGAGAACGGATAGAAAGTATATTTGCCCCCAAAATATATGATGCAAATTCATATTTTATTCCCATAAAACTATATTGCCTGTGAACCATTTCATGTGCAGGGAGAGAAGTAATAATATGCTATGAGGAATGGCATATAATAGCATTATATAAAATACATATATATACAGGCATCAGGTATCATAGCCAACCGTACACTTGATACGGGTATTATTGCAGGAATTTATGTTGAGCAATGAAAGTATACTAAATTGTTTCAATTAATCAGGCGCTGAAAAAGCAGATTATATTTCATATAGAAATGTTATGCTCTACGGATCGTACTTAGATAATTTTATCTTACGAGATATATCGGTTTTATGATAAAGCTAAATACGTTCTAACCCTCCTTTATTCGCTGAGATATTCTGATAGAGGAACATAAGCTGTTTAGGACTGTGGATAATGCGTTCTAAAGCTCGGAAGGTAAATGCGTTTTGGAATACAATACGATCCTGATTTATGGCGGGATTTCTTTCGTTTCGAAAATGAGTATACGTCATAAATATTTCATGCTTAAAGTGTTTACGTATTATTTTTTCGAAAATAAGTTTCTACGTTTGGATTCTTTGTAATAAGAACAGAGAGATATTTCGTAGTTTTTTTCCCTTTGTTTTTATGCTTTTAATAGGCGTTTCTGATTTCCAGTCATCTTGGAACTGACAGGCACATGTCGAATTTGCGATGATAATTATAAAAGTCTGATTTCTTTTCTGACCATAAATACTTTAAAATGTACAATTTGTACATTTTTACAGCATTCAACTAACATCAAATATTTATGGTAATTGAAGTATCATGTACATCTATAATATATTTTATAAAAGTATATATTAACATTGTTAGTAAATATTACGGGTATATTGCATATAATACAAAAGTAAAAATTCTGAAATTCAAAAAGTATACAAATTAGCATGATGCGGTTTTCTTAAAAATGCACAAAAAAGACATTTTTTATATAATGAAATATCTGATTACCAGAATGGTTACATTTGTCACCAATAGATGGTGCTTCATTTGTGTCAGTAGTTTGTACAGTGGCGTAGCATAGTTCGCAACGCAGCTACGTTTACAAATGTTCAATGTGACTGCCGTCATTCATGAGAATGGCAGTCAGACCTGGCACGACACTCTGCACGGCAACGAAGGGGGTTTCAGCTTAATTCATGTCACGTGAATACGAATAGCTTCTTTCAACACTGCTAATGACGTAGGCCGAATTGTGTACACCTTTGTCTTCAAGTTGGCCGTCAGACCTGGCACGACACTCTGCAACGCATCGAAGGGGGTTTCAGCTTAATTCCTGTCACGTGATTACGAATAGCTTCTTTCAACACGGTCAATGACGTAGGCCGAATTCTGTACTCCATTGTCTTCAAGTTGGCCCATAACCAAAAGCCACAATGGGTAAGGTATGGAGACCTTGGTGGCAATTGGTGCAGGACAGATTAATTGATGGCACGGTCATCGCTAAATAGCCTCTCTAACCTGCATGAATGCTACACCATGGTGCGCGTGCCTCTCTTGCAAGGGAGGAAGGATGCTGTCTCTTAAGTTGCATTTACACATTCACGTTCGCTCCCCCTCTTCACCCGCAAGACATTCGCGATACATTCATCACGTTCCTGCATCGACGCGAGTGACCGTTCTCACATTCGCACCCCTTGTTGTGAACAAGACCTCCCGTCGTCATTCACCCCTTTGACTCGTGCCAGAAAACCTCTCCGGAAGCGAGCACCACGTTTGGCGATGAGAAACGGCTAGCACAACGTTTACACATTCGCCGAGCGACTGTGTAAATGCGGTGTTAAAAGAGCTGCATAATGCTCGCCTGTGACAGGAAAAGTTCGATGTGTAGCGGCCGGTGGATCTGTTTAAATGGCAACGGACAGCAGAAACGGGATCACTACAGAGTCACCTGCGGTGACAAATATAAGCATTCTGGCAATAAAAATTTTCGTTATTGAAAAAAAATCTTATGTCTTTATGTGCATCCCTGTGAAATATCGCATTGTGCTACTGTCTATACCTTTCCAATTATTGAATTATTACTGATCTCTGATTCTCTTGATCACCCTGTATATAAATATATATATATATATATATATGTGTGTGTGTGTGTGTGCATATATATATATATGCAGATAATTTGTAATTTTTACCATGTTTTTGTTAACTCGCGTTAATGTTTGTTTCTGTGTGTGTTTGTACTTGTCCGGTACAAATCTTGCAATCGATTTTTAACTAACTTCCCGACTAGCTAGATATTTGAAACTTTTAAAATAGCTCAGAACACGATGACAATGCATTACTTTAATACTTTTAGCCATCTTTAAGCAGAATTTAAATCTTTCAGTTAATTATGCTTTGTAGACTGGTGCAGCCATCTATCGCCCGGGACGGGAATGAAATGTTAAACGCAAGTTAACTTCCGATCAATTTCATTTTCTTTCTGATGGGATGATTCATCAAACTTTTTTTAAGTATTTATTAATACACAGAATTGTCAAGTTTATATGATTCAACAGAACATTTAAAAACATGGTATATAAAAAGTTCTTTTTATCTTGTAATTATCTAATTTTTCTTTTTATATTTTTTTAAGAGGCTTTTCTGTGTCCGAGTTATTATCGATGTAGAACAGACATGTGGTGAAATTGAAAATACCTCATTTGTTTTGAAACCTTATTTGATGCTTCAAGAACAGCGATTTCACGCATAATTACTATTAAACTAATACGGAATAATTATGGTGTTAGGACCCAGAGAAGCCTATTAATTAGCGCGTCAGGATTCCGTACTGAGGTGCTCGGTCCGATTACCGACACGCACCACTGCATGATTTCGTGTCTACGTCAGTTATGGAAGTTAATTCCATGAGTTCCTCATTGTGGTTTGTAGTAGTGGGAGGAAAGTGCGTGCCCCTTTGGGGGCTTAGTCTATTAGCTCCCATTACAAAAAACTCAACAATTTCGCGGTATATATGTGGAGAATGTCGAAAGACAATGTGCACGCCGCTTTGCAATATTAGCATAATAATAATATGGTATAGGAAATATAATAAATAATTAAAACAAAAATTTTATAAGCATATTTTGTTAACAAAAAGATTGAATAATTTTAAGGAACGTTAATTTTTTTATTGTTTATTGAACAGAATTTAATGACAATTTTTTTAGGAATGACTCTGTTTTATATTGTTTTTTGAGTTGGAATTTATTTTCGAACCTTCAAACACTGTCAATTAATGGACCCAAAGAAATGCTTTAGAATAATTTTGTTGAATTCAGATGTTCTTTTCTGCCCGGTGCGTAATCGGAGACTGAACCGCTAGATGGCGCGGTTATTCCTACTACCTTGTTTTCTTCCTAATAGCCTTGTTTAGATTGATTAATCTCGTTTTTCTTCTCTCATTTCCTTCGTTCTCCTTTTACAGTTAACCGTTTATGCCTAGGGTATGAGGAACCGTGTTTTTTTTCTTCCTTATTATATAAATAAAAATAGCTGTCTGTTTGTTTCTTCGTTATTCAATATAATAAAAACGAGACAATAAATTCCCATATTTGCAATATGGAACTATATTGCCCTTTTATTAAAAAAACAAAAAACGAATAGGTAGTGGAAAGATTCATTAAATTAAAGTCGTGTATTATTAAATTATAGGTATTTTTAATTCCACTTCATAGAGGTCGTGTTTAATTTTTTGCGTAAGATGGCGGTTAGCTTCAAAATTCATTGCCTTAAATAGGAATATTTTACTTAATACTAAACAATACTCATAGTACCTCGTAAACTTACCTTTACTAGATAGTATATTGAACAGCAATATTAAAATAAATACATCTTTTGTACTTATCACGGATGCATACAATTTTGTATCATTTAATTTCTTTGTTGTTTGACGATAAGTGCCTCCGCTTAAAAAAAGTTTATTTGTTTATTAGTGTATCTTCACAAATCGAATAAAGATGCAGGTTTTCTGATATTAGAGCTTTTAATAACGTTATTAAAATGCTTATGTATATATATATATATATATATATATATATATATATATATATATATATATATATATATATATATATATATATATATATATATATATATATATATATATATATGCATATAAAACACAACTTCAGCAGGAATAGTAATATCCAATAAAACACTGATCCGCTGAAGTTGTGAATATGCTAGATTGTGAACTGATTTGGAAGTATGTTTTGTAAACCAATATTAAAATTTTCGGAAACATTATTAAACTTAAATTATTATTATTAAACTTAAAATTGTTTTTTTGCGGAAACTTAGAATTATTTCAAAGACTTCGACTTCAATATTTCCTTGCACCGTAACTACTGTTTACAACACCGTAACTACTATGTACACTAACTATTGTTTTCCCAGAAAGATCATCTAGCTTGTAAAATGGCAATTATTATTCTGAATTAGAGCCTTTCGAAGAATTTTTTTATTTATTTGGATGTTTATATACCGGGTGAGCAAAAAGTCCGTATAAACTGTAAAAATTGATAAAAACCGGAAAAAATAACCAGAATAAAAAAAGGTTTGCAGGGTTAGCATCGCTAGGTCACGAGATTTTTTTTTAGAGACAGGACAAAATCTCAAAAAACAGCCTACGTGTGGCGCTGAATTACATAAGTCAAAGAAAATATACGCAAATAACGAAAAGAATGTTTCTAAATCGTTTATTACAGCAGTAGGTGTTCCACATGACCCCCACCACAGGGGATAAGGCATTGCAGGCTCGTCACTAATCCAGCAACGACAGAAATCAGCAGGCCTGGATGTATACATGACACCTCTTGGCGGATTACGGAACAAAGGTGAACTCATTGCAGATTAGGAGAGCATGTTCTTATAACCGCTTCATTTGCATATTTCCACATTTTTTTTTCCTGTTATTTTTCTAGTTATTTATTTTTCCTGTCTGCGAGTTCCTTCAGTGCTGAACTGTATGCAATATAACTGGCTATTGAAGATGCTATTGGACAAGGTCATAAAGCAATTGATATTTATTCAGACTCACGTAGTGCGTTACAGGCATTAAATACACTCAGTTTTAAAAGTGAGATGGTGGATAACATCAAAAAATTAGTTCAAACTTCGGGACTTAATGTCGCACTACATTGGATAAAAGCGCATATTGGGATTGATAAAAATGAAGCAGTTGATCAGACTGCAAAAGAAGCAACTAAATTGGAAGTAATAAATAAAGAAATTAAATGGACTAGAAATCAAGTAAAAGCAAAATTATTTCAAATGGCGGAACACGTCTGGCAAGATAGGTGGAACAATACAACTGCTGGAACTAGAGTAAGAGAAATTTTTCCTCAAGTTAAAACTGACAGGCTAAGTGCAGATTTTTACATAAACCAAGCAATCACTGGACATGGGTCATTTGGTAGTTATCAAAGCAGGTTTCACGGAAAAAGTAGCACTTGCTCTTGTGGTGCTGAGCAATCGGTGGAACACTGTATGATAGTATGTAGTCAATTTAATAATATACGCAGAAGCTTACCTACCAATATTGATATCTGGAATAAGAATAGGTTTTATAATGATTATTACTGTAGAAGAGCCATAAGAAAAATAGTTATGGCCCTTATGGCTGTTCATTATCCGATTTCATAGATATTCTATTTCGTTGTGTGTTACACAATTAGCATAAGTCCCCCCCCCCAGTTTTTTTTTTTTTTTTTTTTTTTTTTTTTTTTTTTTTTTTTTTTAAACGCATAACCGAAAGGTTGGGTCGTTTATATTTGTATTTATTTCCTGTCTTAAAAAATTACGTGACCTACCGATGCTAACCCTGAAAAGATTTTTTTGGGGTTATTTTTCCTGTTTTTAGGAATTTTTAAAGTTTATACGGACTTTTTTCCCACCCGGTATATAACGGCTGTCAAAAATAATCGAAACACATTACAGAAGCTGGCATTACGCACCTAATACATTGTTGGCCCACCTTTGGCATTTAAAGCTGCATGAATCCTTTGAATGGTGGTGCGTATATGCCACCACTATTGTGGAGGGTAAGTCAGTAGCTCAAACGCATTTAACAAAACATAACAATTTATTAACAAATTCTTAGCATTGGCAGATTAAGCCTACATGTACATCTTAAATTATGGCCGGAACCTGCTTTGGTAAGATCGACTTGAAACATCACGAGAGGTCTAAATTTATTTGAAATACGTTGTAAAAGAGGGAGCAACCGCCTACAGCCTCCAAATTAAAACACTCCAGTTAAACTGAAAAAAGGCGAAACAAGCCACGACTCGGTAAAAACTAAAAACTTAAGAACCTCTTCTTTCTACCGGTCAGGCTGTGGCTTATAACTGATTAAACATCCAATCAGAGTTTGATGTGACGCTTGCTGATAATGAGCGATCCAATGCATAAATTAAAGTGATTCACTGAATATTTAATTATTAATTAATCTTTCTAAAATGCAAGCGGAAAATGCAGACCATGGAGCACCACAACGGCATCCTCCTTGGAATGATCGCATACAAGTCCTAGATGGTAAGTGGTATATTACACTAATCTTCAGAGAGAAACTCTTCCAATCCTTGAGAAATTCTAGAGGAGGATAAAAGGATCTCATACTTTTTTTGTATAATTCAAACCATTGTGGATTGATGAAGTTTAAGTCCCAAGGGAAGGGAAGGTGTCCAGTTTTATCCCCATATTCCTCAAACTATGATTTAACAGCTCTAGCTCTTCGGTTTGGGTTACTTAAAAACTAAACAAAACTCATAGCGCAACAGTCCGCTGTGGACCGAGGCCTGTGGACCGAGTGCCCATCTACGCTTTCTTGACCGTGGGCTTGGGGTGCCATATAGCATATGTCTCAGTCAGGTGGTCAAACTGACGTGGGACCCACAGAGTTTAGTTCCCAAGTATGCTTGGTCCTCATTTTATCGACCCACTCAAGGGATTGAAAGGCTGAGACGACCTTCGAATAGGGTTACTATCAGAGGGTAATTTCCTGCAGAAAACAATACCTTATCCACTGAACAGACATGGTTCCACAAAATGGTTTTATAGTCACTGGTATTTGCCATTCTTTTAACTTGATAATAGGACCTGCTGAAAACTACGATATGACCTAAAAACTGTATGGAACCTAAACAATGCTTTACTGTAAGTACGAGACATTTGCGGTTGTCCAGTATCTTCTGGTATTCTCCCCATGCCCACACGTCCTGAGGTGGGGAAAAGTGGGAGGGTGATGAAACTTTCCATTCATCTACGTTCCATGTTTTATGTACCTGGTTCCACCGTTCTCTCAATTTTTCATTCATCTGTGACACAAGGGGTTTTAATAAAGCAGCTCTGTCGTTAATATTTCGCTTATACAGTTCCCTCCTCATTTTATGAGTAGAAACTGGGTTCAGTACATGCAAATTAAGCTCAGCAGACACATTTGTCACTGTACTCTTTCCGTTTGAAATAACAATTGCCTTTAATACCTCCCTACCTCTGTCAGTGAGTTTCATTTTCCTTCCACAAAAGGGTCTCGCAGACGATGTTTTGCTACGAATGCTTCATGCTGTCATGACGTCAGTCACAGCTTCTGTAAATATCCACAATAACTTTGCAACTGAGGTTATCGAAGCACCCAAATAAGCACGCACCTGCAATTTGCATTATTCGGAACTATGTGAAGTTGCTCATTTTGTCTTCATTTTGAACGAATTTTGCCAAAGCACAACTTAAGTGGCAATCAGGAGTTCAGGAAGAGTAGTGGTAACTACAGTACATGGGCCGGTCCCTCCACTGTAGGATGGTATAGCAATGCATAAAACCTCAGTGATCAGTAAAAAACGAAAGTAGGAAGAAAAATAGAAAATGGGGAAAACGAAAAGCTTCGATAGTACAATTAAAGGAAAGAGATAGTACAATTAAAGGGGAAGAAACTTAGCAAACAAAGAACATGACAAACAATTAAGCCCGAGCGCACACCGAATGCAACAAAACAGTGCGCAACGTTTCTGTGACTAGCTTTCTGTATCCGACGCATCGTCTGCAATGTAATCAAAGGAGAGTGCTGCACACCGGACACAACATTGTTTTGAAACACCCCGCGTCATTTCAGGAACGTTGCTGCAACAAAAGTGTATGCTTCTCTGTCCGATGTTTCTCCACACACACTTGGTGAAACATTTCATCTGCGCATGTGCGGGAACAAGCGCATTTTATTTTGATTAATGCTCTGTGTTGAGGATTTTTGCATTATTATAATAAAATAGATGGAGGATGATGCTGACAAGTTGATAGTTCCTGTCCACGCGAGGACAGGAATTTATGATTTTAGAGCGAAGGACCACCACAACCAAGACGTAATAGATAAAATTTGGCAAAATGTAGCTGAGGATTTGAAAATTTCAGGTGTGTACCACACCAATTTATCACATTGGTGTGGTCACAATTACGTTTCATATATATATAAACCTTGCCCTCAAGTAATCCAGACAACCCCATTTTTTAAGATATTGGTAAGAAAGATAAATTGGGTTGCGTCACTCAGGGCCAGATCTAGGGGGCGCAAGCAGGGCATCTGCCCAGAGCGGCAAATGTGAGTTGCGGCAAAATTGGTAGAAGGAGAAAAAAAATTTGAAGTTACTTTTTTTTTATTGATTTTTAAAAATATTTTATAAGTTATATTTTTCTTAGATTTAAAAGTAGATACTTATTCCGTAATGTTATTAAAAACCTTTCTTCTGGATGTATACTCTTCCGGTAGTTAGTATTCTTTTTTCGAATCTTGTCTTCAACAAGTCTCAAGAGATAAGCAAACGAAGGCATGCTTAACCTACAATAATGGTAAAACTTATCACAGTCATTTCTAAGTTCTTTAATAAAACCGCCAATGTCTCTTTTTTTGTTGATTGGATGAATCCAAGAGCTTCTTTCTGGTTTTTCATCCAAAAATTGTATAAATTTCCGCAATTTTTGGAAGAATAGTTACTTCTACTGCCTCACTTGCCATATCACCCACAATTATGACCAAACTACTTTCCCCAAACTGAACACTTCCCTCAACGAAGAACAAAATACTGCAGACCTCTTCAACTCCCTTGTTCTTACTCACTATTAATGAAATAACAAATCAACCTAGCGTTGCAAGTCAAAATGTATCACTATTTTCCTCGATAAAACAATATGGTTGCACAAAGACTAGCAACAGAAACGTTGCGCACTGTATTGTTGCGTTTGGTGTGCGGCCGGCCCAAAAGTGACGAGCAAGAATGACACAGGTCCGTTTATTGTTAGCTGGGTCAGCAGAGTCGTCATCGGTAAGATTTCTAATAAGATCATTTGATAAATCTTTGTGGAAGTTAATAGCAACTTTTTAAGATAATTTTGAATAGTGAGGGGATTTTTCTCCCTATAAATGTCAACATTGCAAAAATACTACGGGGAGTGAGTGATTTGCCGAATAGTCATGTTTTGAGCAACATCCAGAATTTTGACGTTGGAATCCACTGCATACAACCAAACTGGTCAAGCATACGTAAGCAAGGGTCTTAAGAAAGATTTATTAATGAACATTTTGTTACTAAAGTTCAATTTACTATTTTGGGCAGTTAAGGGGTAAAATTGTCTTTTAGCATTATGAAATACACTTTTTTTAACCTGGTGTTTCCATTACTTAGGATAACTCCTGTATATATATATATATATATATATATATATATATATATATATATATATATATATATATATATCATATAAAGTAAAAATGAATAACATTATTGATTGTTCTTTTCAATTTCCTTACTACGAATAAATAAATTAAAATCCCCTCTCTGTGAGTGTATATATATATATATATATATATATATATGTGTGTGTGTGTGTGTGTGTTTGTGTGTGTGTGTGTTTGTGTGTGTATATATATAATATGCACAATGAGGGATTTTAAGTTACTTAAGTTACTTATAAGGAAATTTAGCAGGATAATTAATCATGTTAATTCAAATTATTGGCGATTGAAACAGAAGTGAGGAAAGAAATCAATAGTTAATGCAGCAAGCGCAATGTATACCAATAATTAATTTCCAGAAAAATTATCCCTAATTGTAATTTAAAGGCCGAAATCTATTGGAAAATGGCCGAGTTCCTTTTTCTTCACAATTTAAGATCCCATTTGAGTGAATTTCTAAGCTTGTGATATGCTTGAAAAGTTAAGTCATTAAATTCTTTTTTGAAAAAGAAATTTGAAACTTGGAAATTTAAAAATGACATGGAAGTGATTCATCATTCTAGGTGTTAGTGTGATGCCTAAAAAAAGCATCTGACGCTTGAAAAGAGCAATTACAGTAAACCGTAACCACTCAGTTACAGTCCCTTTAAATGAATAATATCAAGGATTTTCAAATATAAAAAGCCTGCTTAACTATTTTATAAAATTTGGAAGTGTGATATTAATAGAAAAATTAATTTGTGCGTAACGTTTCGATTAAAATATAACTAATTCTTTCTGATTGGATATTTTACTTCGAAGGTAATTGTCAGTTAATATAATATTAATTAATTTTATTATGTAAATTGATGTCTATCAGCAGATGTACTTACTAAATTTATATATATATATATATATATATATATATATATATATATATATGGTACCTGGTATAGAGGAATTAAATAAAAAAAAAGTTATTTGGGGATATATGTCAATAATGATAAAAAATCAAAATCTTTTAACTTTTATAAAAGGCTTAAGTCTATCAGTTTTGTATGCAAAAGTCCATTTATTTGTATAAAAGACTCGGGTCAAAATTATTTTTCTGCGATTCGTATGAAAGCCAATAACTCCGTATATTTAAATCACTGTTTCTGACTTAAGCCCTATATACCGGGAATCATATATATATATATATATATATATATATATATATATTGTACGGTCATTAAGAATATTTAATAGAGAAAATAAAATAAAAAGAATAATATTTAAGAATAGAGAAAAGAACAATACACAAAACTTTTCTATTTGTTAAAGCATATTTATTTTGTTAATGAAAATTTATAATAATATAACTGCGATGTCGTGGGAATTCATTTTTAAAAAACAAGCAGAATTTACTTACCAAAAAATGGTGTGGTTGAATATTAGGAAATCCATAGTTATTTGATATAAATATGATTTACAATAAAATACAATAATGTGATTTTAGCAGTTAACCTGGATGTTCCGATTTTTAAATAAATAATTGGAATTTCTCAAAAAATAGATTGAATAGAATAACAGAAATAATAGCAACAGTGTTTTCAAGAGAAAATTCCATCAAGCATAGAACGACTAAAAATCAAACTGCATTCAAAATTACCCAGCATGCATCGGTCCTTTTTTTTACAATTAGAGAATAAATAATAAAGTTCTATTAGGTTCAAAGCAATAAATCTATAAATAAATTATTCCAAAAAATCTTAAAAATCTAGAAAGTAATTTACCAATTTAAATATTAATCTTTAAGCTATTAATTCTAAAAAAAATCATAAATAATGTTTAAACAAACAAACAAAGCAATTTTACATATGCTGCCATCTTTTGGCAGAAAGGTGAAGCAATGCTGAACATACATAATACCGATAATACCAGTCCTCATACAGTTCGATAACCCAAGAGATAACTGATGAATTTAAGTGGCAACATCTTGAATTTGCACCTCACAACCCTGATTTATCTCCAAGCGAATATCACCTGTCTGATCTACTAAAAACTCACCTTGGCGGCAAAAGTACCGTGACTTCTGAAGAAGCTGAAAGTTAGGTTTGGTAAAAGCCCAAAGGATTTTATGCAGCAGCTATTAGAGCTCTGATTGAGGAATGCGATAAATGTGTTGGAGATGGCGGAGGTTATGTTGACATGCAAAAATGGTTTGCAGATAAATAACTCGAGTGTCTACTTTATAATAGCCATTTATGACCTATTTACAGGCTTATCCTCGCATATTTACACGTAATGCTCCACAGTCTAATCAAATTTTATGATTCGACTGTGTTACGCAGTGAGAAATTAACACACACTACACTGAAAGTGGAAAAATTAAGTTTCGATAAAGCTCAATTCAAATAAATTATTTTATTCGAAATACCAGTGAAAAAAAGAAAATTATTTTGCATAGAATAACAAGATTTTTTACCCAGAGAACTGAACTTGCGGCACACCCTACCAGGTCGGCGTCTACTGCATGTCTCCGTAATGGCATTTCTATTCATTGCAAATGAGAAAACGGATTTGATAAACGAATAATTCGACTTACGAGCTCCGTTATGGAACGAATTAAACTCGTAAGTCAAGACACCACTGTACTACAGTCGCATATGACTACAACGAGATTTTTCTAAAGTAATCAGATTTGAAATAATACATACAAAGACCCAAAAGCAGGCTTACAGCTCAAATAGAGCAGATCAGCTTCAACTGAGAAATGAATGAATCAAATATTTTGTAGCTGAGTTCGGTATACTTATATGCCCTTGGCAACTTTCTCCATTGATCTCTGAATAGAATATGGCAGAACTTGATAGGTGACATCTGTTTGAGTTTACGAACAAGAAAATTTGACGCCAAGCTCATCACGGTTCTGGAAACTTTTGCCACAAGATCACATACTGAAATCCAAAACGCAATGACAGCTAATAAACGGCATTTAACACAACATAAACATTAAATAAGGTGACTTCCTACGTTCGGGGCCAATTTTTAGAAAAATCATTCGTAAAGGATTTTTTGGTGTTTTATGGTAAAATAGCAATTAAAAATTAAAAAAAGGAACAAAACTTACTTGTAAATACCATACTCTTTTATAAATTGGTCAATTTCAAATAATTTTTAATGAAATTTAGCTAAAAGGCCACTCTGCACAAAATTCTAATGCTACTATTTTAATTTCCTTCTCATTCATAATACATATGACAGTTATCTTCAAAATGACCCACAATCTAGAGAAATTTTAAAATGCAAAAATAATACACAAAATTTTATGGTCCAATATCAAAATTTTCCCCGATTTGTCATTCCTTTCCTTATAAAAACAGCCCTAAATAAATTTATTATGCATCGATTATTGTGCGTCATTTCATTAACAATAGTATCTAAAACATTTCCCGAGAGTTTTATCAAATCATATGCATTATTATGTGAGATATCATGATAACGGTAGAGATTTGTGCTAAAAAACATAATTCTGAGAAAAACGCATTTAAAGTTGTTTGTCACATCAATTTTGTAGCAGACGTTGTTCTTTTAAATAGCTATAACTCTGCTTCTAACTTATGTAACTGAAAATCAAAATGGTTTTGAAAAGATAAAAGATTCAATTACACAATTCTTAAAAAAATAAAATTGACCAAATTAGTAAAATAATTACAAGATAAAAAGAACTTTTTATACACCATGTTTTTAAATTTTCTGTTGAAACATATAAACTTGACAATTCTATGTATTAATAAACACTCTTTAAAAATTTTTTTGATGAATTATCCCATAAACTTGAACCAAACATCAACCAAAATGAAGTTCATTGGAAGTTAACTTGCGTTTAACTTTTCGTTCCAGTCCCGGCCGACAGATGGCTGCACCAGTCTACAAAACAAAATTAACTGAAAATAAATTCAATTCTGCTTAAATATGGATAAAAGTATTAAAATAATGCACTGTCATCGGGTTCTGAACTATTTTAAAAGTTTAAAATGTCTAGCTAGTCGGGAAGTTAGTTGAAAATCGATTGCAAGATTTGTACCGGATAAAGACACACACACACACAAACAAACAAGAAAGTGACATATTAAAAACATGGTAAAAATGACATTTTCAACGTAGGCAGTCACCAAGGAGAAATCAAATATATTTGAAAATTTATAGAAATATTTACAGCTATTTAAAACAATAAACAATGGGACAATACAACGAGTTCTTTAAAAAAAATCCTTGTAATGTAACACCCTTTGCTTTCCTTCTCTTCATATGAAGGCATTTCGTGCTGTAAAGAAAGAAATAACATTTCGTATCTGATTCGAAATGAATTGGAAATACATATCCTCGCAAAGAAGAGAAAAACACCCAAAAATATTAATCGAGAACACGGTGATATAAGGCGAAAGTACTTTGCGATAAAATTCCTCGATAACTGAGGTGCCATAAATCATACTTAACTCGCCGCTACGATAAAAAGAAAGAAAAAAAAAGACACCTTTTATCTTCTTACTTTGAATTCAAGAAATAAATAAAAGTACAGTTAGAGAAAGACGAATGAAAGCTTCTGCGGTTATCCCTTTCGAATCCCAAACATTGTTCGATAACGTCGGTCCGGCATGTTCGGTGGGTACGGGACTTCAGAGAGAAAATCTCGATACAATTTTAATGAATCCTCTTCCGTATACATTTTTCACCACTCGGTTCTTCCCATTTTTCTTTCGATTCGAATTCCTTTCATGCAGTTGTCGAGATGAACCGCAGATCATAAGTTAAAAACGCTGTAAGGGATATTTGGATCAAGAAAAGTGTGGAAAGGACGTGTTCGGGCATTTGAAAATGTTCCTGCTGTTGCGAAACTGCGTTTTTCCTGCATAACTTTATAGCAAGTGTGTGTATGTGTGTGCCTGCCTGTATTTCTATATATGTATGTGTGTCAATATACACACACATGCACATACATGTGTGTATGTGTATATATATGCATGTTTCAGTGTGTTTCTGTGATTTTATGTATATGTGTCTATATGCATATATGGGTATGCGGGTGTGTATATATATAATTGTTTGTGTGTATCTTCCTGCATGTGTACATATGTATCCGTGCCGATGTACACTTATACACACACACTTGTGTGTATAAGTGTACATCGGCACACTTATGTAGTATGCATACAAATATACATACTATATATATGCATGTTTGTATGCATATTATATATATGCATACAAATATGCATATATATATAGTATGTATGTCTATATATATGCATATTTGCCTGTGTTTCTGTGACTTTATGTATACGTGTATGTATATGTATTTGTGAATATGCATGTATGTGTGTGCGTGTGTATGTATATAGTTGTGCATATATGTGTATGTATGCATACCCGTGTGTTTGTATGTGTGTGCATAAGTATATGTGCATGTATGTGTGTCTGTATTTAAATGTGTGTATATATACACTCATATGTATGTATGTATGTGTGTTTATATGTGTATACGTATATATGTACATATGCTTGCTTGTATTTGTGTAAGCGTATGGGTTTTATATGTATGTTAGTGCATGTGTGTATTTATACATATATATATATATATATATGTGTGTGTGTGTGTGTGTGTGTGTTTGTATGTGTATGTACATCTACATACCTTTTTCCTCCGAAAATAAATCCGGGTCTTATATTAATTTTTTCTCCAAAAGGCACATTAGGGCTAATTTTCAGAGAATATCTTATTTTTTCATGGACAGCAATTTACATTGATTCATTTACAACAATCTACATTTATTCATATATTCATGTACAAAAATTTACATTTATCCAAGTGCAGTCATGTCATCTTCTTCTGCAACAATGCCATTGCAAGGGCAAAGGCTTGAATATCAGCCCTACGAACAATCAAATCCTTTACTGTGCTGTCAGCAATCCATTCACAAATGATGTCTTCCAACTCAGGATAGCATGTCTGAGGAGCAATCGTGGTATGCGACCCGATCAACAATTGCCCTTCTTAGCATATCCCGAGGCCACCTGTCTACCGAGGTTATCGTAATCCGATCGCCCTTTTCGGATCATTCGTTGATCCAATTTATTTTTTTGCAGAAATCTTTAATATTCTTATCGCGGGAGTCTCTTTGTGATTAATTTCTTGTACTCGACGAAAAAGCTCATTCTTTTTTGCATTCATGTCGTTTGGGAATAGAATATTAAAATTTAAGTCTATTATAGCATAAAACGTTAATTGAAGTTTTACAAAACAGGAGTGGCAACAAAAACTGAGAGATGAACTACACAAATGCGATGAAAAATTGCAGGCACAAAATTCAGAAAATATTTCTTTATTTCCAGAGAGATTAACCCTTCAGCGGGCGAGCCAATTTTTGGAACATCAGCACAAAGCGCAACGCCTCTTTCGACCTTGATTATTTCTTTTGTAACTTTTAGTTTTCTAATTGAAAACAATAATTCTTCCTTTTATGACAAGATATAAAATGTTGATAATATTGAGATATATTTATAAATAAAGGCCAAAGGATGCATATACAATCGCCAAAATTCAAAACTATCTGGTTTATTGGATCTAAGGAAAACTAGCGAATTCATTCCTATTATGTCCAAAAACCTAGAAAAAACAATGAGATTGTCCATCTTCGTGGTATGAGGGATACCGTGTAATAGCTGCACATTGGATCGAGTTCATCGACTCCTGCTTTTGTCGTGTTGTAATCCAGTATAATCGCTGGTTTACTACTGTTAAATCGCGATTAACAATGAATGAAAAGGAATACAAGGATCAGAAAATCAGACTTGCATTAGAAAGGGTGTGTCTGTAAATAGAAACTGCTTAGAACATTCAAACCTTACAAAAACAAACCATTCAAAATTACGAAAATGTTGTACTTTGTACACGTGCGCGCTCGCTGACGTACGTCCGTTACAACACTTGACATACCGAATTCTGAAGATTCTAATAAGTCGCAACCACTTCCGTCCGTTACCAAACGTGTCATAAGTATGGCATATGACTAGCTGACGATTTTAACTGGGCCTTATTTTTGGGGTAGGGCTTATATTACGGGTATCCTGAAAAATCATGCTGGGGCTTATTTTCCGAATAGGTCTTATTTTCGGGGAAACTCGGTAACACGTTTGTTTGGACTTAAAAGACATTTTTATTTTTAATTTTTATGTTTTATTTTTGTTCACCAACAGCTGGCAGTGTTTCACTTGGTTGGGTTTTCTTTTTCTGAAGTGGCAACGGTATAAGTTTAGAATTCAGTTTCAATAACATTTACAACTAGCATGGTTCTTTTCGTGCAATTTAAAGCCAAATTTTAAGAAGCGGCTTCTCAAGCTTTATGGGTTTCAACAAGAAATATTTTTGCGATGGTTTTGCACAAGGCAGGTCCTCCCATTGTGAATTCAAGTAATTAATTCTATACGTATTTGTTATTTTTGGGACCAGTTCTCCCTTCGTCGATGCCGCTGAGTGAATCGCTGCCATTTTGCAACGTTTGTTCTACTCCACATTTACTGGTCGTGAAAATTGGAATAAATAGCTACAAGTGAAATGTATTTTGATTCTAATTAGTTATGATTTGGAATACCTCGCACTGAGGTGACACCATACTACAAGAAGACTGGACGTAACAATGTTTCGTTCATGTTAAGCTGAATTTATTTACTTTCCCACATTCGTTGCATGGCAGTCGATGCTGGGTTGGTTTGAATAACTCTTTTAGTTTAACGATTTACATACATTTGGCCCCTCCGCCATTGTCGGTTGTTTTGACATTACATTACACACTATTACTAAACTACTAACGTTTATATAACTTTTTTTCCAAATAGAAACTTATTGAAGTCAATTTTGAAAGAAAAAGCCTTTTACCGTTCCTCTTTTATATCCCTCCTCCAATTTGTCAAACTGACCTTTTGAGGAGCGATAGTGAACGTTTTTTTTTTAAATCACGAATATTTTTTGCCTGTGAGGACCCAGAGAAGATCATAATAGGACTTTTTTTACACATAATAAAAGACGTTCGTATTGAAGGAGGTGGTGGTGACTATGCTTCAAAGAAGGGATTCTCAACGGGGTCCAGGTGGACACCTTGGGCGTCGACGGAAGTTTAAAAAAGGTCTATAGTATTCCAGGGGTCTATTAGGGGGTCTATGATAAATTTTTCTGTTTTAAATTTTAATTTATTTTTTTAGGAATGTAATTATTTTATAATAAAATCCGTTTTTATATGTATAAATATAGATTTGCATAGGGTGGAGTGATCCACGCATCTAAAGTCGAATGACATGACGATTTTGTATATGCCTCGAATGCCGACGTCGGCTTTAGTTTGTGTACCAACACTAGGCAGAACAGGGGAAATCCACTGGACCTTAAACGGCACATGGATCCTCCCGATGCAACCCATGAGAAGCAGTTTCGTTTTTCTCTTGATGATGTTTGTGCAATTACAATGTTTCTGAAATCTTTTTTTTATATTTGTGAAATAAAAAATTTAAAATAGTACAAAAATAATAAAACATAAACCTGATGAACCACTTTTTTAAATTTTCTGTTCATATTATTAGTCAAATTGTTATCTTTAAATGCTTTATGTGCAATTTTTAGTATTATAATTATGCTGTTTGCTGCATATTATAGAGAAAAATGTAAGGGAGTCCATGAAGACAAAATCATTCTTTTAAAAGGGGTCTATGTAGGAAAACGTTTGGGAATCCCTGCTTTGAAGTCTTTAAACACTTAATCTTGTAGCTTGCGGACATTAAACATAGGTCAAAATAGTAGCAAACTAATATTCCACAGTAATGCAGTTAATGTAGTAAATCGACTTTCAGAATTTGGTATTTGGATATAAGCGTTTCAAAAATGTGCCTACCACTTAATTTATTTTTCTTGTTTAAATTTTGCCGTTGCCAAGTAAGCATTTCCAATCCCTTGCAATCGAAATAAAAGCCTTCATTTGCCTTAGTAATATTAGTATTTGCGAAGTAACGGTTTTTCTAAGTATTACAGAATTTCTAAGAAATATAAATGGAAGTTTAATGAAGAATTATTTATTAAGCTCGTATTTCTTTCGCAAGGCCTATGGAAGAAAAACAAAAATTTATGTTTATTAATAATTTTCGTTAAATTTTGTTATATTCTTGTTGATTTCACAGTTACCGTCATTTTTATATCAAATGTCTAGTTACGTTATTCGTGACGCAGCAAAAAATATATTTTTTAGGAAACCCCCACAGACAGGCTAGAAAGCAACTCGGACAGTTTTCAGTATTTTACATTGCAACGCATAAAATGGGACCTGACATCAATCTGGTCAGGTTTCTGTGTCTCTAAGTTGTCCAGAGATTGGTTAAAAGGCCCCTGGTTTGGGGTGTTTCAAAATTACCGACACCTTTTGTTGCATTTTAAGAATTGCAAAGGCATTAACGAAATATTTTTCGAAATTTTCGGAACAGGATTTAACATTTTCCAGCGTACAGTGAAAATAAAATAAAAAGATTTAAGGAAGAAACATGTTGCAAAGATACGAAAACTTTTATTTTTGCAAAGTCGGATAAGTGCACACAATACACAATGATTATCATAAACACAATGAAACGCTTGTAATGTTTAACAGAGCTTGACAAGGGTTTTTTAGAGTCTAATATTTGCGAGCGATCATCAATTATACATCGTAGTATAAATGTTCCTCTCTAGGATATTTTGATACAGGTTCTTGTCTGCTCAACAGAAGACAAAGTCCCAGTTCCTACAATTGAAAAATGCGAATCAGTTCAGCCCTTTCGCCGTTCCTTACACTTGCGAGGAAGAAACGTTGCCCGGAGAGTACCGCTTGGAGGCGGGCTGTTGAACACTCCCCTTTACAGCAAGACCATCCGCGAGGCCCGATGGCAGTGGGCCGGCGTGTTTCTCACTTTTTTTCTTTTTTTAATGGAGGCACGATGGTTGGATGATACATTTCCCAGCCTGATGTTCTTGGCTCAGAAATAATAAATCAATTTGTGGTGAAGAGGTTGGCATGAGCCAGACGGTAGCGGCACTGGTGAGGAGGAAGATACAAGCCAGATGGTAGTGGCTCTGGTGAAGAGGAAGATACAAGCCAGATGATAGCGGCTCTGGTGAAGAGGATGATACGAGCCAGATGGTAACGGCTCTGGTGAAGAAAATGACCCGAGCCAGATGGTAGCGGCTCTGGTGAAGAGGATGACACGAGCCAGTTTGTAGTGGCTCTGGTGAAGAGGAGGATACGAGCCAGATGGTAGCGTCTCTGGTTAAGAGGATGATATGACAAAGATGGTAGCGACTCTTGTGAAGAGGATGATACGAGCCAGATGGTAGCGGCTCTGGTGAAGAGGATGATACGAGCCAGGTTGTATCGGCTGTGGTGTGGATGAGGAAGACATGAAGCAGATATTTAGGTGGTTTGGAGAAGAGGAAGAAGAAAGCAGACTTCAGTAACACCAATAAGCATGAATGGCCGATGATTTCTAGTTGCAGGCAACAAAGTGTTGGAAAAACTGAAGACAGTGTGCGATGAGTTGCAAAAGTTTTAAATCCCAAATTGTACGGATATTTAAAGTTCTATAGAGAGACAGTGGAAGATTACACATAATAAAAAAGCTGTTTTAGAAATTTAGTTCATCGATGGAAAATCTTCATACAATTTTGTCCATGTAGGCATGTTTGGTTAGTCTTTTGCTGAAGGCCTGAAACAACTGCACAAAAGTCGCAGTATTCTTTTCTTTAAACTAAGTCGAGGTACATCAGTTGTAGTTTGGATGTCACAGTCATTCAAAAACCTTTCCATGAGAGGGTTTGGAGGATTCGGAGCCTTACGCAATACCAGGGCAGAATTAGGAGGCTTTCGAGGAGGTTTAGGAGGTCTAGCATCAACATATTCGTCCATAGAGCTTTCAGTGGCAGTTTCATAAATATCAACGTCATCTTCTTCCTCAACTGCCAGGCAAACTTCTTTTGACATTTTCCCCTTTATTTTTTTCTTTTCAATAAAAGCGTAAAATTGGTAAATACAAAAGCCTGATAACAAAATGCAGTAGACGTCCGACGTAGCGAACAAGAACACAGCAGACACGATAAGAACGAACTTGTCCATTGATAGATACTTCAATAAAAAACAATAAAAAGATCTCGATGTCAAGAAATATAAGAAAATTTCAAAGAATTCTCAAATGAAAATAAAAGCAATTACGATAAGCTTTCAAGCGCTCAAACCTTCACACATAAGTATTAGGTTTAAAATGGCGACTGTAAAAAACCTTTGTTGCGTAGCAGATCTGTTGTAAAAATCTTTATGATTATTAGCATTGTTGATGATTAACAATACTAAGAGCAGTTTACACAACACTGAGAAAGAACGATATCCTCAGAACAATGCTTAATATTTTCTCTTTATTTATGGCTATAATTAACATTGTTGCTTCGTATATTTTGACAGCGTGGCCATTCAGAAATGATTACTGCCTTTAAAGATGCATAGAAAAATTGAAAAGTTTTATGTAACACTGTCCAATTTGTACTAACACACAAAAATTTTAAATTCCACTTAAATATCCGGCAGATTTGGCGACATGTTTAGCTCTGTTTATTTTTCTACGCTAAAGAACATTATTTTATAAACTGCATAACAAACAATCAGAAGTATTTAATTTACTGCTTTATTAAAATTCAATTTACTCAGTTTCAGTGTAGCGTTCCTTGTTGCATACCACTTCATTTATGTTTTTTACAACTGGGTTGTATTTTTCCAGCTTAAGGCTTCCAAAGACTGCGCGAGTCTCTCAGAAAACCCAAACTCTTAACTGTATCGGGAAAAAATTGACCTCGTTTGTCTGGAATTCCAAATCATACCGGATCACAGTTTGCAGTTACGATAAAAAGTATCGACGTTGTCGTCTAGTTTCACACATTGAAAAATTTTAACAAAATCCATTGAAAACAACTCTTTCTGGAGCACTGTAAAATATAGGATTTAAATTTTATCCCTCAGTTAACGGATGGGAAACAAAAATATTTTTAAAAATCCACACAAATAAACGATTTCTAAACTTCCAGCTCTCAATAATATTCTGGAGTACAAAGCTTCATTCGGAGTACAATGTTCCTAACTTAACCAGCCAAAGATTATAGGACGGGTTCTTAAGATCTCTTCTAGAATTTGTTTTTGTACTTCACTATACTTAATATTTGGTTGATAATTGCATTTATATATGCTATAAAAAAATTATAAGTAAACATTGTTATAAATAATGCAGAATAATGGATATGTTTATATATTTATATATATATATATATATATATATATATATATATATATATATATATATATATATATATATATATATATATCGTTCCGTCTTCCTGATTTCGTTAGGATTGAATAGCATCTCTTCAGCAAGTTCTCACAAAATAAATTTATTATTTTGTAAATTCTTCAGATGCATGCACAGATTCAAACACAAAAGACGTAACAACTGTGTTCTACACAGCAGAAAACTCTAAAAACACAAGTCAGGATACCAAAATTTTCAACACAATACACGCCAATTGACGCAGTTTCAACACATTCAGTTCTCACTAGGAAATTGAACTGAGTTCCAATACCAATGTTAGGTACATTTATAGATTTCCAAACCGCCCTCTATAGGTTAGTGACAGCTAGACATTTCTAGAAGCTTCCACAAAGGTTCAGTTGGCGAAATATCGCCAAGTCTGAAGAACAAAAAAATTCACAAAATCCATCGTCAATTCGGCGATAACTCTCATATTTGGCGCCATTCCCATAGACTCCCATGTTAAATACATAGCTATAGGAGCTCTTTCATAGAAGCTATTTAAACGCACCATACATACATACATACATATATATATATATATATATATATATATATATATATTTATATATATATATATATATATATATATATATATATATATATATATATATATATATATATATATATACACTGAAGTGCCACTGAATTAGGGATACCTACCTAGTAACGAGTTGGGCCTCCTCTGGCCTTGATAACGGCTGCCACACGACGAGGCATAGATTCAACAAGTTTCTGGAAACGTTCCACGGGATTGGCTTGTCAAATATTGGCTAAAGCTGTCCATAATTCAGTAAGGTTCTTTGGTGCTGTGTGATGGTCTTTCACGCCTTGTTCCAAAACATCCCAAAGATGCTCAATAGGACTTATGTCTGGGCTTCTAGGTGGCCAATTCATGACAGAGAAGTCAGAGGAATGCTCATCCAACCAGCCAGTAGCCCACCGGGACTTGTGAGAGGTACATTTGTCTTGCTGGAAAACTCCATTACCGTGCGGATAACAGAACAGCATAAACGAATGGAGGTGATCACACAGCAACTCTACGTACCGAATTGCATTGAGGGAGGTTGGTACACGCACCAAAGATCCCAAACTGTGCAACGAAAAAACACCCCAGACCATGATTGAGCCACCATGCCCTTGTACAGTTCCAGCCAGGCATGCAGGATCCATGGCTTCATGAGCCTTCCGCCATATTCTCAGCCTCCCGCACAAGTTAAGTAGTCGGAATCGAGACTCATCACTCCATGCTACTCGTTTCCAGTCCGCTACACTCCAGTCTCTGTGCTCTCTTGCCCAGGCAAGACGTGCAGCCCGATGGCGAGTATAGAGCAATGGTACTCTCGTAGGTCGACGGCTCCCGAAACCCATACTTTAAAGCGAGCGTTGCACAGTCCGTTTACTGACTGTACGACGGGCACCGTCATTTAACTGGGTGGTAATTTGACCTAATGTTTGGCTTCGCTGGCTACGTACAATACGCCTGAGCCGTCTCTCACCACGCACTGTCAAGGCTAATTGTCCTTTGCAGTTTGCAAAGCTATTTGTTTTTCCACCATCCATGTATTCTTGGTATACTCTTGACACTGTCGACCTTGAAAATCCTAGCTGTCTGACGATTTCGGAAATTGAATGGCCCATGCGTCGAGCACCTACGATTTGTCCGCGATCGAAGGCGTCTAAATCAGGCAGTTTACCCATACTGGCAATTCCAACAACTAATTCAGAACAACCACAGTACGCGCTATATATGCAGTTGCCACAGCGGCCTCACTTGCGTATACATGATGCGCAGCGCTACACAATTTGCGTAGTCTTTGCTATCCCTAATTCAGTGTCACTTCAGTGTATATATATATATATATATATATATATAATATTAAAAACTAGTAATTTCTTAATTCAACAATCTTAACATTTAAAAACTATTAATTCCTCACTTTACTATTCCAAATTACAAACCCTTTTTTAATTCCTTGAAATAGGTAATTTCCCTTGGGCAGTCGTGTTAAAATCCAAGAGATATTCTAAATTTTAGCATTGTCATCCCAGTAAAACTTATATAGAAATCCCATAGTAATAGCCTTTGTAACCCCAGGCAATATTATTAAAGATGGCTGACTTTTTACCGAAATTAAGCTCGACGCGGCGTGGCTACCGAATTAGATCAGATCAGAGCATCAACAAATAACTTTTATCCAATCAAAATGTAAGTCACACCTCTGTGTCACGTGATGGAATGACTTTATAAAACTATCTGGTGTCTAAAATTAGACACACTCTGTAAGAATCGGTCTGTCATATAATCCCGGGCGGACGACTTGGAAAACTTAATAAAAATGCTTTAGATTCAATTACGTATCTGTGGTTCCTGTGTCTGCGTTGGGAGTCTTTGCGGGAAAATGCTCGGTTTGTCATCATGTGTATCGGCGACGTCATCCACTCTGGCCTGTTATTTGTTCCTCCATGTCGCCGATGTTACATATATATATATATATATATATATATATATATATATATATATATATATATATACATATATATATATATATATATATATATATATATATATACATACATATATATATATATATATATATATATATATATATATATATATATATATATATATATATATATATATATATATATATATATATATATATATATATATATATATATACATACATATATATATATATATATATATATATATATATATATATATATATATATATATATATATATATATATATATATATATATATAAATACTAGCTGAAGTACCCGGCGATGCCCGGGATTTAAAGAATGTTTGTTAACTAAAATCAATTTAAAAATTAACACAGTATAGATAACGGAGAAAAAATATATGTTAAATGTTATACACATCTCAGAATTTCAGCCTTTCATCATTGTAGCACTAAAATCTGAAAAGTAAAAATGTCAAATTTATTTAGCCGTGCTTCGCCCGTCTAGCCGGTCGGTTTAGGGACCTTCTCCCTTCAGCAATTATGGAATAGCAGTAATCAAAGCTAAAATCGAAGCTTAATACAATTATATCACAGAAATATTCCAAAGAGAGAGTTCAACGGTAATCCGAAGACTGGGAATTTACCCAGTAAAAAATTATTAATGAAAAAATGAAAGCAAAAGGAGTAATATCAGAAAATTAACTTTAAAAAACACCAAATAACTACAAAATAACAATATTCCATAACAATCACAGAAATATTCCAAAGAGTTAAAATTGTAATCCGTATACTGGGAATTAACCCAGTAAAAGAGAATTAATGAAAAAAAGAAATCAAAAGGAGTAATATTAGAAAATTAACTTTAAATAACTCCAAATAACTACAAAATTCACTGGCCTTTGAAAATATCCAATAAAGTAAACACAGCATAAATAACATTTAAAATAAACATATGAAATGTTATGCACATCTCAGAATTTTAGTAGATTCAGCTTTCCATTATTCTACGAATAAAAGTTTAAAAGTAAAAATGTCAAATTGTCTAATGTTTGTTAACAAAAATTAATTTAAAAACTAAACACAGTATAAATAACATAGATTTAATAACAGTATAAATATCATAAATATATACATTTATAATAAATCACTAAAAGCTTAAAAGTAAAAATGTCTAATTGTCCATATAAATACCTCCATAAATGGAAGATTCTGTAGCCCCCCTAAAAAAATATTAAAATATTGGTTAAAGGCACTGACAGACGAAAAAATTAACAGAAATCTACAATTTGGGCTACACACACCATAAATGCAAGATTCTGTAGCAATAATAGAAACATCCTGTCCTTATTAAACTCCATATAAATCTCTGTTCGATTAAACTTATCCAAATATTATCTCAAAGTACCTTCATAAACTATGTTTCTCGTTTCTTGATTCGGGGTTCAGTATGTATGTTTGTTAACCAAAATCAGCTCAAAAACTAAACACAGTATAAATGACATAGGAAAAAAATATGTGAAATGTCATACACATCTCAGAGTTTAGATAGATTCAGCCTTTCATCATTTTACCATTAAAAGCTGAAAAGTAAAAATGTCACATTTTCTTTTGCCTTGAGAACTCTGCATGAAAAATTAAACACAGTATAAATAAAGTATTGCTTGAATTTCAATTTAAGTAAAATGTAAATAATTCAACAACAAAAAAATAAAGTATTAAAGCAGGTGTGTCCAACCTTTTAGCTTCCTTGGACCACATTGAAAGAATACGAATTGTCTTGGGCCACACAAAAATATACCTAACATTAAAAATTGTTGATGAGTAAGAAAAGTATAATGTATAGTTAACATATGTATTTATTTCATTATAAATTTTATTTATAATTAAAAAGATATCTATAGGAGTCATAAATTTAATGTTATATTTGGCATTGAAAAACTAAAGCTTCATTATATGGGTCGATTGAAGTGGTTGCAATTCTCTTGGTGTTGTTAAGATGTTCATTCGATATTTTGGTTCTAATTTGACTCTTAATGTGCTTCACTCTTGAAAATAGTTGTTTACAGATGCACGTGCTTCCAAACGTTGATGACCAGAATAACGCTTGACTATGCAGTGAAGGATATTTATATCTGGCCAGGTATGATTTATGAGTACTACAAAGAGACTCGGTTGAATTTCTGTTTAAGTTAGATGTCAGATTGCAACTCTATGCATTCCATTTGCCAATTTGCTAGCATTATATCTATACTGACTGTAAATAGAGTAGTAAACATGCAAAAAAACAATTGTTTATTTTCACAAAAGTCCTGAAACCAATTTTAAATTCTTGTACTAAATCGGAAAGTAAGGCTGCGTATTTTATAACATTTTTAAAATTGTGCTAGGTCAGTGTCTCGAAATGCAAAAAAAAATTAACATTTAATTTGGCTTGCCATAATTTCAACTTCATGGATTTTACACTGAAGTAAAATCCATGAAGTGACGGGTGTTTGAGTCATTTAAATGGGCATCCAGATCTATCAAAATCTGCTAAATCTTCAAGCCAGTTATCATAAAGTTCTGGCACAGATTACTTTTCAATGTCATAAAGAATTTGATATCATCAAGTAGGCTATAAAACCTTTTTAATATTTTCTCCACTGAGCTACTTTATTTCTTAAAAGTATCTCCATATTCAGCATCCAAGCTTTTAGGAAATTCCTGAAACTGGCGATGAATCAATGCACAAGCCTTCATAAAATTCACCATTTTGAAGATGATTTGCATAACATGGTCCATTTTTTTTTCCTTTTCCGCATTCCTTTTTTATCAAGGCAGGCTATTAATATATCTTTTTTTGCTTTGAGCTCTCTCTCCCTGTGCCGCACTAACACTTGCTTTGGGCCGCAGGTGTCCCGCGGACTGGACACCCTTGTATTAAAGCATAGGTAAAAAACCCTGACAAACGTTAAAAATTAATAAAAATCTGCAATTAGGGCTCCACACACCATAAATGCAAGATTCTGTAGCAATAAACATCTCCATAATTAATATCTGCATAATAAATGTCTCCATAAATGCAAGATTTTGTAGCAAAAATATTAAAGTATAGCTAGAAGGCACTGACAAACAAAAAAATTAATAGAAATATACAATTAAGAGTTCCACGCACCATAAATGCAAGATTCTTTAGAAAAGAAAAAATTAAATTATAGGTAGAAGCCACTGACAAACGTAAAAATTAATAGAAATCTGCAATTAGGGCTCCAAGTACCATAAATGCAAGATCAGTTGTTTTCCAACAACTAATATAACCAAACATGTTATTTATCACACATTATCCTTATGTTGAAAGGATCAAAATATAGAGATGAAGCTAAATGTAAGAGCAACGTATCGTTAAACATGATATTGTATGGAATATGTGAGATTTAGAAATAAAAAAAAACATTAGTCTTTTTAAAATCAAATTAACAAAAAAAATTATTGCGTTCATAGCACATAAAAATATTTATTGGTAAATTAAGGTTTTTTTATATATATAAACATGGTGAGCAAAGTTTTTCAGTTTGTTTATTCTATTCTCCTCTTTTTTAAGGAGAAAATGCATTAATTCTAAATGTATTCAACTTGAATTTAAGTAAATCAAAAGTGAAACTAATATAAAAAATTAGAGTATATTTAGTTACATTAAAATGAAATATGTTAATCATTTGACAATATTAAACCAGTTAGGTATATTATAATGTAAAAAAATAGTTATTACATATTAAATATTATTTCCAGGAGGGTGGATATTGTTCTGAGTTCAAGACATTTATTGCATAAAGCTATAGTACCAATAATGCATAACCGAATCTATAAGTTGTACACATTTCTAAAGAATTGGAACCAATGAAATTAAAAATCAATACTCGGTAAAATTAATATTTTTCTTTCAAAAACTGCTATTACGGGTTATTACTTTAGCACCTCTGGATAAAGTGTTGAACTGTTAGGAGCATACAAGTTAAGATTTTGCTAGATTAAGTGTAAGCAAGATTAAGGTTTTAACACATTAAGTGTACGCAGAAAAATATTATCAGTTTTTAAAGCTCTTCAATTTTCATTCCCGTCATCTTTCATTCCCGTCTTCAATTTTCATTCCCGTCAATTCGTCAGTTTTCATTCCCGTCGCTGCCGACAGATGGCTGCACCATACTGTAGATGGGTGATTTGACTTCAAAGCGGTGGAGTGATTTTAGAATTAAAATATCTGTAAAACTATTTAAGTAACAGAAAAACTGTAAGCAAAAAAAAATTATCAGTTTTCAAAGATCATTCCAAATATGTAACATTTATGTACTTTCATGAAAAAAAAGCATCGATTTTGACATTTCAAATATGGCGGCTGTGGCGCTCTTCTATTTTCTGAACTCACCCTTAAAAAATTTTTCGTTTTTTATTAATTAAAAATTAACGGTAATAAAATTTAAAATTCAGGCTTCGAGGTGCACATGTTCAGACTCTTCACTACCTGTGTGCCAAATTTCACGGCTGTAAGTTTCACAGATTCGCCTGGGGGCCGCAAACACACACACACGCACGCAAACATTCGCTTTTATTAATAAGATTTATATATATATATATATATATATATATATATATATATATATATATATATATATATATAATTATAAATATGTGTGTGTGTATGGATTTGGATGTTTGTGTGCATATGGTTGCATGGATTAGACAGGGTAACCAGTATGTAACATAAAACATTGAATTTTTAAACTTGGCATTGAACACCACCAATTTCAAGATTTATTGGAAAAGAAAATTTCTCATTTTATCTACTAGAAGTTGCTTCTTCAAAGTTAAGAAGAACTACAGAAATGAAGATAAAACAGCTATAAAAGTGTCTGCAACCTATTATGAAAATTATACATACAGTCGTATTTTAGCAGAATCTCTAGAATTTTGACGCTGTCGATTCACCTCTTCTGTTATATAATATTTAGTACTGATAAATCAGAAGAGTATCGGAGAAATATAATTTTTCTTGTATGGGAAGAAAACAACGCAATTATCTGTCGTCATCCGCTACAGTATAATATACAATGTGATGTAAAAGCATAAACTTTTATATACCTTCAATACGATACAATGTAGGATCGAGCTCTTCATAATTACATCGTGGCAACAAGATTTATGAATCGTTTTACAGCAATTCAACTCCACTGCGGGTCCGAGCTTAGAATACTTACAAAAGGATTGGTAAAGTGGGCAGGCCTCGTAAATGCCACTCAAAAGTATAATAAAGAGAGTTGTTGAAAATTACAACTGTTATTTCCCAGTTTTATTTCACCTGGTAGGGGAGACTGCAGAGGAGCAAATGTTTATGACAGCACGTCTCCATTTTGCAGACGTCAAAAGTATCATAAAATATAAATATATTAATGAAGACGAGAGAGGTTACAGGTTTTAGGCCTGAAAATGGAGAAACAAATTTTTTTCATTTGCTTGGGGGTTCTTATCTAAATATAACTTGTGAAAGAACAGAAGCATTGTAAGCACTTAATGTGTGTTTGTACTTGAAAGTTTCTTGCGTCGGGAATTAATGTTACATCATTTTAATATTGATTAAACAACGAATAGCAATAAGTCAAAAAGAAAGTGGATTTGAAACTTGAAATAAGGTTGGTATTTTTCACCTCATAAGTATTATTTTAGAACTGCAATTTAATACTTCATAAAATAAAAATATGTTTTTCCAAAGTGGATAAAACTGTCAAAAAATTTGATTGCAAATGCAACACAATTAAGCGTTCAATAAGATATAACATGAGCAGTGTCTATTTCCAGTTTTAAATAAAATAGTCGTTTTTCAATTAATAATGACTTTTTATATCTGTAATTAACTACTTTAAAGAGAAACAATATATTTTCCTAAATCCATAAAACTATAAAAACATTTCATTCCAAATTCAAAAAAATTAAGCGGTTTATAAGATATAATGCGTGAAGTGATATTTTTATGTAGTATGTAAGAGATGTTAAACAAAATTTTTTCGATCTTACATCTTACTCGTGGTAAATAGAATGCAATGTGATGAATGTAACGAAAATTTTCATTTTCGTCATTTGCAGTAAACGTGAGGAACACTATTTGGTCCACGTTATGAATTCTTAAGTCAAGATACAAATTTCTTTAAGTTTTACGAATATATTTCAGGCAGATTTGAGTTATATTTTATTTATTTTATTTTGAAACAGATTTCATTCTTAAAATACAATATAATACCAGTAAATTATGAAGTTCTAGTCGAAAAAAATGTTTATTTGAGTGTTTTGAATGATTAATAATACTACTTTAAATAACAGAAATACAATATCTGCAAAATATGGATCAGCATTGTCTTAACCAGGAAAGCACAAACTTTTCTAATGTACATTTTAATTTCATTGGCTTTAAGCACACTATAAGCTTTAAAGCAGAGATGTCCTAGATAAACAGTGTTGATTGGCATTTGGGAATATTTACAAACAGCATTTGGAATATATACATACAAGAGACAAAATCAGAAAAAATGTTATAATACAGATACGGAAGAAATTTTAAACTTTATTTTTTCTAAAGCTTTTATCAAATATGGCGATCTCCAACTGATAGAATGATTAATATTTTTACGTTCTAAACTAGTTTTAATAGGTTTAGTTATTATTTTTCTTTCAATTGCTCTGCAAATAATTCAAATCTTGCATATATATATTTGTTGCAGTTCATAGCCACTAATAGCATTTAAATGTTGTTTTGTCAACACTGAGCACTGTTCATTGTTTATCAGCCTAAACATATAATACTAGCTGAAAACCCGTACTTCGCTACGGAGTACATTCAAATTAAATACAACGGTCAATGTATGCAATTAATGCTAAAAAAATAAATATATATATATATATATATATATATATATATATATATATATATATATATATATATATATATATATAAGGGAGATCCGTGAAATATGGACCCCCTAAGCAAGAATGTTCATAAAACTTAAATTATTTTTTAAAAACAATATAAATTTTTTGGCTACTCATTACAATTGTATAGCTGCATGGTTCAAACTTGGTAAAGCACTGTAGTAACTATTAATAATTGCAGTAAATATTTTTTTTTCGTGTCAGTGATCCATAATTCACAGACGTTCGTGTAATATGGACCACTAACACGAGAATAAAAAGTATGATATAGAATGAAAGACGAATGCTCAAAACTGTTCTTTTAGTAAATTCATTTCAAGTACAGCAATCATCACAATAATAGTGTATCGGGATGGTTATGTTGGAGAAATCTTCATGCACTCATAAGCAGCATTTCCCTAATCTGATCCAGTCTTCCTCCGTTTTCTCTCTGCAGAATACGCAGAAAGTAAACGTTTCAGTAACTTGATTCACAGCTGTCTCCTGGCCGGAGGTTCCTGGGGATGTCCCTACTGAGACCCTTGGAGCCACCGGGCGCTTTCACTCTATTCGCTCACCCCCTGCATCTCTTTTTGAGCTTTCATTGTTATTCTTTCATCTTCCCGAAGCTGTTGGATGTCCAGCTTTGGTCATTTTTTTATTATTTTCTGCAACGGCCTTCTTGAAACGGGATGAAGTCAGAACAGTGGCCTCTGAAGTGTTTCCTTTTCTCTTTCTTAGGCTTCTTTGTACGAAATGAAGGGGACTGATGTCTTCCCCTGAGAACATTCTACGACTAACGGAATCCGGGACGTTCTCCTGGACTACATCGTCTGAAGTTGGCTCTTCGGAAACAGGCGTGTTCTACTGGACTGTAGTGTCAAGTGTTGGGTCGATGGGAGCTATATTTTCTGGCAAGTGGTCTTTGGTCTCGTCTTCTGATGTGACTCGTGGTGGGGCTTTATCAGAAACTTCAGATGGAGCGAAGTCGAAATCGTGAAATACATGGCGATTGACAGACCAAATCCCACCTGCACTGAAACCATTGGCAGTGGTTTCAAGAGATGCCGACCGTGCGTATGCCTTCCCGAACAGTTCACACACTTGGAATTCAGAAATAGCCCATCCAGCATGTTCCCTTATCCACTTGTCCATCTCTTGGGAACGCTTAAGAAAGCGAGGTCCAAAGGCTGTATTCGATGGGTAGTATGCAAAGGAAGTGATAGTATGATCAGCCCTGGTTCTGTGGCCATTTCTATAGCCTCGAGATTTGGAGTAAGAGACACATGTTCATCGAGAATTAACAAAACCTTCCTGTTCTTGTCAGGTTTAGCGAAACTAATGAAATATTTCATCCATTCACTGAAGAGCTCGATCGTCATCCAACCTTTTTCCTGTCATTTGAAAAGAGTTCCTGGAGAAGCTCCTGCTTTCAGTTCCGGTTTCCATCGCTTACGGGGAAACACCGCCATCGGTGTGATGAAGTGACCAACAGCACTCATCCTGCCGACAAATGTGACGTTCTTTCCCTTCTCTGCAGATGTTATCGATCCAATGTGTCTACATTGTGTGGTCCATATTATGCAACAGCGCATGTTTCATATTACACGCATGGACGGAGCAACGTTGTTTCCAATCAAATATCGCTATGCATAATGGCACGCGTAAAACACATGTGTGGATTGTTAAGAAAATAAGTACATTTGCTACTGTTAACGTGAACCTTATATTAAAATTACCTAACAACAGAAAGTAATACATTCATTTTAACATACCTGTTACTTCAATGAACACATAAACCAAAAACGCAATTTCATAATCGTTCAAATGAAGGCACACATGTACAAGTCACCTCCAGCTTTGGATAACAGTAATATTCACTAAAGGCAAAGGGATGGTTCTGCTATCTAGTGGTGCATAGATAAATTTCCACATGGTCCATATTACACGATGGTCCATAATACACGGATCTCCCCTTTATATAATAAATACGACCATCAATGTATACAATTGATGTAAAAAAACAAAAAATATATTTAGAAAAAAATCGTAAGGGATATTTTTATAGACAAAATAATGTAGAAGAAAATATTAAAATTAAATGTAATAGCACATACTAAATAATATAGTGCAGTTTGAGGAACATAACATCTTTTACTGTATTTTAATATTTTTTGGATAATGTCCAATCGTCTGCCCCATTAGCAAGGAAAAAAAATTGTCCATTTAGTTGTTATGCACGTGACGATAAATATACTTTAAGTACCGAAAAAAGAAATCACGTGATCAGTATTTAACAAATGAAATTCTAAAAATTTATGTTTAAAAATTCACCAAGAATTTGAAAATGGAGGTAAAGATTCGAAAAAGATCTCATTTTAAAGGAATCTTTATTATCTTTCTCGTGATATAAATTTTATAACAATCAAATTATTATTTTAAATGCAAACTTTAAAAAGTTACAAAAACAGCTTTAAAATTTAATTTAAAAAAATCTAAGAAGAATTTTTCAAAAATCTTTCTTAGTGCACCCCTACACTATAAGAAGAATCGCCATGCAAAATTTCAGCCCTTTAGCTCCAGCGGTTTGGTCTGTGCGTTGTATGTCAGTCAGTCAGTTACGGAACTGCTTTATATATATAGATAAGGATTCACAGCTATAAGTTGTACCAGAAATGGAGATTGATTTAATTTTTGGTATTTTGAATGTGGCACGAGTTTCCGAAATTAAAGCACAGAGAACTCGCCAGCCGCAGTTTGGCCACACCTGCTCTAAACCAACAAAGCAAAAAAGTTTATTGTATTTTCTTTTCGTTTGGCATGAAATACTCTATAAAGCTGTAAATCCTATGAAAGATCAATAAAATAAACCCCGTGTTTCTACGAATCTAACACTGCTATTTACATTTTTTCTTACATTATGCTATCGAAACTTACGCTGGTGCTCATCTATAATTGAAGTATCCTTATAATAGTTGCCGTGTTCTGTAGTCGACTCTGTCCGTAACGCGTCCGGAGCGACCACCTCATATCCATTCATTTGGCATCCATTTTGTTTTATGAGTTAGGCTTAACAAGTTAAAAGTAAAGTTCAAAAAGATTATTTGCCAACTAAACCCAAATAATTGTAATTAAAACAGCGTAATATCGACACAAATCAACTTTATTTCGATCAATTTTATTTCAAAATTATCTCTTCATTAGAGAATTATCTCTTTTCCGCCACCTTTCGCGTTATCATAGTGTTTCTCAGAACTTGAAAATGTAAACACAAGTGAGTCATTCATTCACCGTGATTCGTTAATTTAAGAAAAATTGAATCAGAATTTTTTTCACAGTAAAACAGGTTTTCATTATTTTAACCATATATAATATATATATATTAATATATACTATATATTTTTTAATACATAATATATAATATATATTACAATACAGTATTACAATTTAATATTACAATAATGTCGAATTTAGTTGCAAACTTGACGCATGCGCAGTGATATGTTCCAAACTGTACATCACAAAAGCTAGCCGGTTCAAAAGGCAAAATCTTCAGTATACAGATTTTTTGCATTTACAACACATGGAATTCTATATATTCCACATCTAATACGTGTTTAGTAACGATTCAATAACTTTGTATGATTTTTAATCAGAATTTCTTTAGTTTATATATATTATTTTTGCTTAATATATATTTATATATTTATACATATATATATATATTTAACAATATATAATATATGTACATTAAATTGAAATACACATGCAAAAATTTTTTGCACGTGAATAATTTGTATGATATTTTAATCTGATTTTCTTTATATATTTTATTTTTGCTTAATATATTTATACATAGCCTATTTATACATATATATAGCATAAGATATAATATATGTACATTAAATTGAAATACACATGCAAAAATTTTTTGCATGTGAATAATTTGCATGATATTTTAATCTGATTTTCTTTATATATTTTATTTTTGCTTAATATATTTATACATAGCCTATTTATACATATATATAGCATAATATATAATATATGTACATTAAATTGAAATACACGTGCAAAAATTTTTTGCACGTGAATAATTTGCATGATATTTTAATCTGATTTTCTTTATATATTTTATTTTTGCTTAATATATTTATACATAGCCTATTTATACATATATATAGCATAAGATATAATATATGTATATTAAATTGAAATACACGTGCAAAAATTTTTTGCACGTGAATAATTTGCATGATATTTTAATCTGATTTTCTTTATATATTTTATTTTTGCTTAATATATTTATACATATATATAGCATAAGATATAATATATGTACATTAAATTGAAATACACATGCAAAAATTTTTTGCACGTGAATAATTTGCATGATATTTTACTCTGATTTTCCTTATATATTTTATTTTTGCTTAATATATTTATACATAGCCTATTTATACATATATATAGCATAATATATAATATATGTACATTAAATTGAAATACACGTGCAAAAATTTTTTGCACGTGAATAATTTGCATGATATTTTAATCTGATTTTCTTTATATATTGTATTTTTGCTTAATATATTTATACTTAGCCTATTTATACATATATATAGCATAAGATATAATATATGTACATTAAATTGAAATACACATGCAAAAATTATTTGCACGTGAATAATTTGCATGATATTTTAATCTGATTTTATTTATATATTTTATTTTTGTTTAATATATTTATACATATATATAGCATAATACATGATTATATAAAATATTTATATTACATTGAAATAGATTGAATTAGCAGTATTGTTTCTAAATATCTGGCTGCATTAGTTAGACTGTACAAGTCGGATTTTAAAATCAGCTGCAAGCATGGTTTTTTTTTCCAAGAACGTTTTTTAATTATAAACTTCAATATTTTTTTAAAAATACCTCACTGTAATAATTTTTAGTAAAGCATTCTATTGCGATGATGGTGTATCTTTTAAGGTGACTGCCTACGTTGAAAATTTCATTTTTTGACTATTTTGGTCAATTTTATTTTTTCCAGGAATCGTGCAATTCAATCTTTTCTCTTTTCAAAACCGTTTTGATTTTCATTCTACATCAATTAGAAGCAGAGTTATAGCTATTTTAAAAAATGTCTGCTACAAAATTGAAGTGGCAAACAACTTGAACTGAGTTTTTCTCAGAATTATGTTTTTAGCACAAATCTTTACCGTTATCATATTTCACACAATAATACATATAATTTGATAAAATTTTCGGGAAATGTTTTAGATGCTATTGTTAATGAAATGACGCTCAATAATTGATGCATAATAATAAATAGTTAAATAGTTTTTGTTTGGGCAGCAGCATACGCCGAAATTTTCAAAAGTGGGGGGGGGGGGTTACTATGAAAAAGTAGTTTTCAGCAATCAGTGCAGAGCTTGAACCTATTTAAGTAATATATGTAATCAGAAAAAATGGGGGGGGGGTTAACCCCCATCAACCCCTCCCCTGCATACGCCACTGTGTTTGGGGCTGTTTTTATAAGGAGAGGAATGATGAATTGGGGGAAATTTTCATATTGCAACATTTTTGCATTTTAAAATTTCTCTTAGATTGTGGGTCATTTAAGATAACTGTCAGATGTGTCGCATTTTAGCTAATTTTCATTGAAAATTACTTCAAATTGACCAATTTATAAAAAAGTATGGTATTTACTGGCAAGTTTTTGTTTATTTTTTAATTTTCAAGTGCTATTTTACGATAAAAAACAAAAAAATCTTTAAAAAATGATTTTTTTAAAAAATTGGCCCCAAATGTAGGCAGTCACCTTAAAACAATATTTCAGGTGATTATAAGGGGACATTTTATTATTTTGTTTTGTGCCACTTTCTCGAATTATATTACTTTATTTTTCAGATCTAATAAAAAAAAGTATTAAAAAATTTCACCTTCAAATTAGAAAACAATTTAAAATTAACAAATCAGACAGCAAACATTCAAGTAAATTTCAATGTTCTAAATTGCAACACATCAGGTTGCAAAACAGTATATTATTTTCTAATATTCACGTTTTTACATGTACTATCTACGGTATGTACTGTATAGTAGTGTGCTTTTCAGAGCGAATACCTAACATAACAGCAAAATTTTCTTAAATTTTTAAAAGTCTGTAATTTTTCGATACCTTTCACGTTTTCATAGCGTTTCAATTAAATTAATAACAAGTATTCATTTTATATATTCGGGACATGAAAATGTAAACATGAAGTTAGTCATTCATTCATCTTTTTTTTTTTATAAGATGAATGAATGACTAACTTCATGTTTACATTAATTCATGTTTACATTTTTACAGAATATTATTTTCTAATATTCTGTAAAAATTTCTTATATTTTAACAAGGTTATGAATCTTTTTTTTATTGGAACTGTTCAATTACTTACCATCAAGTTTTGACAGGTACTGTCTACGGTATGTACTGTATAGTAGTATGCTTTTCAGAGCGAATACCTAACATAACGGCAAAATTTTCTTAAATTTTTAAAAGTCTGTAAATTTTCCAATACCTTTCACGTTTTCATAGCGTTTCAATTAAATTAATAACAAGTATTCATTTTATATATTCGGGACTTGAAAATGTAAACATGAAGTTAGTCATTCATTCATCACGTTTTTACATGTACTATCTACGGTATGTACTGTATAGTAGTGTGCTTTTCAGAGCGAATACCTAACATAACGGCAAAATTTTCTTAAATTTTTAAAAGTCTGTAATTTTCCGATACCTTTCACGTTTTTATAGCGTTTCAATTAAATTAATAACAAGTATTCATTTTATATATTCGGGACATGAAAATGTAAACATGAAGTTAGTCATTCATTCATCTTTTTTTTTATATATATATATATTTATATTTTAACCATACTAGCCGCTGCGTGACCAGCATGGTCACTTTTAGTTTTAAATTTCCTTTTGCAAAACAACGCAACTGAAAGTGACATATGTAAGGAATGTTACAATTACCTGTCATCATAAATATATGTTGTTAAGGGGTATTCTCTATTAAGCTGATTCTAAAACATCGTGATAAAAAAATGTGAATTTCCATTACCTTAGAACAGAGTTAAAGATAAGACTGAGAAAGCCCACATCAATGATTTTAAAAATTACATCCCTCTTTGTATGTACTATTTTTCAAAATTAAGATATCTATACTTTATCATTACAACAAATAAGAAATTGCAGGGGGAAAATTTTAAATATAGTGTTGATTACATCACTCTCTGTATGAATTACTGTTAACAATTCAGATATCTACACTTAATCATATTAAATCATAAATTGCTGGAAAAATTTCTTCATTTATAAAATGGAGCAAAAATTCAGCAATTTTTCAAAATTATGATATCTACACTTTACCATTACAAGAAATAAGAAATTGTTGGGGGGAAATTTTAAATACAGTGTTGATTACATCACTCTCTGTATGTATTACTGTTCACAATTCAGATATCTACACTTAATCATATTAAATAATAAATTCTTGGGAAAATTTCCTCACTTATAAAATGGAGCAAAAATTCAGCAAGTATTTAAAATATAGTGTGGATTTCAACTATGATATTCATAAAACTTCTTGATAGACAGATTTGAGTATTTCAAAAGTAGGAGATACTAAAGCGACAGAATCAAAAGAATGGATTCTAGATAAACCTACATACAACTGTCCATGGTTAAACACTGGATTTGATAGGTCTAAACATGTATTGTCAAAAGATCAGCGGTTGTAACTTATGCGGCCACTACACACACGCGGTTTTAAATTGCGGACAGCCGCTGTTTACATCCGGTAGTTGCAGCCGTTGCCATTCGAAGTGTAGAAATATCGTAGATTTTTGTGCCGCATACCTACGCGTTTTATATATAGGGATTATTTTAACCAGATATTACAATAATATCAAATTTTGTATTTTCGGAAAGTTGCAAACTCGGCGCATGGATAGTGATATGTTCAAAAGTGTCTGTACGGTAGCGTTCTTTTCAAAGGGAATACCTAATATAACCGCAAAATATTCTTACATTTTTTTGAAGTGTTTTATTGAATATTTCTAAATTACCAGCACACGTGGCTTTCATATGAATTTCTAATATTTTAATAAGGTTATGAACCCTTTTTTTTATTGGAATGTTTACTTAATAACCGTCAAGTTTTGACGGGTACCATCTAGTTTTTTTATATCAACATAGAACTTTTTATGATTTTCCATCTTCGAAAGCATGTGTCTGATATTCCTGGAAAGGGAAAATTTTCACAAGGTTATGCCGTTCTTTTTTCACAAAATTGTCTACAGTATTTTTGATTTAGAATAAAACTTTTGAAATTGATTTCTACTTCAGGGATAACAATATTTTTTTTTCTTAAATGCGATAAAATTTGAGGAATAAAATTTTTATAAAGCTAAAGACAAATATTTATAAAATGTTTTCTGTAAATTTGATAATAATTAAAATTGATTATTAAAATTCCAATCATTTTTCTTCAATCAAATGGCAAAAAAAAAAATAATGCAAAATTTTCAACTCGTTCGGTGGATACATCAGAATCAAACATACTTTTAACTTTTTAATTTTATCAAAATACAAGTATTTTTCTATGTATAATGAATATCATATAGACTAGATTTTTTTTTTTTTAAATTAAGTTTGATTGATAGTACCTGTTACCTGCAGCAGAGGAAATAACACTTCCATAAGCATTTTTAAAATACGTTGATCCTAAGTATAACAAGATAAATAAAACGTCATCGAAAATACCAATAGCTGATGTTTGAATATTAGTTGCTTTATTAATTAATATTGGTTAAAAATCATGTTCACGCTTTGAATTTCAACTAAGGATTTAGAAAATACCCATCTTTTCGTTTAATTTAGTATATAATATTCTAAATTCTACTTTAACACTGCTGTTACAAATACTGGCATATGTCATTTTATTCATGTGTATCGAAGGAGATTTGAAATCAATCGTACTTAATGTTACACTATATGTTAACAGATTAATATGGTAGTACTCTGTGCTCACGTCACCACTCATAACAGAATATCTAAAATCAAGTCAAAAGCATGTATTTCATGTTTCATAGTTTGATAGTTCGACGGAATTAGTGTCATAGCATTGAATTTTCCAATAAAACAACGAAGATATTAAAAATAATTTATTCTAAACAATCATTGATATTATCTTTTAAAGGATCGGATAAATTCACTTAAAGTTACATGGAAACGCTCAATTCCTCGATTGGATTGATGCTCAAAGTGTGCCTAAAATTTTACCAGCAATTGAACTAAAATTTCCTTTTAAATAATATACCTCTGGAGTGTAATACACGGTCCTTCAGACTTCCGTTAAAAGCTGCTTTTAGCCACTTTGGATGGAATGGAATTCAGGAAACCTCGAAACTAAAGTGTCGATTGGCAGTTACTTAATGCTATATTTTGATTTTAGGTATTATACATTTAATTTAAGACATTTGAATTAAATTAAATACCACATTTTGAAGAAAATTTATTTAAAAATTAAAATATATATATATATATATATATATATATATATATATATATATATATATATATATATATATATATATATATATATATATATATATATATATATAAAATATAAAGTGATTAGTCTGGAAACATAAGTACGAAAGATGCGTATCTAACTCGAATTTATGATTTTCAAATGCGTGTATAGAAACAAGGTCATTATATTTTCTTTTGGCCTTTTAATTACCCTTTAGTTATGAAATTGGAAGATTTGTATTTCCATGCATATTCAATGAAATAATTAGCTTTTAAAACAAGTACACTCACGCAGACTCTTAAAAATATGCCTTTAAACTTCGACAGATGACCATTCAAAAGGTGGTTTGGTGTAGAGCGCTGCAATCTATTTTTTTCTAAACGAGGGCTAATTTGCCCGGGTCCTACTGCTTAAGCCGATTCTGAATGGCTACAAACTTCTATGCCAAGAGTGAGGCTCGAACACAAAAACTCTGGCACCTAAAGTCAGCGCCCCAAACAATCGGACATCGTCCGGCTCTTTAGAAAGCTACCATCAACATTTTGAAAAACAGTTCGATTACAATAAAGGGAAAAGCATAAAACGCTGTAAACAATTCCCAGGATGCACGATCATTTGCCAGTGACCAATATAATATAGTATCTCAACTGAAATTCATCAGTTTAACTTGTATTTACAGATTATGGTCATAAGGTCTTATACCTAATACGCTATACAGCATTTGTAGTATATTGTAACATATTCCGTGCTTGGTGTCAAAGCCGACACGCTAGGTAGCGTCACACCGGTTATGTTTAGTGATAAACAGCTTACTAATAAGAACTTTTTACACTGAATATCAATTTATTAGAGAGTCTGGATTAAATACTTCACAATTAGGTCGTGTTCTGGAACATACATTTTACATTAATAATGTTCTTTGAAGTCTGCGATGCACGCTAAAGATTGTCCGTTCAGCTGGCTGGCTGATCTGCCACTACGGATCGTAGATCGGGCCTTCAGGCAATAAAACTCTAATTGTAGAAGTCTCAGTTGCTGGGAATGGATTCCACTCGTCGGAACAGGCTGGAATGAGGCGAACTCGAACTCCAGACGCTGTGTGGTCTAATTATCAGAGTAGTGGACGGTTCGTCCCACGTTCTCACCAAAGAAGCTAGCTGCTTCGGAAATACTAAAGATCAAGTTTTGATCTCCAAATAACCCTTCTCAGCGAGAAAAAGGTCTTCTTCACACAGGGGGGGCTGAGCCTCCAAAAATGTCGAAGTCACTCAAAGTGACTGGAGCTAGGAGATCAGCTATCACTCCTAAACTCAGGCTTCGAAACTCGTCTCTCCCCCTAAAAAATCTCCTGCATCCGCTTTTAAAACTTTTTTCCCTGGCGGGATCTGTAACATCCCCGCTCTTTGATCTGGGGCTCTGATAGGTCCTTGGCCTTGAACCGTGTGCAAAACTATATTTGTTCTTTATATCGGCAGCACACGTTGGGTCATTAGGTCGTCTCATCAGGGGGATGGTCTGCCTTTGTTAGTCTTTTGTGTTATAGTGTCTTCGCTGTAGACATCGGGGCGCCTCGCTATTGTCAAGTCGCTCCTCGCTTGCGAGTCGAAGTTGACTCATTTTGTAAGTCACCCTCGGCAGGGGGAAACCTATTCTTTCCGCAGTCCGCCGCTGGCTTACTCTGTTTCAAGCCGAGGTTAATAATTTTCTGGGCCATGAGGAGGGGAAATCTCACAGCCCCTCCCCCCTTTGAAAAAGATTTTGCGGTTCCTGCAAAATCTGAAATGCAAGGATTAGGTACAGGGGATTCACTTGTATTCCATCTCTAGAGGCATCCCTGTCAATTTTAATCAATGCATCAACGTTTGTTACAGACCAACTTTTACATTTACACTATACTTTCCTTAACATTACAATTAATTTATAGTAGAAATAATATTTTACATTAGCTCAATACCTTGATTTAAAGGACATTAGATTTCATTTATAATTATCTAAAAAACATTTACATTTACAACATTACCTTACTAAAAAGAGAAAAAACTTTATCCTAGTACAACTTTTAATTCAAACAATACACTTATTTACAAATATAATAAGAAAAAAAAATGTTACAATTCAAGTAATTTTAGCTTATTCCGCTCTACTGAGACAGTCAGCATGTTTGTTTTGTGATCCTGGCCTATGAACAATCTTATAATTAAATGGTTGCATAGCTAGAGACCACCTCATAAGCCTATGGTTATTTCCGGCATTATTCTTCAGGAAAACCAGTGGGTTGTGATCGGTTTCGATCGTAAAAGGCTGTCCATCTAAATAATGTCGCAACTTTTTTAAGGCAAAGATAATTGCGGCGCATTCTTTTTCGGTCGCACAATATTTCTGCTCACTCTCAGTGAACTTCCTGCTTAAAAACAAAACGGGATGTTCCGCATTATTTGGTCCCTTTTGTGCCAATATTACCCCTATTCCTTTGTCGGACGCGTCGGTTTGTATCACGAATTCCTTAGAGAAATCGGGAGCGTATAGTACTGGTTTCTCCGTTAGTTTTGTTTTTAGTTCTTGGAAGGCGCTTTCACACTCCTCTGTCCACTCAATACTTTCCTTCCGGTTTCGACCCTTTAAAGAGCGTGTCAATGGTTCCTCTATAAGCGCGTATCCCATTATATACCGGGAATAGTACCCGCTAAGTCCTAAGAATTGGCGCACCTGCGTCTTCGTTTTCGGGGGAGGAAAATTTAACACCGCTTCGACCTTTGCTTGAGCAGGTGTTCTGCTTCCCCCTCCTACAATATGCCCTAAGTACTTCACTTGGTTCTGTGCGAATTGGCATTTGGCAGGTTTTATCGTTAGTTTAGCTTGCGCGATCTTTTTTAACACAATATCAATATGGTTCAAATGCTCTTCCCAGCTTTCCGAGAAAATAGCCACATCGTCTAGATAGGGAACCCCGAACTCTTCGCAACCTTGTAAGAGTTGAGACATAAACATCGAGAAACTATACGGGGCATTTACTAACCCAAATGGCATTACCAAGGGTCGATACGTCCCAAAAGTTGTCACGAACGCAGCGAGTCTCTGCGCCCGGGGACTCAGGGGTATCTGCCAGTAACCTTTTGTCAAATCTATGACCGTGATGTACTTCGCGGCACTGACCTTTTCAACCCTTTCCTCTATATTTGGTAGCGGAAAATATTCTACCCTGATCATTGAATTCAGTTTCCGGTAATCAATACATGGTCGGGGGTCTCGACCCGGAGTTTCTACCAAAATCATAGGAGACGTATAGTCTGATTCACCTATCTCTATGATATTGAGATCTAGCATGCGCTTTATTTCGGTTTTTAATATTTCGTTTTGTCGGGGAGAAGTTCTGTATGGCTTTGATCGAACAGGTTTATCGCTTATCAGCTGGATGTCATGCTCGATGAAGTTAGTGCGACCGGGTTCATTAGAAAATATTTTAGCGTGGGATCCTAGTAGTTTTCCCAGCTGATTTATTTGGTCGGGCGTACACCTATTTCCTAAGTCGTTCTCTTTAACGATTTCGTCGAAATCGAAAAGAGTTTTGTTCGCTACAGGATACGGTATTTCTAAGTCCGAATCGGATTTTTCCTGACCTACCTCTTCATTCAACAGAAAATTTACATTTTCCACCCTCTGATGATATGGTTTTAACAAATTTATGTGATAAATTTGCGACTTCGCAGATCTACCTGGCACCTGCACAATATAGTTAGTGTCAGACAACTGACTCTCGATTGTCGCGGGCCCTACCCATTGTACAGCAAGTCGATTTGGTCTGGAAGCTGCTAAAACCAAAACCTTATCCCCTGGTCTGAACCTTCTCTGAACTGCGTCTCGGTCGTAATAATTTTTCCTCTTCCCTTGTTGTTCTATAACTCGTTTTGAAGCGAGTTCCTGACATCTTTTTAGGTGGTTTAACAACCCGAACACATACTCTGTAACAGCGCTTTCTTCATCTTCCGCATTGGTCCAATGCTCGTAGAGCAAAGTCTCGGGGGTTCTCAGATTTTTCCCGTGGACCAGTTCTGCCGGACTAAAATTTGTTGACTCGTGGGTCACAGTCCGTAATGCAAGTAAAGCGGCGGGGAGAATGCTCTCCCAATCTTGCCCTGACTCTAAACATAAAACCTTAATTAACCGTTTTATAGTTCGATGCCATCTTTCCACACTATTACTTTGCGGGTGTCGAACCGAACTATGGGTCACCTTAACTTTAAACTTTTCAAAAAATGTCTCCGTCAAGTTACTCGTGAAGCAAGTGCCGTTATCACATTGTACCTCTTTCGGAAAACCGAGCCTACTGAAAATCAGCATGAGGGCCTCCGTAACAGTCTCGGACCGGATGTCCGGGATGGGTATAGCTTCAGGGTACTTCGAAGCTACACATATCGCTGTCAACAAGTACCGATTCCCTATTTTCGTCTCGGGCAGGGGTCCTACCGTATCAATACAGAGTTTGGAGAAAACCTCCTTTATGATGGGTACCAATTTTAAGGGAGCCTTCTTCTTTTCCCTGGCCTTTCCTATCCGTTGACATGGATCACAAGTTTTTACATGGTTTTCTACATCTTTAGTACAATTCGGCCAGTAATAATACCTCAACAGTTTGTCTTTGCATTTAGTGATTCCCATGTGCCCGCCTAACCCCTCGTGAGTTAGCTTTAACATTCTGTCTCGGAGACACTTGGGTATAACTAATTGTCTCCGTTCCTCACCTCTGTGATCCGTAGACTTCCTATACAATAACCCCTTCTCAACTATGTACTCTGTAGTCGTCTGACTTTTAACTTTTTCCCAGAGAGGTTCTAGATCCTCACATTTCGTTTGTTCTGCGAGGAAGGTTTCTGAGTTTATCCCAGCTAATTCCGTCTCGGTACTTCCCTCGACCGGGGGCAATTCTAAATCCCCTTCAATTTCGCCGTCCATTTCTCTCTCGCGGTCGGATTGGGTTTCTAATTCACTTTCTGAATTTTGATTCCCCCTTTCAGGTTTATTTTTCGCTTCTGCCTTCGATCGGCTCCGCGTGACAACATTATTCACTAACTGGGGTCCATTCTTAATATTATCAACAATTTCCTGAGTATAATTCCCCATTAAGTAGTGGTCCATCTCTACTGATTTACCTACCACGGCCGCTTTCGTCACAAAATTCCCATATTTTTGACTCTCTATCCGCACTACTGCGACTGGTAAGCTTCGCAACTCGTTTTCTAACGCGGAGCGGACCCATACGACCTCTCCTGTAAAATCCGTCGCGCTGACTAATTTAAAAGGAGCGACATCAAGGCTCGTCCCGCTGTCGCGAAGAATAGTGGTCTCCACACCATTTACCTTCGCTTTGCTGAGGTATGGCTTAAAAACGGGTTCGAAGTTCTCTGCGGTCACTACTTTGTTCACCCGCTCGCTGGTCTGTCGGCGTAATTCGGGGCACTGAGGGCGTAAATTCTCAGTTGACCCGCATTCGTAACAAGCCGGGGCTCTTCTCCTTTCATACTCACGATTCCTCCAGTTATTTCTCACAGATCCCTGGTCTCTCCCGTTAGAAGAGTTGGGTTTCTCTTTAACCTCTTTTTTATCCTCACTTTTCTCAAAGGTTTTAGATTTTTCCGTTCCCTTTTTCTCCAACGGCTTTAAATTAATGGGTTTTCTGATAGTGCGCCTTGTCGCTTCATATTCGTCCAATTTTTTCACTAAGATGTGAGGGTCCACTATAGCTCCCCAATCATCTAAAAAGTGTTCTCGGATTTCCGCCGGGACGCGTTTTTTAATCTGGTCTGCAACCATGAGATTCTTAAGGGCTTCAAAATCTTTTACACTTACCCCTTCAAGCCATCCCTCTAAATAATTTCTCAGCTCGAAAATTAAATCTTTCCATAGGGCACCTGGCCGCCTCTGGTGTTGATTTAGTTTAACTCTAAAAGTCTCCGGACTTAACTTAAAACGGCTCAGAAGTAATTTCTTTACCTGATCGTAATCATCTGCTACCTCAACGGGTTCGCGAATAATTATTTCCGCGATCTCCGTGGGTAATAATGAAAGCAAATGCATCATTCGTTCCCCGTCTTCAACCTGAGCCTTGCGGGCCTGACGTTCGAAAAGAGTTAGGAAGAGCGAAATGTCCGACTTATCCGGATCATATTTCTGCATTAGGGTTTTGAAATTTCGTACGGGCCTAGCGCTCTCATTCTGGGACGAAGCTACGCTGGCGGTTTCGGCTGCATGAGTCAACCGCAACCTTTCCAGTTCAAATTCTCTTTGTCTAGCTTCGCGTTCTAATTCTAAGTGTCTAAACTCGGTTTTTTCGCGCTCTTCTTTAATGATTTTTATTTGAGCCCTAACACTCTCTTCATCATACCTTGCACTGGCCAAAATTCTGTCGTATAGGTCACATTTCCTATCGTGATCCTCGAAATCAATCCCTAGATCATCTGAAAGAACCTGGAGATCTTCCTTCTTATAAGTCATTAAAAATGCCATTTTTCCTATCTCAATATAACCCAATTACACTAGTCCAAAACCAATTCTCCAAAATAATACACTCTAATACGATACGTTAATAAAGAATAATAAAAATGCACTTTTCTTAATTTCTAGCACAAATACACTTAATACTCAAAACACAATATGCAATCTCGGTTCAATAACATGTTATACAATTCTACTCAGAAAAAATTTCATCTAATACATTTCCCCACAATAACATACATACACTTGCAAAAAAATTCTATGTTTTCAATAGATACACTTTACTAAATTTTGTAACACTTCGCGACTTGTTCATAAACCAGATCACATATAAAACCACAATGTTTCGAATTTCTCGGACTCAAGAAAAATATTACTGACGAGCTGATGCTCTATCGTTTTTCGAATTTCTCGAATTTTGTTAACTATAGAGTTATTTATTAAAACAACTATGTTGTCGACTTTCTCGACCACTCAGTTAACTACAGAGTTAATTATTGAAACAAATATTTTGTCGACTTTCTCGACCACTTAATCAACTAAAGAGTTAATAATTTAATACAGATATTTTGTCGACTTTCTCGACCACTTAATTAACTAAAGAGTTAATAATTTAAAACAGATATTTTGTCGACTTTCTCGACCACTTAATTAACTAAAGAGTTAATAATTTAAAACAAATATTTTGTCGACTTTCTCAACCACTTAATTAACTAAAGAGTTAATAATTAAAAAACACTTCAAATACACATTTGCCTCTAGAGAATGAAAAAACAAGTACCTGTCCTCGAAGCTTGCTTCTCTCCTCGGGTATGCTGGCTTTCTCGGCTTAGTAGGAATGGCTCCACACTAGTCAGGCACTGTTGAAAGTTCGCATTATCGTACGCGCACACACTCACAGTCTTGCACAATCACTCACTAAAGCTGGATTCGTTCTAACGCTGCCACCATAAATTCTAATATTAGTTTAGCTGTAACATATTCCGTGCTTGGTGTCAAAGCCGACACGCTAGGTAGCGTCACACCGGTTATGTTTAGTGATAAACAGCTTACTAATAAGAACTTTTTACACTGAATATCAATTTATTAGAGAGTCTGGATTAAATACTTCACAATTAGGTCGTGTTCTGGAACATACATTTTACATTAATAATGTTCTTTGAAGTCTGCGATGCACGCTAAAGATTGTCCGTTCAGCTGGCTGGCTGATCTGCCACTACGGATCGTAGATCGGGCCTTCAGGCAATAAAACTCTAATTGTAGAAGTCTCAGTTGCTGGGAATGGATTCCACTCGTCGGAACAGGCTGGAATGAGGCGAACTCGAACTCCAGACGCTGTGTGGTCTAATTATCAGAGTAGTGGACGGTTCGTCCCACGTTCTCACCAAAGAAGCTAGCTGCTTCGGAAATACTAAAGATCAAGTTTTGATCTCCAAATAACCCTTCTCAGCGAGAAAAAGGTCTTCTTCACACAGGGGGGCTGAGCCTCCAAAAATGTCGAAGTCACTCAAAGTGACTGGAGCTAGGAGATCAGCTATCACTCCTAAACTCAGGCTTCGAAACTCGTCTCTCCCCCTAAAAAATCTCCTGCATCCGCTTTTAAAACTTTTTTCCCTGGCGGGATCTGTAACATCCCCGCTCTTTGATCTGGGGCTCTGATAGGTCCTTGGCCTTGAACCGTGTGCAAAACTATATTTGTTCTTTATATCGGCAGCACACGTTGGGTCATTAGGTCGTCTCATCAGGGGGATGGTCTGCCTTTGTTAGTCTTTTGTGTTATAGTGTCTTCGCTGTAGACATCGGGGCGCCTCGCTATTGTCAAGTCGCTCCTCGCTTGCGAGTCGAAGTTGACTCCTTTTGTAAGTCACCCTCGGCAGGGGGAAACCTATTCTTTCCGCAGTCCGCCGCTGGCTTACTCTGTTTCAAGCCGAGGTTAATAATTTTCTGGGCCATGAGGAGGGGAAATCTCACAATATATATATATATATATATATATATATATATATATATATAATGTAAAATAATATAAACAAATCAAACTGACAAAAAAAAATTAAAAAGCAAGCATAGGCTGCCAAACAAGTTAACTTAAAACCTACCCTACCAATGAAAACATAAAACTTTTCAATAAAAGATTGCGCAGTTGCTTCATATCCTCATATTGAAAATGGACAAATATAACTATAAATAAATAATCCAACAGAGCTAGATAATTATAAGAAGAATGCAGACACAAAATAAACAGAAATCAAGCAATCACGGATCCACGCACCAAAGGCAAGATTCTGTAGTAGTGCCGGAACTGAACCAGAAATCGAGGTAACTGACTGGTCTCGTCATCAGGGAGCCTAATCAAATCAGTTACTTAGGGGGAACTTTCTGAATAGGATGCAGATATCACCAAAAGACATCCCAAGGCCCCGAGATCCCCATTGAAACATTTAGTCAAAAGAAAATGAAAAGACATAGACAACTTACAGTAAGGGCACAACGCACCATACATGCAAGTACACATACAATCCTAAGGAAAAGCCAAATATGCATACATACCCTAATTCTGTTGGTGACGGTTATGGTGAAATAGCAGCTAATTTTACCCTAGTAGTTACGTCACTGTAGCATAATCACAGCGCCACACCCCATTGAAATTTGAAAAATTGAAAGCAGAAACCCTATCCTAAACGTCTTTAAAATATACCTGAGTCTAAATGCCATTTTTTAAAAACTTTTAAATTGCGGAAATTTTTAGGGAAATTGTTCTTACTTAGGTTTTTTTGAAAATGCTACATGCAGCCAAAAACTCTTCAGCGTTGTTACATATGTTTTTTATTCTGTATATATATATATATATATATATATATATATATATATATATATATATATGTCTTTTTTTCCTCTTTTCGGCAAATTAAAAAAGTAACTTTTGTTGTGAAATATAAAATTGCTTAACTAAGTTTTTCAATAAAAATATTCTTTAGTTAATGTCGTAGAGTTTTCTTTGGGTGGGTCGTGATTGGTTATAGTGGTAGGCAATGATACCATTACTCTGATTTTAAACAATACATTAATTTATTCACACAATGCAAATATTAATATACATTCAATTATATTCTTATTAATTTGAACTTACAGACATTCTCATTATATCAATGTATTATTTGCCTATATTATTTCATCTATTTAAATTAATATCATTTCGGTACGCAATATATCATCTTATTCCTTAATTCCGCCTATCATATAAGACTCGGGTAACTCGTGAAATTTGGCAATAGTTAATAAAAGGTTACCTCCATTTTTGCAGACTGCAGAAGTGGACTTTGGCTGGCATATTCAGGTGACTGTTGGGGTCTCTATTCGGACTCGCTCAATAACGTAGGAAGAGGCAGACTTTAACGGCCGGATCAGTTCTCCATTCGTTGCTGGTGGGGATTAGGCACTCCGTCGTGGTCCCGAGTTTCACCTCTTATCATCTCATATGTAGCTTGCAGGGGTTCAGGCAATCAATCTGGGCTCCGCGGATTCTCTATGCTAGCTTGCGGGGTTCATGCAATCTATGTCGGCTCTGCTGCTCATTGATGCTCCTTTCGTCGTTGAGTTGCCGGCTTACAGCGATGCGCTATGTCGGGGCGCAATCTCCCATATATATTCGTTTGCCTTCTCGCTTACGAGGCTACCACTCTCTATTTTGGGTGCCAACTCTCAGAGTCACCATCAATCTGATATTCCTCTCTTTTTTTTCACTCTCTCTATTTTTTTTTTTATTCTCAAAGCCCCGCCTTTTACATTTTTATTCGTCTCTCATGTTCAACCTTTTTCTTTATACTTCCACTTTTGATTCGTTAACACGTTCCTCCCCTAATCATTCCTTCCACCATTTAGAGTGAGGGGCGTTTTAAACTCGAACAATCCCGTCCTTGACTCATTCCTATTTTTCTAGGAAATGTGTTTTCCCAGAACATCTCCTATGTGTGGGGTCCTCTTCTCTTTGTCAACAATTCCCTTTTCATCACGTCTTCCTTCGCTGTTTCGACTCTTAATTGTTTCCTTTCAATCTCTTCTCTTCATCCGGCTCTTTTGTCTGATCAATTGCCATTCCAATTTTCTCATAGCACCACCGACTGTTCGATTTAATTGGGTTGTCTGCCCTTTTTGAACTCCTAACATATCGTATCCCCACAACATTCTTCTCGTATCGTCTGGCGTCATTTCACTATTCAATTTTCGTTTCGTTTGTTAATTGGTTTTTCTACACCTTTTCTATTTTCTTTTCTTTTTATATATATGTCGTACACCCACGACAGTTAATACTCATAGCAATCTCATACTGAAGCATATGGCTAGTCTTCGACGAAAATTTTCAATTAGGGACTAAAATATTCAATTAGAGACCAAGTATTACCTATTTTATACATAACAACATTTGCCAATACGAATAACTTAGTATTGTTCCATAATTTCACTATCAGCTTTTGCCACAGTAAAAAACCAATTTTAACTGTGACACATCAACTTAAAACATGAAATTGAATTTTTCGGACAGATCAACATCTGCCATAACGCCACAGATGTATAGGGCAAATACTGTTTCTAGACTGTCCTGGATGACAAAAGCTGGCACTTAATGCTTGGAACCCAATTTGTGATGGACTATATCACCACAGTGTATTGCGCCCACATGAATTCAATTCATAGTTCTGTTAACTCCATGCAGATAACCTCATAGCTGGGAAGCCACCATCAATCAAACAGGTGATAGTTACAAATATTTTGAGCAGTAAAATGATAAGAACATGTGCACAAGGGGCCTTAAAGCTTATTCAATATCGGGCAGATTACTCGGGTTTACTTCAATTTAGAAGGAATATTTAAGTGATTATTTCATGATAATTTGGTATAACTACTGCAGGTCTAGTAATTCATGAATGCACCAATACATATGCTTTAAAACTTGAATTATATACCTTTGTCGGATATCGTTAATTTAATAATTCTATGTATAATCGATTATTGAAATACATTCACCCACCTTCAACAGGTTGTACCGATGATTTCATATATATATATATATATATATATATATATATATATATATATATATATATATATATATATATATATATATGTGGTACCAGAAGTGCCTAAATCAGTTTTTTCCAAGATCACTTTGTTTGCTTACGTCTCTTTAAAAAAATATTTTTTCCAATATAAGAAATTCCCAAATCTGTACCATGGTTTAGCGAACACTTTTAAAGCATCGGACAGACTTGTGTACTTCTTTCTTACTTTGGAAATGATATTTACTAAAGAGACATAAGCAAACAGAGTCATCTTGGAAAAAACTTCCTTAGGCACTTCTTGTACCATGCCACAAATACATACACACACACACACACACACACACACACATATATATATATATATATATATATGTGTGTGTGTGTGTGTGTGTGTGTGTGTGTGTGTTTGTTTTCAACTCACTATTTTTAAATACAAACTTAAGGGAGGGGGTTGTGTTTACAAATACCTGTTCCCTAATACAAAATATTTCCAACAGCTAAAAAAACCTGTTATGCATGTAAAAACGTAATTTTTTACTTTTGATTAAAGCCATTTTGAAAGCACAAAACAATTCCCAAATTTCTAGAATGCTGCTTAATTAGTTTGAGAATAGCGTATGGTTGAACAATCGGAGGAAATTAAATCTTTGTAGCACATTTTCTCATTTGTATTTAAGGAATTCTATTTGACATTCTAGGAAAGTTAGAGAGCTTTTGATTTAATCTTGTTTCGATTGAGAGATTTTTATTGCTGTTTCCGAAATCTCAAGCCACAACGGATTTATTTCTAAAACTTGGTAAGAATGTAGTGCCGGAAAAAAATTCTCGAATTAGTTCAGAAAAGTAAACGATAAGCAAGTCTATAAGCGTCACCATATCTATATGTCTGTGTATGTGCATACATTATTCTGTTTCTAAGAAGTTGTTAAATGAGATTCATGAATAATTTGAGATGCATATTAATTGAAATTTATAGTTACAATACGCATTGTTAACACTCTAAATTTTTCATTGTTGTGACGCATGTACTAAAAACAACTTGTTTAATTATTAAAACTTACAAAGGAATTCCATGTTTTTTTAATATTTTCAATGTTATATGAATGTAATAGTCATAAATAAGTTAAAAACCTCACAAAGTTTTGAATTAAATTAGTACATGCACTTTTTTTTTACTTTAGCAATTTTTTTTTTATTAGGAAAAAAATTAAATATATAAAATATGAAATTTCGTTTTTAATTTCACCTAACTGATTTTAGTGCACTTGTTTCATTGTTCATGTTCACCGTTTTTTTTTCACGAAAACATTCGAACTACAAAGATTCGAACTTTCGATGGTTATTCATATGCCATATCATTTGTACACAAAAACCCATTTGAGAAAAAAATTTATCTCAAAATATATCATAAACAAAATTATATACATGCGCTTATATATATATAAATAATCCAACAGAGATAGTTAAAAATAATACAAATATAGACAAGAAACAAACAGAAATCAAGCACTCTGGGCATCCACGCACCAACGGCAAGATTCTGTATAAGTGCCGGAACTGAACCATAAAACAACAGAGGTAACCGACAGGTCTCTTCGTCGGGGAGCCTAACCATGTCAGTTACCTCAAGGGGAACTTTCTGAATAGGATGCAGGTAAGCCCAAAAGACTTCCCAAGGCCCCGAGTCCCCCAATGAATCAATAAGTCAAAAAGAAAATGATAAGACAAACACAACTTACATTATGGGCTCAACGCACCTTACATGCAAGTACACAAAATCCTAATGCAAAATAAAAGACGCGCACATACCCCAATTCCGTAAGTGACGGTTATGGCGAAACAGCAGCCAATTCTATCCTAAAAATTACGTCATTGTAACATTACTATAGCGCCACCCCCCATTACAGCCTAACCAAATGAAAACACAAATACTATTCTAAACATCTTTAAAAATTCCTGAGTCTAAATGCCATTTTTTTTAAACTTTTAAATTGCCGAAATTTTTAGGGAAATCGTTTTTTCTTAAGTTTTCCTCGAAAATGCTAGAAATCATACCAAAAATCATACCTCGAAAATCATACCAAAACTCAAATTCACGATTGTACACAAACGATCTTCGTTGCCATTTTCATTTAAAAGTTCATTTGTTGAGTAAATGCTTTTTTTTCAAAAAGGAGATGTATCTTTATCAAAATAAATACTTCATGCTCGAGCGTTATTTTCACGCTGAATTCTTGAATTTTTTTTTTACTCTAAAGAGAAGCAGAGAGTGACAACAAAGGTTAAAACTCTGAAACAATGTTTTGCTGTTCTTGAAAGTTACCTGACTTCAAGAATCATTTGAAATTTATATTATACTTGGCAAGAAGGTGCTTTTTCTTGTCAAGTTTGGCAATTTTGTGTATGGGGGGGGGGGGGGGTTTTGTCGTGTGCGGTTGTGGCAGTAATTAAATTACGAGTTTAAATTTAATAATATATAATGAGATTTATATTTTTGATTGTTTTCTTAATTTTTTAACATTAGCGGAGGGTTGAGTATGTTTTGTATTTTGTTTGTTTAGTTTTGCTATCTCTGCTGTGGTTTTTTTTCGCGCATACACTATTGCTATTTTGTAATTTAGGAAATTTATTTGCTAAGTGAGGTTAGCTGGAGATTTCTGTAATGTTTTTGGAAGTTTAATACAGGGAGCGGTAATTTCCTTTTCCCGAAATTAGATTCATGAATTTTCATCCATTCAAGTGAAATGTTGTTTTGTGTCTTCTACAGTGTAGTTTGTGGCAAAATGAGTGACATGATTGAATTGAGGTTGTTGTTTAATTTGAATTTTATGGGAAACAGTTGTGTAATATGTTTGTGCGTGGAGACTTTGCTTTTATGGCTACAAATAACCGGCTGGGGATTTCTGTAATGTCTTTGAAAGTTTAATACAGCCATCAGTAAGTTTGTTTTCAACTTATTTGTAATTTATTGGTCGCTATGGATTTTTTTTGTTTACATTTAGCACTTTAAGACTAACAGGTGTGCGGAGTTGAGAAAAGTTGGCGCCACAGAGGAGCATTGGCACCAAAAATTTTTTGACGCCAACTGTTCGCCAACGGAGGTGTGTCTGTCAAAGCTGTTCCATAAATTTATTTATTTATTTATTTATATATTATAAATTTATTTATTTATTTATATATTATAAATTTATTTATTTATTTATATATTATAAATTTATTTATTTATAAATTATTACTATATTTTATTACTTATACGTTTATTTTGCGACAAAATTATTTAGCCCATTTTTTATAGTGGTTTCTTATAAATGTACTATACATTCAATGTTTTACTTTTCAACATTTTTAGCTCCAATGATGAAAGGCAACATCTAGCTGAATTCTGAGGAGTTTATTATAAATTTATATATTTCTATATAGGGTTTTCTATTTATTCATATGTACAACATTTCACATGCCTTTTTTTACTATCTAATTTATACTGTGTTTACTTTTTAAATTGATTTGGGTTAACAAACATTCTTATGATCCCTGGCAACGGTGGCTCGCCGGGGGGGAAGAATTTTTCTTCTGCTTGCGACTGTTTGCAGGATGTCAGATGCGTATCACAAAATTTAAATGCCTTTATTCGTTGTTTTTTAATATTTCCATTCTCTAATTGCTGAAGGGAACGGGTGATGATTGCTGAAGGGAACGGGTCCCTAAACCGACCGGCTAGAATTCCGGCTAGTACTTATATATATATATATATATAATATATATATATATATATATATATATATATATATATATATATATATATATATATATATATATATATATATATATATATGTATATATATATATATGTGTGTGTGTGTGTGTGTGTGTGTGTGTGTGTGTGTGTATCCACAAAATTTAAATGTCTTTATTCGTTGTTTTTTAATATTTCTATTCTCTGATGTGTGTGTGAGTACATATATATACAGTGAGACTTTTATATACGGGCACCCCTCTGAACGGCTATATTTTGTTGAGAATCATTCAAGACTCCATAGTACCGATGTTACGGAAGAAACCCATTTACCACGGCCACCCCTCAAAACGACATATATAAACGATATATATATATATATATATATATATATATATATATATATATATATATGTGTGTGTGTGTGTGTGTGTAATAATAACGCCCCACTAATATTAATTGTTCTATATCTAACGCGTATTTTAATTTTTCCTCAATAAAACACAGCCCTATTTCAAAAACGAAATCGAAATTACCTAATATTCTCTTTAACGCATAAGCGGGAAAGTTATATTTAGACTTCCATGATCTCGACCCCCTTCGAGGAAATACCACTTGATCGGGGTCAACTAAATAAAAGAATTCTAATCCTAGCGGCAAAATCGGAAGTTACTCAGCATAAAAGGCGAGACAGGGCGATTTCGCGCTGTTTCATTACGACCTTGCTCGCTGTCCGCTTACTGTTCCAAAATATATTAGAATGTAATCGTATTCGATACTACAATCTGGGTAGCTATGGGCTGTCCCTTGACGTTATTGTCAAACATCATGTCGTCAGCGTGTGCCAAGTCATCCAACTATGTATAACAGTGTATCTTCTCTGATGTCTTGAAGTTTGGTTCCATGGAATAAAATATTTCAAGTGTTGATCGTGTTCCTGTTCTATCCTAAAGTGTTTATGTGTGAATCCATCTCCTGTACCCGTCTACTAGAAGTAATTACCACTCGTCTGTATTGTCGTGTTTCGTGTACTCTACAAAATTAAAGTTATCCGTGCGGGAAAGTACCCGTTTATTCGTTATATATATATATTTTATATATATATATATATATACTGTATAATATATTTCGCACTTTTATATCTGCAATGTAGTTAGGATTTTCAGAGCTCTAAACAACGTCATACCTGAGAACTTCCCGGCCCTCACAATCTAAACTATTTGAACTAAACATCCTCATCGAAGAAGCGCATTTAAACGCACGTGAAGCTTTTGGGGGTAGAATTACGGCGCCGTATTAAGTTCACATAATAAAATACTTTTAATAACTTCCGAAAATTTTCTCGTAATCTTGAGCGATTTTCATTAATCGGAGATACGTTAGGGAAGTGGAGACTTCCATTCATCGAAAATTCATAAAATCCCTATTCAGTGCCTGCGGAAATCTAAGACTTTTAATTAAAATGTTACCTTTGAAGAACCATCCACCTTCATATGAATAGCGACTGGTATATATATATATATATATATATCTATATATATATCTATATATATATATATATATATATATATATATATCTATCTATCTATCTATCTATCTATATATATATATATATATATATATATATATATATATATATATATATATATATATATATATATATATATATATATATATATATATATATATACAGTAACCACCGCTTATAATGATCAGTGGTTATAAGAATCAACCGTTTATAAGAATCAATATCGCAAAAACAAAAACAAATGTATTATTTCCATGTTAAAATTTACGGTTTAAAGAATCAATCCACCGGTTTAAAGAATCAGCTTACTACACTCTTCACTTTCCTTTCATATTTTAAAAACAGCAATTTAAACCCTCAAAAGGCACGTAGTTTTTTCTTTATGTTTATTAAAGAAAGAGTGATAAGATGGGATGGAATACAGTCGTAAATTGCATTCCTTTCTTTATTAGACATAAAAGTTTCCTCTTAAACGGTTTAGCACATCACTGTCCTATTAGCTTGACCTGGGGACATCTTTACCCGTCAGAGATCGATTTCAATTTTCTCCACTGTCAAATAAAGACAGGAAATATTTTTTCCCACCTCCCACATACTGGTTGCTGCTTCCTGGACACTGAAACGCATAATTCTTCGGCAAAGTGTCTACTGACTTAGGCAAACGTAACATTAGTAGATTCAGCACGTTATCAAACCGTGAAACATAAGCTAGCAGGTGAATCTTCGTCTGAGACTATTGGTATTGAAAGAGGAATATACAGCCTGCTGAAAACTTCATTACTTCAAACTACCATAGAAAACTTTTACTTGCTGCCTTCCTGTAGTTGAAATGTGAAAACTGTTAAGCAGGTGTGCTGTAACTAATATTAGATTTTTTTCTTCTCATACTATAATTATGTGTATCTACTTATAAGTCTAGAAATTAAGTTCTATTTTTAAAATTATAAAAAATTATTTAATAAAAGATAATTCAAGTAAATTAAACAGAATTTTATGGTAAATTATCTAATATATGTATATATTGGTGTGTCTGTGCCTGTCCAAAAACCTAAATTTCGGCTATAGGAATCAACCGCTTATAAAAATCAAAAACAGTAATAACAAACTTGATTCTTATAAGCGGAAATCACTGTATATATATATATATATATATATATATATATATATATATATATATCATATTTCATATATACTCATAGGTCATACTCTACTAATGAACGAAACCAATGCTTTGACTTCTTAATATACACTGCTGGCCACCCAAATTGCAACACAAAGAAAGACAAGAGATATCACAACAAAATTTATTTTGTAGATAACATGTTGACCAAGTATCAAATGATTAAATTTATAGACTTCTGTGAAGTGTGGTTCCTGCCAAAATCAGTAGCCAGAGTAGCTGCCATTGTTGGAGATCACCCCTGCCACACGCCTCGGCATTGATTCAAAGAGACTTTGGATGAGTTCTTGGGGTACAACAGACCAAGCAGCTTCCACACGTTGCCAAAGTTGATCTGCTGTGGCAGCTGGGGATGGAATCTGGGTCAATCGTAGAGCAAGCATGGACCACATGTTTTCTATCGGCGAAAGATCCGGAGAGCGAGGCGGCCAGGGAAGCAATTCAATCTGGCGATTGACGAAGAACCGTTGGACAATGCGTGCCACGTGTGGTCGCGCATTATCCTGTTGAAATATGGCTGTGAGCAAGCCCTGAAGGTAAGGAAGGACAACTGGCTCCAACACCTCGGAGATGTAGCGCTGGCTGTTTAAAGTACCGGCAATGCGTACTAGAGGTGTGCGAGAGTGATATCCAATACCGCCCCATACCATAATACCCGGTGAAGGACCAGTGTGGCGGTGCATAACGCAGCTGTTCAGCATCCTCTCTTCACGGTGTCTCCAGACCCGAATGCGACCATCGTGGTGTTGCAGACAAAAGCGTGACTCGTCAGTAAAGACAATTTCATTCCATCCTGCCGTCCACATCCTTCTGTCATCGCACCATTGGCGGCGGAGACGTCTGTGGTTCTGCGTCAAGGGTAGACAAAGCAATGGACGTCTTGCGGACAGACCACTCTGCTGTAAACGGCGTCGAATGGTACGCGCAGACACTGGATGATGCGTTACAGACTGCATGTGCTGTGCTATGGTTCGTGATGTGACTGAGGTATTTCGTGATGTGATCCGTCACTGCCATGCGCACAATTTGCCTGTCATCACGTGAAGTGGTGCGCTGAGGTGGATGCGATCGAACACGCCGGTCCGTCGTACCCTCCTGCATCCAATGATCACATATCCGCATTGCAGTAGTTTGGTTATGTCCAACACGACTACCGATTTCCCTGAAAGATAATCCACAATCTAGGTAGGCCACTATCCTTCCTCTGTCGAACTCGGATACTTGATCAAAAGATGATCGCTGTTTTGGACGAGGCATAATTGATCGTTTTTTCGAAAAAACCACAAGAAAAACACAATTGCCGAACTTGAAATTGTCGAAATCTCCAAGCCTCAAATAGCGCTTTGAAGTGGCGCCACAGGCGCGCGTGATGTGCGTCTGCGCTGAAATTCTAATCATTTGCATATCTCACCTCCGCTAATGCATGTTGTAAAATTCATGTTATTTGCATGTTTCGTTCAGGGTGTTGTATTTACAGTGGCCAGCAGTGTATATAGAATTGTGCATGTAACCTAATTGTTACTTTCATATGTTATATTCTCCAAATATATATATATATATACACACACACACAGTGAAATATCTATATGACGGCCAGTTAAGGTTGCGAAAAATGTGTCCGTGTTGAGGGGTGGACGTGGAACCCCTATTCGGTGGCCACCTCTCTACATAGGGGTTTTTCAGAATCAGCCACATTTTTTTCAGAATCGATTTAAGACTCCATAGACCCAATACTATGAAAGAAACCTCTTTTCGACGACCCACCCCCTGAACAAGACCCCTTTTTTTTCGGAACCATGATTGGCCGTCTTAGAAGAGTTTCACTATATATATATATATATATATATATATATATATATATATATATATATCTGGCTGTGGTGGCCTTGTGGTAAGCGCGCTGGCTTTCACAATGCTGGGAGTGGTCGGATCGAATTCCGTCGCGCGCTACTAAAATACCTCCGTTCGTGTCGCCCCTTCATAGGAAGAAATGCCGGTCCACCTATAACGGTCAGCAAAAGAACTCCACTGAAAAACGATAAGCGAATGTCTGTCTAACAAAGTGCCCCCGCTTTGGGATAAAAAACTATAGGTATATATGTATATATATATATATATATATATATATATATATATATATATATATATATATATATTTATATATATATAATTTACTTTACTTGAAGAAAATTTTATTTTATAACTTCAAATATATATACATCTTTATGATATAACAGTGAAATTGTGTACTTAACAGTACTTTTAATTATGAACTGCTTTTCAAGCATAGAATACTGTATAAATGTTGTATTTCACGGGTAAACTTTACGAAATGCAAGCAAGTAAACAACATTAATTGTCGCACTGGCTTCTCCTAAATTTTTACAGTACAAAACCCGCCATACATTTTATACCAGTCTAAAAATTCGTATATAGATGATTTAATAAATTTTATAAAACAACATATTTCGTTGCCTTTTTAAACAAATATAGAAAAGACAATTTCGAAATCCAGAATTCAATACTACAAAAATTCCTCATGCATTTTTTCTACGGCTTTGTACTTTTTTTTAGCTCCAAGTACTTTTGATCACGATTCCTTTAATGCACCGAAAAGGAATTTTTTATTTTATTTTTTGGGATTATTTCCCCCCTCACTTCCGAATAGAAATGCATTTAAGTTCACGTAAGAACCATAAAGGAAAGTTCTTTTCAACATTAAGTAGCCGTTGAAGTGTCTGAATTCTGTTACAATATCTCAAAAATGCAGTTTCAGATGTGTGTAACAGATTCAGCGAAAAAAAAATGTGGCATTGTGTTTTGTTCGCTTATTGAATTCGTTGTTAATCGTTTCTTTTCACGATTTTTTATGACGTGACGGTTAGAAGTGCACGATTTTTTTTTTTTTTTTTTTTTTTTTTTTTTTTACTGAGTTGTTCTTGTTGCTGGTGGAAGAAGCTAGCCTTTACGTTTAAATTGAATCATTTCCAGAAATTATTTGTTAAAGTTTTCGTTAAGGGAACAATGGACCTTCAATGTCGTTCTTCTTTAATTTTCAATATTTTACTCTATATACCACATGAGTATAATTAATATTCCTTTCTACTACATTAAAGGTACTTAGAATTCACAAATAAGTATTTTGTTGAGGTATTATACCTGTTTATCAAAAAATTCTTCAAAAATGCTAGCATTTTTCAAAAGGCTCCATGCATATTCATTTTCTCCTGATACCTTCCATATTTCTTTGAATTGTTAATTGAAGTTCTTGGCACAAAATTGTGCATAATCCTTTGAAATCACAAATATTTTTCAAATTTATAGACCACAAAATAAAGTAATAACATAAAAAATAAAGAAAAGAATAGAAAAAAGAATAGAAAAAAACTATTTAAGACTTTAGATTCCTACAAAAATAAATTAAATGCCCATTTATATTTATATACACATGGTAAACTTATAATAAAAAAATTAAAGACTTTAATTAATATAGAATGCGCATAGAGCATTTTGAAAAACATTAGGACACTTGGAAAAAAAATTTAACAATCAGTAATTGTTCTGCGAAAAATTCCTTATTTTGAATTCTAGGAGTTTTTAATGTAGTAAGAAAGATAATTAATTATTCTCATTTTGTATATAGACTTAAAAATTGAAAATTGAAAAATTCGACTTTGAAGGTCCCTTGTTCCCTTAATTGTTAAGTTACAAATTTTGTCGAATAAGGATTTTTTTTTATTGAAATATAAATTTTATTGATAATATGGGAGGAAGGACTTCAAATATAAATGCAACATATGATTTTGTTAATAATATTTAACCTATTTTTTAAAATACTGGGACATTCCATGCAATAGTTAAGTTTGAAAAGTATATGGTTATCGTTTGTAAAATAATAGTCATTTAGTTAACCCTTCAGCGGGCGCGCCAATTTTTGGAACACCAGCAGGCGACCGTGGCACAAAGTGCAACGTGTCTTTCAACCTTGATTATTCGTTTTGTAATAAACTTTTTTTTTCAAATTGAAAATAATAATTCTGTGTTTTATGATAAGATATAAAATATTGAAAATATTCAGATATATTTATAATTGAAAGCAAAAGAATGCGGATACAATCACCTTATTATTTGAAAACTGTCCGGTTTGTTGGATCTAAGAACAACTTGCGAATGGATTCCTATTATGTCCGATAACCTAAAAAACAATCAGATTGCCCATCTTCGTGATATGCGGGATACCGTGTCATAGCTGCCCATTTGATCGACTACATCGACTCCTGCTTTTGTCGCATTATAGTCCAGTGTAATCGCTGGTTTACCACGGTTAAATCAAGACTAACAATGAATGGAAAGGAATACGAGAGTCAGAAAATCAGACCTGCATTAGAAATGATGTACCTGTAAATAGAAACTGCTTACACCATTCAAACCTTACATGTAAAAACAAACCATTGAAAATTACAAAATTATTGCACATTGTATGCGGGCACGCCCGCTGAAGGGATAAAGTTGGCATACAGTTAAAAAAAATTATAGTTGTATATACAGTTGTAATTGTTTTGTTATTATTTTTACTTCTTACAATAGTTTACAAAAAAAAGTTCACAAATCAAAACACCTTAGAAAATTATTTTTTCTCACAACAAATGTATGTTTTGCGCCTTGTAATGAACGAATAAACTCATCAATAATGATCAAGGGTAATACATCGATCATTCTGATAATGATGATGATATATATGTTCATATACAGGGAAACTGATCTATGGCGACCAGTCATTGTTCCGAAAAAAAAGTGGTCTTTTTAAGGGGTAGCCGTCGAAAGGAGGTTTGTTCCATAACATTAATTCTATGGAGTCTTGAATTGATTCAGGACAAAATAAGGCCCTTTAGAGTGGTGGTCGATTAGAAAAGTTTCACTGTATATATGTAATTTATGGTATGTATATATCTATACACACATATTTAATGTACGTATCTTAATATGCTAATATATATGAAAAATATTTTGATCTGAATCAATTCAAGACTCCATAGAACTAATGTTATGGAACAAACCTCGTTTCGACGACCACCCCTCAAAAAGACCACTTTTTTTTTCTCTTCTAACGAAACTACCGCGGGTTGTTAACGTAGGATTACCTATCGTTCCTTATATCTTCTGTATGTATATATGTATTTATGTGTTATGCATTTATTTATCTCTCTCTCTCTCTCTCTCTCTTTATATATATATATATATATATATATATATATATATATATATATATAGAGAGAGAGAGAGAGAGAGAGGGAGAGAGAGAGAGACAGATGTATGTCAAAATTTTGACGCATTTTGGTACTTTTCCGTTGAACTTTTTACTGCTTGCCCAAGTGATATAGACTGGTTTTGACACACTGCCAAAAATATAACTCGCGAAGACGGACAGCTTTAGTTAGGCCCTGATTTTACATTAAGCAAGGTAGGCCCGGGCCTAGGGGCCCCCCAAAATTCTTATTTTAAAAGAAAAACAAATTCCCAATTCAATTTTTTTTTAATTTTACCTTTTTTAATAGCAATTTTTTTTATATATCCTTTCAAATTTGATTGATTGGTTCATCAGTTGTATAGTTATATGTATAGTTCATCATATGTATGTTATAGTGTATATAAGGGATTAATATGGTTTTCTGTTTGCATTGTATTGGTGTTTCAATGAAGTTAATATGTTGTTTTGTTATTTCATAATGTTCTTGGCTTCTACGCTTCAAATGGCCAATTCTTGGTAAAATGGTACGTTCACAATGATTCACGATTATTTTTTTTGCGTCAATTTTGGAAATTTTACTTCCACATCAGTGTTAGGGGGCTCCCATCCCGAATTGTGCCTACAGTCATGAATTTTCTAAATCGGGCCCTGATTTTAGCGTCTTAATTTTCCTTTCCGGAGGACCGTTATGAAGGAACGTAATCCTAATTTAAAGGGAAAGAAAATTATTTACACAATTTTTCCACCACTATTTTATTTCTCCTTTCAATCAATATAATTTTGTTTCCTTACAATTGCACTTTAAAATTACTGTTCAGACTTTAATGAGGATGTGTATCTATGTTTTGCTTTTTGAAATGCAGTAGATGTTGTATTCGTTATTCCCGGTATTAGTTAACAAAAGGCACATGTCGTAACTTAATTTGAATTAAATATGTATCTCCAAGTTTGACGTGACAGTGCTAACTCCACAAATCTTTACTTTATTATCGAGGCAATTTAACACTTCCAAGCGTAGCAGTTTATTAACAAATCCAGAGTGAAAACTAAGTTAGAAACTGAAAGAGGATAATTTTATTGTCTTACGCCCTCGGCAGTCCAGTTCATCTCAGACACGAGACAATCGCCCTTCTTTTTTCCTAGAGAAATCAGTTAAATGGGAACTGTGCTGCAAAGTTCACAGATACTTTGCAGCAGGATCAATAAAACCTTTAACCGGGAAGTTTCTTTCGAGTTTCGAGGCAGAAATCTTTTCACTTTACTTTAAAGCTGTTGCAGAAACTTTTGAAGCACTTATTGGTCAATAGGTGCTGGGAATAAAAGAATGACAAGTCACTCTGCCGGGATCAGAAATTCATCACAATCTTCGCAAAACTATAAAAAAAAAGTTTTCGCTACAAGAAAAAAATATATTAAAATGAAAAGCGAACGTCACTTATGGATGAAATTCGAAAACGCTGTAGTCGAGTGGAATGCTAGAAATCGAAAATTTGAGAAGAAATTGAAAACTTAAGCCGTGGGGCGCTTCGGAAGGGAGTTATACGAAAAATGTAAACTATATTTTAAATACTTAAGGCTGATAGGTAGGAGGCATATTAGATTTGCACAGCTCGTTGTTAACCTACGGGAAAAAATATTTTCTATGAATGTCGAATCTAATTTAGAGATTTTCTTTAATTGCACTCCATAAAAACGAGAGAATTTTTTTACTTGGATTTATTTTTCATTCTTTAAAACGGGGACTCACACCCTCTTTTATGTTTCAGATTGCAATTAAAAATAAATCTAATAATTACAAGATAAAAAGAACTTTTTATGTACCATGTTTTAACATTTTCTGTTGAATCATATAAAATTGACAATTCTATGTATTAATAAATACTTTTTAAAATTTTTTTTGATGAATTATCCCATGAACTTGAAAGAAAATGATCAAATGCGGAATATAGATGTATCAAATGCGGAATCAATCATTTAGCTCGAGAATTGGAAGTTAACTTGCATTTAACTTTTCGTTACCGTCCCGGTCGATAGATGGCTGTACCAGTCTACAAAACAAAATTAACTGAAAATGAATTCAACTTTTCTTAAAGATGGCTAAAAGTATTAAAAGAGTGCATTGTCATCGTCTTGTGAGCTATTCTAAATTTTTCAAATGTCTAGCTTTCGGGAAGTTAGTTAAAAATCGATACCAAGATTTGTACTGGACAAACGCGCACACAAACAAGAAAGCGAGTTAATAAAAACATGGTAAAAATCCAAGTCAGCAGTCAACCGGAAAATGTTCTCCAAATGTTCGCAAAGAGCTGAATGAATCCAATATGTCTACTACACACCCTTAAACTGCTCCATGGAGATGTCAGTAGATTAGTAATTTATATTAAAATAATATTTCCATTTTCTTTGCATCTTTTAATTAGAATATTCGATTAATCTCATCAAAGCTTCGAATAACTATTTTATTTATTGATCCAATATAATGTGGGAAAAATGCAGACTACAAAATAAAACCTAAAAAATTGAGAATAAAAACTCTTTTTTCACAATGTAACTATAAATTTTATTCTTTCCCACGCCAGAAATATTCTGGCATACATCGTAAAATATGAAAGAGCAAGACAACTGAATCAATGCATGACATATTTTTTTTTTCAAACAATTTTGTTTTAGATTAAAAATTATAAAAATTATTATTTTTCTATCATGCTTCAAATATTTTATGTGTCGCCGCACAGAATAGAATGTGGAAAACGCATGAGACCGTGAAAAGAGCTTGACATTTTCAACTAAAATATTCCCGATTCGGATTGCAAATTATGATTTTCTGTCAAAACTTTTAAGATAACAAAAATGTTGCTATCACATGCACGTATTTAAAATTCTAGTATAAAACTTCAGTGCTCACCACTTTTATATATTGCAGAAAGTTTTAAGTTATTCACTTTTTAAGAGACAGTTCTAAATTGCATCAATTAGATGGGCATAGAAATTTCCATTATTCATTGAAACATATTATTAAAACGAACACAAAGTAAAGAAATAGCATAATCTACACTACAACATTCTATTTTTTTTATTTGCTCACGATAGTATATTTTTTTCTGTTGCCATTCGGCAGAACGTAACTTTACTGTTACTTACTCTGTTCTGCTGCAACAACTCGGCAGAATGTAACTTTGTGGCTGCCACGGCAACCGTCATGAGCGTTTCAATATACAATACTCACCATACGTGTTCAATCATTCCTTGTTTTACCAGTGTTTTTTGGGGGAAACAAAAAATTTTGATAAACTACACTTTTTGATAATTTAGACTTTTTACACTATTAAGATCGTTATCAAAACAATTTCACTACAAAACTGAAATATATAGCTGAAGGAAAGATGAACATACCTATAAAGGATATAAGAAACATGGACATACCTATAATATAGGATATGTAAGAAATGCCTTACATAAATCCACAAACTGAATTTGCTCTGTTGAAACACTGATAATAATCTGTGCAATACATGCAATGAAAAAAAAAAATCTATAATTGAAAACCACACTTAAGTAGTGTCATTTTTATTATTTATTCGTGCTGTCATAGGTTTCTGAAAGCCCATTTGTTTTATAATTGCATCAATTGTTAATATAACTAGCCACACTTATTTTAAATGAAAACAAAATTACCGAAACATATCGCATCTCCTATAGCGAAAGAAAAAAACTAACAATTTCAAAAACCGAAATACCCAGAAATCTGCATCTATAATAATAAATTTTTGTATGATCCCGTATTTATAAAAGTAAACAGGACTCTAAATTTTATTGAGGATTTCTGAAATTCCCACATTACTTCGGGAAATAGTAAGTAGAACGATGCATGGTTAAAAGTTTCAAAATACATTGATTACATGAAAATAGAAATCAAAACATGTGATTGTGTTCTTAAAGCCTAAATATTTAAAACCTTCATAATTTTCTTAATGGGCGATAAAAGGCCAAATATGGCAATCCGCATTTTGTAGCGGCAGGGCGTTATTTACGTTGCAGGTGTAAATTGACCGTTGAAGTATGTTTAGTGCTCTCAGGTTAGATTTGCCCCGAGTACAGATTAATCTCACCTGTATTACATAGGGCTCTATTTCGGAGTTTAAATCCCTAATCCATCTAAATTTAACTTTTCGGATCTCGTATCCCAGGACTAACTTCCACCACATGTTTCGGAAATTATCCATCCTAATTTTGTCTCTACTCTCACAGCCTCGCTGCCACTGATCCGCGAAAACAGCTTCTTTAACCAGCCAAGTCTCCGCTGCTAGACGATGAGGAAACGTCTTATTTCGCTCTCCAATTTCCCTTTTATATATATGGATAATTAATTTCTTATGTTATAGTTTCGCATTAGGACATCGTTAATAATTTCCTTTACCATATTGACTATATCTATTGATTAAAAATTGAGAAAGGACGATTTAAGAATTATACATTTCAGTGTTGAAAGTAGGGTAAAACTTCCATCTAACAATACAATTATTTTCCGAATCCCATATCTCGATAAATATATAGAATCGGCTAATTTTCTTTTTCCTTTAAAACTTCATTCCTTATTTTTCTAGATTTTGGCAGGAGAAATTTGATAAACGACTTTTGTTAACGGTTAAGTAGGTTTTCTAAATTCACCCCATCTATCACTCTTTGCTTGATAACTGTTTTATTGGACAGAAATAGCCGCAAAAGCCAGACCAATAATGAGGAATTCGAACTGAAAGTAAACGAAGGAACGGGAAAAGAAGAGGAAAATGCAATTTGGAATTGCCATCTGAAGAACACAATAAAACGTGGAAAAGTTCAAAATTTATTTTTATGCTGCGATTCTTCAAACATATGTTACCCTTCTCAGTCATTTGTGTACATTTTTGTTTGGTTTGCAACCGGAAATTTTTATAACCTGTTATTGATCCCCGAGTTTGCATCGTCTTTAAAAGGAAATGTAATAAATGCGAATGCAGTTGAAGATTTTTAAGCCACTTTCCTGGAAAACAGATGTAGATATTAATGTTTTCTGCATATTTTGAGTTATATAACATTTCTAATTTTAAAAGTTGTATGAAAATTTGCTTTGTCATTGGTCTGATGTTATCAAATATTGTTTTTAATGAAGGTACGTGAAAATATGATAATTGTGCATGTAGATTGAGATTAAGTCATTTTTCCTGAAAACAAAAGCAGATATTAATGTTTTTGTATATTTTGAGTTATATAACATTTCTAATTGGAAGAGTTGTATGAAAATTTGCTTTGTCATTGGTCTGATGTTATCAAATATTGTTTTTAATAAAGGTACATGAAAATATAATAATTGTGCTTGTAGATTGAGATTTTTAAGTCATTTTTTCTGAAAGCAAAACTAGATATTAATTTTTTCAGTATATTTTGAAATATATTATGTTTATAAGGGAAACAATGCTATGGAAATTTGTTTGTTATAAACGGCAATTAATATGTAATATGCAATAATTTCAGTTGAAGTTTTAAAAGTCTCTGTTCGGGAAGACAAATATATATATATATTTATACAAACCTTTCTGTGTATTTTGAAATAAATTTCTTTTGTCATTGGAACAATTCTATGAAATTTTATTTTTTTATTATATGAATTTGTTTTGTTATTGTTTGTTTTGTATATATCAGTTAGTGTATAAAGATAAAAAAAAAGTAAAATATGCAATACATATATTAATTGCACAAAATTCGAGACTTTTCGACGAATAAAATTTATAATAAGATATTTACTTTTATGGTCGGGAGAGTGGAGTGGCCAGTGCACCTCCTTAAAAGCCCAGATTCTCGGGTTCCATTCCCAATGCTACCACGTAGACATTTGTTAGAACAGTAGTATACCGATTGGTACCTTAACCCTTCAGCGGGGACACCAATTTTTGGAACACCAGCAGGCGCACGTGGCACAAAATGCAACGTCTCTTTCAACTTTGATTATTCCTTTTGTAATATACTTAATTTTTCAAATTGAAAATAGTAATTCTGCGTATTCTGATAAGATATAAATGTTGATAATATTGAGATATATTTTTAATTATTGGCCAAATAATTTAGATACAATCGCCTTATTTCAAAACTGTCCGGTTTATTGGATATAAGGACAACTTGCGAATGGATTCCTATTATGTCCAAAAACCTAAAAAGCAATTAGATTGTCCATCTTCGTGATATGCAGGATGCCGTGTCATAGGTGCACATTGGATCGAGTACATCAACTCCTGCTTTTGTCATATTGTAATCCAGTATAATCGCTGGTTTATCACGGTTAAATCACGACTACGAATTAATGGAAAGGAATACGAGGGCTAGAAAATCAAAACTGCGTTAGAAAGGATGTAGCTATGAATAGAAACTGCTTAGAGCATACAAACGTTTCATGTAAAACCAAACCATTCAAAACTACGAAAATGTTGCACTTTGTACACTTTCGCGCTCACTCAAGGGTTAAATCAAACAATTACAATAAGAAAGTAAGATTTACACAAAAAATAAATGTTTTTTGAATCTTGCGTCGTTGACATACAAAACATAATTTTATTCACTGACCGTTAAATATGGTGCAACACATGTGTGAGGAACTTACATCACTATAGGATGATACCTCACATAACCGGTCTGGTACAGTGATCTAAACCAGTGAGTCTCAACCAATGTGCCGCGACACTTTAGAGTGTCGCCACTGCGAATACCAAACATGAGCGATGTCAGACAAGAAGTTCAATAAGTTGTACCTTCCCAGCGCGGACTGGCTGAACTAACCAGAGCGCATGACTATTACAGTTCTGGACTGGTAACTGGTAACTCTGGGCTATTACAGATCTGTACTTTTAAATCTGGATCACGAAATTAGAGTAGTATTATAATTTTTACTTCCAAATATAAATAAAATTTTCAAAAAACAACAAGCTCCAATTTTGCATTAAATGTAATTTGTAGTTAAAAAAACATTTCGTTTACTTTGTAAGGCAATTTTTTTATATTTCAATGAAAATTCTTTCGAATGCTATTTTTACAAAATATATTATAGATACATCAATCAATTATCCAAGTAAATTTCTTTTAAATCTATCTTAATGTTTGTGTGCCGCTAAATTCTCAAATTATTAAAAGTGTACAGTGACGAATAAAAAAAGTTTGAGAAACTCTTGCTTAGAATTCTGGAATCAAGGGTTTATATCCCAAACCTAGGAAGAGGTTTTGATGCCAAAAGGCTAGTATGCTGGGCGTCAGTAGCAGGTGGAAATCCCGACGGTGGCATGGGTGTTTGGAACTGTTCAGAACAAATTTTAAACTGTTGCTCGTTGTCTTATATGTCTTTTAGTACAAATATTCACCACAACATTTGAAAACAAACCACTCAAACAATGATTCAGCTAAAGTACTCCCAATGGACGATTGTTATATGACTTTATATATATATATATATATATATATATATATATATATATATATATATATATATATATATATATATATATATATATATATATATATATATGTGTGTGGGGGGGGGTGTAAGTAATAGATTGAAGCACAAACTATACTTAATTATATTCGTTAGCGTTAAACGGTAATTTTCTTTTAGAGATCCTAGTGTGTTTTTCAATTCAGGAAGTAGGTTGTTTTTCGCAGCGGAGAGTTCATGGTCATCGATAATTAATTACTTCCACGTGCTCGGACTGATGAATCTCGCACATTGAAAGACACGTGAGGTCTTGAGCCCCAGTGACGCTCGCCCACGCTTTTGCATAACGCAAAAAGAGGACAAACCATTAGATTAGGGATATTTTTTGAGGACGTAGGACGCACGTCTGTCGGGTGGCTTGAGAGATGATTGAAAATGGTGACTTAGCTGGGATAGTTGGGTAATTAATTAATTAATATTAATTACTAAAGAAGTATTTAAATGTTACTTAAATAGTCTTTCTTTGCCACTGGCCTACTGTTATGACTGCTTTTAAATATTATTTAGGTAAAAGGGTACCCGGCGAAATGCCGTAACATATATATATATATATATATATATATATATATATATATATATATATATATATATATATATATATATATATATATATATATATATATTACACTCCATACAGCCAATGTTATGGAAGATACCTCTCTCCGTTGACCACCCCTCAAAAGGCCCCTTTTTTTCGGAAGCATTAGTGGCTGCCATAGAGAAATTTCACTGCATATATATATATATATATATATATATATATATATATATGTGTGTGTGTGTGTGTGTGTGTGTGTAATGCGATATACATCACGTAGTGGAGGAGATGATGCACCCAAGATTCGCGGGCGCGATTCAACGCTTTTTTAGTCGAGGCAGAGGGGCGAGAAGAGACTTGAGGATTACTAAGTCAGGCATATTGTAATCCCCGCAGAGAGGAGATACTTTGAAGTTACGCACAGAACAGAGATGCGTCGCATATTATTTTGTTCCGGGTTGTTCTGCAGACAAATATTATTTATCAAAACACAGGTATCTTGACAACTGGACACACACAATAGTAAAACCACCGGCCCCTACCGGGGCGCGTTTAGAACGCAGATTTTACATCATTATATCGGACAACAGCGGAGCAGAGCCTAAACAGGACAAGGTTAATAAAAGAGCTAGGACGTGGAAGCAGAGCTAGGACGACACCAAGACAAGACATATCCAGACAGTAAAAAGCACGCCGTAAACTTTTGCAGAAGGTTTACGGCGTGCCATATTAACCTTTGCGATATTTGCCATATTAACCTTTCGCATACGGGCAAATTTTTCTTTTTCCATCTTTAGAACGGGAAATTTCGTACCCCGTTTATAAGAACGGCCCTTAACGGGGTTACGCACACACACACACACACATATACACACTTATATATATTTATATATATATATATATATATATATATATATATATATATATATATATATATATACATATACACTGCTCAAAAAAATTAGGGGAGCAAGCAAAGAAGTTAAGAAAACCGTTCGAGACAGCCACGTATTGGCATAAAATGGATAGTATACGAGTATCAATGCGCAATACAGAAAAAACGTTAAAAAAATTTGTAATTCAGCTTTAATTCTTTGAAAATATGGAGAAAACATGAAAAGATGATTTAGGGCAACAATTTGGTTACATGTAAACTATAAAAAAAAGTATTCTTTAGAAATGATGAAAGATTTTAAATATGGCGTGTGGTCTCTTCGAACAGCTAACACTGCTGCACACCTGTTTTCCATGGATGCGATGATGTTATCGACAATACTTTGGGGAATACTGTTCCACTTCTCAAGAAGTGCAATCTCCAAGTCTCGGAGATTAAAAGGAGGCCTTGGTCTCGCAGCAATGCATCGTTCGAGCATGTCCCAAACATGCTCGATTGGATTCAGGTCAAGAGAGCACGCTGGCCATTCCATACGCTGTATTGTTTCAGCTTCAAGCATGTTCTCCACAAGACGAGCTGTATGCGGTCTGGCATTATCATGCTGGAAAACAAAGGAATCTCCAATGGCTGCAGCTTAAGGTATGACATGAGGTTTTAGTATCTCGTCTGCATACCTTCGGGCCGTCAAAGTACCATTCCGAATGATATGCACGACCGTACGTCCACCTATGCTGATTCCACCCCATACCATAAAACCAGCTCGTCTGTATTGTGACCTTTCACGAACGAATGTGGGGTTATTTCAAGTGCCCCTTTCCCTCCATACCAAAACACGTCGGAATGTCACACTCCAGACTGAATCGGGACTCGTCTGTAAACAGCACTTGGCTCCAATCATGTTGCTCCCAATCTCGATGTTCAGCAACCCATCTTCCTCGGGCCGCACGGTGGCGTGAGGTCAACGGAATGCAGACCATTGGCCTACGTGCATACAGACATCCCTGTTGAAGCCTATTCAATACTGTTTGGCTGGACACCCTTCGTCCTGTTGCCAAGAGCAACTGTCTTTGCAGCTGTCTTTCGACGAGCTGTTAACAGTATATACCGGTCATCAGTTGCTGTAGTGGCGCGTGGCCAACCTTGCCCTGGTCGACGTCTAACATTCCCTGTTTCTTGGAATCGATTCCACAGCAATGCAACGACACTTCTGGCGACTCCAACAGCGTCATCGACACTACGTTGTGTTTTCCGGATTCAAGTCTGCCTATAATACGCCATGGCATGGATTCCGGTAAATCACGTTGTTGAGACATTTTAAAGTCACCTTTTCTCAAAAAGAATAAGTGATCAATCGAATTTTACATTTAATGCAGTGAAACAGACGTTTCTGCAACATCACGATTTCCGCCCTTATGTTCTTTATCTGGATTTTGACGTCATGAACTTTGATTTGCATATGAAGTTTTCTTCTGTTTCTTGCTAGGCTTTAAATTATGGATGATTTATTTTATGTTACTTATCGGTGTAAGTATTTGCGTAATTTCGTTAAAACCATGTGCTCCCCTAATTGTTTTGAGAAGTATATATATATATATATATATATATATATATATATATATATATATATATATATATATATATATATATATATATATATATATATATGAATATAATTCGCTGCAGGCCATTTTTAAAAATTTAATTTCCTATCTATTATATTGTATCATAAATCAAAAAATTCCTATCAAAATCGTTGATCCATTAACAATTTATTTTTTTTCTAAAGGTTATTACGATTTGTATCTTTTTTATATAATGACTGTTTTTTCTTTCGAGCCCATGTCATAAAATAAAATAAAATGTCGGAAATGGGCGCTTCAGCATCACCCATTATTGTGCGCGTTTTCCTTTTATATCCGTTTTTTGATTTCTTCTGTCATTTTTGTTATGTATGTGATGAGGGCTAATATAAAATGTTATTTTGTTGCAAGCTATTTTTTTTCTGTTATTTCAAGGAAAACTGCAATACCTGGTGTCAGATTAAACAAATCACGGCACATTTACTAATCAGAATAGTTCGGCGCCGGCGTCTCAAAGTAATTTGTTGGAAGAGGGAATCACGTGCAATATTAAAGTCATTTATAACTCAAATTCAATTAAACTATCCAACTGATTAAATTCTTCGCCGCGTGTACTAAATTCCAAAGTCCCGATTCGGGAAGTTTTAAGATGCGCATTCCCGGTATTGCCGGTGTCTCTTCTGAGAAATATTTTCAATAAAACTTTCAAGGACTGAGACTTTGTTTTCAGTTCAAGGAAATTGATGGAATTACGATTTTACGCTATCACTAGATAGAAAAAAAATGAAACAAACATCTATTGATAAGCTCGCTTTGTGGGTTTTTCATTTTCTTGGCAATATGATTAAATGCAAATAAGTTGAAGCTATACTTTTGCAAAATGATATTGTAGTAACATAAATAAGTTTCAGTTCCTTGAATAAATGCTACCAAAGAAATTTAATAAACTATGGATACTATATGATTAAAAATGCCAAAAGGAGAATATTAAACCTGAAAAAGCACGTAGTTCTGTTTAGTTTTTACACACTAAATCAACATAGTTTGGTTATATTAACCTTTAGCTTACGGGGCCCATTTTTCCAATTCCCTCTTTAGAACGGGAAATTTCATACTCCCTTTGTAAGAACGACCATTAACGGGTTATATATATATATATATATATATATATATATATTACATTATATTATGAGGCGGTGAAAGACAAAGTGGTATAAGTCCAATTTTACTGCAAAAACTACAAAAATTCCACTATAAATTGAACAAATTATAATTCATGATAATTATTATAAAATCACAAATAATAATTATTTGTAATTCCACTATAAACTGTAAAGAGTTTACATTTTGCCTTCAAATTAAAAAAAAAAAGTTGAAAATGTGATTTACACCACTTTGCCTTTCCCCGCCACACACACACACACACACACACACATATATATATATATATATATATATATATATATATTCATTCATTCTTGTTCCCGTATTCTTGGGATACATGCTATCCCACCCCGTAAGGAAAAGGTTAACTATTAAATGTGCAGTGCAATCAGCAGTATATATATTTGGCATTATAAATATTGGCGTAGCTATATAAGAAGAAATGCTCTCCAACTGTTCTAAATTCCTTACTTTTCTCTGAATCAGTCATTCCCAAAGTGGTCTATATCGACCCCCTGTGGGTCGATATAGACCTGCAAGGGGTCCATGCCAGTGAAAAAGAAAATTGGGGGTGCATGAGACAAAAAAACTTTCGGGCTGAAAAAATGGGGGCCCGCGAGTTAGACAGGTCGTCACCAAAATTTTGGCTTCCCGCAAATGTAATAATCGGCCAACCACAGATAGTACTTATGGAGGTATTTTCGTAATATGAGTGCTTTCTTATAATAGATAGATACATTTCCGAATTATATGTATATTTCATAAAATTGTGTAAGAAATTTATTCACTTTTCGGCTGAAGTACGTGTAACTTGTGTTGAGACATCATGGACTTTTCAACTGGAACGGTTAGAGCGAGGGTCAGCAGGTAGCCGTAAAATTGAACTTGCCAGTTTTCCAATTTGGCACAGACAAACTGCCAGGATGATGACCTTTCAGCCTCCGTTCAACATTTAAATGTCTTTCACATAAACTTTGAAATTATTTTTGAAGATATATTGACTATGGAAATACCACAGTGGATTATCAATCCATACGGTGACATTGTAGAAACGGATGTCATGTTACAAGAACTGATCGGCATAATCACCAAAGAAGAACTTAAAGTGCAGTTTAGAAAGGGATATCAACAATTATGGATTCAAAGAGACATACCTGTTATAGATCCTGCATTATGATCTATCGCGAGAAAGTTTTTGATAGCTTTTCCATCTTCATACCTCGTGGAAAGCGGTTTCAGTGCGGTTGTCAATCTACTTACAAAAAAAAAAAAAAAAATGAGAAACAGATTGAAAATCACTCGCCGAGGAGATTTAAGGTTAAACCTGACTAAATTGAAGCCGAATATTGAAATTTTGCTATGAAAGATAATATGCTTAAGATAATATGCTATGAAAGATAATTTTGCTATGAAAGATATATTTGCTATGAAAAATAGACTCAATTTTTTTGTTTCTGAGTCATTACGGTTTCCGGAGGGCGGATCGATGGAAGCGAGTGATATTCTTTCCCGTTCCGATATCCCTCCCCTTTCTGCGAAATTCGACAATTGCATTAAAATATGCCCGATAAATTAAAAAAAACGATAAAATAAATATATGTACCATAAAACTTGTCGCGAGTATAAGTAATCGTTTATTATGTCTAAAACTCTAACGTATTTATATATTTTTTTTTGTATGTGTTATTTCTCTAGCAGTCAGCGAAAGTCGGCAATATGCAAAATATTTTTTTTTGCATATTGATGAATGCTTTTAATGGGCTCATCCCTCCCATTAAAAGCATTAATTTTGATGAATATTTATTCTATGTAAAAATGTTACTAGATTTGCATTTTTGTCATTTTAATTAATAAATGTATAGCTATAAAACTTAACATATATATACATTTTGTGTGTATATATATATATATATATATATATACACACAAAAAATATATATATATATATATATATATATATATATATATATATATAACATTAAAAACCCCATACCATTTTAAAATCTAACATTATTCTAAATTCCCTTGGGCGTACGAGCTAAATTTCGCTTTTGATTCTAAGTTCTAATAACCTTGAGAGAAAAAATTAAATGGCTGCCTGTTTAAACGAAAACTAAACTGGCGTAGCGTGGGCAGAAAATTAAACGCTTTAGCGCATTTGTCACGCCTTTTCCTAACTTTTAACCAATTAAACCTTACTACGATCACATGACGAGATAAGTTTATATAAGGTTTGGGATCACGTACATGTACGCTTTTTGGATCATGTAATTGCCTTGAGAAGACGTATTCTCCGACGAAAAAAAAACTAGTACAATGTTGTAACTTGCTGCGTCGAGTATTATTATAGCCACGACTACACCATCATTGCCTGTGATGTGCTGGATGCCCATTCTTTCCTTGGGTTGTCCAGTATGTTACAATTAGTCGTCCAGGATTTACTTCACCTGCTGCGACCATATCCCACTGGATTTTCCAAGGCATTTCGGCGTTTTCGTTTCAGCGTCACCGCGTGTGAATTTTTCGCTTTAGCTGGGTGCATTAGTGCGCATTTCTGCCTTACGATGGTGAATCAGCTCCATGTGCGACCTTCGATTGGAGGCCAGCGTGAACGGCCCCATTTCGGTGCTAGTGTGATTGTCAATAAGTGCTTCGGCTTGCTGTGAGATTCATCCTGGATCAGTTTCAACGTGTGGGCGTCTAAGTCCGGTGTTTCTTCAAAAATTGTGTATTTTCCTTTTCAGAAATCTTGTGCCGGAAGGTGTATATTTACGATTTGTGTTCCCCATTGATTCGTGTGATCACCATTTAAATTCTTCGCGAGTGTCATCATGTAAAAAGTGCGTAATCCCCACCATTTAAAAATCATCAGTGAAAGTATTAGGTCATCGAAATTGTGTGCATAACAGAAAAATGTGTTCGCGATACAACTTCGTTCCAGCAGTTCAACGCAATAGTGCCTTCTTAAAATGTTACCTAAAGGAAAGGTTCTACAACTTCCGAAAAAGAAAAAAAAAATTTCTTTTAAAGTGCTCTTTCATAGTGTTCCAATTGGGATACTGTGTACTGGGACTAACTAAGCCAAGAACTTCACCAAGATAAATTCAGAACCGAGCTACAAATGTTAAAATTATGAAGATATGTAATAATGAAAATTAATAAGGATAACGGTAAAGAGTGTGAATAACACTTCAATTGGTAAGCTAAAATTTACAAATTATTGTGAAAAATTTTAATATTAATAGATACTGATAAAAATTTATTATAAATGTGTTTCGTTGAAAGTATTTTCAAATTATTGATTTAATTAAGTACCTATGATAAAAATAAATCGATAAAAAGTAAAAATCATTCGTTTAAAACGTGTATTTTGTTTTTGATTTTAAAATGTTTCATTTTGATTTGAATTTTGATAGAATTTTAAGAGTATATTTTTTCATATTATAAGATATTTGAATTTAAAGAAATTTTTGAGACTTATATGTGATAAATTTATTATAAATGTGTGTTTTTAGTGTAATTTTATAATATTTCCATGTTCTTTTTCTGATAATGAATATTTTAGTGTTTTAAGATAATTAATGATCCTTGGTTACGTTAAACTGAAATATTAAATGAGTAAAGTAATGTTATGAGTATCTAATTTTGCACGCAGTTCTGAATCGTCGCGGAGAAAAAGAAAGAAAAATAACAAATCATTTCCGTTTTCGAGCGCCGTTGTATTACATTTCGAAGGTCGCCTCCGCAATAAATTTGAATGCTCAGCATTAGTTTTGTAAACACGATCACGAAAAGAGCCAAACTTGTTTTGATTCATTTGACCTAGAATTTTTGCGACTCTAAATTTAAACATATGATGCCTGTGGTTTTGGTTTTGGAAAATATCTGCAGGGATAACATAGTAATTTTCAGACATCAAGAAAATTTTATAATTTAAGTACTTTGACATATTACATTTGATGTTGAAACCTCGTAAATTGTTCTACGAATTAAAGTAAAGGAGATTCCTGGAGGTTCAGTCGACAGTTAAAACAATTATAACATGACTTAGGGTGCCAAAAAACCACAATTGGAGAATTGAAAAAACCATTGTATGTTATATTTGGTTCATCCGCCACAGAAAATTCTCGGAATAGAAATAATGAAGAATAATAAATAAATAGGAAAGATAATATTATAATGAGAAATATGTTTTAAGATATTAAATACAAATGATGAATATTTGGGAACTTTACAGCGAGGATTCATACCAAAATGTGATATAAGAAAAGAAAAATTAATTTTGGTTTATCGATTTCATGATTAACTTAATAAAACTGAGATGGGTATTGGTAAAAGAATTTTCATTATTTGTGTCAATTAATAGAATAATAGTTTGAAATTTGAACATTAACATTAAATTATGGCAATTGATAGAGAATATTAAGGTATTATTATTATTATTATTATTATTGGTATTAGAAATATTTTATTAGTGTGTGTTTAATACTTTCATATGTTGTGTATTTTGAATTCTATTGAATATAAAATTGATAGACCAAACTTTCACACTAAACGAGATTCTGAAATTGTCCATGCTTGCAGATTGAGATATTATAATGCACCAGAGAACTTAAAACTACACCACGAATAATGACAAACATTAGATCCATTTTTCTTTCTTTTCTACGTGATGCTTAACATCATTATATATTTTTTTTAATTGATATAATTAATTATGTGTTGTCCTACTAAAGATATATAAAAGAAAAAAAAACTGTCTAACTTAAACTTTCTTCTTAAGAATACTATTATATGTGAATTTTTTTTTGGATCTCAATTTAAACACCGACTATGACAACTCTATTTCTTTAACCTTTCAGTAAATTTCCTATTTCTTGAATAAACTTTCCTATCACCCAACTCTACAAGCGCGTTGGATGCCGTCCCAACTGTTTAAGATCGTATTAATTTTTTTGCTATTTCTTTTTAATTCATCAACTCAGTCACTTAAAGTGCTGAAGATCATTTGCTTGAGTAATGACTAAAACAGGGCTGGGATGGCCACTCCTTTTGTCCTCCCATTTCTATATATTATACTCCCACAGGTATGACAACTGCACCTTTTCCTTTTTCTCCATCTTTGTACTATACAAGATGCTGTTTTTCAACGCAGTTATATTCTGTCGGAGATTCACGGTTAGTCCACTGTACGGCTAAAAGACTCTTCCTCCTTATTAGTCAGAGAACAATAGGGAGAAAGAAAACCCACTTGTTACACAAACATAAACACAACCCCTCACTATTTAGAGGTAGAATTAAAAAATTTGAAACTAAGAGTTTGGGTAACACACATACAACAAGGTACCTTCAACACAAAAAATTGGATATCCACGTAGAATTATAATAAATGTACAAAAATGAATAGTAGATAAATAATTTGAAAATAAAGTGAAAAGTATTGAGAATAAATAAATAAAGTTAGAATAAATATGAATAAGTATAATTAAAGAATATTGAATAGAATTTTGGAATGAATAAATGTTGTCGAAATAAAATGAATATAAGAAATGATGAAATGAGAATAATAAGAAATAAAAATGATATTGAAAAGAGATTTTTTTTGATAATAAGTAATATTGAAATAAAGGAGATAAGAGATATTAAGAAAAAAAAATAATGAGATAAATAAAGATACGAAAACTAGATAATGAGTGATATGTTTTGTAATTTTTATATACAATTGATATATTTGATATGTGATTTTATTAAATCTTGTGATTTTTATTGAAAGTGTGATTTTTATTATAAACTGTGATTTTTATTATGTAACTAAAGAACTAATTTTCTTTATATGTAAGCAAGTCGAGAAAATGTGATGTTTATGCATTCTACGTTTGTGAAGCAGAAATAACACAGCACTAAAAAGACTGTGATTTTTTTTTTATGTAACCAACTACAACTAGGTCACAGAACCTACCGAACTGTGATTTTTTTTTCTGTACTTTTCTCAAGCAACATACTGTAGATAACATAACAGGGACAATGAATCGTAGGCTACCATGTGTACCTTACAAACTTTTTGGACTCACCCCAATGTTGTGAGAGTTGAGGAGGAAAGTACAATAACTTCAAATTATTATTGTCATGTTCTATTCCATTTACTTAACATGTTTGTTTGTTGATTTTGATATTTTCATTGTTATAGTCTATTATATGTGTGAGTCGACTCAAAATTAAAATTGATGTAAAGTGAAAATTTGATAACTTAGTTTTTTTTTTTTTTTTTGGTTAAATTTAATTGAAATTTTTTTTCTGCTGAGATTCTGTTGTGTGGGGAGGGCCCGCCCTGCACAGCAATTTTCAGTTGATGATAAATTTATTTTTAAGTTTAATTTTTTTTCAAAGCAACAATACAGGAAGAAATTTACATAATTTACAATTTTCTATAATTGATCATTAATTACTATAATTTTTTTTGCTTTTATTGTGTTCATAAATTAGTAAATCATTAGTGTATTTCTGTGTATTCAATATTGAAATGTGCAATGTCTTGCCATGTGATCATCATACTAACTTAACTTAAAACATATGTTCCTTTTCAAACTTTTCCAAATTTGTGGTCGACGCCCATTTTCCTCACATGGTCGGGTGAGTCTGTCCTCCAATGCAGGCATTGTTGGTCAGCCTCTTCTCGGACGGGGGGGATATTCTATAACATTAAAAACCCCATACCATTTTAAAATCTAACATTATTATAAATTCCCTTGGACGTACGAGCTAAATTTCGCTTTTGATTCTAAGTTCTAATAACCTCGAGAGAAAAAATTAAATGGCTGCCTGTTTAAACGAAAACTAAACTGGCGTAGCGTGGGCAGAAAATTAAACGCTTTAGAGCATTTGTCACGCCTTTTCCTAACTTTTAACCAATTAAACCTTACTACGATCACATGACGAGATAAGTTTATATAAGGTTTGGGATCACGTACATGTACGCTTTTTGGATCATGTAATTGCCTTGAGAAGACGTATTCTCCGACGAAATAAAAACTAGTATAATGTTGTAACTTGCTGCGTCGAGCATTATTATAGCCACGACTACACCATCATTGCCTGTGATGTGCTGGATGCCCATTCTTTCCTTGGGTTGTCCAGTATGTTACATATATATATATATATATATATATATATATATATATATATATATATATATATACACATGTGAGGCTAAAATATGGGGAGGTGATCGCACGTCAGTTAAAAGCTTAAGAACAAAAGGGGTTAATTTAGAGTCATGGAAAGTTAGGCAACGGTAAAGACGCGCCACTCGGCGGTACGCTTTTGGGGAAAGGATGGGAATCAATCTTATTAGTTATGGAGCTGAGTAATTAATTAGAAGTTAATAAATGTGTTCGGAAAATCAATTGGGCTGTTTTCTGGCTATTGTGTCAACACCTTTTCTTCATCGATGGAGTTTTATGTGTTATGTGTGTCCTCGCCACCGGACCACCGTCTGCCAGGTAAAAAATGATTCTCAACACGTTCGGATTAATATGTAATAAAGTTGGGCTTGAAGAAAGGAAATCCGACATATATATATATATATATATATATATATATATATATATATATATATATATATATATATATATATATATATATATATATATATATATATATATATATATATATATATTCTTTTTTCTTTATTTATTTATGCGTATATTTTTGCGTATATATAATATGTAAAATTTCATTTGTTGGGAAGTTTAGAATTAAATAACAGATGCACGGAAATGTAGCCATAGACAGTTCAGCACAAGAATGTTTCAACGTAGCAACGTTTGATTGTGTTATTTTGTTCTAAAATTACTATAGTACTAAAGCCATAAAAAAATTGTCCTTTTTATTAATATGTTTTGTCACAAGTTCCTCTACAGAAATTTTAGTTGAATAGTGAAATATTTCTTACTTGACAAAAAAAATCTTTCAGAACGAAATAATATTTTATACTCATACCTATTTTTATCACAATAATAAAAAAATACCCACGTAAAATTAGAATTACTGCTGAAAATACAAATTTCACTTTCACGAAAAAAAAAAGGAAAATAACTCATAAAACAAAACAAAAAAAAACCCTCATCGCTGAAATTTCTTACCTAGATATTAAGATAAAAATCAAAATTTATCTCCAATACGTTTTCCATTAAAAGTGCTTTTATTCTCTCGAACGATGAATGTATCCGAATAACGACTCATTTTTTTTTTGTTCTGAGCCATTACGGTTTCCGGAAGGCGGATCGATGGGAGCGAGTGATATTCTTTCCCGTTCCGATATCCCTCCCCTTTCTGCGAAATTCGACAATTGCATTAAAATATGCCCAATAAATTTAAAAAAACGATAAAATAAATATATGTACCATAAAACTTGTCTCGAGTATAAGTAATCGTTTATTATCTCTACCCCTCTAACGTATTTATATATTTTTTTTGTATGTGTTATTTCTCTAGCAGTCAGCGAAAGTCGGCAATTTGCAAAATATTTTATTTTTGAAATGAGAAATTGTTATGTAAAAATACTCTCGTTATTCAACATGTGTTTCTGAACGTATTTTATGTTCAGACCCCAAATTACTACCTCTGTGAGACATTTAAATATGAAATTAATGATAAATGTCTACCTCTACGCTTAGTTTTTTATATCTGCTCTAGGCTCCGCCTCTTTCGAGCTCTCTATGCATTTCGTAATCTTCTTGCGTTTTAATTTTGTACAACAATTTGTGACAGACAATAGTCCTTTCCGATGTTTCCGGTTCAGATCCTGTGGGTTCGAGTCCCACTGTTGGCATGGATGTTTGTAGCCGTTCGGAATCGGCTTTAAACTATAGGTCTGGTCTAATTAGCCCTCGTGTAGCAAAATTTGACCACAGCGCTCCAAACCAAACCAAACCTTTGCGAAGTGGGCTGTTTATCCTTTCTTTGTCAGTCACCAGTATAAATATAAATGACTTTTGCATTAGGAATTCCTTGCTCATCTTTGATTCCATGGTGGCTAGCGCAATGATGACAGCTAAATCTACGAAAGTCAAGAGATATATGTTTATGCTTTGAACTCTTTTCAAATAGGAGTTAAAGTAAGATTGCGTTCCTCCTTAATGGTTCTTCAGAAAGGAAAATTTCAGACGCTAAAATCGTCCGTATACGCGAGTTATAATTATGGCAGCGCGCCAAACCCAGTCTATCGCTTGGCTAAGTTATACAGAAAAGTACCAAAATGCATCAAAATTTGACATACATATATGTATATATGTACATAGATGCATATATACATACAAAAATGGTAAGCAACGATAAGTAATCCTACGTAAATAACCCGCGATAGTTTCGTTAGAAGACACTACCTAAAATTTGTTTTTCTTTCCACATTTTATACATCAAACGAAGTAATATAATTTAAGAAATATAAATAATTCCAAAAAAGAGCAAACTACATTAGCGTCGAATTACGAACGTCCCAGACAAACATTGTCCCACATATTCGCAGATTTCTGTTGTCCTCTTGTCTTAAAACATACTATAGAGATTTTTTAAAAAATTATACAAAACTGCATGCATTTACGGTGATTTTAACGTCAGATACAGATTATATATGCGGCAATACCTATGCGTACTTTACTGTACATCTGTAAACTAAGTATTCTTTCTTCCGAAATGCTGTTTTGCACTCTATATTAAAACTATTTATTTAAAATGCTTAGTAGTTGTTACTAATGCACCCTGGCGGGATAACTTCTAATATGATCCACTGAGGTCTGCAGAAGGAAGAGATACGACTCCTGTTAGTCACTACAAGGGACAAATGCTGACTTTTCATCCGGTGACACAGTTTTAGCCGAGCAGCCCCATGGCAGCATGCGCGGGGTCGTGCCCTTCTCCTACCCTTACAAACCATGCGGAATTACATTCCGACCTACAAATTTAACCCTTTCGTGGGCCATTTATTTCTCTTTTGAAGTTCCAACAGTTTTTTTGCGTTTTATTATCAATTAAACAATGGCATTTAATGAAATATACTTTTTTATGGAATTTCAAATTTAAATTTAAATTTTAGAGATGGGAAGCATACTTCCCAAGGAACCATCTACGGACATAAAACAAATTCAATTTAATGATGATTACCCAGGCCTTTAAACATGACAGCCATGATATGCCTTTAAGCATGACAGAGAAGCATGTTGCAATGCACAAGGATGCATCACACTCTGCACACATGTAGCGGGATCTCTTTTCTTGTCCTTTCGTGCTACATTTCCTACATCGTCAATAGTTTGAAACCAACTTTGGCATATGGTTTCCCACACTGGCAATCGCACATCATCTGGAACTGCACACTTCTTCGCTTGGAAGCTAACAGAACGACCTTTCCATTTTCTTGAAGAATATCCGTCTATTAGCTGACGCGCTAATTCTATACGGAATGTCAGCTGGTATAAACTTCTTCTCCGTTTATTTATTTGCCATTTAGTTGCGTAGAACAAATATATATCAACAGAGGTGTCAGAGCAGAACATATTTCACAGATCCGGCTTCCGAACTTAATAACATACTAGTTGGTACCCGTTAAAACATGACGGATAGATAGTAAATAATGCACGGATACATAAATTATACTCACCACATCATTGACAAATATTGAAAATCATAATAATGCGCAGAAACAAATTAATGTGTTTAATCGGCCTCGTGTTTAGTGAGTATCTAAACCCAGATTTAAAAATGTCACTGAGCATGCGCAGAAAGCAATTTTTTAATTATCGCTATTTTTTAAATTATCGCTAATTAAACAGTGCGGAACAAACAATTTCCATTAGGTTTAATCTTATATTTCACAAACATAATTATCATAAAAATAAAAAAGGCAGAGAAAGATCTAGAGAGACTCCTCGGAATAAACGTCTTTGTCATTAAAACATGTCACTGAACATGCGCAGAAATCAATTTTCAATTGTAAATTATCACTAACTAATAGAAATTGCGATTACAAAAACATAATTCGACAAATCTACAGATTACAATCTTTCGTTTAAGACGAAAGTTATGCAAATTGATGCAGTAGTTTTCTCTCACGGACTGCCCAAAAAGTCGGCTTAGAAACTTAAATATATAGATGTACTATTTCTGTTTCAATTGCTGGAAACTAGATGGCAGCACAAAACTGAAGTGGGAATTATTCTTCCCAACATTATAATTGCGAGACCAATATATTATAGTGGGTTGTGCGCTTCCCGCAGGTGTATTTCCTAAGATCGTGTAGGTGGGAAGTCGTCTTCCCAAGGCCCACGAAAGGGTAATGTGCCTGTACACGGCTTAGACACGATAGCATTCAGTAGCGCTTTTCGGGATTCGTACCGAGCTCGTTCAGTGCGCCGCCGCGCTCTCTCCACCAGAACACTAAGAAGGCCGAAAATCCTTCAGAAAGTATCTCAATAAAATTCCATACAGCGTCGTCCTACAGTTCTGTATTCATTCATGTGTATTGCGGAATTTTATTTACAGTGAAAAATCTTAAACCATTACACCCAAAGCAAAAATTAATCTGATGTAATGAAATTTCTCCAAAGAGGAATCCACCCAGGGGGTGGGCCAAGATGGCCTGCCCCCCCCCCTCCAAAGAAATAGATATTGCATTATGACTATTGAATTTGCATTATAAATATTTTTATCCGTTAAACTCACCCCCCCACACACACACAAGATTAAATCCTGGGTGAGCCACTGAATTCACCTCAGATTATCAATTTAGACATTAATCGATAATCTGAGCTTTAGATTGAAAATGAACCTGAAATAGAGACATTACAGCTGTCAGAAAGTTTCCAAAAAGTAAGTCTGCAGATTTTCTCTTTTTTTACATTTACACCTCTTCCTTTACAGTTCGCATGCCTCACTCAATTATTGCAAAACAATTTTGCACTGCCTCGTGCAACCTTCAAGCTGGTGAGTTCAATCGAGACTCTCTCAATTTGAATATTTGGAGAATAGTCGTAAAGAAAGATTTTGAGGAAAGCGAAAATATCGCGCGTAAAGTAAAGCCCTGGGCTTTTCAATGCAGGAAGTCCACTCTGTTTAATAAGTGCCCATAATGAAATATTAATAACCTTAGGCAAGAGCCGAATGTAAGTTCGCAAAATTCGACAGAAGCACCAAAAAGTCTCCGCTGATTCTAAAAAGTCAATAAAACAAATATGTACCTCAAAACTTCACCATCATCGCTGGAGTTTCTTCCATTTCGCCCTGTTCCAAGCAATAGCTTTCCCAATTCCTCCAATTTAAACGGTAAATTTAACAACGTCATATCTCAAAAATCGTCGATTTTTAGCTATGCCTTATTTCAGAATACCCTGATAGAGTACTATATCCCTGCAAGATCGTTATATCTCAGCGCTCAATATTTAACCGCTAGAGAGCAGAATTAAAATTTATTTTCAATACATTTCAAAATTATAATCCCTCTCTTGAAATATCACGTTTTTTGAGATATGACGTTGTTGAATGGAGTGAGCGAAATGTTCTTGTCAATAGGTTTTGATTTGGTTTGATTTAGAGAGCTACGGTCATATTTTTTTCCTACACGAGGGCTAATTAGACCGGGACCTACTGCTTAAAGCCGTTTCCGAACGGCTACAAAAGCCCATGCCAAGAGTGGGATTCGAACATGATAAGAGTGGGAGAGTTGGCAAGATTGGGAGAGAACATGACAAGAGTTGGTTTGGTTTAGAGTGCTACGGTCATATTTGGCAGTCAAATCCCACTCTTTTAAGGTCATAAGAGTGGGATTCCAACATGACAAGAGCGGGAGAGTTGGCAAGATTGGGAGAGAACATGACAAGAGTTGGTTTGGTTTAGAGAGCTACGGTCATATTTTGCGGTTTGAATCCCACTCTTATACGGTCATAAGAGTGTGATTCGAACATGGCAGGAGTGGGAGAGTTCGCAAGAGTGGGAGAGAACATGACAAGAGTTGGTTTGATTTAGAGAGATAAGGTCATATGTTGCGGTTCGAATCCCACTCTTATACGGTCATAAGAGTGTGATTCGAACATGGCAGGAGTGGGAGAGTTGGCAAGATTGGGAGAGAACATGACAAGAGTTGGTTTGGTTTAGAGAGCTACGGTCATATTTTGCGGTTCGAATCCCACTCTTATACGGTCATAAGAGTGTGATTCGAACATGGCAGGAGTGGGAGAGAACATGACAAGAGTTGGTTTGGTTTAGATAGCTACGGTCATTTTTTTTCCTATACGAGGGCTAATTAGACCGGGACCTACTGCTTAAAGCCGTTTCCGTACGGCTACAAACGCCCTTGCCAAGAGTGGGATTCGAACCCACAGACTCTAGTTCCGAAAGCCAGCGGACTAGCCATTTGGCCATCTTCCGGCTCTCTTGTCAATACTATCAGACCATCTTTGCTGTGGTCTACTTATGGGTCGATTGCTAGCTGGCTTTGCCTTACAAATTTTCTTGGTGTTACTCGCATGAGATGGCCAGCCCATTTCATTCATTGTATTTTAATAAACATAATAATGTTAGGGGTTTTATAAAAATTGATATAATTCGTCGTCGAAGAGTCTTCTTCACAGTTCATTTACCTGTACATTACGAAAGAAATACTTATGAGAATTTTTCTGTTGAATACACCCAGAGTTTTGTTCATCAAATCTGTTTTTGGTGATGAGAAATATTTTAGCTAATTGATAACGGTATCAGTCATGTTAGTCGTAATTCTAATTATTTGTAGTAAAACAGAGCCAAGTCCTAACAATTTTTTTGTGTGTTTAATCTGGCATTTCAGCTCCATTTGTTTGACGTTAACTTTGTTTGTTCAACTTTAAGGCTGATATGTACTAACCCTACTGGGTTCCCTCATCCATGTTTACCTATGAAAAAAAAAAAATTCAGGTAGTCTCTTCTAACGAAACTACCGCGGGTTATTGACGTAGGATTGCTTATCCTTGCTTAACTCCTTTTTTACGCATTTTGATACTTTTCTGTTTAACTGTTTGCTGCTACTGGGTTTGGCGCGCTGCCAAAATTATAACTCGCGACGCCGGACAATCTTTTTTTTTTCTCTCCATCGGACCGTTATTGAGGAACGTAATCCTACGTTAAAATGTGTCCAAGCATTGCAGACTTGGATTTAAAGATTTTTTTTTTCTTTTTGAAAAATTGTATTCCGTAATAAAGAAACAAATTTGACACCTTGGAGCATTTTTCCATTTTAAAAAATCGCAAATAACATTTTAAAATTTAAATGATTCGAGTGGAAAATCTAGTGTAGTACTTTTTGAAGGCTCATAAACTACTTTAGTGGATGTAATTTATAAAATAATTACAAGATAAAAAGAACTTTTTATATACCATGTTTTTAAACTTTCTGTTGAATCATATAAACTTGACAATTCTATGTATTAATAAATACTTCTTTAAAATTTTTTTGATGAATCATCCTATTAACTTGAAAAAAAATTAAGTTAATTGGAAGTTAACTTGCATTTAAATTTTCGTTCCCATCCCGGCCGATAGATTGCTCCACCAGTCTACAAACCAAAATTAACTGAAAATAACTGAAAATTAATTTAATTCTGCTTAAAGATGGCTAAAAGTATTTAAACAATGCAGTGTCATCCTGTTCTGAGCTATTCTAAAAGATTCAAATGTCTAACTAGTCGGGAAGTTAGTTAAAAATCGATTACAAGATTTGTAAGGGACAAACAAACAAACAAACAAGAAAACAAGTTAATAAAAACATGGTAATGAATCCTGTAGCAGGGTGTAAAAGATTTCAGGTAGTTTCTTCCAACGAAACTACCGCGGGTTATTAACGTAGGATTACTTATCGTTGCTTACCTCTTTTGTATGTATATATGTATGTATGTGTTAGGTTTATATGTCGTATGTATATACAGTTGGTTCTCTGTTTAACGACGCTCTACTTAACGACGATCTCTATTTAAAGACGATATTTCCCGGTCCCGGTCCCTCCGACGTAAAAAAATTCTATTTTAAGACGATTTTGTTTCTATTTAACGACGATTTTTTCTTACATGATAAACTTTTTCTTCAACATTTTATCTACAGGAGGGTTACTTTCTGTGGGGGAGTTTGATTTCAATAACAGACCCGGAATTTCCTTTATGTTTGTTTCAATCATAGACTTGTTGCAGTGGAAAAACCGGGGTAGGGGGGGATTACTGTTTCTCGGAAGATCGAACATTCTTCCCTGGTGGATCGAATTTCTTAGTGCGGGTGTGGAATCACTCTATTGTACCTATTGTATATCTACGTATGTACCGGGTGGGCAAAAAGTTCGCAGAAACTTTACAAAATCATAAAAACTGGAAAAATAATCAAAATTAAAACAAGGTTTGCAGTTATCATAGCTAGGTCAAGGGATTTTTTTTATTTAGACAGGAAAATAAAATAACTCAAAAAACAGCCGACTGGTGGCGCTGGTACGAGCGAATTCTGTAGAAATAAGCAAATGTGACGGTTATAAGAACGTGCGCTCCTAATCCACAACCCGTTCACTGTTGTTCAGCTTTCCGCATAGAAGTGTCATGCATACATCCGGACCTGCTGCACTCTGCCGTTGCTGGATTTGTGACTAGCCTGCAATGTCTTATCCCCTGTGGTGGGGGTCATGAGGAACAACTACTTATGTAATAAACGATTTAGAAGCATTCTTTTCGTTATTTGCGTACCTTTTCTTGTGTACGTCAGCGCCACCTGTCGGCTGGCAGTCTTTTGAGTTATTTTTTTTTTCCTGTCTTAAAAAAAATCCCGTGACCTAGCGATGCTAACCCTGCAAACATTTATTTTTATATTGTTTATTTTTTCAGTTTTTAAAATTTTTAAAGTTTCTACGGACTTTGCCCACCCGTTATATATATACACATATGTATGTGAAAATTTTAACGCAGTTTGGTACTTGTCTGTTTACCTGTTTACTGCTTGTCGAAGCGGTACAGAGTAATTCTCCATGACCGATGGACGAACGGTTTTAGTGTCTGACATTTTGCTTTCCGAAGGACTGTTACGGTGAAAAGTAATCCTAAGTTAAAAGTTCCTGCTATCTGAGAAAACCATTTATTTGGATTATCAGCATTTATGGAACTTTAAATAGTAGACAAATTTTCGCCATAAGTTCACATCGAGTGAGCGACTCCAATAGGGTTGATACACAGCATCCTTAAGTTACCAACTGACTTACAATGTTGTTTGATGTTTGATGAATTCTTAGGGGATTTACCTTAGAACCCGTATTTTACGTCTTTTGTTTTACGTTTATAACGGCTCACAACCGTCAGGTGTTTTAAACCCATCGTTACCGTTAATTTTACTTGAATTTGTCATATACCTCCAAATATCGAAAATTTCTGCATTATCTTACAGGCAGTAATCACAAACTAGCAACAATGAAAAAAAAATTCATCATTTTATTTCAACGAATATCTAATAAACACAAATAATATTTTTCGACAGTCTTCAAAAATAAAATTTAATAATTATGACTAATAAATATTACTTATTTTCGTTAGAGTGGAAACTGTATTTAATTTCTAGAATAAAATGTTTTAAATTCACTTAAAATTGATTTTACTAATAAAAGCAACTTTATGTACCTTAAAGTATTAATATCTTGTTATCCTTGTATAACATATTATCTTCATCATTCAATTTTATGTGATTGATTGAATTTTTCCTCCCTACTAACGAGCAGTTATACTTTGCTTTTTAACCTGTATAACATATGGTCTTCAGCAATCAATCTAATATTAGTGTATTTTTCCTTGGTTATGAGAGACGGAATTTTGCTTTTTAATTTTCCCACGTCCGTAAATTATGTCACATGTGATAAAACAAATGTAAGAACCACGAAATTTGTGTAGAATCAAATAGCCATTTCTTTGCATCTTCTGTGAATACCTGATAAGGTGCATACATTTTTTTGGCATCATTTGGCTTATATCTTATACAATTATACCAATATTTACAAATTTTTTATAATGTTTATTACTTTTATTCTGATAATATATATTTCATTAATATATTAGAAACAATAGATATTTCAGAACAATCGTTATGTCATAAATTTAAGATTTAAATTTCTTTTAAATACATATCTGTCAGCCTATCATCTATTTATATATCTATATGTCTATCTATATGTCTGTCTATCTTTTTATCTATCTCTGTAACTATCAGTCTCGTCTATCTGTCTATAAATTTTCCTATTTATCTAATTATCATCTATATTATAATTTAATCATCTATTTATATATCTATATGTCTTTCTATATCTGTCTATCTATCTATCTATCAATTTCTATAGTTGTTTATCTATCTCTATAACTATCAGTCTGTCTATCTGTCTATAAATCTACCTATATACCTACAAATAGCTGTCTGTCCTTCATCTATTTATCTATCTATATGTCTATCTATATATCTGTCTATCTACCTATCTATCAATCTCTGGATCTGTTTATCTATCTCTATAACTATCAGTCTGTCTATATGACTACAAATCTAACTATATACCTACAAATTTATCTATCTCTATCTCTCTGCCCATCATCTATTTATCTATCTTTATGTATATCTATATGTCTGTCTATCTATCTATCTATCAATCAATCTCTATATCTGTTTATCTATCTCTATAACTATCTGTCTCTATGCTAGTCTGTCTATCGGTTTATTAACCTAAGTATATACCTGCCGATCTATTTATCTCCCTATCTGTCTGCACCTATATTTATATGTATCTTTATATAAATTTATTTCTATATAAATCTATCTAACTATCTATTTACCTGTCTATCTATATTTGTACCTTCCTCTGCGTCTCCTCTCTGTCTCTCTCTCTCTTTATATATATATATATAATAATTTAAATTCAAATGCAAATTTTACTAAAAAAATCATTTACAAATTAAATTACAAAATATCAAAGTATTGAGGAAATTCGATAAATATTTCTGCGGCGTAAATTTTACCTTTCAAAAGCCATTTTTAATAATTATAGTCTTCCAAGAAGATAACGTTTTGGAATATTTTAGAGGAGATATTAAAGAAGATTTCTACGACGGAAATGAAAAAAAAGAAAAAAAAACTGAGAATTGAAAAATGATTTCCGCTTTCTTTCGAGTATAAGTTTAAATAAATAGAAATTCCATATGAAATAAAAACGGAGGGATAGCCCTACCGAAAGAATCTTTTATGGAAGAAAAATGTATATATTGGAATTCATTGATTTAAATACAGAACTTCCTACAGTCTGTGAGCTCTTCACAGCTAATGAATGTATGTATGTATGTATATATATATATATATATATATATATAGATAGATAGATAGATAGATAGATAGATAGATATTTATAATAAATACGACGATCAATGTATACCATTGATGTAAAAAAAACAAAAAAAATATATTTATAAAAAAAATTGTAAGACATATTTTTATAGACAAAATAATGTAGAAGAAAATATTCAAATTAAATCTAATAGGACATACTAAAGAATATAGTACAGTTAATATAGTACAGTTTGAGGAACATCTTTTACTGTATTTTAATATTTTTTTGGATAATGTCCAATAGTCTGCCGCATTAGCAAGGGGAAAAATAAAGTACCAGGAAAAGAAATCACGTGATCAGCGTTTAATAAATTAAATTCCAAACTTTAACATTTAAAAATACACCAAAAATCAGAACTTGGAGGAAACGATTCCAAAAAGATTTCATTTTAAAGGAATTTTTAGAATCTTTCTCGTGATATAAATTTCATAACACTCGAATTATTATTTTAAATTCAAACTTAATAAAGTTACTAAAACAGTTTAAAAATTCAATTTTAAAAAATCTAAGATATATATATATATATATATATATATATATATATATATATATATTATTTACAAATTTATTTTAACTTTAATACAGTAGGTTTAATTTCTTAAACAATATGCACAATAAAAGTACTAATATCAGATTAATCCAACACATTTGAACATTAAATAACAAACATACATGTTGTTAACTTCTACACAAGCAACAGAATCAATGTACAGCTTCGGCAATACATGAAAATAATGTTGTTGGATAGTAATTACAGTGAAATCCGAACAGACGATTAAGTGGTCAGCATTCATCAATCCACCGTAAAATCGGCACGAGGGACTCTTCCTGATTCCACGTCTACAGATCCAGGATCCATGTCTAGATGTTCGAAGATATAAGGTGATCGGCTAGACAATCGTTACCACTGTTTAGCAAGAGTATAGGCCGTGAAAACGTGGTAATTTGCGCATTAAACTGTAATTTGGAGGTCAAATTAGCCACAGACTTGGAAATCCATTGGGAGTCAATTCTGTCCCCCCTCAACAATGGTAATGTTAATTATACTTGAATATTGCAGAGAAACTATTATTAGAATTAGTGAAAGATTGAAGAAAATATCACAGATTAGACGTATAAAAGTACATATGAAATTTAGATGCATTCTATAGAAGATTTTATGGTTATTGCTGAAATATAAACAGACGCAAAGAAATAGAGCGCCAAATTAAGTCTCTTACTTCTTCAAAGCAACAGTTCATTCAACGATATGTCTATTTATTTTTGTACACGAATTGCTTGAATGATACGCATCTTCAACTCATCCCCAGTTTCAATTTTTACTATGTTTTGTACTAACTCGCTTTCCTGTTTGTTTGTTTGTGTGTATGTTTGCCCCGTACAAATCTTGCAATTTGATTTTTAACTAACTTCCCGACTAAAAAGACATTTGAAACATTTAGAATGGCTCAGAACACGATGACAATACATTTTTTAAATACTTTTAGCCATAATTAAGAGGGTTTCAATTCATTTTCAGTTAATTTTGCTTTGTAGACTGGTGCAGCCCTCTATCGGCCGGGACGGGAAAGAAAAGTTAAACGCAAGTTAGCTTCCAATCAACTTCATTTTCTTTCAAGTTGATAGGATAATTCATAAAAAAAAAATTTAAGTATTTATTAATACACAGAATTGTCAAGTTTATATGATTCAATAGAAAATTTTAAAAGATGGTATATCAAAAGCTCTTTTTATCTTGTAATTATTTGTTTATACGCAACGGATTTAATGAATGCCCAACCAAAACAGTCAAATAACACCTGATATGCAACGAAACACTTGGAGAGAACTGGATTACCATTTAGACGTTTGTCGTGCTACAAAACGTGCACACATGGAAATCTATGATACTATGATAGAAATCTATGACTGATATTAAAACTGAGTGAGATGTTCTTTCTATTTAAATAATTTTTTTTTAACACTAATGGATAGTTCCGTAAAATTAGTTCATGACTTTTGGATACCTTTAGTCCGGCTTTTATTATCAAATATCACAAAACACATTTGTACACATTTTGTAATATACACTGTCTATGCATAACCTATTGTAACATCTCTAGTGAATCTCGAAATAGTATTTTTCATGGTTTAACATATTTAAAAGGACATACCTAAATTTCATCGTAAATTATCTATCTATTTATCTGTACACTAGCTGAAAACCCGCACTTCGCCACGGAGTACATTCAAATTATATACAACAATCAATGTATGCGCTTAATACCAAAAAATAAAAATTAAATATATATATTTATAATAAATACGACGATCAATGTATACTATTGATGTAAAAAAAACATATTTATAAAAAAATCGTAAGGGATATTTTTATAGACAAAATAATGTCCAATCGTCTGCCGCATTAGGAAGAAAAAAATATATTTTTGTATATTTAGTTTTTATGCACGTGACGATAAATTTATTTAATGTACCAGAAAAAGAAATCACGTGATCAGCATATAATAAATTAAATTCTAAAAAATTAATCTTTAAAAATTCACCAAAAATCAGAAAAGGGAGGTAAAGATTCCAAAAAGATCTCATTTTGAAGGAATTTTTATGATCTTTCTCGTGATAAAAATTTTATAACGCTCAAATTATTATTTTAGATGCAAACTTAAAAAAAGTTACAAAAACAGCTTAAAAATTTTATTTTAAAAAATCTAAGAAGAATTTTTCAAAAATCTCTCTTAGTGCACCCCTACACTATAAGAAGAATCGCATGCAAAATTACAGCTCTTTAGGTTCAGCGGTTTGGTATGTGCGTTGTATGTCAGTCAGTCAATGAGTCAGTAAAGAAACTGTTATATATATAGATGTATATTTGGGTGTGTGTGAATATACAATCATGCATATATGTGTAAGTAGAGAGACATGAACATATATAAATGAATAATATATATACATGTATAAGCATATACAGTAAAACCTCGTTTAACCGGACTAACTGGGATCATAGGCAATCCGGACAATCGAAAATCCGAATAATCTGGGTAATATGGGTAATAAGCAAAACAAAATCCTTAACTAAGCAGATTTACCGTTTATTACGATAAAAAAAAAACTATGTTTCGTAACAAAATTACATAGTATTTTTTACAAGACAATAAAAAATATTTTAAAAAAATTTTCACATCATTGCTTAGCAAAGAATTGGTAGGAACAGTAAATCTCTCTTAAACGCCACAAATAACAGTTAATTACCGTAATTTATTGTACAATCTATGCACGAACTGTACATCGAATTTAACTAAAAAGCGGATATTTGGCTTACTTGTAGTTACGTTCTCGCTATTGTAGTTAAAAGTTATCATCTAATGGGAACATTAATTAAAAATAATGTCTACAAATCTGATCGAGATTATCCAGAGATCCCGAATCAATGAGGTTTTACTATATATATACAGACGACTTAAATGTATCTTGAATGAGGTAAAATAATGAAAAAAAATTAAATAGACGGCGGCACCTATCAAGTCACTTAAATGGTTATATGACGTTTTGTGCACGATGATCCTGCGTTGCGTTGATCGCTGCTGGGATTAAAAAATTAAAAGCAGAGTCTGGGTTAACATGTTGTTGAAAGGACGTATGGCGCGGGTTGAGAAGTTTTGAAATAGTGAAGTAACCGTTTTTTGAGCTGAGATTTTCTTACAGTTTAAAGATGATAAAAGAATAAACCATGAACTTAGTTTAGTAATTTTCCTAGTTCCAGCCATGACTGCCTAGAGTAAGTAAATTTATATAGATAGTAAAGGACTTGTCGTATATATATATATATATATATATATATATATATATATATATATATATATATAAACTCAGCATTCATCATTATGACATATATTCAAAAATATTTCCTCTTAATATTTCATGCGACAAGATATTATTTTTAACAGGCTGTCCAAGGTATCTCAAATTACAGTTTGAAACAAACTTCTGTCTGGAAGCAGTACGTTTTAAAAAAAAAGATTGGCTGGATTTGAGAATCATGAAAAGGAGATCACGAGCTTCAACCCCACCTAAACCAGTAAAATAGGAAGTAAATCCCTTTCAGTCTGAATAGTTTACGTAACTTTTAAATCAGATCGCAAGCCTTAAATATCGTCTTTATCTTGGGATTGGCTGGTATACCAATAAATAATACTATTATATAAAATCCGTAAACTGGGAAAATCTTGAATGAAAACCAAAATTTCTTCTCAGATTATACAGGAATTTTTACTTTTCATTTGTTTAGCTTTTGTCGGAAATGACTATTTGATGGCAGATCCGTCTGATAAATACGTCTAGTTCCGTCCATAGAATGTGTTTATGGAATTATTATTATTGCTGCGGTAAAATGGAAGCACCACGGATACAGTCATGTGTTTGTTTGTTTTTATGGAGTTTATTCATATGACATATTTTACTGCCTGGCAACACATAATAGAATTCCAACTCTTCTTCACAAAAATTGTAAGCGCAAATTTTTTAATATTGAGAAAACTCACATAAGATTATTATATAATAAAACTCATATATACTGGATATATAATATTAGGTTCTTAGATAGTAAATGTAGTTTTAAGAAGTTGAAAACAAGAAGTGAAAAAAATAATAAATTTCAATTCCTATAAAAAGAAGGTGTATTATAATACATGATGAAGGTTTATATTCAGCAAACTGATAAAACAGTTGCTTTAAGCCGACTTTTATGTGTATGATTTTCGGGAAATCTAATGCAATTAAGTTAAGACCGGATCGATAGCAAAATTATGTTTATTTTCCTTGGGTAATAACCCACAGATTGCTTTGCCCAAGGTAAAGCATTTTTCAAAAATAAGCCGATATTTAAACAGTTAATTTAAAGATTTTCAAATTAAATGAGATTGCATAAGCCAAAGATAAGTTTTTAAGCACAAACATACATGTGGATTAAGTCTTAGACTGTTTTATCTCATTGAAGTTTAAGATCATACTAAACATTAGACTCTTTCTTATAAATTACCCAGATTGTTGATAAGGATTCTAAATTTTTACACGCTTATGAGAATTCCCTTCTATGATTATCTAATATGAGAAAAAGGAAGTAAAACTCGTTTACCTCCACGCAGGGGCATTTCAAATTGCGGTTGAAAGTACATATTTTTTTTCATCATAGCCATAATTTTTGGTGTTGTTTATTGAAGATTTATGCTTGATTATAAGCATATCATTAGATACCAAACTACATTCAAATTACTCATGAGCGTAATATAGCCTTTTTGTAATTTTGTTATAGTAATGTAAACCCTAAAAGTCAATATGTTCCTGCAGATGTATTAAAATCTATATATATATATAAAACGCGTAGCTATGCGGCACAAAAATCGACTATAGTTCTTCACTCCGAATGGCAACGAATGCAACTACCAGATGTAAACATTAGCGGCCGTCCGCAATTTACAACGGCGTGTCAACATGGATTGACGCACTGAAATGAGGAATGCTCGAAAGCGATCTGCACGTTCAAGTGAAAATCGGGAACAGTCTCAAGAAAGAAAGCGAAGAAAGAATAATTCATTAAGAGAGAGGTGTGAAAGAGAGAGCATAAATGATCGTGAGGTTAGGCTTAACCGTCACCGGCATAGCAACCTACAGCCAGAAATAGTTAATTTTCTACACGTTTTTCAGTACTTGCTGAATTTTTACTACATTTTATAAGTGAAGAAATTTTCCTAACAATTAATTATTTGATATGATTAAGTGTAGATATCTTAATTGTGAACAATAGTACATACAGAGAGTGGTGTAATCCACACTATATTTTATATTCCCCCTCCCCAATAATTTCTTATTTGTTGAAATGATGAGTGTAAATTGCTTAGTTTTGTAAAATTACTGAATTTTTACTCCATTTTATAAGTGAAGAAAATTTCCCAACAATTTATTATTTGATATGATAAAGTGTAGATATCTGAATTGGGAACAAACAGTAATGCATGTAGAGAGTGATGTAATCAACACTATATTTTAAATTTTTTCCCCAACAGTTTCTTATTTGTTGTAATGATAAAGTATTAATATCTTAATTTTGAAAAATAGTTCATGCAGAGAGGGATGTAACTTTTAAAATCATTGGTGTTTTGTTTCTCAGCCTTACTTTTAACTCTGTTTTGAAGCAATGGAAGTCACATTTTTTGACCACGATGTTTTAGAATGAGCCTTATAGAGAATACCACTTAACAACGTATATTTATGATGACAGGTAATGGTAACATTCCTTACATATGTTACTTTCAGTTGAGTTGTTTTGCAAAAGAAAATATAAAACTAAAAGCGACCATGCTGGTCGCCCAGCGGCAAGTAATAGAATATTAAAGTAATCGTATACTACTGTTTGTTTTTTATTGAATATAAAATAAAAGATTTATCTTGAAAATGGCAACTAAAATTGATAGATGACTCGAAGGTTACGTAAACTGCACTTTCCAAGGAGAAATATTCGTGTCAACACATTATAAACCGGTGTAAAATCGTGGTTATGACATTTTATAAAAAAAAGAGTTTATAATATATTAAATTTCAAAGGAAAAAAATCTAACTGAAAGTAAAAAATAAATCATGACCGCGAAACCTCATCCTAAGACTGTTCGAACACAGGTAAACATCCAGAAAGTGAAGTCTCTGTTCCTAAAAGAAAATCCGCCGGCTCAAAGATCCCTTGCATTGAAACTAAGAATGTCTTCTGGCACTGTAAGTAAAAACATTCATAAGGATTCGAAGATAAAAAAGATGTTTAAACTTAAAGGTCATCTGTTTTTGCCAAAGCGTATTACTGAAAGAAAATCACATTGTAGAAAATTAGATGACAAACACCTAGCTACTGAAAAATGGAAATTTGTGGTAACACTCGATGAGGAATGGGTGTATTTAAGTGACTGTAATAAAAAAAGATCAAATTTCTGTTGCTCATCTGACTGGAATGACAGTACGAAATGGCTTCGCTAGTGTACAGAAAAGTTCCCAAAGGGATTCATGATAATTGAAGGGTTTTGTTACAATGGCAAATTAAAAATTTTAAAAATCTCAAGTAAAGACAAAACCAATTCACTCTTCTATCAGCAGAATATTTCAGAACGAATTTTTGTAGAAGAAATCCCAGCTTTATACGGAAAGGATGTTGATAAAGATGGGTTTCATATGGATAAAGCCACTTATTTAGCAAAGCATTAAATCAACTGCCACTTATTTAGCAAAGAAAAAAATCAGAAACAAGAATGAAGTGTATGTCATTTAATGAAATGCCTGTAAAGTCACTTCACGCTTCTCTAATTGACTTTTGCGCTTTCCGTTTATTAAAACGAGCCTTAGGAAAACGGCATCCAAGATACTGAACGTACTTTGTAAAGCGGTCCAAGAAGAATGGGGTAAAATTGACATGGCAGTAATAAGATAAATTTTACTTTCATGGAAATTTCGAGCTAGAGCTATTGACAAGAACCATGGCTATCAAATAGAAGCAAATGGCCACCAAAAATACGACATTTATACATAAAACTTAAAATCGTTATATATATATATATATATATATATATATATATATATATATATATATATATATATATATATATATATATATATATATATATATATATATATATATATATATAACTATGAAAAAATTAGTTAGTACTGGATTCTGATTAAGGTGTCACTCTTGCATGTAAGTGGAGCTGAATTATACAGTAAAACTCTTTATTTCCACAAGAAATTTTATGTTAAATTTTGTGATTATCTGCAAAATTCTACTCTTCCTGAACAGGGTTCGTTACAACACTGTTCTTTTATTTCTCTTTACGAGATTTATAGCAAAATTTGCCTTCTTCCTATGTCATAGCAATTTTGAAATTTTCAGTTTGTATTTAAAAGTGTCTTCTCCTAAACCGTTGTTGAAATCTCAGAATTTTTTTAAAAATACATTTCTTTATTTCTATAAATTAAACTTTTCCTTATCTTCAGTATTTTAAAGACATATTGCTGGTCATCTGGTGTGATTTTAGACTGGCGACAGTGTATGTCTATAGATCGTTAACTGATCTTTCTCGTTAATTCAGGTTGCTTCAATATAGCTGGCGGGTTACACGCTTTGTGAGTGTTTTAAAGGGTTTTAAAGCAAAGTAAATAAATAAATAATTACAAGATAAAAAGAACTTTTTATATACCATAATTTTAAAATTTCTGTTGAATCATATAAACTTGACAATTCTATGTATTAATAAATACTTTTTTAAAATTTTTTCATGAACTATCCCATCAACTTGAAAGAAAATGAAGCTAATTGGAAGTTAACTTGTCGTGAACTTTTTTTTATTCCCGTCCCTTCCGATAGATGGCTGCACCAGTCTACAAAACAAAATTGACTGAAAATGAATTCAATGCTGCTTAAAGATGGGCTAAAATTATTAAAATAATGCATTGTCATCGTGTTCTGAGCTATTCTAAATGTTTCAAATGTCTAGCTAGTCGGGAAGTTACTTAAAAATCGATTGCAAGATTTGTACCGGACAAACACACACACACAAACAAACAAACAAACAAACAAGAAAGTGAATTAATAAAAACATGGTAATAAATGGAATTCTGTATAAAATAATAACTTTTAAAATTTCATTTTCATTTCTCATCGTTCTATTTTTGTATGTACTTTATTATACATCAATTGTCAAACAACTTACCGTATTTTCTGGCGTATAACACGCACCTATAATATCAAATTTCATTTTTTAATTTTTAGGTATATTCTCCATATAACGCGCACCCTTTTCTTGACGAAGAATCTTGAAATGTATACATGTGCGATGCTCTTATCTTTTGAAGTCATTCATTCGAATGATTTTCTCAGGCTTTCGAACACTCGTATACTAAATTGACAAGCGATACGGGGAACAATATTTTTGTGGGGGAAATGCTTGAAGGAGTAAATAAATCTGCAAACAGGGGGTAAAAACGCGCCTTTGACCCGAATGAATTCGCGGAATTCGGTGTTAGATGTTTTCTCTTTTAGAAACAGAATTCGATGATGTGCCTGAAGATATAACGGAAGACGAATATGACGAACTATTTATGTTATCCGATAACTACATTTTTTTAGTTCATAAGGTATGTCATTTCTTTTAAATATACATCAATTAGGTACATGTAGAAATCTAATTTTTTTATGTTCATCTTTTCCTTATTTTTAAATTCATCATTTTTATATCCGGTTTATAACGCGCACCCGTAAATTTCAATCTGGTTTTTTGTGTTAAAAGTGAGCGTTATACGCCGGTCATACGGTAATTCAATGTATAGCTAAATAAAATTACATTTAACGCAAGTATGCTTTACAATATTCAAGCCATTTAAAATGATTTCGTTCTAAGTAAAAATAAAGTAGAGATTAGAATAAAACTTTCCAAAAGAGTTTATTTTTACACAACCTGTCATAAAATGGAAATTTCCCGAATTGGCCCTTTTAAAATTTATATATTTAAGTTGCTAAGCCGACTTTTTGGGCAGTCCGTGAGAGAAAACTACTGCATCAATTTACTTCATTTCGATCGTAAACGAAAGATTGTAATCTGTAGATTTGTCAAATTTGGTTTTCGTAACCGCAATCTCTATTTATTAGCGATAATTTACAACTGAATTGATCAGTGGCATGTTAATACCTGTCTTTAGAAACTCAATGTTTCTGTTCACGCTCAGTGACATGTTTTAATGCTAAACACGTTTATTCCGAGGATTCTATCTAGATCTCTCTCTGCCATTTTGATTTTTATGATAATTATGTTTGTGAAATATAAGATTAAACATCATGGAAATTGTTTATTTCGCGCTGTTTAATGAGCAATTATTTACAATTTACAAAATTGTTATCTGCGCATGCTCAGTGACATTTTTAAATCTATCTTTAGATACTCACTAAGCACGCGGCCGCTTAAACACATTAATTTGTTTCTGCGCGTTATTATAATTTTCAGCATTTGGCAATGAAGTGTTGAGTATAATTTGTGCATTAGTACATTTATTTAATATCTAGCCATCATGTTGTGACGTGTATCAACTAGTAACACTTTAAAACTTACCTAATGCAAGTCACTTTAGAAATGTTTATCTAGAAATCTCTCTCAATTTTAAACAGTTCCTAGAGTCAAAAAACTTTTTTGCCGTCCCAGACAGTTCTCACAGTTCGAGAGGGATTATACCGAATGGAAACGTATTAGTTTAAACAGCTCTGCAATGGGACTTACTTCTAAATTCCTCTTCTAATGACATCCGCCATTGTTAGGTTTTCTTTATTTTGTATGGGCAACCGCTCTTCTGGTCGGAATCTTGCAGTTAGTCACTCAAGCTAATCTCCTAACGTTAAGTAGATCGGGATACAGAGCAAAACAAAAATTACCAAACGATTACCAAAGGAAAATTTTGTGCAGGATTCGGAGTAGAGCAGCTTTAACTGATCCCACTATATCGATAATAGGAATTTCTAGTTTTCTTTGGTTTTTTTTTTTGGGGGGGGGGGGGGAGCAGGGAGTTCGATCGTCTTTGGTCTCTTCTGTTGGAGAAATAGAAATAAACAGTTCCTTATGGCAGCATATTTTACTTTGTTTGAATGAAAGGCATAGCTTAAAAGATTTATCTCGTGTTTAAAGTTACAGCCGATTGAGGTTGTTCTGATGCTTTAGGGACACATTAATATTTTTTCAGAGCCATTTATTTCCTCCATGGAGGGGGGAGATAGAACAGCAAAGAAAAATCATCTGCCTGATTTACCTTTTTGCAAGTGCAGTATATATATATATATATATATATATATATATATATATATATATATATATATATATATATATATATATATACACATAATGCCAGAAACCTAAACATATTTAACTACATTAATGAGGATTAAAATTAGGCATATTAGCGTTAAACGGTAATTTACTTTAGAAATTCTACCGTTTTCCAATTCAGAGAGAAGGTTGCTTTTTGCAGCGGTGAGTTCAGAAGACCGAGGTCATCAATGATTAATGGCCTATCACGCGACCAGAAGCAATCATCGAATGTTCGAAATCACCAGAGAGAGTGACTCACGATGCTTTGACCACGTAGTTGCTGTTCGGGAAATAGAACAAAGCATTAGATTCAGGATTTCTTTCAGAGGCGCTGGTCGTCACGGGGAATGAGAGATGATGAGAAATTGTGGCGGACTGAATTGGCTTTTTACCTAGTGTCAATGAAGAAAGTTTTAAATGTTATTGAAGTATTAGTTCTTTCAACGGACTATTGTTTAATGACTGCCATTAAGTGTTAATTAATTAGATGATGGTTACGCTGTGTAAGTCCCGTGACACATATATATATATATATATATATATATATATATATATATATATATATATATATATATATATAAACAATTTTTAATTCTTTTTATATACGTTTAAAATTGCATTTAATGCAAGTACGATCTGCTAGGTTAAATTCATTAAATTAAAACACGATTTAATACAATTTTGCGTTACGTGTAAGTAACTAAATATTTCAGAAAAACCTTAGTAAGGCGTTATTTTAACAAAACCAAAAACGTTTCGTTAACAGCCCTTTTAAGATAACAAGGAAAATTTTGCGTAATGCAAGGGACTCTAAGGAATGTTAATCTTGAAATATCTCTCAATTTTAAAACATTTTGCAAAGTCAAAAACATTTTTTTCCGTCCCAACCACTTCTCACACTTTGAGAGGGATTATTCCGAATGGAAACGTATTATTATACACAGCTCTGTCATGAAGCTTACTTCTGAATTCCTCTTCTAAAGACCTCCGTCATTGTAGGGTTGTCTTTAATTTTTATGAGGAACCACTATTCTGGTCACAAGCCTGCAATTATTCACTTAAGTTTATCTCTACAACTTTAAGTATATCGGGATACAGAGCGAAAAAAAATATCCAGATGATTACCGACGAAAAATTTCGGGCAGATTTTGGAGTAGAACCGCCGTAACTGATTCCACTGTATCACAAATAGTACAATCTAGTTTTGGGTTTTTTTTTCTATCTTCTTTGGTGCCTTTTGCCGAAGAAACAGAGATAAACAAATCCTTATGGCACCATCTTATTCTTTCATTGGATGATATGCATATATATATATATATATATATATATATATATATATATATATATATATATATATGTGTGTGTGTGTGTGTGTGTGTGTGTTTGTTTGTGTGTGTGTGTTTGTGTGTGTGTGTTTGTGTGTGTGTGTGTGTGTGTGTGTGTGCATGTGTACGCATATATGTATGAATAGTTGTATTTAGGTATAAATATACGTATATGTATATATATATATGTATGAATAGTTGTATTTAGGTATAAATATACGTATATGTTTATATATGCACGTATATTTATATGTGTGTCTGTTTTTATGTATTTAAAACATAAATATATAACATATCTACGCATGTAAATTATATATAGAAAATGATTCCGCTAAACAATCAAGTATCGTACAAACCTATACATATGCATGTATTTTTTTTTGTCATTAGAAACCTAATACAGTCTCTCTTCTGTAAAGATATTAGAGCTGTCAAAATATTTCTTTCACACTGAAAAAAAAGCCAATCACTTTTAACACAGTTTTAAAAAAAATGGGATGACAATCTATTCGAAAGATTTATACTCCCTAACTGTTTGTGTAAGGAATAAAAAGTGTGTGCTTTACTTATGAAAGATTCCAAGATGTCGTAGCTTAACCCGTGGAATGCCAGAGATAATTTTAATGTTTTTTTTTTTCCTCTTCGTTCTGTTTTCAACTCCTTTTTTTCTTTTCTCTTTGCATTACTCCCGCGTGCTTAAAAACTTCATTACATAAATATCAATAAATTTTCTTTTATGTACGCCGTATATCAATTTCTAATGCCTTATAAATTTTTATCCTTTCATTCTAGAGATATGGGAATGGCAATTTTCTTTTTCATAAAAGCCGTTATGCTTAGAAATTTCAAGTGGTGTGTTTTTATCGGGAAAATACAATGAAATTTGAGTTAAATTTTTTTTATATTATGTTTAAAGAAAGTATAAGAAAAATAAGGAATCCATAATTGGTTCAATATTTTATATTCCTATGGAAAAATATATCATATTAAACGCCTTTTTTGATGTATCATATTTACATACAAACAGTTTGGGTTAATCTTAACATCTGAATCTTTCTAGAACTCACCCTCTTTATATATATATATATATATATATATATATATATATATATATATATATATATATATATATATATAAAGAGGATGGATCCGAAACGATACTTTTCGGATCCATCGTTTTTCCGTATGTGTCGTTCATTTTATCCAGTCCCAACGATCATATTGCTTTTTTATGTTTCCGCATCTATCGTTTTCCCGTCCTTATCGTTCATTTCAATCGGTCCCTTGAAAAACGATAGATCGAGATTCCACTGTATATATATATATATATATATATATATATATATACAGGGTGTTGTCGAATTCGACCAACAAATTCAGAAGTGTGATAGTAGGCATCAACACGATAAATAATCACATAGGAATGTACGACCGGAAAAGCAAACCTAATGCTTGAAGGCGTTGTTTGCTTAATCGGACCATACCTCTTACCAACACACTGGCTGGCTGAAAATATCGCATTTTTCTGAAGGAGGTAGGACACTCAAAAACAAAACAGAATCACAGGGGAATGTATGACCGGAAACGCACACCTGCTTAGCTAGAGGATAATTTTTGAAGAAGAAATCCCAGCTTTATACGGAAAGGACATTGATAAAGAAGGATATTGAAAAAAATTGACATTTTTTAGGTTAAAAAAATGGGGTAGAAAATGTGTTCGCACAGTGAGGACGGCGCCCCTCAAAGGGTTAATGAAAGAACTGAAGCATATTGGAAAAAAACTTTGTTTCCTGCAAGAAAAAAAGGAATAGACCCAAAAGACAAGAAATCAAAGGATAAAGAATGAAAAGGAGATCAAGATAAAAAAGAAATGATAAGGAAACACTAAAAGGAAAAGGCAAAGGGGTCCCTACAGGAAGGGGAAAATTAAGGATGGATTATCTTCTCCATTTGTCTTCTGAAAATAAAACACTTGTTAAAAAAAAGAGAATGAATAAGCCTAATTATAGCTATGATGATCACAGCTCAATTGAAGATTATGAAAAACTTCCTCTCAATGACAGCAATGATGATACTACTGATAAAAACAACGCCGAACGCCTTTTTTGTGGTTGTTTATTTTCAGAAGACAAACGGGGAGAGCAGTGGCGTCAATGTAAAAGGTGTTTCAGGTGTGCCCATGCAGATTGGGGAACTGACGAACTTTTTATTTGCAAGCAATGTGAAACGTTTGAGTCTCAAAACAAAAAGTAAGGGTAAAGTAAGGGTACATAAAAGTAATACAGGTATCACTTCTGTAACACGGTAGATAGGTTCCTAGAAAATGCCGTGTTGTGTGGAACCGTGTTATGGGAGACCCAGAGACATTTCAAAAAGGGGGTTACGGTCTGAAAACTTATTAAAAATAAACATTTTTTTAAAATCCCATATAAGCAACTTAAGTGTTATTAAATATATAAATGTCTGTATAATACAAAACTAAAAGAAACAAAAAAATATTTTCATTTAATGCGTCCTTAATTTAATAAATTTTATCCTCATTACTGCTCAGACGAGAATATTACAATGAAACGAGAACGTTTTTTCGATTGAGGGATATCACCTTAACTTTCAGAACCTTTTTCTTCATTTAGATTTTTTGCACCTTCTATCCTTTTTAAAAATCTGCAATTTTGGTTTATTTGCTGGTTCTTACAAGGTCATTGTAGATTCACAGTATGAAAATAGACAATTGTGCAGCTCCCTTTTCAATTTTCGGCTTCTTTCCGCGGAAGGGTCTGCATTCAGGAAAATTGATTCAAGATTTTCAGCTAAGCTTAGGCCTTCTTGTAATTTTATAGAGTTATAAATTAATAAATTACAATTTGTTTATACATTTTCATGTAACGTGGTTCATGAAATATAATTCATGAAATATAGTTCATTATTCCTTCCCGTCATTATTTTAAGGTAATTTAGTTTTTAAATGTGTTAAGCAAAATTCGTGTAATCTAGTGCTATAGAAGTACAGTTTGTACAAAGGTTTTCGTAATTTCTGTATCGTGTTAGGGCGAAACTGTGTTGTAAGTTGTCGTGCTGTAGGATAGCTACCTGTATGTATATATATATATATATATATATATATATATATATATATATATATATGTGTGTGTGTGTGTGTGTGTGTGTGTGTGTGTGTAAAAGAAAAAAATGTGTGAATGTAAGTGTAATTTTCTATCATTAGAAACCTAATAAAGATATTTTTTCTCTAAAGGCATTAAAGCCGTCAAAACATTTATTTTACAATAGAAAAAAATACTATTCCTTAGATGAAAGAAAAAAGCCAATCACTTTTAACATAGTTAAAGAAAAACAGGATGACAATCTCCACGAAAGATTTACACTCTCTGGCTGTTTGTGTAAGGAATGACAAGTGTGTGCTTTTCTCATGAAAGTCCCCAAGATGTCGCAGCTTAACCCGTGGAATGCCAGAGATAATTGTAATGCTTTTTTTCCTTCATTTTTCCTCTCCTTTCTTTTTGTCATTCTTCTTCGTGATTAAAAACTTCATTACATAAATATCAATAAATATTGCTTTATGTACGCCGTATATCACTTTCTACTGCTTTATATATTTGTATTGTGATGGTCTCTGTTCCCCACGAATGGGAACACAGTTCACAGGAACACAACTTTTAATGACTAGCACGATTATTTTACATTTAAACAATCTATACATAGAAAACAGTTCCGTAACTGACTGACTGACTGACTGACTGACTAACATACAACGCATAGACCAAATCGCTCGACCTAATGGGCTGAAATTTTGCATGGCGATTCTTCTTATGGTGTAAAGGGTGCACTAAGAAAGATTTTTGAAAAATTCTTCTTAGATTTTTTAAAATTAAATTTTTAAGCTGTTTTGTAACTATTTTTAGGTTTGCATTTAAAATAATAATTTGAGGGTTACAAAATTTATATCACGAGAAAGATCATAAACATTCCTTTAAAATGACATCTTTTTCGAATCTTTATCTCCATTTTCTGATTTTTGGTGAATTTCTAAAGATTCATTTTTAGAATTTAATTTATTAAATGCCGGTCGAGTGATTTCTTTTCCTGGAACTTTAAATAAATTTATCGTCACGTGATAACAACTAAATAGACAACAACAAAATTTCTTTTTAAAGCGGCAGGCGATTGGACATTATCCAAAAAAATATTAAAATGCAGTAAAAGATATTATGTTCCTCAAACTGTACTATATTAACTGTACTATATTCTTTAGTATGTCCTATTAGATTTAATTCGAATATTTTCTTATACATTATTTTGTCTATAAAAATATCCCTTGCGATTATATTATAAATATATTTTTTTCTTTTTTTTTACATCAATTGTATACATTGATCGTCGTATTTATTATAAATATAAATATTTATTTTTTTAGCATTAATTTCATACATTGATCATTGTATTGAATGTACTCCGAAAAAAAGTGAGGGTTTTCAGCTAGTAGATGTATAAGACTAAGAATATTCAAAGAGCCGAGATCCATTGCTTCTTAAAATCCCCGGCATCGCCGGGTACTTCAGCTAGTATATAATATATATATATATATATATATATATATATATTGTTACGTAGAAGTTTGATATATACAGGATCTCTTACGGTGAAAGAAGTGAGCAGGAAGCAATCACACTACTGAACTGCCCTCAGCCTGAGGTAAATCTCTTATATAGAATTTAAGAACTTCCTAGAAATAAGGTAAATTAGCATAACACATTCACATAAGGTAAATAAACATAAACAGGAACTTTATGGAAACTTTGAGAAAGGTAACATAAACATATATATAAGGTAACATATACATATATATATATATATATATATATATATATATATATATATATATATATATATATATATATATATATATATATATATATATATATATATATATACATATATATATATATATATATATATATATATATATATATATATATATATATGTATACATATATATATATATATATATATATATATATATATATATACATATATATATATATATATATATATATATACATATATATATATATATATATATACATATATATATATATATGTATATATATATATATATATATATATATATATATATATATATATATATATATATATATATATATATATATATATGTATACATATATATATATATATATATATATATATATATATATATATATATATATATATATATATACACATATATATATATATACACATAGTCGAACCCCGTTATAGCGAATCCGGTATATACCGAACTCATGGATATAACGAACAAAAATTTTGGTCCCGCCGTTTTCCTATTGTACGTAATTTAATTAGTATTGTGTCTATTTAATGCAATCGATTTTAGTCGATTTAATTCTTTGATAATAATTTTTAATAGATTTTATCATTTTTTTAAATACATCATTAGTTGAATACACATTGCAACTGATGAGTTATACATTTTGTGAACTAGTATTTTTCTTAACGGTTCAGATATAGCGAACCACCGGATAAAGCGAACAAAATCTTTGGTTCCTTGAAGTTCGTTATAACGGGGTTCGACTGGATATATATATAGAGAGAGAGACAGATGGAGAGGGAGAGAGAGAGAGAGAGAGAGAGAGAGAGAGAGAGAGAGAGAGAGATGTGTGTGTGCGTGCAAAATACACTTAGAAACACTCGCTCTCACGTATAGACACACCGAAGTGACGAGTAATGTTTTATTCAAATTTTGTTAATGATTTTTTTACATGTAAACAAAACACTGAATATGTTATAGCCTCCCGTTTTAGGCATACTGACAAAATAGGAGACCAAATCAATTGAAAATACGTTTCAAGCTTACAAGATAAACTCCCAGTTCGAACTCATACAGAGTAAATTAAAATAAGAAAGTACCACTCTTTGCTGAAAATCTACTAGTAAACTGTTGAGCTGGGATAAAGTCTTCCAAGTAAGTGATCTAGTGCAACAGTGAAATACTCCCTTGATTTAATGTGTAGAGGAAAAGACGGAGATAAATCAACGTCTTCATTTTACGAGCGTCATTTGCTGACTTGAGGAAAACATATGCAAAAAATAGTTCAGATAGTCTCTTCTAACGAAACTACCGCGGGTTATTAACGTAGGATTACTTATCATTGCTGGCCTCTTTTGTATGTGTATATGTATGTATATGTTATGTATTATGTATCTATATATATGTAGATATATATATATATATATGTCAAAATTTTAACGCAGTTTGGTACTTTTCTGTTTAACTGTTTACTGCTTGTCGGAGCGATACAGACTGGGTTTGGCTTCCAAAATTATAACTCGCGAGGACGTATGGACAGACAGTTTTGGCGCTTGACATTTTGCTTTCTGTAGGACAGTTATGAAGGAGCGTAATCCTGCGTTAAAAAATATGTTTCCTGTATTTCCTACAAACTTTGTGACCTCAAAATTTCTCGAAAAACGAACAATGAACGATTCCTTCTAGAATAAATTTGGTTCAATGTATCTTATTATTGAATTTAAATAATTTTTGGGGCAAATATACTGAAGATATATTTCATGGGAAATTTGTGATGACGCAATTTCTCGAAAAACAAACACTGAACAATTTGTCTATAATCAATTTGATTAACACTGTTTTATTATTGAACTGGAATTTTTTTTTCAATTCAAAAGCACTGAAGACATAGTCGTATTTCATGCGAAATTTGTGATGGTACACTTATTTAAAAATAAGCATTGACTTTTTGCATAATAAATTTCCTTTACAGTGTTGTATTATTGATTTTAAATAATATGTTCGTGCATATGTACAAAAGACGTATTTCATGAGAATTTTGTGATGACGGACTTTCTTGACATGCGAACACTGAAAGAGTCTTTCTATAACAAATTTGCTTAATGGTATTTTATTATTGAATTTAAATTATTTTGTGGGGCAAATTTACTGAAGTCAAACAGTATGCAACCAGTTTGGTCACAATATATAACAGTTATATCTTCGGTAAAATTAACAGTGACGTATGTTTTCAAAAATGAAAATTCTGAAAGACTAGTCTTTCTACAATAAACTTGTTTTACATCATTTTGACATCGAATTTAAACGATTTTCTTTTAAATTTGAATGCTACATCCTTTTGCTTATCAGGGTCGAATATTTTGATGTTTTGAATGTAAACAAAAATTTTATTCTCTCCAAAATATGTCATAAATGGCAGTGTATGTCGTTACATATAGTTTATGCTGTTTGACAGTATATACAGTTCGTATTTTCTTGCATAACTGCATGTCACTACTCATAAATTACCAACAGATGGCTTCTCTAAGCTGGCAGTAAATTTTACAACAGTATTTTTAAAATATCTTACGATCATGCATATTTATTTATATATTTTGATACGTGTTTATATTATAATATAATACATACCAAAATATTATAATAATAAGAAACAAATATAATATTTGATCCGTTTTTCTTGCGTGGGAATGATTTATTTCTCAAAGTTGAAGTTTCGGTTTTAATTACTGAAGTTTAAAGTTTACACAAATATATTAGGATTTTAATAATAAATATTAAATTTGAATAAATATATTACATGTTATAAATATCAGTTTGATTATAAATATCATTTGATTAAATATTCGAAATATCAGAATACATATTAAATTAAATATTCGAAAGATTAGAATACATATTAGATTAAATATTAGAAATATCAGAATGCATATTAGATTAAATATTAGAAATATCTTAATACAAATTAGATTAAATATTCGAAATATCAGAATACATATTAGATTAAATATTCGAAATGTCAGAATACATATTAGATTAACTATTCGAAATATCAGAATACATATTAGATTAAATATTAGAAATATCAGAAAAAATATTTGATTAAATATTCGAAATATTAGAATACATATTGGATTAAATATTAGAAATATCATAATACATATTAGATTAAATATTCGAAATATCAGAACACATATTAGATAAAATACTAGAAATATCAGAATACATATTAGATTAAATATTAGAAATATCAGAATACATATTAGATTAAATATTAGAAATATCAGAATACATATTACATTAAATATTATAAATATCAGGATAGATATTAGATTAATTATTCAAAATATGAACAAAAATATTTGATTAAATATTATAAATATCAGAATAAATAACAGATTACAATGTTTTGAAATTTTTTAACCATCGTCAATTCGCTTTCTGTAATGGACCCCAATAAAATATGTAAGGTCACCGTTAAGGACATTTTCAGCTGTTTATACACATATTCTATTGCTTAAGGGAGGATCGGCATATTTTTCGATGTGGAGCTTCAACTTTATTTATTAAAATTAACACAGCATTAAGTTTTTAATGATGGATATTAAATTAGAATAAATAGTGGATTAACTATGTGAAATATCAAAAAAATATATAAGAATAAATAACGGATATAACAATAAAAAATATAAGATTAAGTATTAGAAATATAGGAATATATATATAGTTAAGCTGCTAAGCCGATTTTTTGGGCAGTCCGTGAGAGAAAACTACAGCATCAATTTACTTTATTTTGATCTTAAACGAAAGATTTCAATCTATAGATGTGACAAATTTGATTTCTGTAACTGCAATCTCTATTCATTAGCGATAATTTACAATTAAAAATTGCTTTCTGCGCATGTTCAGACATGTTTAAATCTGGCTTTAGATACTTATTAAGCACGAACTCGCATAAACACGTTAATTTGTTTATTCCGAGGAATCTATATAGATCTCTCTCTGCCATTTTTATTTTTAATTATGTTTGTGACGTATAGCTTTAAACCTGACCGAAATTGTCTATTGAGTAACCCTATTTCTTTTCATTGCGTTCATTAGTAATTTTTTAAAGTGTATTTCTCTGTCCTTAATATTATGATTTTCAACATTTGGCAGTGATGTGTGGAGTATAATATGTGTATCAGTACATTTATTTACTATCTATCCGTCACGTTTTGACGGATACCAACTAGTATGTAGATTAAATGTTAGAAAATTCTTGCCATAATGCCATTCAAAAGAAGCAAGTACATACTCGATGATAACGGTAAGTCGTTGAATGTTGTTCTGTGCCCCCCCCCTTAAAAACATAAAAAAGAAAAATAAATTAGTCAGTGACAATTAACTGCTGAAGATGTAAGCACTTGTAAGTTTTTACCATACTTTTATTAACTCGCTTTCTTGTTTGTGTGTGCGTTTGTCCAGTACAAATCTTGCAATCGATTTTCAACTAACTTCCGGACTAGCTAGACATTTAAAACATTTAGACTAGCTCAGAACACGATAACAATGCCTTATTTTAATACTTTTAGCCATATTTACGCAGAATCGAAATCATTTTCATTTAATTTTTATTTGTAGACTGGTGCAGCCATCTATCGACCTGAACGAGAACGAAAAGTTAAACGCAAGTTAACTTATTAATTTCAACCAATTAATTTCATTTTCTTTCAAGCCGATAGGATAATTCATCAAAAAAAATTAAAAGTATTCATTAATACATAGAATTGACAAGTTTATATGATTCAACAGAAAATTTAAAAACATGGTGTATCAAAAGTTATTTTTATGTTGTAATTATTAAACAATTATTTCAATGTTTATTTGAATTTATATTTTCAGAGAAATTTAAAAAAACCAATGTATATTATTTTATCACTTTTCTCCGCTTTTCCGTTTTATGGATTTATTTGATTTAGGAAATGGGCGGTTCATTTAAGGTAGGACTGTTAAATTTTCAAAGTTAAGCATCAGTTTTAATTTCTTCACTCTAAACAAGTGTTAGGAGTTTAATACTATTAGGTTTAATATATTAACTTTTTTAGATTATTTATTTATTACAAATCCCCGGAAGATTGGCTATGCCGTCATTTGTTCTCAGAAACGAGACTGCTGGCCATTCATTTAAGGTGGCCCGGTATAGGTAGCCAGCATTACCTCCTAAGGGCCAGTCTCTAATTTAGAACAGAGTCAATTGACGAGACCGGAACTCTTGACCCCGCACCTCCAGAGCTAAATTTGAGAACTTGGAGAACATTGCAGGCATGACAGATTTTACGTGCACCGGCCACCATTAGTGAACACGACGGTGGATTTTGTCAGTGACCGGCATCGAACCCGCAACCCTCAGATCACTGACTCGATGCCTTAACCAACCGGGTCACGGCGCCCCAGGTTTTTAGATATCAAATTAGATTAAATAATAGATTAAAATTTAATCTATTATATTTAATGTTTACTCTGATGTATCCAATATTTAATATTGGGTATATCAGTATAACTATTATATTATATAGTACATATTAAACAGAATAAATATTAGATTCAATATCATTAATATTAGAATAAATTTATAAATTTCTGTATTAGAAGTATTACAGTAAGTATTATATAATATAGTTAAGGAAACTTTTAACCATCGTATGCGAGTCATCTGCTATGAACAACTTTACAATTTGTAAGGAATACAATAAAATAGAATAAGGACATTTTATAACTATTGATAGACCTACTGTACTGTTTAAAGTGAAGCCACCCTTCAACTACTATTAGCGTTTAACAAGTTTTAATAAAGTATTCATACAGTCAATATTTATCAAATTATTTCTGTCTAATTTACTTTACATCTAACTAACAATACTTGTTGTATATGTAATTTTTTTCCCTTTACCGTTCCCAACAATGTGACTGGAATTATTACTACAAACCATAATTCAACTTGTCTGCATAACACTGTCTAATTAACGCACGCGTGCATGTAAATGTAACACAATAATGAATTGAAGTACCCAGGCTTTCCCGTCATTTAACGCTCAGTTCGAGAAAATTGCATGTGCTATGTTTGGCACGGCTGCTTCTTCCTTTACGATATTGATAGACGGAAAATAGAAAGGAAAGCCAAAAACACATTCCTCTCTCTCTCTCTCTCTCTATATATATATATATATATATATATATATATATATATATTATGTCATATCTGATGAATTTAATTAAGCGAAACACGCGCAATTAATTATCATTCTGTTTCAATTTGTTTCTGAATATTTGATGTAGGACTGGCACGTTAGTTGCCTGCAAAATCCTTTATGGAAACCTGAGATGTTTCTAATAAATATTTAAATTAGCGGCAATTGCTAAATCTTATGAGGGCTTGATTAATTATTCCTGTTTCTGTGTTTGATGAGGTAAATATACGTCGCGAAATCGAGTTTGTAGTGCGAGCTTTGAGACAACCTCTAGGTGCACGTGAGTGATTGTTTCTGAATTATGCAGACACGTATTTATAAACGCTTTAATATTACGTAGATGGCAATATCCTGTTTTCTAATATGCGCTTTCTTATGGGGTGTTCGATGGAGAATATGTTTTTATTATCTGTCATTTTGTAATGATGTTTCTTTCTGTACCAAATATATATTAAATATTACACATATTAAATTATTTATAAATTTTTTTGAAACATATAATTATTCTCAGGTCTTCTTTATTTTATTTATTAAGGTACCCTTTTAGATTTAAACGCCGATTTTGATGAAAGTTTTCCTAAATAATATAAAGTTCTCTCCCTAAATATGTTTTTATTTCTTCTGCACTATCATTAAATACGAAATTAAGAGTATTTTAACCCTTCCGTTAGCGCCAATTTTTGGAACACCAACAGGCGCGCCTGGCACAAACTGCAACGTCTCTTTCAACCTTGATTATTTTATTTGTAATAAACTTTTTTTTCAGATTGAAAACAATATTTCTGCGTTTTATGACCTGATATAAAATGTTGATAATATTGATATATATTTATGATTAAAGGTTAAAGAATGCAGATACTATCGCCTTTTTTCAAAACTGTCCGGTTTACTGGATCTAAGGACAACTTGCGAATGGATTCCTATTATGTCCAAAAACCTAAAAAATAATGAGATTGTCCATCTTCGTGATTTGCGGGATACCGTGTAACAGCTGAACATTTGATCGAGTACATCGACTCCTGCTTTTGTCGTATTGTAATCCTTTATAATCGTATGTTTACCTCTGTTAAATCACGACTACCAATGAAAAGAAATTAATACACGGGTCAGAAAATCAGACCTGCATTAGAAAGGGTGTCGCTGTAAATAGAAACTGATTAGAACATTCAAACCTTACATGTAGAAACAAACCATTCAAAATGACGAAAATGTTGCACTCTGTACACGGGCACGCCCGCTAAAGGGTTAAACAACAGCAACTGCAGTGGATTTCAATACACGCTAAAACTTGAATTCGTTTCCAGAAGGACTTATTTTTCATTAAATATGTATACTATTATTGTGATAAATGATTTTTTTTCCAGCGGAGTCACTTGTCGTGTAGACATTCTCCTATAATTACCAGCAGTTTGCTGGCCATTTTATTATGGGGCTACCATGTAGCCGGGCCAGCATTACCCCCTATGAAGGGACGGCACAAACGGAGGTTATTTTCGTGCCGAAACACCGGGATTCAATCCGAGCACTCTCAGCACCGAAAATCAGCGCGCTGTAGCATAGGGCTACCACCAGCCCACATCATAAATGTGGCCCGAATGAAATTGAGAATTTTGATTTTTTTTGTCTGTAAATGTTTATTGGTTGGAAGATGAGAGCATAAAGAAAGGGATATATGAGCTACGGGGAAAACAAGGATATATGAGCTACATATACGCAACACAAAGTCGCCTTGTCAATTCAAGCAAGTGTCCTAGGACTTACTAGATTTAAGGTACCCTCAGCGAAGAATATCCGTGATTGTCTGAGATACCAGTCTTGAACGATGTAACGGACCTCCGAATATTTACCAAAGCCGTGACCCTTGAAAGCATTTTTCAGTAGACCGAAATGAGTTAGTCGACAGGTCGAGGCTACGGGTAAGGGGAATAGTCGAGGACCTTCTGGAAGAAGCGTTCTACAAAATCCACGGCAGTCTATTCCAAGGTGATGGCCAAGTGTGCTTGAGAAGGTATCGGCATGTCCCGTGCTCACACGTCCTATATGAAATCCCCTATACTATATGAATACTGGTTAAACTTTTTCCTTACGGGGGATAGCATGTATCCCAAGATTACGGGCACAAAAATGGATATATATATATATACACTCCTGGACAAAAAAATTAGCGCACCAAGAAGGAGTCGTCAAAATGAAACGAAATTTTACATACGTAATGACTACTCTGATGTAAGTAAATGATAGGAAAATCAAAGAAAAAGGATAATTTATTTCAGAGAAAAAGGCAAAAGAACGGAGGAGTTAATATTACGTTAGACCCCCTCTAGCGCGAATGCACGATGCGATACGATCGGACATTGAGTAATACAAGTTCTGTATGATGTCTTGAGACATTTGGTTCCATATTTGCTGTAACCTTGCTTCTAGTTTGTTCAAACTCGTGGGATGCCCAACTCGTCGTCCCAAATGATCCCAGATATGCTCGATTGGAGACAAATTTGGGGATCGGGCAGGCCAAGGAAGGGTAGTAACAGTGCGGAGACAGTCTTGTGACAACCTTGCCGTATGAGGCCGAGCATTGTCTTGTTGAAAAATGGCTCCTGGGAGCCGTTGCATGAGTGGCAACACATGTGGTTGCAGGATTTCATGAACATACCGCTGGGCTGTCATGGTGCCACGGAACGATACTAGGGGTGACCGTGTATTGTAGGCAATGGCACCCCATACCTTCACACCAGCTGTGGGAGCGATGTGTCGCTGTACAGCAAAGGCAGGATTGAAGCATTAACCACGGGCTCTCCACACACGAACACGATTGTCATCACTGCCGAGATTGAATCTGGATTCGTCGCTAAAGACGACCTGGTTCCATTCCGCTGCAGTCCAGTTTCCTCGTGCGCGGCAAAACTCCAAACGGAGGCGTCGATGGGTGGGTATCAGGAGCAGCACACGTAATGGGCGCCGCGATACCAACTGTCCTTCAGTCAGGCGCCTTCGTATGGTTCGAGAAGACACAGAGGCCCCTAGCGAAGGTGCTACCTGTCCCTGGATGGCGGCCGATGAAGCAGTTGGCTGTACGCGTGCATTTCTTACGATGTGGCGGTCTTCTCGACGATTGGTCTGTCGAGGGCGTCCTGAGCCTGGTCTTCGTGTGCATGACATCTCTCGGATCCACTGGTCCCAACACCTCCTCACAACACAATCAGAGCGGCCTAATTGACGAGCTACTCGCCTAGCTGACCACCCAGCTTCCATCATTCCGACGATTCTCCCCCTCTCAAACTGCGATAACTGCTTATATTGCCTTCGAACACGGCGTAATGGCATGCCTATCTCAGCTCTTCCTTTGTAAATGATTCAGCACACTCAAACAAGCTTTGGTTACCTGTTTTATACTCCACAGAGTACGATGTTCAACGCCCTCTACCGGCTATACGTAATGCGCAATCACGCTGCATTTCTAATCATTTGCACATCTCCCCGACATGTACCTTCATTGCAAGTTTCGTTACGATCCCGCAATTATTTCTTGGTGCGCTAATTTTTTTGTCCATGAGTGTATATATATATATATGTATGTATAACCCCCTTAAGGGCCGTTCTTGCAAACGGGGTATGAAATTTCCCGTTCTAAAGATGGAAAAAGAAAAATTGGCCCCGTATGATAAAGGTTAATATGAAGAACATGATACGGTCGTCAACCTGTGGCGATTTGACGCCAATACGTCATTACGAATTGAAGAACCCTGTGGTGAAAATTGACCGTAGTATTTCTAGCAAACCCCGAGACTCGCCCAACTTTTGGCGTGGAAATTGACTTGGCTGGAAACTGCATCATGTTCTTTATATTTATCGAATACTGTACGCAGACACTTATGCCTATATTCGACGATATACGACGATAAATATTCGGCTTCACTAATACCTTCTGAAGTCAAAAATTGATTAGCTTACTGGGTTTATTAGGACGAATCCATGTCGCGATCGTTCGTAGTCATCTTGCTTAAACACGTTCAGAAAGTACACTGACAACTTCCAAAGATAGCAGCTTTGTTTAGCAACATAAACGTTATCTGCAGGCGCAAAGCTCTGGGTATTTAACCACTACAGCAAAAACAAATGTCTAACATCCATTTGGGCACTGTACATAATCATGATAGTATATCTATGATATTTTTCAGGTATGTTTTTCATAATAATAATAATTACAAGATAAAAAGAACTTTTAATATACCATGTTTTTAAGTTTTCTGTTGAATCATATAAACTTGAGAATTCTATGTATTAATAAATACTTTTTAAAAATTTTTAATGAATTATCCCATCATCTTGAAAGAAAATGAAGTTAATTGGAAGTTAACTTGCGTTTACCTTTTCGTTCCCGTCCCGGCCGATAGATGGCTTCACCAGTCTACAAAACAAAATTAACTGAAAATGAATTCAATCCCACTTAAATATAGCTAAAAGTATTAAAATAATGCATTGTCATCGTGTTCTCAGCTATTCTAAAAGTTTCAAATGTCTAGATAGTCGGGAAGTTGGTTAAAAATCGATTGCAAGATTTGTACCGGACAAACACACACACACACACACACACAGGCAAACAAATAAGAAAGCGAGTTAATAAAAACATGGTAAAAAATGTATGAACATCACAACTACATCATTATTTGTTGATTCAGAGCTGTATTTACAAAAACATACGAGAAATAACTGCAACTTTACACTGAAATTGCATACTAGTTGGTAAATAAATACAGGGTGGTTATAATTTTTTTTTTCGATATATGGACCTCTAGCGGCTGTTGCGTTCAACCAATCGAGATGCAGTTTCAGATATAGTTATTCAGAGGTATGCGCTCGGTAATCTGTGAACGGCAACCAAGCGGCGCTCACGGTTACGTTTATAGGTACAAAAACTTGAAATTTTCGAATGGCAACGCCCATTTTGTTACCGTCGCAAAATGTTCAGCGAATGCGAAAACCCTAAAGATCGTTGGAACAGTACGCGTATCCCAAAAACTCACGCCTTATACACGTACAAAAACAGCTCTGCAAACAGTCAACAAAAACACGATCGGGGCGCAAGGAGGAAATTTGCATTTGATGACAGAGGCAAGACATCAATCACTGATAACAACACAGATCACACAAAAGAAAACTTTTGTTTGGATTACACATTTTCCACATGGATGCCATGACGGGCCGTTCTCAGAGCTGTACTTTGTGCGTGTATAACACGCCCGTTTTTTTGTGATACGCGGACCGTTTCAACGCTCTTTAGGATTTTCGCACCCGCTGAGCATTTTACGACGGTAAAAAGTGGTCATTGCCATTCGAATATTTCGAGTCTCTATACCTAAACCCGTAACCGTGAGCGCCACTTGGATGCCGCTCCCAGAATCCCGAGCTCACACCTCTGAATAACTATATCTGAAACCTCTTCTCGATCGGTTGAACGGAACAGCCGCTAGAGGTCCATATATTGGCAAAGTTTTTTTTATGACCACCATGTATATTAATACACAAATTATACTCAACACGTCATTGCCAAATGTTGAAAATCATAATACAGTTGGCTCTCTGTTTAACGACGCTCTACTTATCGACGATCTCTATTTAAAGACGATATTTCCCAGTGCCGGCCCCTCCGACGTTATGGGAAATGTTATTTTAAAACAAATTCTGTTTAAGGGCGATCTCTACTTAAGGACGATTTTTCACGGTCCCTTGAAAGTCGTTAAACAGAGATCCAACTGCATTAAGAAGAGAGAAATACACTTTAAAATGTTTTTATTGAACACAATAAAAAGGAATGTAGTTACTCAACAGCGCGAAATAAACAATATCCGTCAGGTTTAATTATGTATCTCACAAACATAATTAAAAATACAAGGTGCGCCGATAAAGTAACCGGACAAATTTAAAAAAATCAAACGATTAAATAAAAAAGTGAAGGAATAATCGCCTGGCTAGAAAGAGTGATATCTCAACTCTTGTTAAAGCCAGTTTAAACTGGTTATTTAGTCGTTTGCATATAAAAACGCATAGTAATTTTCATTTATTGAGAAGGCATTGAACAAAAAAAAATTGCTTCGGAAGGGAACAATGTTGTAACATTAAATTTTGCTATAAATTAGGTAAATCTGCTACCGAAACTTTAGAGATGATTCGAACAGTATATAGTGATGCATCGTTATCAAGAACACAAGTGAATGAGTGGTACAATCGCTTTAAATGTGAGCGAGAAAGCACTGAAGATGAACTAAAGTAAGGGCGCCCTTCAACTTCAAACCATGAGGTAAATGTGGAGAAAATTTGTTCTTTGGTAAAAGCTGATAGACGTGTAACAATTCGGCAACTTTCAGACATGCTTTCGATAAGTTTGTGCTCGATTTGTGCCTCGGATTTTGACAGAACAGCAAAAAGAAGACAGAAAAGTTTGCTGTGAAGATTTGCTGACTACTGCGCAACAGGACAACAATTTCTTAAAGTGTGTTACAGCAGGAGATGAGACTTGGTGACTACAATACGACCCAGAAACAAAAAAAAAGTGCACAGTGGAAAGGACCATTTTCTGCCATAAAACAAAACAAAAAATACACGGATGTTAAAATCAAAGGTTAAGGTGATGCTGATTGCATTTTTTAATTAGAAAGGACTTATTCACCAAGAATTTGTTCCTGAAAATCAGACAAATAATCAGTTTTTTTATAAGGAGGTGCTTTTTTGATTAAGAAACAGGATAAGGCGAGTTAAGAAGGAACTGTTTGATTCTGGGCAATGGTTTCTTTTACACGATAATGCTGGGCCCCATATAGCAATTTCTGTACCATAATATCTTGCTACGCATTCAATTTCAGTGATAAATAACCCACCCTATTCTCCCGACTTATCGCGAGATGATTTTTTTCCTTTTTCCGAAGCCTAAGATGGCTATGAAAGGACAAAGTATCGGAAAACGTCTCCGATATTAAATCAAATGTTACGCGTATTTTACGAACAGTTAGTTCCAACGCCTATAAACAATGTTTCGATGACTTGAAGAAACGTTGAAAAAATTTTGTAGACTCCTTTGGCGATTATTTTGAAGAAGATAAATTTATTTGAAGGCGAGTGATATTTTTCTTATTTATAAAAACATTTCCGGTTACTTTATGGGCGCACCTTGTAAAAAAGGCAGAGAGACAGCTTGATAGATTCCTCGAAATAAACAATGAACGTGTTTATGCGGGTTCGTGCTTAGTAAGTATCTAAAGCCAGATTTAAACATGTCACTGAGCATGCGCAGAAAGCAATTTTTTACCTGTAAATTATCGGTAATGAATAGAAACTGCGGTTACAGAAAACAAATTTCACACATATCTAGATTACAATCTTTCGTTTAAGACCAAAGTGAATAAAAGTGATGCGGCAGTTTTTTCTTACGGGGTGCCCAAAGATTCAGCTTAGCACCTTAAATACAGGTTGGTCCAAAATTGTTGAGCGCATTTCATCTTATGAAAAGAAATGAGGTACTTACATGTTTATTGTTTTCTTGGAAATGCAATTTAAAATAGTTTTACACGACAAAATTTTAAACATTAACCACGCCATCTACCGGCTTAACTTCCACATAAGCCGTTAGATGGTGCGACAACATTTCACAAGAAAAATTTACTAATTGTGTCAGTCTGCAAGTGGCTACCGTACAGGAAAAAGTAATGTGCGTTTTGTAGGGTTGTCCAAAATTATTGAGCGTATTTCATGTTTGAAAAAAAAAGAACAAAATTAGTAGCAACGGATTTGTTTTCATGGAACCACAAAACGCACGTTGCTTTTTCCTGTACGGTAGCCATTTGCCGCAATTAATCAATTTTTCTTGTGAAACGGTGTCGTGACATTTACCGACTTATGTGGAAGTTATTTAATGTTTAAAATTTTGCTGTGTAAAAGTATTTTAAATTGTCTCTCCAAGAAAACAATAAACATGTATATTCCTCATTTTGTTCTTTTGTTTTTCAAACATGAAATGCGCTCAATAATTTTGGACCACCCTGTATATAGATACTGATATGTATTTATTTAAACTTCAAATTATCAATTAATTTTCAGGTCTGTACACTTACGACGGCCTTATGTACACATCGTAAAAGAAAAATGCTATATGCATATTTTTTTTAAAAGTTAGAGCAGTTTATGTAAAAATTTGCTAAATTTTGACAAAAACTCTTCAAATTTGAAAAAAAGTTTCATATTCATGGACTACATGTTTTTATTAATTTCCTATTTTAGTGTTCTATTCTCTAAAAAAATGGGGAAAAAATTTTCGTAAGTAATGTTTTATGTAAAAAAAAGGCTACGAAAGTAGTTGGCTATCTTAAGTAAGAAAATTCAGGTATGTTTGTATCGGGTAAAATATTTAGTAACTTTTTATTTTGCGTCAATTATCATAAAAACAGTTCAATAGAAACAGAAAAAAGTATGAAAAAAAAATGCATGGAAAAAATCGAACGTTTTTCTTTATTTTGAAATAACATGTTATTGGAAATATTTTTTATCGCTGAATTTTCAGATTTTAATTTTGAGGATACTTAAAATTAATATCACTGTAACAGAAAAAACATTAATCAATGCCTAAGGGTTACAGTCTGTCGAAATAGTTACAATTTTTAACATTAAATGGCGGAACGAGACCGTTTCCATGACTACTCGCTTACGGAAAGCGAGAACTGTTTTCAGTGTTTTAAAAATTAGAAGTCGCTTTTTTCCTGATTTTTTAAGTCGCTGTTCTTTTCTTCGTATCCTGTTCTACATGTAGTCAACATGTCATTTATTCGTACGTCATTAAAAAAATATTTTAAAACGCAGTTCAGATTCTATTTACTCATGTGTGAAGTATTCAATCAATAGTTTTAAAATACTATCGACAACCTTTGGAACAGTCATTTCTTTTAAAAACTATTACTATCAACAAGATAAAAATGGGCTTTAGTGGATTATTAAATGCATTTCGAATTAGAGGTATGTGTGGATAACCTAAAAGAGGCGTTTATGTTTATCTGTAGATAACACAAACATGAAATAGCATCTCTCCTTACATATAAATGCATCCTGAATCAAAATCATAATTTTCTCGTACAGACTTGAATAGAAAGATGCAGGATAGCTCCAAACCGTTAAAAGATGGAGACATTTGACTACATTTCTCATATGCCTAGTTCAACTTCAAGATAAAAAGACATTTTCAAAAACCATGCAACATTTATTAGGGAAAATAAAACCTATATTTCTTTCTGAATCATAATTCCACACGAACACGCAGAAGAGCTGCAACACAACGTGGCATGGACTCGACTAATGTCTGAAGGTATCCTGGAGGCAATTCCCACCATGAATCCTGCTGTGCAGTTTACAAATCCACAGGATTGCGAGGGGTAAAGATCTGTTCTGAACAGCACGTCGCAAGGCATCCCAGATATGCTCAATAATGCTCCTATCTGGGGATTTAGGTGGTCAATGGAAGTATCTACTGTCAGAAGAGTTATCCTGCAGTCACTCGGTAGCAACTCTGGACCTGTGGACTGTTGCATTGCCCTGCTAGGATTGTCCAAGTCCGGAGGAATCCACAATGGGCATGAATAGGTGTAGAGGATCGGGCAGGATGCTTATGTACCCTATATCTGTCAGAAATCAGAGGTCCCATATCACGCCAACTGCACATGTCCCATACCATCACAGAGGCTCCACCAGCTTGAACAGTCCCCCTTTGACTTGCTCGGACCATGGATTCATGCGGATTTCTTCATACCCGTACACGTCCATCCGCCCGCTGCAAATGGAAACAAGACTCGTCAGATCAGGTAACGCGTTTCCAGTCAGCTACAGTCCAATGGAGGAGTTGGCGGGCCCAGGCGAGACGTAAAGTTATGTGCCCTGCAGTTAACAACTGTACACTAGTAGGTCAGCGGCCGAAAACCCATATCAATGACGGTCCGTTGAATAGTTGAAACGCTGACACTTGTCGATGCCCCTCCACTGAAATTCACAGCTATTTGACGAAGTGCTGCACGTGAATCTCGTTTAAGGATTCTCGTCAGTCGTTGACGGTCCCGTTCATTAAAGGACTTTTTCCGGCCGGACCGCTGTCGGAGATTTCATGATTTACCGGATACGTAATATTCACGGTTACACTCTTGAAATGGCCGTCAGCGAAAATCTAAATTGCATCGCTAATTTGGAGATGCTATTTCCCATCTCTCGTGCACCGACTAAAACGCCACCATCAAAGTCAATCGTGATAACCTGCCACTGTAACTGTAGGAACCCAGCTAACAGCTTCGCCAGACACCTGCTATCTTATATAGGCAGTGCCAAGCGCATCGCGTTTCGCTGATTGGTTGTATATATCCGTTATTAGCATACACACGCCTGTGCCAGTGTTTTTGGATTTTTAGTATATATATATATATATATATATATATATATATATATATATATATATATATATATATATATATATATATATATATATACATTCAAACCCCGTTATAGCGAACCCAGTATATAACGAACTCACGAATATAACGAACGTAAATTTTGGTCCCGCCGTTTACCTATTGTACGTAACTTAATTAGTAGTGTGTCAGTTTAATATGTAATCGGTTTCAGTCGATTTAATTCATTAATGATCATTTTTAATAGATTTTATAATTTTTTTACATCATTATTGAATACACCTTGCAATTAATGAGTTATATATTTTGTGAACTCTTAACGGTTTCTTAACGGTTCGGATATAGTGAACCACTGGATAAAGCGAACAAAACCTTTGGTCCCTTGAAGTTCGTTATAACGGGGTTCGACTGTATATATATATATATATATATATATATATATATATATATATATATATATATATATATATATGTATATATGATGTTTAATTATTGTGAATTTCTCCTATCATAAGTACTAAAAATGAATAGAAAGAGAGTGCACTAATCCTCAGCGGGATATATATAAATATATATATATATATATATATATATATATATATATATATGTATATTACATGTAGTTAGAAAGACTAGGTTTCTGCTTAAATCTTTGATTAGCTGTAAAGTTAACAAACCCGTCTGCGAACAAATTTCCATTCATATTTGCGTAATTACATGTACTATATCATTATGAAGCGACTTATAATGTAGCAGTACAGAAAATAGCATAAAATTCCTGGTCATGAATATTTCATAAAGTTATTATCAGGAGAACGCATTTCATTGTGTCTAAAACTGTTATACAGAGGCTGTTCACACATTTTTGAGATGATGTATATTGTATTCACAAAACTAAATTACATAAAATTCTTGTATTTTAAATGTTCTATTTGACATCCCTTATTCTGAACTATCTTTCGACACCGCAATTTCCAGGATAATAATACCTTTAGAAGTGTCAAAAGAGGTATTCTATCCCATTCCTCCTGAACAGCTTTCCAGAGTCCTGTAAGGGTTTTGGGACGACGTTTGGATAATGCAGATTTTAAAAGTCCGAAAGCACAAAAATCCATAGGTGATACATCGGGAGATTTAGTAGGGATATTAGTGAAGGGTATGGCCTTGATACCAGTTTTTTGTTCCATTTCTTTTAGGAAATTTACAGTGGATTTTGATGTGTGACTGCTAGCTTTGTCCTGATGGAGTCTTACAGATTGATGGCACTGTGGGTAAAGTGATGGTATTTCATTCAGAAAAAATGGCGATAAAATATTTTCCTGATAGTATTTGGAGTTAATCTTGAAATTTTTTCCACTCTCTTTATTTTTAACTTGCCATTATAAGAAAAACCAGCAACAATCATGAATCCCTTAGAAAAACTTTCTTTCGATTCTTTGAACCATGTACATAAATTTTTTTCTCCCCTTTTATGATAATAAATGGCTCTTTTTTTGTTGCAATCATTTAAATACACCCATGATTCATCTATTGTGACAATTGTTTTCATTTTTCTTTGGATAAGTGTTTCTCATATAGAATTCTGCAGCGTGTCCTGCGTTCAGCGATCTGATTTGGAAGAAGACGATGCACATTGCGTTTTTTCGCTTTCTTAAGATTTAAATCAACGTTTATCATTTTGTTTACAGTGGACACAGAGCATTTTAATGATTTTGCAACTGTCCTTTGATTAGGGGGATTTTCTTTGAACATTAAACAACGTACCTTTGCAATAGTCGAAGATGTCCGTTTTTTCCTTGGATACTTGTTTGGAATTTTTGTCCCACTTGAGGCTCCAATTTGACGTTTTTTCCTTTCTTGTTGACGATATTACCTATCGACGCTTTAGATATCACAAAACCATGACTCTCACATCGTTTTGGATAATGTAGTATGCATATTTCTCTTCGGAAAGAGCATAAATGTAGCCTTCGAACCACTGCTCTGTTAAAAACGCCATTTTGAATAAAAACAAAACTTTCAAGCCGCAGACCATAATTTTGACTTTTAAAACTATAGTACAATTGCAAATATTTCTTTTGCAGCAAACGATTTTTTATTACCGCTTACCAAAATCGTCTAAAAAATGTGCGAACAGCCTCTGTATACACTCTTAGAAGATTATTATTCAATTTATTTCGAAAAATTGTTTTATATTGCCACAACTGAAGATAAGTTACCAATGTTATCGCATATTCAGTATGCTGTATTGATTATCCTGACGGCCGGATAAAGCTAGAAAGTTGGGTAAAAGCATATTGTCAAACCTCCATTACAGAGGGGGATTCAAACTGAATCATAATGTAGTAAATATTTAGTTTAAATATTTAAGACATTTGCTGCTGCTATGCATTTCGATGGTTCTAATTCAGGATATTAGCTTGTAATAAAGTAAACATCTGCATGAAACTGTTATATCGAGTGATAAAAAAGAATTGTTAGAAATGTGCAAACTCTACAACCTTACAATGCAGTTAAAATCTTCCAACTATCAAAGTGTCCTAATCACCAATGTTTTCACAACATAAAGAAATATATATGTATGGAATCTTGAACTATAGAAAAAAAGATTCATATTAAAAGAAAAAAATTAATGCTCTGTCCTAATCGGCAATTAGTACAACATGTACGTAACAGCGGTGATTGGTTTGCAACGTAACATTGCAATTTAACGCTCGTGAGGAACTTTATGTTACAACTTTACCCATGAATCTTTGCGAATGCTCATTTTGAATGTTCGGCTCAAACGGCTCTCCACATCACTCCGTTCACTGCGACATGCAATGTTTGTATGTATTATGTATACATGTGTGTATATGCGTGTATATATCTATGTATGTATCTATCTATCTATCTATCTATCTATCTATCTCTCTATCTCTCTATCTCTCTCTCTCTCTTTCTCTGTCTGTCTGTCTCTCTCTCTCTCTCTCTCTCTATATATATATATATATATATATATATATATATATATATATATATATATATAATGCTTATGCATTGTGTATATACGAAGCACCCGTAAATATATTTATTTATATGTGGCTCGTTCCTCATTTTATGGTTATGTATTAAATTCTTCATCCATTTTAATATATACCACTAATAACAGACTTGAATTGTATTAGAATTCTTGCCTCGACAATAGCTAGACTTAGGTTGAAACGCTTCAAATGAATTGCAGTCCAAGGAGACACCAACATCTGAACCTGCGGCCTGTGCAGAAACTGTCAGATCATATATTCGATTGTCTACCCTATCACCGAAATCCGCGGGAAATAGATCTTTTCTATCCAATTCGGCTCATCCCAATCATCACAGATACAGCTGAAATCGCCTGTGCTTGGCACTATGTTTTCGGACTCTTCTGGTTTTTGTTGTTCCAACATAGACATGGCAACACGAGAAATAGGTGTTGTCCATCGAAATCAGCGACTGTACGCAGTCACACCTCCTGAGATCGCATCTGCGGTGCGTCATTCTTTCGGACTTACCTGTTAGTATTTTTGGGCTCCAAGATGGAGATCTTGTCCATCCTTCACGCATATAAAACTCCCGAGATCGTCTCTGTGGTGCATCCCGCTTTTCGACATATATGAATTTTTTTTTGCTCCATTATGGACGTGGGAACACGAGAAATCAATCTTGTCCGTTCAAATCGGCTACTGTACGCTGATTAAGCTCCTTAGATCACCTCTGTGGTGCGTCATGTTTTTAGACGCATTTAGGTTTTGTTGCTCCAATACGGACACGAGAAATAGATCTTGTCTACCGAAATCCGCTACTTTTCTTAGATAAAACCCTTGAGATCACCTTTGCGATGCATCGTGCATTTGAACCCATCTAAGTTTTTTGTTGCTCCAATATAGACATAAGAAATAGATCCATCCAAATCAGCTACTTTACACAGACAAAGTTCATGAGTTTGCATCTGCGGGGCATCATGCTTTTGAACGTATATAGGATATCGTTGCTCCAGTATGAACAAGAAAACACGAGAAAAGATCTGGTCTATCCAAATCAGCTCCTTTAAGCAAATAAACTTCATGAGATTGGCCTTAGGTCCATCATGATTTTTGAAGAGCTCTGTAGGATTCTAGCTCTAGGATTTTTTTACACTCATATGGATATACTACAACAGAAATATAGATATTGTCCCTCCGAATCAACAACTTTGCGCAGATTAAACCCATGATGTCGCCTTTGGGGTTCGTAAGGAATTTGGAATCATCTAGGTTTTTTTTTATTACTGTATTATAGTCAGGACAATAAGAGAAATATATATTGTCCATACAAATCAGTATTATGCTCAGATAAAGCTCAAGAGATCTTCTCTGTGCATGCTTTCGGACTTATCTAAGATAATTTTTTCTCTATTACGGACACAACAACATCCACAACAAATAGTTGTACCAAGTATTGGTATTTCTCTCACTACTACAAGGTGCGGCCATTAATTTCCAGGACTGATATAATAAATCCAGAAAATATTACATGAAATTCATACCCATTTAGTATGTTTCGAAGTGACTCCCACCTGCCGTAATGCACTTCTGTACTCGGCTGTATAAGTTTCGGAAACAACTTTTAAGGTCATCTTTCGGAATGCTCTTTAATATAGACGTCACCGTTTTCTTGATGGCCTCGACATCCTCAAATCTTGTTCCCTTCAGCAAATTGGTCCAGCATGAGGTCGTGGAGATGCAGCATACTCCATACAATCCAAACTTAGCACAGACAGACCTTTTTATTGTTTCCAAACTGAAAGATTTGCTGAAGGGAACAATATTTGAGGATGTCGAAGACATCAAGCAAACGGTGACGTCCACATTATAGAGCATTCCGAAAGAGGACTTAAATAGTTGTTTTCGAAGCTTATACAGCCGAGTACAGCAGTTAATTACGGCAGGTGGGAGTTACTTCGAAGCTTATTAAATGGGTATTCATTTCATGTAATATTTTCTGGAGTTATTAGATCAGTCCTGGAAATTAATGGCCGCACCTTGTAAATAGTACTGAAATAAAACTGTGAGACCATTGGTATACCGAGCAGAATAAAACCCGAACTACCAATATACGAAATCCGCAGAAATATAACAAAAAAACGGAAACTGTCGACAGAAATATAAAAATTGATCAATAAATCATCAAGTTAATGCACATTTAATTGGCAGAAATATATCGCACCAGTAATCTCATATACTAAATAAACCAGATATTTTAATAATAGAATTGTTGATGAGTAACAAACTATACTTTATAAGAGTAAAAATATACATTGTATCTTAATTTTGCTACCGTTATAACGTTCTACTTGAATGGACAAAAACAAAGTGGTGAGTAAAAACAGCAATTAAAACTAAAATAAACGAAGAAAAAAGCAGGTACTTAATAATAAATTGTTGATACGTAACCGACTTTCTAAGAATCAAAATATACATTGTATCATAATCTCGCTATCGATAAAACGTTCCCCTAGAATGGACAAAAACAAAGTGTTAAATGAAACACATTGAAAAAAATAAAAATATCTTTTAAGAAAGAAAAAAATACATCATACACATAAAAAAAAATCATAGTATGTTTATCGCTTACCACTCACGTTTTTTTTTATGCCTTAAAAGCAAAATGCGATGTAATGGATATTTCATGTAGTACTAAATGCACTGTTATTGGATAATTTGAAAAAAAGCTGTATTCTGCTGGTACGATATCAGTCATTTTAGCATGTAGATGTCAAAAGTTGATTTCGGTTTTATATAACTTGATGCAGCCTTAAAGGGGAAAAAAAGTGGTGCTAGAAAAAATTTTTTTTTTTTTTTTTACTTAAAGTAGAAAAGCTCTAGCTTTTGAAGCTGAGAAAAGTGTATTATATTAACTTTGGAGTAAACGCAAAGTGGAAAATGTCAATAACTTTTCAAATTCATCGTTAATGCTCTGGTTGCGATTTTGCACTGTCAGTGTTTTTTAGCGATAGACAGATTTAATTTAAGCAAGTGTTGATCTGTACGTGAAGAAAAAATATTGTAAGATAATATATAAAAGTATTTTTTTCTACAGATAAGCGATGTTTAAGGTGGATATTATTTTTTTCCGTTATATCGACATAATTTTCTATCGAAAAAGGGAACAAAAGATACCAGTGCGTACAGTTTTAATTTGTGTTTGTTCATTCTTTTGTCCGGAATTTTTTTTTTACTTCGAAAATATAAAAGTGACTGATTTTAACTATTCGAACTTGTGTTTAATTAAATCTGACCTAGTAAATAATAGTTTTTACTAAGTTTGTACTGAAATAAAAAAAATTCAAGGGAATTAATATAAGACCTTGTAACTGTCATTAATGTAATTACTGGTGTTAAACCAAAAGTAACTAAGAAAATCTCGGGGTAAAGTTTAGAACATGTTTAATTACTCTAGAAATCACAGTTACAAGGGACGGATTGCATTACACAGTACAAAACGATCGAAAACCATTTAGAGAAAAACAAGTAAATTAACTTAACATAGTCCAAATTTGAGCATCAGACCGGCAGGTATCCACTCTCGACAAAATCCAAACTCTCTCTCCTTAAATAAATGACAGTACGATAGAAGTTTGCACGCAAACTCTATCCGTGTGGTGGCGACATCTACATTTGAGGCTTGGAAGTATTATAGCGTGCGTAATTACCTTAATTTCCAAAAGTCTTACTTGTAAAACAACGTAAAATAAACATTGTTGAAACTAAGATAATATTCCTTCACCAGCGTTTGCAATAGTATCCCTTAAATTCTCTCAGGCTGGATCAATTTTTTTTTTCCTATAACGCATTCATCAACATATTGCAAAATTTTACGCACCTCATAATAACCTCAAGAGTATAAAAATCCCATAATTAGTTATTTGAGTTACATACGATATACTAAATCCTAGATTATGTCATAAACTCTAACTGTAACCTGTTACATAATTTATTTATTACTTTGTGATTTAACAAAAGGAAATGGAAAGAGGTGCAGAATAACTAAACAACTTCCTTTTATGGATTGTGTTTGACATAAATATTCATAACACCACACATTTACATAAATATTCATAAGCCTTACTTTCAGAATAATGCAAAAATATTATTTCAGAAATTGTCCATTCTCATAAGCTAATAGTCAATTACTAGCATTGTCGAGCGTTAGCATACCAGAAATACTGTTAAAAGAGATGAAATCATTAATAATGCACCGCAGAACTCGATAGTTTGTAGAATTTTAACTCCACGCAGCATTGCAAAGCTTTTCTCCTTCACTGTCCTTTACTGAATGCATTAATTTTAGAGATCCCAGTATCTCTTTTTGTATACAACAGTGCTGAGTGCTTATGAAATTCTTATTTGACTAATGACGGTATTTTTTTCAAATTAATATAAAATATAAGAAGAAATTTTAGGACACACTGGTAAATACACCAGATTTCCCTAGTGATGGGCTCCTTTGCAAGCTATATGCGTGACGTAATTGAAGTTTTGAAGTGGAGTTCTTGGGTATTGACGACTTTATCTCCTGTAGTAAGATATATTTTAAAAAATCAATAAATAAAAAAAATTTAACCGCAAATTTTTTTCTCCTTCTACCAATTTTGCCGCCCCTCAAATTTGCCGCTTTGGGCAGATGCCCTGTTGGCGCCCCCGTCTGAGTGACGCAACCCTATTTTTCTTTCTTAACAATATCTTAAAAAAATGGGAGTGTCTGGATTACTTGAGGGAAAGGTTTATTCGATTAAATGTGATAAACTGGCGTGGTACATACCTGGAACATTAATTTCTTCAGCTATATCTTGCAAAATTTTATTTATAACATCTCGGTTGTGGTTGTCCTTCGCTCTAAAATAATAAATTCTGTCCTTGCGTGGACAAGAACTATCCAACTTGCTAGCATCAACCTCCATCTATTTTATTATAATAATGCAAAAATCCTCAACATGGAGCATTAATGAAAATAAAATACGCGTGTTCCCGAACATGCGCAGGTGAAATGTTTCACCAGCTGTGTGTCTAGAAACATCGGTCAAAGAAGCATACACTTCTGTTGCACCAACGTTTCCGAAATGACGCGGCGTGTTTCAAAACAATGTTGCATCCGGTGTTCAGCACTCTCCTTTAATTACATTCCAGACGATGCGCCCGATACAGAAAGCTAGAAACAAAAACGTTGCGCAGTGTTTTGTTGCATTCGGTGTGCGGCCAGGTTAAGTCATAACTGAATCCTTTTTGTATTATCGTATTTCAATTTGAACATTTTGCATAAAAAATGTACAAGAAAATGTTCATTTGCAATTTCTCTTGGAATTGTGACAACGATCTGTGTATTGGGGGTTTATTTAAATCTTTATATTATTTACTTATTAATGAATTGAAGGTAGAAATAAAACTTACTAATTAAGGGGGGTTTCATTTAAATTTAAATACAACAATATTTGCCATTTGGCCATTAGTGGTTAGTACATTTTAAGATAGATGGTAAGGTTGCGTTGTGTGTAGCAATAACCCATAAACATATAATAATTAAAATTTACCCTAGGTTCATTACTGTCTGCATCACTGTGGTGATTAATGAGCCAAAAGAAAAATTAAATTAAATGTAATAAAATTACCTCTCTATCATTGGAGTACACCTAAAAAATGAAATTATTTCACCTAAAAGAAAAAGTTTCATATCTGCTGAAATAAAAATAAAACCTAAAACTGAAAATCAGAAAATTTACTAAAAAGGCAAGGACCGACATGACACCACTTTACAAACTAACAGTAACAAATTTATTTAACAATTTCCCTGACATTATAACAAACAAACTCATAATCTCCAGATCTTCTTAACATTATTCTGACAACCAAATTCAATTGAGTAAAATACAATTTCGTTTAAATGAGTTCTACTCTCCATAATACAAATAATTAACAATAAAAACAATACAAATAAGTGAAGTGGCTGGCGAATAAAAAAAAACCTAAATTATTCTATATGCAATTGCTCATCATAAATTTAATTTTACATTTAAATCTAATCTTAATGATTCTGCTGCAGCTTTAATCAAAGGTAGAGAGGTTATGGATAGAATTTACAGAAAGTAAAGGAAAGGAAAAGAAATTCATCCGTCGCCATCACATCAATCGTCGGGATCTTAGCGTCGTCCCGAGGCCAGAGCCTCTGCCCCCGCTCCCTCGGTCTTTTTTCGCCTCCGCTCTCCGTTTCAGGATCCTCCAATCTCTCATGTTTTCAAACTCCGCGCTCCCTCGTCAGCACCTTGTCACCACTTCCATCAGTCCGGTGAAACCATCCTCCATTCCAAGTAGTTCCTTGGTGCTCCGTGAATTCTAATGGCCGAAATGAGGGTGGAAGGCCACAGGTAGCACTCTTGCACTCTGCAATTCTTTACACAATTTCTTTTTTCCACCCCTCATCTCGTTCTTCTTGATTATTTTAATTTCACGGCGTCCTGGTCATCCACCCGGCGATGTATCCTTGCGCGCCTTGCATCCCCTCTTCTGAGATTTCTCCCCGTTCGAAAAAGGGCGCGTAGCGGACGTATCGGGTTACCGATAGTGGGGGAGGCTATGAAAGCTGTTGCTAGGCAAAGGGTCATTTTTAAGGAAAGAAGGAAAACAATGAATATTTCTAAAACTTTGACCATTTAAATTAAAAACCGCCAGCCAAAAATTATACCAGCCATTCACAAGGTTCATAAATAAGGATTATTAATTTATCCATATTTTTAACAATAAGGTATAATCCTGTGATGATCTATTTCAAACTTAATTCTTCTCAATGTCAAAACATTTAGAGAAACTTGCGCACACTTCTCCAAATGCGATGACATTAATCAAATCAATTAATAATTGATCATCAGAAGTTTAAACCCTCAGACATATTTAGCAGAGGCTTAATAAATTTATTAAAACAAAGCACAATCGTTACTAAAATTTACTTACTTACTTACTTACTTTACTAATTGAATTATCTGAATACCCGATATTAATATAAACGTTAATTATTTCTAAACTATTAATTTTCATCACAACAGAATTTCTTTAAGGAATTTCCTTTGGCTTTTCCAAAAGAAATTCTATACACAGTACAGGTATGTTATAATTATACATAATAAAACATCCTCAACTTCAGTGTCATGTTATTTATAGTAATGTCGTGAATGAGCCTTTAGAAAATAAAAAAAAATTGAAAGAATAATATGTAAAATTAATTAATTAATCAATTAAACTCATGATTGTAACAGACGATTTAAAATGCAAAATCTTCACAGTTGTGATTGATACACCTTCAAAAGAAAAACAAAATACACATTGATTTTAAATTTAGTACATAACGTTCCTCAATACACACTTCTGAAACACCTGCCCTCCATAGCTGTAATGTCAGAAATCCCAAACTTCGGTGCCGTTGTTTTGTGTTAAAGAAATTGAATCAAGATGTCATACCCGATTTTTTAGTATTCAATAACAACAGAATAATTGTAAGAACGTAAATACGAATCTTTTAAATACTTTTATGTTTGGCTGCCGAATTCACCAAGACGAACAAACCCGCAATGGTTTAGGCCTTTCATATGGCTGCAACTGAACGTTTTAATGCTAGTCACCGTAAAAATCTTGTTGCTAAGATACGTAAAAACAGTGAAAAACTGACGATTAATCTTAAAACATGCTTCTTGTGCGAGCAACATAAAATTGTGAATTAAACATCATAAATATAAATAAACGAAATCCATATGATGTAGATTTCTCGTACAGACGTCATGGGGAAAAGTTAAAAACCTGAAATAATAAAAAAATGAGAAAAGTAATTACATATATTTTAACCACTGCTTTATACAAGCTTTAAATCAACATCACTTTAAATACAAAAGCATATGGCAGCACTACAAATGATTCGTTTCATTGATTCACACAGAGCGACAACAACAAAAAAGGCTTTTGAAAATAGTGCTGCCATCTATTGCAAAATAACAGATAAATAATTGCTAAGTCGTCTCATTTTCTAATGAATAAAAGCTTTATGAAGACATATAAGGGTTCATTTACGTCGTAACTCTTCGTTAAAGGGTCCTGTAACTCTTGGTTAAAGGATGTATCAAGTGAAAAAGAATAAACCGATAAAGTTATGGAAGAATTGAAATTGTTCTTTCATGAATTATAGGATATTTCTTGAAATATGTGTCTATACAGTGCTCAGTGTCTTAGAATTATCTAAAGAAGAATATATATATATATATATATATATATATATATATATATATATATATATATATATATATATATATATATATATATATATATATATATAAATATAAATATATAATTAAATATATATATATATATATGTGTGTGTGTGTGTGCTTATATGTATGTATATATATATATAAATGATATATTTTCACATTTTCTATATTCCTCTCAGTTCTTCAGGCGACACACATTTCGCAGACCACATTCCATATCCATATATTTTTGAGAAAATGGAAACATCCAATTAGTGGGAATATGAAAACACATTAAATTTATAAAATTTGGCTTAATGCCTGCGATTATACCTTATTTATAAATAAAAAAAAATTTAAAATTGTAGAAACTGTTAAAATAATGAAGCACGAATCGTGAAGAGCAGTATATTCCGTTGGAAAATTGATCAAGAATTTACTTACCACACAATTTCCGATAAAATAATACATTTATAGAAAAATACAAGAGAGCACAGATTGAACTACATGACGGCATCAAATCTTCGCCTATAGTGCTGGGAAATATTTGGATTTTACAATACTCTTGCATCTCCATCAATACTATGTTTGTGCCATATCCACGGGCATTTCTATTCCTTTTGTATATTTTCACATTTTCTAAGGTCCTCTCAGTTCTTCAAGCCTCACACGTTACGTATATTAGATTCCATATCCACACATTTGTCAGAAATTGGAAATATCCAATGTGTGAGAAAGGTGGTTACCTGTGAGAGCATATATTTTCTTTAAATCAATTTTAAGAAAATTAATCGCATTCTCTCGGAGCACGTGCAGCCACGAGGTTCAAATACATTTTTTAACCCCTTCCTTCTCGCTCCCGTCAAAATTACTGGGTGGGGTTTCGCCTTCTATTTCTAGTGCCCGTGATAATTCCGAGCTGGGGTGTTTAAAAGTAACGCACCAAAAAGTTTAACACAATCCATTTTATTTACCCTGAAAAATTTTCATTTCTTATTTTAAGTACCAGATTGCAGCACTGGAAAATTTATAATGTAATTGGGAATGTTTTTCTTTTTTTTTAAATCTGATGTGAAAGATCGAGAAATAAATGGAATTCTCCGGAAAAAAATAAGCACTTTTATTACCGTTTTCTTGAAAATTCTGCTATCGTTAAGGTCACAAAGTTCTGGAACCTGTGAGCCGAAACTTTGACACTCTTTTTTTCTGATCCTCTGTTTACAAATATACACTTTTGGAGAAGAGGAATGTCAATGCGCATTCATTGACGCGCCTCTGGGGGGGGGGGGGATTTGTTCAATGAAAATCAGTTACCCTTTAAGTCCGTAGACCGTATGCACTCCTGTAGGAGCCCAGTGTTCTAATTCGATGTTTTCATGACAGAAACGTTTACGTTTCCTAGTTTACAAAAGCGTTTTTCACGTTTTTGCAATAAATGTCTCCAAAATATTAGCTATGACTTCATTGAGTTATAATTAGTTGATTTTACTTGGATTAAATTATCAGTAAAAAATAATTATTTACTGTTCCAAATTTTGTCTTACTCTCACCAAATTTAAACATCTAAAAATCTCTCTAGTGCTACCATCTATCGGCGAGTAGTTGAAGATAAACCCTGGATGACATCTCGGAATTTTTGTATTACAATTTTCTCTTAAAAGGTCTGTAGTGCTGCCATCTATTGGTATTTATATGAAATTTAATGTTGTACTATAGTTTCGGAAATTTTGCCTTATAAATACACTCTTATCTAACTTTGAAAAAAAAAAAAACTTACGGAATAATATTTATTCATTATAGGATGAAGTGGGAAATTTTGTGCTATCTACCTTCCATTCTGATTTTGTCAGCAATGAAGTTAATAAATATGAAGATAGGTTATTTCATTGAATTAAAAGTTTTTTTCTTTATTATTAAAAATTTTCGTTTAGTTATACTTCTCGAAAAAAATTCTGTAAATAAAAGCAAAAAGTAAAGGGTGTAAATTTTAAAAAATAATAATTTTAAAGGTTAAAAGAAGATCGTCAACACGAGTGCTCTACACTTCTAGTTGTGTTCTGGAAATGCTCTATCATAAACCGAACGGAGAGCAGTTCTAAAATCTACTTTTTAGTTCCTTTTTAAAATATGTGTGCACAATTTTTTTTTAATGAAAAGACAAATATGTATTAATTTGTTAGTCCACCAAATATGAAGCTACGTTGAAAATTTAACATCACTTGAATAAACCTTTATTTTTGAGCGAATAATAAAGATGAGCAGATGAATTAAATAAAAGGAAGAGTATCACTAATCTACTGATTTCACAAAATCTCAGAGTAAAAGGAGTAAATTTTTAAAGCACACAAAACATCGACTAAATTATTGAGACAACTGAAGATTTACACAGTTATCGATATAAAAGTATTTATCCGCAGGATTATGGAAAATGATTCAAAAATGAATTAGTTGTAACAAATTTTATCAATAATGAAAATAAGAAAATTTCCTAACTGTAAGAAACTGCAAATAGAAAAATTCTAAATACCTGGGAAATTGATATAATTCGGAAGTTTTTCGTGTTTTGATTTCGTGAAAACTTATGTGAGGTGCATCTACAATCTGGTAAAAGGAAAAAAATTATAATTATGATAATAATAATAATAATAAATAATAATAAAGATCACGTACATTAAAAGTGACTAAAAATTACTATTACCTTTTATAATCTGAATACGTTACGGGTATCACAAAATTATATTTCAGTTGTTCGTGTTTATTTATTAATCAACATTTAAAAGGAGGATTGATTAAGATTCGAAAGCTATTGCAAAACGTTTTGATACATTTTCAGACAAAAGACAGCAGCAGGAAATATACCCAATTTCTTTTACTAGTATTAGAATTGACGAAAATGCAATATAAACACACCTCATGATGAATAATATTTCGACTTACAACATGAATTAAAATGAAATAGATAAATTTTAATACATCAGATTTTTTTTCTCTGAAGTTGATTTTTAAAAATTAATGAACATAAATTGATAAATTCTCTCAAAACTCTTCCTTGGATATAAGTAAGAATTACTTCTTAAATACATCAATAGATGGCACCACATAAATTATATTATTATGGATAACGAAGTTCGAATTTGCTGACTTTTTTCTAGACTTGATAAAACCTAGAACTAAGGTCGATTGAATTTAATAAAATAATAGCCAGATGTTCAATATGTTCACTTTCTAATTCTTTATGAAAGTACGGATGCATTGATATTAAGAATATTGATACATAAGATTCATGTTCGGCCCCCTAAAACATTCTATACACACGAAAAAAAAAAAAAAAAAAAAGCAATTAATTTTTATTAGCGGAAAGCCAATAATTTTAGGCTAGCTTGTTTTGAAAAAAGTTCTGCTCATAAGAAGAAAATTAAAAAGAGGAGATTAATTAAAATTATGAAATATGTGCTTAAATATATTTATCCATACTGTCGCAGCGTAGGCGACAGTTTTGGAAAATTAAACAGGTGCAAAGTTGGGCACAAAGAATAGGAGGAGAAGATATATTCCAAACAGCGGATAAATGGTGTACAGATGCAGTTTACGATCTGCTTATGTCAAAAAGGGAGACGATAATTGACATGTAAAAGGGGAACGGTTGAAAAATTAATGGCAGGGAGCGGCGGCCAGCTGCAGTTAATGATCTGGACAGGCAGAAATAGGAAACGAAGGGGTCCGAAATTTGATGTTAGTGAAGGACGAGTTAAGACTTTACGAGCTTCAATGCGTTAGGAAGTCAGTAGGGGGTCCGAATAGAAGCGTGTGAATGTAGGGGCGTGAGAATTCTCCAGAAGGGTGCAACGACTGACGCCCCCTTCAATTTTGAGTGGAGGAGATAGTAATATAAAAAAAGAAATGGAACCAATAAAGGGTATCCATATTTACCCATTGGTCAGGAGGTGGCTACCAATGGAAAGCCTAGAATGAAGTGGGGGAGTTAAGTAAAAGATAGAGATGGAGAGAAATAATCAGAGAGAAGAGAGAGAGAGATAGAGTTGAAAAGCAATGAGCAGATGAGTTTTAGAATCCGTTGAGGAGAAGTCGGAGTCAAGAAAGACGGAAAGGGCCGCAGACGAATAAAGAAGATAGAGGTGTAAGCCCTCAAGTGCCGATGAATATATGCCCGCCGATTGAAGGATCAACGAGCCGAAAGCCTACCGCGCCGACCCTAACTCAATGCGCACGCCTAATGACTCCAGGAGCGAAGTCGATCTGACTACTAGCCGATAGCGTAGCCCTACAAGGAGACAACTGCCCAGGAGCCCCGAACTCTCCCATGCCGCACCCCTTCGAGCGAGCGCCCGCTACCAAGAGGTTGTAAAGCACCGGAGCCCCGTCAGCATAGATGACCAGGAGCGAAGGCGATCCGACTACCAGCCGATAACTTAGCCCTAGAAGAGACACCGGTCCAGGCGCCCAGAACTTTCCCATGCCGCACCCCCTTCGCCGAGCGAGCGCCAGCTACCAAGAGGTTGTAGAGTACCGGAGCCCCGTATGCATAGATGATTGCCACCAGCCACCCTCGCCCCGAGTGTAAAGTCCTTATGTCACAGATGACCGCCGCAAGCCTCCCATCGTTCCTCACGATTCTCCGAGCTGTGCAAGTATCAGGTACGGGATTTTGTTTATTTGGTGATCTTGTGCCGATGCTCAATTAGGTTAATAGGAGGATAGTAACCGCGCGTAATATTGCATGTTGTTATAGATATATGTTACCGAATATTTGTGGTTTTGTATATATATTATTATATGTATTGTATTAACATGTTAAATGAGTAGTGATAGAAAGGCAAGAACGAATAATATTAATGGTGTAGGATTAGTGATAGGGTATATATATATATATATATATGTGTTGTATTAACATGTTAAAGGATTAATGATAAGAAGTCGATAATGAGTAATGTGAACTGTATAAATAGTGTGTTGATAGTTAATAAATTGATTTGTGATCATACACCTGAGTAATCATTAATCCATTGGGCCAAGCAATGTACTAACCACAATCAAATACTCCACAATAAGTATCATAATCACCAAAACTAAAACTATTTTACGGTGACACATACCTACACCCATATTTAAGAAAATATATTTATAAACAAAACGTAAACGTAATGTTGTCGTTATAATAAGTGGTGTACATACATACATATGTGTGTGTGTGTGTGTGTGTGTGAGTGAGAGAGATAGAGAGAGTAAGTAAGTAAGTAAGTAAGTAAGTAATATACCCATTACATCACGTCCTTAAATTGTAACTTGAAAGGGAAAATAATTACAAGATAAAAAAAAATATTTTTATATCTACCATGTTTTTTAATTTTCTGTTGAATCATATAAACTTGACAATTCTATGAATTAATAAATACTTTTTAAAAATTTTTTTGATGAATTATCCCATCAATTTGAAAGAAAATGAAGTTAATTGGAAATTAACTTGCACTTAACTTTTCGTTCCCGTTCCGGCCGATAGATGGCTGCATCAGTCTACAAAACAAAATTAACTGAAAATAACTGAAAATCAATTTAATTTTGCTTAAAGATGGCTAAACGTATTAAAAAAATGCATTGTCATCGTGTTCTGAGCTATTCTAAAAGTTCACAATGTCTAGCTAGTCGCGAAGTTAGTTTAAAATCGATTGCAAGATTTGTACTTGACAAACACACTAAGAAGAAAGCAAGTTAATAAAAACATGGTAACTAGCTCATATTTACATGGCTGGAGCTAGACTCAGCCTGAAAGGAATAGAATTAAATTTGGAAGCAGTCTGGCTGAATCGTTTATTAGAGCGATAAAGGCGCATCCGTTCATCTCAAAAGAACAGCTCGGAAGTAATATCACCTTTCAACATTAGACACGAGGGCGAGGTAGAAATGTGACTATTATTTGTAGGATCAGCAGATTTTGGGGCTCGCGATGCTAACCCACTCCTGAATCCGAACGTATACACGTGTAGAAATGCAAAGACATGCGATTCATGGGAAGTTCTGTCTCTAAGGTATTTAAATCGAAAAATTAATATTACTGGGGCTTGGATTTAGGAACGGTAGTTTAAATGCTAGAATGGAGGGCATAAAATTTAAGAAATTACACACACACACACACACACACACACACATATATATATATATAATATATATATATATATATATATATATATATATATATATATATATAAGAATAAGATGAAAGAGAAAACCAGTAATAGATCTAAAGCTACTTGCAGCCAGGAACAAACATCATGTAAAGAAAAGTATGAATAAGGTTTTTGACAGCATTTCTTCATCAGCGGTGTCAATACTGTCTAAAAACCAATGGATTGTTTCCGATGAGTATGATCTATTAAATAAACACACTCAGACACCGTACAATCCATTATTAACAGAAGAAATGATTAATAAATGAATTAAGTTTGAATAAGTACTTAACCAAAGAACACCAAGCCTGGCGCTAGTCAGAGTGGAAGTTAAGAACTTGTAACCGCAAGATGACTGACGTCATAAAACTTGCAACCATTGAGGTAGTGGATTCTCAGTTACAGACTTACTTATGTTACCGTATTTTAAGACTATTATTCCTTTAATTATTTTGTTCTTATATATATATATATATATATATATATATATATATATATATATTTATATTTATTTATATTTAAGTATATGCGTGTCATGCCAAAAAATTATTTAATTTCCTTTTGTTGTTTAATATTATACTCGTGACCTTATAAATCATTCTTTTTATTAATGAATTTCTCCTTTTGATTTATACAACTGTTATGAAAAAGCTATATCTCGGGAACGAGTATATATACCTATCGTTAGATCCGATGAAGGCCATGAGAAATTGTGTCTATTTCCCGCGAAAGGGGCCATTTTCCTAACGCGGAGGGGTAGGGAAATTCATAAATTTACCCATCGTGTCGGAAGAATGGATTCCCACATTTCAAAGGTTAATAAAAAACGAATGAAACAATTTACAAAAAAAAAAAAAAAACTTTTCATTTTCGACCATTACTAAACATCTAGTAATTTTTCCCAACTGTAACTGACATTAATGCAATTAATGGTGTTAAACCAAAAGTAACTAAGAAAAATCTCGGGGTAAAATTTAGAACATGTTTAATTACTCTAGAAATCACAGTTACAAGTGGCATCAGACCAGGAGGTCTTCACTCTCGACAAAATCCAAACACTCTCTCTTTGCTTAAAAAAATGACAGTACCATGGAAGTTTTCGCGCAAAGTCTACCCGTATTGTGGCGACATCTACATTTGAGGCTTGGAAGTATTATAGCGTTACACCACTAGATTTTGAAAATAACATCAGTCATGTGGCGTCCGTTATTGGCGATGCATTGCAGTAGCCGTTCTTTAAATTTTCCCATCTCACTTATGCTCATCTATGGGACAATAGTGGAAATCCCAACGGAAAGCGGTCTTGCGGACTCGTTGCACATTTTCAGATGTTCTAACAATCCGAGAATGACCGCTTGACTTCTTTGGCAATGCAGTCCTACTTCCTCGTACGGTTTGAAACCCATCTCAGGATTGTTTTTCGATCGGGAACGGCATCAGTTGCACAGCAACCGAAGCGTGTCCTAAATGCCCTCTGTATCACGGTTACAAAATTGGTTTTTGATAGTGATTACGAAACCGCGATGTTCACCGGACCAACTCGTGGTGACTATTGACAACTAGAAAATGCGCCGGAACTGTTGCCACTCCCCGCGCCGCCCAACCCCTATAAATAGTGACCTCCCCTCTTAATAGTGACCTCCAGAAATGTGACTGTCCCTTCTGTCCCACTCTTTACACCAGTTTTGTGGTTTTTCTGGGAGGGTCTAATATTATAGAATGGAAGGAAGTGTGGAATTAATATGAAATAAGTTGTCTTTTTTAAAAATTTTCTCTTGTGGAAACAAGTGGACACAGTAAGCGTTGATCGGACATGTCGTGCGAGATGGGTCATGAAGCTAATTCAGACTATTAATTAAATTTATCGCCATTTCTGACCTACGATTTCGATTTATTGCAGACATATAAGGGACGATTCATTCAAATTGAGGTCCAGGAATATTCTGTAACAACTCTCGCTAGGATAATGCAATATGAACTAATAAAATACACTACATACCTTAAAGTGTGTGTAATCGATTGTATTCCATGGGAAGCTGGAAGTTATCTCTGTTTTCTGCCATGGGATATCCGATGCGCCGCTCCTTCTTCCTGAACGCATTTGTAAAGATATCGAGGAGAATAGCAGAAATATAACCTTGGTTGTTTTCTTTCAAATCTTTCAAAGAGCGGGGCTTGATACGATGAACTTTTCCCAAAGGAAAAAGTCTGGTGGTGTCAGATCCGGCAACCGTGGTGGCCAAATGCCTTTTAATCCTTCCAGGGGCGCCCTTCGCACAGTGCGAACACCAAAATCTAGTCTTCTTTTCACTTGCATTCAATGTATTTCAGCTAAATGAGCAAAAAAGACGCTAGTGCTGCCATCTGTTATCAGTTTAACCCGAGAGTAGTCGCGCCTTTTCTTAGAACGCCAGTAGTCGCGTTCGGTCCATTTTCCGCCCGCTACCACTTGGTCGAAAACAGAGTTGAAATTTGTCAGTGTTACTAGAAATGATCGGAAACGGAGAACATACAGAAAAAAATATTGATTGAATTTGGAAAGTTACATATTACAACAATTACTATACATTTAATTTATATAATCAGTTGACATTTACATAAATATTTTTAATATTTTTTTTAACAAAATAATTTAAAATAATAAAAAATAATAAATAATTTGACTGAATTTTTAAAGATTCAGTGAATTACTAATTAGTATAAATTTTCAATTATAAATTTGAAATCGTTCTGAAATAAATCATTTTGAAGGACAGAACCGCAGTAAAAGATACAATTTGCATCATTCATTCAATTAAAATAAATATTCTGTTGTACATTTGAAAGCATGCTATTAATATTTCAGTTAATGTTTATGTAATAATATTTCTTAAAACAATAAAAACAGGCTGAAAATTTCTCTGAAATTATAAATATGCAGCAAAAATTTATTTTGAATGAATTGCCACTTGTATATTGAAAAGCATTATTTTGGAAAAATATTTTCAGAATTGAACACCAGCGAAGTTAATTTTGTTATACCCCGGAACCAAACATTCATTGAATTTGCAATAAAAGAATGTTGCTGCGGCGTTGTTAAATAAATGTGTATTTTCATTTACAGTAAAAATTTTAAAAATAGATAAATTTTAGAAAAATACTTACCCCATTCTTGTAATTATAGTATAAACATTAGTTGTATTATCCAAAAAGAAAAAAGATTTTTATTTTCATAACTTCTAATCTACATTAAGAAATTCGCATTGTTTTGCACATTCTACACAAAAATTAAACGTATGTTCTTTGCAGATATAAAGACTACAATGTTCACAAAATTGTTTTGTTTTTCGATTTTGCTTTGTTGGGCAAAAACTACACCTTTCAGTTTTTGGAGATCGAAGAAGGTTTTTGGGGGTTCACCACAAAATTCTCTGATCTTTCTTTTCAAAGGGTTTGGCAATGTTGTTATTTGTTTAGTTTCATTTATATGCTCCCTTAATAAATCTAGAGCTAGTTCTTTCAAAAAATAGCGACCAACTACCTTTTTTCCAGTATTTTTTTCCAGTAGTTTTAATCCTTCCTGAACAGTTAAAAATTTTTACAAGACATACTAAAAATAGTAAAATGGTCTTTTAGCAGAAGAACAGAAAGAAAGACAGACTAAAGTCTATTGATCAAACTACGCTTACCGAGAATCCACGATTCAAAGAATCAAACTTCCCTCCTAAGGAATTCGCGGAATGGGAAGGGGGGGGGGGGGATGAGCTGAGCAACTGCTCGCGCCGCGGTCATTTAGACCGATAAGAAGTTTAGAATGCAATAAAATCCTGAGAAAACACAGGAATGACTTGCAGTTTTACTACACAACAGGGCTAACAGTCAAGGTCAGCTACGCGGAGTTTCTCCATTGTACCTTTGGGGAGATGGATCGCAATACAACGCGCGACTACTCCCGGGTTAATGATGTAAAAACATTTTGCAACTTTTAATTTGAAACCTTTTCAAGATTTTTTAGGTTAATAAAAATCGGGAAAAACAACCCTGCAACGTGCAAATGGTAGAGATTGTTACGTTTGAAAGGTTTAAATGACACCGTTGCCCATGAAATCCTATATTTCCACCCCGTTTCTTAATGGCAACACATTGCTCCACCTTTGCTGGAGGAAACCATCCATTCAATCACGATGATCCAGTTGACTAGCGGACTGTTAAAAAATGTCCAAGTACAGTACTATGTGAAAGAAAACGGGACGTATGATGCGCAACCAACACACCGTGTACCCCACACACACTTTTTGACAACGGAGCGGTGTTTGGTGAGTGACAAAGAGATTTTCAGCGTCCTATATACGTGTCTTTTGAAAGCTTACATAGCCCGACAAATGTAACCACGCCTCATCTGTAAACAATGTGATGTAATGTGCCATCTACTGACGTGCACACGTTGTTTCGCTCAGATTGCATCAACCTTAATGAGATTTACTATAGAATATTCGGGAGTTCTTTAGAGTGAATCACCTTGCGATATTACTTAATACATACACACGTATATATCGGGTGTCGCAAAAATGACCGACGATTTGAAAAATCAACTAAAAAAACGGAAGGCGATAGAAATGTACGGTTTGCTGCATTCTGCTTAGGTAACCATGGAATTTATGTTCATCAATTTTAAAAATTAGTTATAAAGTTCGTCAACAGATGGCGCTGCTAACTGGGAAAACTATAAAACAATGTTTTCAAAATAACCACCGTTTGCAGCAACAATGTTGGCCTCCCTATTCGCCAGATTTGACCGCACGCGATTTTTTTTCTTTGGGGGTACTTCAAAGACCAGATGTATCGTCACAATCCACAAACTGTAGATGAACTGGAACACTACATCTCTGCTGCTTGTCAGAACATTCAAACTGAAATGTTTGCACGGGCGTCTGCGAATTTTGTCCTCAGACTGCGCTACGTTGTTGCTTCAAACGGTGGTTATTTTGAAAACATTGTTTTATAGTTTTTCCCAGTCAGCAGCGCCATATGTTGACGAACTTTGTAACTAATTTTGAAAATTGGTGAAAATAAATACCCTGGTTACCTAAGCAGAATGCAACAAACCGTACATTTTTATCACCTTCCGTTTTCTTTAATTGATTTTTCAATTCGTCGGTAATTTTTGGGACACCCGGTATATATATATATATATATATATATATATATATATATATATATATATATATATATATATATGTATATATATCATTGTCCTGAAGTAAATTTAGTTGAAATTAAATAATTAATAGAAAACGAACTAGTTAACGAAAAATTAAATAGATGGCAGCTCCAATCAGGTCGCGTCCAATATTCAAGGCGAATTATATAAGAATCACATGGTGTGTATTATATAACAGTAAACTTCACGCTAAGGGTTTTTAGAATTCATTGCAGATCAAGGATTGACCTCGTGGGTGTAAAGGCGTAAATAAAATCCAAGCAATGATGATCTGAGGTGGCTTTTCTCCCAGAGTCCAGCCACAACTGCCACATGAAAAATTAAATCAGGTAACGACCAGTTAGGGACCCAACATCTCTATTTCTCTCTCTGTATATATATATACTAGCTGAAAACCCGCACTTCGCTACGGAGTACATTCAAAGTAAAAACATCGGTGAATGTATGCAATTAATGCCAATATATATATAATAAATACGACGATCAATGTATATAATTGATGTAAAATATATATATATTTATAAAAAAATCGTAAGGGATATTTTTATAGACAAAATAATGTAGAAGAAGATATTCAAATTAAATCTAATATAAAGAATACTAAAGAATATAGTACAGTTAATATAGTACAGTTTCTAGAACATTTTTTTTACTGTATTTTAATATTTTTTTGGATAATGTCCAATCGTCTGCCGCATTAGCAAGAAAAAAAAATTATTTTTTGTCTATTTAGTTTTTATGCACGTGACGATAAATATATTTAAAGTACCAGAAAAAGAAGTCACGTGATCAGCATTTAATAAATTAAATTCTAAAAATTAATCTTTAAAAATTCACCAAAAATCAGGAAATGAAGGTAAAGATTCGAAAAAGATTTCATTTTAAAGGAACTTTTATGATCTTTCTCGTGATATAAATTTTATAACCCTCAAATTATTATTTTAAATGCAAACTTAAAAAAAGTAAAAAAAACAGCTTAAAAATTTAATTTAAAAAAATCTAAGAAGAATTTTTCAAAAATCTCTCTTAGTGCACCCTTACACTATAAGAAGAATCGCCATGCAAAATTTCAGCCCTTTAGGTCCAGCGGTTTCGTCTGTGCGTTGTATGTCAGTCAGTCAGTGAATGAATGAATGAATGAATGAATGAGTCAGTTACGGAACTGTTTTATATATATAGATATATATATATATATATATATATATATATATATATATATATATATATGATGAGATGACCCGAATAGTCATCTCTTGAAGAAAAGCATACATCATGGCCGAAATAATGAAGTCAGCTTCAGGAACAAACGGATTTATTTAAGAATAAAATAACACATCTTATTCACTTCGAGTCAGTACAGCGTCTATCGTAAAAGCGCCAAAATACAATTAGCTCAGAGTGGTTGCCAGAATTGGCGGAGGGAGTAAGTGTGTGAAAAGGCGAGGCGTTTTCACCAAAGAAAAAGGGGAAAAGGGGGTTGCCAGAACATATATAAAGTTCAGAATGGGCGATTATATGTTGTTAGTAATATTATCACACACACACACACACTTATAAATATATATATATATATATATATATATATATATATATATATATATATATATATATATATATAAATATATATATTCATTCTTGGTTTGTTTCGATAGTTTATAAAAGTTCATTGACTTCAAATTTTGATAGTTCTTTCAGTTTGTTTGATATCATATTAAGTATTACTTGAATGATCAGTACATTTTAAAATAACGTACTGGAGAATCAAGAATAGACCAATCTCCACAATCTCTTTTTATATAAACAGTGAAATAGAAAGGGAGGATTAAATGAAATGTAAGCTATAATGACGGCTATTCATTCGGTATACCAGAAAAAAAAAACAGAAACATCTCTCAGAAATACCTAACGACTACCCACGGCAGAAAAACTCCCGATGCATAAAAGTTGATTGGAGGAATCGTCAATGAACAAAAATCTCTTCCACAATAAAAGGATATAATAAAATGTACGGAACTGAAACCAGGGGTCTCCCATTCAAAAGAAACCATTAGGCTAGCGGTAGCCGCACTAAGAACAGAAGGAATAAAAGCCATGCGCCCAGTCATTCATTCGAAAGTAATATATAGCCATAATGGGCAAAAAAGAGTTTTCCTTTCGAAAGAATCCATTTCGTATCAATATCTTTAAGTGTTTTGACAGAAGGGAATAATGTTATATGATATTGTAATAAATAACACGTAAGATATTTAAAAAAGCTTTTCACTTGAGAAACTACCTATCAAATAAATCTCCTCTGTCCCCACTAGAAAAGACTATAAGTAGTTCAGAGGTGGACGGAATATTTACAGCTACATTATCAAACACACACAAAAGTGCGCGCCCACACACACACACACACATATTTATATATATATATATATATATATATATATATATATATGTCAGACCTTAAGTGGGAAAACAGTGATTACCTTAAAATTAAAGGGGGATTGGGAATTAAATTATATTCGTGGCGTAATTCGCCTCTAATTGTTCGTATTTCAAGACGCGAATTGGGAAAGAGAAATTCCCCTTTTCATTATGTAATCTTGGCGAGACTGTGTGTTTTGCGTTCGAGGAGGAAATCTTATATAATTCTCCTTGAAAGATGTCTGGTTTGGGCTCTGCGCATGTGCAGGGACAATTTGCGTGCGGTGCTGCCAGCGAATTTTTGCCAGAGCGTGGGCTGACGGACGTATGCTTCTCCGCGTCTCTAAATGTAAAATGGCGCAAAATGAACGCACTGAGTTGGAGCTGTGGTTTACCTGAAAAGAAAAAAAATGGAACTGACATGAACTGATGCCTCTTCAATTATTGATTGGATTACTTCTTGCTACACCACCGATTAACCATGACTGCCTTAGTTCGAAGATCACAGGGCGTAGTCATACGCACCACACACACACATATATATATATATATATATATATATATATATATATATATATATATACCGGGTGATTCAAATTAAAGTATCCCTGTTTGGGACGCCCTGGCGAGAAAAGCAGTGGACGTAACGTCTTCATATTTGGAGGGTATACCTATCAGTCCATGGGGAATTGATTGGTGTGAAAAAATAATTAGTTCCAACAAAGACCGCTTGGTGCAAATGAGGCGCTGCGATCGGTTGAAGTTAAGGAATATGAAACATGACTGTACGAAGGAAGGAAAGAATACGTGGTGTCGGTAATTAACTTTATTAGTACAGTTCGTTACACAAGAACTGTCGATCCAACAGAAATGTTACTGAAGGCGCAAACGAAAGGCATGCGCGTAGTAACAACAGTGCACAAAATTTCACAGGTGGTTTTCAATGTGTCCACCGTGCTTCAAGGTCAACGCGTGACACCGTGTTATAGCATGATCCACAGCGGCGTGTAACTGGTCGGGATCGATGTTGCGTACGTGCAAGAGGATGTTCTTCAAATTTACCAGATTTCCTATGTTTCCCCGATAAACTTTATCTTTGAGGTAACCCCAAAGCCAAAAATCGCACTGTGTTAAGTCGTGTGAACGTGGAGGCCATCTGGTTTAAAATGCACGACCGATAATACGATCCTCCGTAAAATGACGTCTCAGCAATTGTTGAACCTCACGTCCAATGTGAGGACGGGCACTATCTCGTTGAAATACCGTTGGAGTGAGACATCCACGCTGCTGGAGTTCTGGAATGACCACACTTTGCAGCATAGCCCGATAACGTGCTGCAGTCACGGAACATATTTTTTGTCTCTGCGGGGTGATTTTCTCGAAGAAAAATGGCCCAATCATAAAGGTCGCAGTGAAGCCGATCCATAAACTCACATGCGGTGAATGCAGGGGCATTTAGTGGACCGAGTGAGGATTTTCAGTGGACCGGATACGGCAGCTATGTGCGTTCACTGTTCCGTAGATGTAAAAGTGAGCCTCATCGGTCCATAGGATGTTACACGGCCAATTCTGCTGCACCTCCATACGTGCCAAGAACGTTAAAGCGAACGTTGCACGCAGATCGTAATCGCCATGTTTTAACTCTTGTAAGCGATAGAGCTTATACGGATATTCTTTGAGTGTTTTCCGCATGCACCTCCATACAGTAGTTTGTGACAATCCGAGTTGCCTTGATACGGCGCGAACACTGCATGTCCCTGATGTGTTCGAATTTGCCTGCTCAACGACAGCGGTTACCACATCATCCATAACCTGCGGTATCTGTTTCCTTCGCCCTCGGCCTGCTTGAACGGCAAAGCTACCTGTTTCCTCGAAACGTTTCACCATTAGCCGCAGGGCACATGGTGTGACTGGACCCGTACGCAAAGCTTTCTGCCCTCGGTACAAGCAAAGAGCTTTGGCGGCGTTATCACCGTTTTGATAAAATATCTTTAGCAGCAAATCACGCTCCGGCAACGAAAGAACCATCGTGGCAGTCGAAGAATGTTCCGAACCTGCGAGTCCTCTTTTTTATTTGTTACGAAGGGTCTTTCGCCCAGCTCGTATGCAAATTTTGTTCTCCGGTACTGCGCGCACAGTCAAATATTCAAATTCTCACTTAACTACAGCACGGCGAAAAGGGCTGGAAGTTTAGTTGTGTTGCTGCTACACAGGAAACAACGCGTACGTTGCACACGCTTGCAAACTTAAAGCTTAGTCAACGCAGTTTAGTTCCTGCATGTGTAACGAACTGTACTCATAAAGTTAATTACCGACACCTCGTATTCTTTCCTTCCTCCGTACAGTCGTTTCATTTTTCTTACATTCAACCGATCGCAGCGCCTCATTTGAACCTAGCGGTCTTTGCTGGAACTAATTGTTTTTATCCCACCAAGCAATTCCCCATGGCCTGATATGTATACCCTCCAAAAATGAAGACGTTACGTCCGCTGCTTTTCTCGCCAGGGCGTCCCAAACAGGGATACTTTTATTTGAATCACCCGGTATATATATATATATATATATATATATATATATATATATATATATATATATATATATATATATATATATATAAAATTACACTGTGATTTCCGCTTATAAGAATCACGTTTGTTATCGCTCTTTTCGATTCTTATAAGCGGTTGATTCTTATATCCGAAATTTAGGTTTTTGGACAGGCACACACACACCTATATATACAAATACTAGAGAATTTACCATAAAATACTCTTTAATTTACGTTAATTATCTTTTATTAAAATTATTGTTTATAATTTTATAAGTACAACATCATTTCTAGATCTATAAGTAGATATAGATGATTATAATAAGAGAAGGAAAAAATGCAATATTTGTTACAACATACCTGCTTAACAGTTTAACATTTCAACTACAGGAAGGGCGCAAGAAAAAGTTTTCTATGGTAGTTTGACATAATGAAATTTTCAGGAGGCTGTTTATGAAGGCTGTTTAAGCCAGCAAAGGGTTTCTAGGAGAATCAACAGCTGCAAGTCATGTTTAAGATTCTTTATGCATTGTAAAACGTAGTGAAAAGGACAAGAAATAAGAAAAGGGTCAGCTATAAAAAAAATTGGATACGCAGAGGAAGGGTAGATTCAGGATTTAGCCGATTATAGTGGTCAGCATAAGAAAAGGCATTTTACATAAGTTTAAAAGATTGTTAGAAAAGGAAATGTACGCAATAAAAATATATTTATGGTGAAGAGGGGAAAGTTTAGAAATAGCAGCCGCTCCCATATAAAGGCCCCATAAGAAAGGCTCAGTAGTAAAGTTAGAATCGCGGTTAGTTAAAAGGCCCATAATAAAAGATTTGCGTTTGACGAGGGTCAGTCGAAAAAAAAAAGCCCCTTAGAATAAGGATTATATTGAAAGGAATTTACGCAACGGTAGCAGTATTGTCGGATCATGGTAAGGGAAAGATGTTATAAAACTGACCAGGTGTTAGAAAATAAAATATAAGAAAAATGTAGAAAGGAAAAGGGGAAAAATGTGGCAGATAAGTATAAGTCCATTGAAAAGTGTGATGTTAATAAAAGAGATATTATGGCCACTAGAAAAAGGTTTTAAGACGTAGGTGGAGTTTATATGGAGAAGAAAATATTGTGATTGGAAGGTGGAAACATATATGCAAAAAGTTTGAGATGAATATTAAGAGGTAGAAATGAGATTTTGAGATATATAGAGATAGTTGAGGGAGAGATAGAGGAGTGCAGAGAGATTGGGAAGAGAGAGGTGTGCAGAGGGCGAATAGCCTACGGGCTTGCCCTGTGGTGGGACTCTCGAGTCCACCCTGCCCATGATGTCATCTTAGCTAGCCGATATTTGGGGTAAGTCAGTCTTTACTATTCGGTTGAAGGACAGTACAGTAGTATTTTTTAATTTAAAATTAAATTAAATATCCCTTAAATGATACATACCTTTACATGTTAATCAGGTGAGGACCCAACTTGTTATTTGAAAGAATATTAATCATTTTAGCACATTATTAATTAGTCATGTAGTTATGAGAAGAATAATCATTTTAATACTGTAATTTAACTGTTTATTTGTGTAATAAATATTCGTTGTTAATTTGTAAATATTGGTCCTCATCATTTATAAAACATTTAAGTTGTGTCTATCTTTTCTACAGTGTTTACATGCTGGGTTAAAAACGAACCTGGGTAATTAGTAATGGGTAATCAGTAATCATTAATCAAACCCTGTTAATATTTTAACTGTAATACCTTCAAACCTTTAATCGGCATTTCCACCCAGCATTTATACCTCTTTCAATAGTAATAGTCTCAGACGAAGATTCACCTTCTAGCTTGCGTGTCACCGTTTGATAACGTGCTGAATCTAATAATGTCACGTTTGCCTAAGTGATAGAGGACACTTCGCAGAAGATTTATGTGTTTCGGGGTCCGGGAATCCGCAACCAAGATGTGAAAGGTGGGAAAAAAGATTCTCTGTCTTTGTTTGTCATTAGAGAAAAGTGAAATCGGACCTGGACGGGTAGAAATGCCCCTATGTCAAGCTAATAGGACAGTGTTTAGCTAAAGCGTTTAAGGGGAATCTATTATGTTATGTCTAACATAGAAAGGGATGCATTTTACAATTGTATTCAATCCCATCTTATCGCTCTTTCTTTTAAAAAAAATTAAAGAGAGAACCTCATGCCTTTTGAGTGTTTAAGTGGTTTTTTTTGGAAAAATAAAAGGAAAGCGAAGAGTGTAAGCTGATTCTTAAAACCGGTGGATTGATTCTTTAAAGCGAAAATTTTAACATGGAAATAATACATTTGTTTTTGTTTTTGCGATATTGGATCTTATAAACGGTTGATTCTTATAACCACTGATCACTATAAGCGGTGGTTACTGTATATATATATATATATATATATATATATATATATATATATATATATATATATATATATATATATATATATATATAAATGTGTGTGTGTGTGTACGCGTTGTTGTTTCTAATGTCTCTTGAAATTAGTAACAACAGTCCTATCTTTAGAAAGAGTTTGCTTTAACTACTGTAACCGCTACTAATTAACCTCTAGAAGTGTCCCTTCGAAAGTTTATGATTTATATATTTTCATTTATATAAACTCATTTATTTGGTTTAAAATCAAATTTACAAATTTAAGCTATTATGTTAATGAATTAAAAGCTTTTTTTTTCTTTGCATATACCGAGTACAATGTAACGAAGAACCGAAAATATTGAACTCGAAGTCCCGCTGTGTAAATAATTAGTCACTTCTCTACTATTAGAAGTTATCGTAGGTGAACTATTATCTGACCTCGGAATGAACTCTGGATTATTTTTATTGCTCCATATTCCATCTTCACCCCAGCAAAATCACACTTATAGTGAATGTCGTGACTTGCAGCAATAACGAACTTCTTTAAATCCGAAACCGTATCATTGTTTAAGGAGGCATTCGGCCAAAACCTGACACCTTAAACGGACATTAAATCAAAGACTTTGTATCTGCGGTCGACAGGCAGGGCGGATCGAAAATCCCGCTAATTACGGATAATATAATTAGAATGACAAGCATTAGTTTTGAAATATAACAGAAAATTATCACCTGTAAATCATGATATGCGCGCAGTGATTAAATTAGGGAATTTTGGACGGGAATTAAACGTGCCATGAATCTCTTAAATTGCTGGTCACAATTAAGGTGTATCATCATTTACTGTTTTGTTTTTCCATGATGAAAAATTTTATCTAAATTTTAAAGAGATGCAATTTATAATTTATAATTTTATCAATGCATCAATTCTATATCATACTCTTATATTTTATTGTTTTACTTACTGATATTTTACTTACTAACTGTACTGAGATTGAATTAAAGTTTGTGTTCTAAAAATGCATAGATTTGTTATAATCATATTAATTTCGTCTCTTTGATTTAGTGTATTACAGTAGAACGTGCTATTTTACCCAATGTGGTTACATCCCTTATTTGCCATCGGGAAATAAGAGACCTTAACTGCAAAGAGATAGGATTTTTAATTTTACAAAACCACCGTTTCTATATTATATTTTAATGTAGGATTACGTTCCTCCATAACCGTCCTTCGGAAAGCAAAGTAGAATTTCAGACGCTAAAATCGTCCGTACGTACCGCGTGAGTTATAATTTTGGCAGCGCGACAACTGTTTATCGCTTGGACAAGCAGTAAACAGTTATACAGAAAAGTACCAAAATGCGTGAAAATTTTGACATATATATATATATATATATATACAAAAGAGTTAAGAACGACATGTAATCCTACGATAATAACCAGCGACAATTTTTTTTAGAAGAGACTGCCTGAATTTTTTTTCCCCTTACTGCATGACTGTACATTTTTTGCCTGACCGTCCGGAAATAAGCTAAACGAACTGCACAGAGATTGAATAGAAATTTATGCCTTATAGAAACGCAAAGATTTGACACAATTATTTTACCTTTTACTCTTTGATTTGCTGTTTTACAGTACAACGTGTTATTTTCTGTTGGGAATTAATATGAACTGCAAAGGAATATAATTTTTCATTATATGAATGTGTCGATTCGATATCATTTGTTTAATATTTTACTGTTTTACTCATTATGACTGAATCATGTAGTATTTTTGTCCCCGATAAATAAGTAGAACAAACTATAAAAAGATAGAATTGAGAATTTAAGCCTTTTAGAAGCATAGATTTGATGTAATTTATTTAACTATTTGATTTATTGTGCTATAGTAGAATTTGTAATTTTTCATCGGGAAATTAAAGATCTAAACGGCAGAGAAGTGCAATTTATAACTTGTAATTCATAATATCATAAATACACCGATTTGATACCATATACTGAAATTCAATTGTTTTTCGTAGTACATAACGTAGGTCCCGTTCTAAGTAGCCCTAGTGTATCAAATGCTCCAAACCAAACTAAACTAAACCAAACCGTACATAACTAAACAATGTGGTACTCTTACCACCGAGAAATAAACTGTAGAGAAATAGAATTAAAATTTATGTCTTTTAGAAATGCATAATTTGATATAATTTTTCCATCCTTTACTTTTTGATTTATTGTGTTACAGAAAAACGTGTCAGTTTTCCCAACGTGCTATATGCCATAGGGAAATAAGTGATCTAAACTGCAACATGGAAATATGGCGATGTTGTTGTTGGCGAACAAATTCTCGGGTTCGCCAACAACAACAGCGCCATATCTCCCCCTATCGGCAACTTTTGAAACTATTTTTTTTTCTTTAAAACTCTTTCCCATGTCGTCCTTAGTTCCTCTATCAATTTTGGTTGAATTCCGTTTTATAGATCACGCTACAGATGGCTCTGAGTAGTGTTAGTTTAAAAAAATCACCCTGTATATTGATTATTTATTCAATGTCATTTAATCAAATGTATGCAATTAATGCCAAAACACACACACACACACACACACACACACACACATATATATATATATATATATATATATAATAAATACGATGATCAATGTATACAATGATGTAAATAACAAAAAAAAATATATTTATAAAGAAATCGTAAGGGATATTTTTATAGACAAAATAATGCAGAAGAAAATATTCAAATTAAATGTAATAGGACATACTAAAGAATATTGTACAGTTTGAGGAACATAATATCTTTTTATTGTATTTTAATATTTTTTGGATAATGTCCAATCGTCTGCCGCATTAGCAAGAGGAAAAAAATATTTTTTTGTCTATTTAGTTGTTATGCACGTGACGATAAATTTATTTAAAATACCGTGAAATCACATGATCAGCATTTAATAAATTAAAATCTAAAAATTAATCTTTAAAAATTCACCAAAAATCAGAAAATTTAGGTAAAGATTCGAAAAAGATCTCATTTTAAAGTAATTTTTAGGATCTTTCCCGTGATATAAATTTTATACCCCTCAAATTATTATTTTAAATACAAACTATAAAGAATGTTACAAGACAGCTTAGAAATTTAATTTAAAAAAATCTAAGAATTTTTTTTCCAAAATCTTTCTTAGCGCACCCCTACACTATAAGAAGAATCGGCATGCAAAATGTCAGCCCTTTAGGCCCAGTGGTTTGGTCTGTGCGTTGTCTGTCAGTCAGTCAGTCAATCAGTCAGTTACGGATGTTTTTTATATATATAGATAAATAAATTACTAATCCTAAAAGATTTTTTATGGTTTTTAATAATTAGAAACCATCTCTTAGAGAAATAAGCCATAAAATTCAGTAAAGATTCACATGGATGGAAATAAATCTTAACTACCCATTAACAAGCCCCGCTGAGCATATTATTGGATTCTTAACTATAATGAGACGTAATCACATAAACTATTATTTAACATTGAGAAAAACTATTGCAATGATAGACAAAATTACAGTTGCATTGCACCAAAGTCGTCACTTGCTGTAATTACCTCACTCATCCCCAGATTATATCATTGTTTAACGAGACTTTTGGACAAAACCTAAAACTGTCTTTATCAAAGTCTCTTTATTTGCGGTCGACAGAAGACACGGATCGATAATTCTGCTAATTACGGATAATATTATCGGAATGAGACACATTAGTTTTGAAATATTACTGAAAATTAGCACCTCTAAATTATGAAAAGTCTGCTGTGATTAAATTAGGGAATTGCAGATGGGAATTCTACATGCTATCGATCTGTTAAATTACTAGCTAAGAGTTTCCGGTTAGTTTGTCAAAACTGACGATGTTTGTTTTATTCGTTAGATATCTATATATTACTTCTAAAAGCTTTTTTTTTATTTCGAGATCTATTTTTAGAGAACTGTTAAAAGTAAAAATATGTTTGAGGTATAAGAAAAAAGATCGATGTGCCAGTTGAAGAGAGAAAGGAGATTGGTTCTGGAGTGGTGGAACATTGAAGTTATTTAAACATTTTGTCATTCGCTAGATGGCGCTCGCTCGTTTTTATTTTCTATATACATATATTGGCGGATCGGATGATTTCTTAAGCAAACTCCATGGGAAATTGTACCCGAGACATGTAAACGTTTGCTTTATTGGTAGATGGCATGCATGCTCCCGTAACAGTTTCGGTATAGGACCCCATTGGCGATATTTTGTATTGGCGACTTTTTTGTCGCCTAGCCCTAGCCAAACATCGCACCGTTAATATCGTATTAATTACATAGAAATTTAATTTTGCAAAATATAAATAAAAAAATAATACAATATAAATTAAAAAATAATACAATAAGGAATATAACGTAAACTTTGTAGATCCAGAAATTATAGATAAATCTACACGGAAAGGCATGGTTAAATCAAAATAAAAAATAAATAAGAAAAAAGCGGTACAACCTGGTTGGCGTCACGCGACTGTGGCAGGGTTGCCGAAATGAATTCCGTGTGTACCAAATTACCAATATGCGAATTCTACTATACCAAAGCTGTTCCAACGGGGTGCGAAGTTGAAAATGGCGATTTCCATTGGGTTACAATCTCAAAATAGGGTTTATTTCAGTTTAAGACAGACGCACAGAGTTGCCGAAACGAATTCTGGGACATCATATGTGCCAAATGAAACATGTAAGAAGTCGCCAATACAAAATATCACCAATGGGGTACTATATCGAAGCTGTACCGCGCTTGCTTATTTATTTACTTTCAATTTTATCTCTCGAACAGTGACCTTTAAACTTACAGGGTATACCATTTGTAATTAATTTCTAATTGTTACTGCCGTTATCTTTATAACATCTCAGTTTAGTGCTAGATTTGGCATGTGGTGTTTTGTAATCATCCTTAACTGGATGTCCCAACAACTGTAAAAAAGAAAAAGAAAACACAAGAGCCTTACTGGAAGGCGTGAGTTTTATATATTTCATTTTAACAAGGCCTTGAAACCCTCCATCTCGAACACCAGTCAGACATTGAACCCAATGGCACTTAAACACTGTGAGCACTTTGCCGATTTCGCCAGAGGAAGAAGCAGGTGAAGTAGTTCCTATCTTGACGCCTACCTTAAGAAAGCGTAAACTACATCTGCGGTGCGCATTAAATCTTGACTTTTCTGTCGGATATTACGGACTAGGCCTACGAATGTGAGTTCTATAGAGCTTTTCATTTCGATCACGAAAAGGTTGGAACGAAGTCGAAGTCTCACTGTAGCAGCTGTTACCACAATAAGAAAATTCACCTCCCTCCTACTGTTTCTCATGCATTTCTTGAAAACTTCCTGAGGAAAGATGCTTTCTCTGAAAAGCGCAATTTCCTAGACAACATCAGGAAATACGACAGCTGTATGTCATTAGCCTCTTTTGTTAAAAATCAAGCTTTTTTTACCTGTTGGACTTGGCCCATATAAGTTTCTGATCAATAGCCAGCTTCATTACAATTTTTGGCCCTTTTCATCACAAGAACGCTTCTAACACTTCAGCGGGCGCGCCCGTGTATAAAGTGCAACATGTTCATAATTGTGAATGGTTTGTTTTTAACATCTAAGGATCAAATGTACAGCTATCACAGAGTATCCCGCATATCCCGAAGATGGACTCTGTCGTTGTTTTTTAGGTATTTGGCCATAATAGCAATCCATTCGCAAATTGTCCTTAGATCAAATAAACCGGACAGTTTTGAAAGAAGGCGATTGTATCTGCATTCTTTGGTTTTAGAACCTCTCGAAAGCCACTTGAAGACCCGGGCAAATTTTTCTATCTCTTTCTCCAGACATAACTGGATTCTTACTAAAATATAAAATGGAAACATCCCGAGAAGCAGAACCAGAGGTGTTGGAAAAAAAACAAAAAAAACCGAAAGTGTAATATACAAGCGGGCGGATAAATAATGTAACTACCACGATAAAATGTGATAAATGTAAGAGTTTTTCATGCAAGGCGCATTGCAAAATACGTACTATATGTTTGCGATCTGAAAAAATTGAAGAAAACTGAAGATAATTGAACAAATTATGTGTGTTTTAAAAATAAATTTTAATTTTTTATGAAAATTTCTTCTTATTCATTTTTGGCCTTTAATTATAAATAATCTCAATATTATCAACATTTTATATCTTGTCATAAAACGCAGAATTAATATTTCCAATTTTAAAAAATAGTTTATTACAAAAGGAATAATGAAGGTTTAAAGAGACGTTGCACTTATGCAACGCGCGCCTGGTTGTGTTACAAAAATTGTCGCGCCCGCTGAAGGGTTAAAAGAGTTTATGAACAACTTTATATAATATATATACCGCTGAAGCAACAGAGATGAGAAATGGATGCAACTCAATCTGCGATCCTAACCTTATGGCAAAACTGCAAGAAATGATGTTAGAGGTCAACCCATTAGTTCACAAATACAACTTGATGGCAGAAGGTGAGAAGGCTGAGAAAGAACTGGCAGTTATCGCAGGCAGGGAGCCATACGAAATTGGAATGTTTTTGGTTTCCAAGACACTATCGAATCATGAAACTATGAAATCTTTCGGATCATAGTTTCTTGGAAGATCGCCGTATTTAGTCGTAAAAATGGCAACTATTTCATTTGCTCATAGTTGCTTCATAGTTATCTTCCAAGAAACTGTTGAAGTCCTTCGGATCATAGATTCTTGGAAGATCGCCGTCTTTAGTCGTAAAAATGGCAACTATTTCATTTGCTCAAAGCAAATTGAATCGGTTTTTGCTCTGGTCACCGATATCAGGCTGTTATGATACCAAAATATTATTACATATACAGACTTCCCCAGTATAAATTAACCACTGAAAACGTTCCGTTATATACTTATAATTTATTTACTTTCAGTTATATAAATTCATTTACAAGGTGTATAATAAATCCCAAGTTATTTTCTATGTAATTTGTGCAATGATTAAGATTTTATTTATAAACGCATAACCCCTTAAAGATCGCATAATTTTCAAGAAAATGGTTATAAAATTGCATATTTTTTCCGGAGGATTCCATTTACTTCTTGATCTACCACATCTAGTTTAAAAAAAAAACACCTCCAATAACATTATAAATAGTCTGGTGCTGCCATCTGGTATCTAAAATAAGAAATAATAATTTTTCAGGGTAAATGAAATGGGTTGTTTTAATCTTTTTGGTGCGTTACGTTTGAACACCCCAGCCCGGAAATATCACGAGAAATAGAAGGTGAGACCTCACTCCGTGATTTTGACGAGAGCGAGAAGGAATGGGTTAGTAGTTCACAAAAATAATATCTGTTACAGCCTTGACCAATATAAATTAAACACTGAAACGTTCATTTATAATTTAAAAATTTCTTTAGTTTCCTTCTTTGAAACTCATTTATACAGTGTAAAGAAATTTATTTATCATAGACGATTATTTATGTTTTTAAAAACTTACAAACCATCTTTTATAGCATAAACAGTAAAATTAAATAAAGATTCATATGGATGAATATAGATCCAAAATATTCACTAGCAAGTCTCGCTTAGCATATAATTGGTTAATGAACTGCAAAGGGAAGTAATCACAATTAACTATTATTTAAAGTTACGCATAATTATTGCACAGTACGAAATCTTCTCGCCAGCAAAATTACAGTTGCAGCGCATTGATGCTGTCACTTGCTGTCATAAAAACTACTCTCGTCACTAAATCACATCATCGTTTAACGAGACTTTTGGTCCGAACCTAAAACTTTCGACCATAATAATTACAAGATAAAAAGATTTTATATACCATGTTTTTAAATTTTCTGTTGAATCACATAAACTTGACAATTCTATGTATTAATAAATATTTAAAAAAATTTTTTTTTGATTAATTATCCCATCAACTTGAAAGAAAAGGAAGTTAATTGGAAGTTGACTTGCGTTTAATTTTTCGTTTTTGTCCCGGTCGATAGATGGCTGCACCAGTCTACAAAACAAAATTAACTGAAAAAACTTAATATTAATTTAATTCTGCCTAAAGATGGCTAAAAGTATTAAAAAATGCATTGTCATCGTGTTCTGAGCTATTCTAAAAGTTTCAAATGTCTAGCAAGTCTGGAAGTTAGTTAAAAATCAATTGCAAGTTTTGTAAGGGACAAACACACACACAAACAAACAAAAAAGCAATTTAATAAAAACATGGTAATAAAAATCAATGTCTCGGTATTTGCGGTATCGGGAATTCGGCTAATTACGGATAATATTATCCGAATGAAACGCATTAGTTTTGAAATATTTCGCAAAATTAGCACGTAAAGGTCATGGAAAGACTGCTTTGATTAAATTAGGAAATTAAAAATTGGAATTCAACATGTTATTGACCTGTTAAATAACTGGTTAGAGTTTCCGGTCAGTTTGTTAAAATTTACTGCTCTTTCTTTACTTTGTTAGACATGATATTTAAATTGCAAAGTGATATAGTTATAAATTTATGCTTTTTATAAATGTATATATTGGATAACATATATTTTTCTTTTGTTGTTTGATTTTCTGCAATAAAATATAATGTGAAGTTTTCCTTTCGAAAAATAAGAGAAAAAAAGGAAGTAATACTGGGTGGTTACAATTAAACGTCCCCTATAAACGGCATCCTACAGCGCAAACGGGTGAACGGAATGCAACGAAATTTTGCATATGGGCTATACATGAGATGCGCTCACGGAATTTCGAAAAAAAAATTAGTTCCAAAATGTCCACCAGAGGGCGCCTTTTCGGGAAAAACATGAAATTTAACACAATAAACGACCAAAACGGAATACAGAAACAATATTAACATTTATTGACTAGTTTCTGATCACCTTGTCATCGAACCACATTAAGTAAAGGTAAGGGAGAAACAGAAACAGTTCAGTTTGCAGAAACAAGAACAGATTAGGACGAAATTGCTCAAGAGGAATAGTTGTTAATCGTGTCCAGGACGATGTAGGGAAAGCTGCTCCACGTGACCACCTTCATGAAGCGTGATGTAAGGAAAACATTAACCTTTCCTTACATTGTCCTGGACACGATTAACAACTAGATCCTCTTGTGACATTACGTCATAACCTGCACCTGTTTCTGGAAATTCAACTGTTTTTTTCTTCTCAAACAGCAAAGGTGTACTGTTATGTATTTCCTTACCTTTATTTTATGTGGTTCGATGACAAAGTGATCAAAAACTAGTCAATAAATGTTCAAATTGTTTATGTAATCCGTTTTGGTCGTTTATTGGGTTAAATTTGATATTTTTCCCCAAAAGACGCCCTCTAGGGGACATTTTAGAACATTTTTTTTTTTTTCAAAATTCCGTGATCGCATCTCGTGTATAGCCCATATACGAAATTTCGTTGCATTCCGTTCACCCGTTTGCGCTGTAGGATGCCGTTTATTGGGAAAGTTTAATTATAACCACCCGGTATAATAAAAAATATAACTTATTTTAGAAGATTAAAAATCTTAAGTTTTAATGCTAGTTTCCCTAATATACTTCGAAAGTTCACTGCTTACTTTTCCCTATGGGATTTCATTTTTAAAAGGTTCAATTAATAGTTAACAAAAGCAATACCAGTCTCAGCTTTTACAGCATAAAATAACCGCTGAAAACTTTCCATTATAAGTTTATAATTTATTTGCTTCCATTTACTTAAACTCATTTATATGGTGTAAAATAAATTATAATCATTTTCCCCATCTGATTTATGCGAGGATTAAAATTTCATTTTTAAAGGTTTCATTAATAGTTAGCGAAAATATAATCAGACAGAGTTTTGACCTGTGTAAATTAACTGCTGAAAACGTTTCGTTTATAAACTTACAATTTTTTTTTTATTTATATAAACTCATTTACGGGATGCATAACTTCCCAACCATAAATTATAATTAAATTTTTAATTAATTGCAAACACTCTTTTACGGCATAAAAAATAAAATGCAATAGAGAATTATATGGAGGAGTCTATACCGAAATACACTGCTAATCACAGTAAATGCAACACCCTGAAGGAAACATGCAAATAACATGAAATTTACAACATGCATTAGCGGAGGTGAGATATGCAAATGATTAGAATTTCAGCTCAGACGCACATCCCGCGCGCCTGTGGCGCCACTTAACAGCGCTATTTAAGGCTTGGAGATTTCGACGATTTCAAGTTCGGCAATTGTGTTTTTCTTGTGGTTTTTTCAAAAAAACGATCAATTATGTCTCGTCCAAAACAGCGATCATCTTTTGATCAAGTATCCGAGTTCGACAGAGGAAGGATAGTGGCCTACCGAGATTGTGGATTATCTTTCAGGGAAATAGGTAGTCGTGTTGGACGAAATCAAACAACTGTAATGCGGATATGTGATCGTTGGATGCAGGAGGGTACGACGGACCGGCGTGTTCGATCGCATCCACCTCAGCGCACCACTTCACGTGATGACAGGCAAATTGTGCGCATGGCAGTGACGGATCGCTCAGTCACATCACGAACCATAGCACAGCACATGCAGTCTGTAACGCATCATCCAGTGTCTGCGCGTACCATTCGACGCCGTTTACAGTAGAGTGGTCTGTCCGCAAGACGTCCATTGCTTTGTCTACCCTTGACGCAGAACCACAGACGTCTCCGCCGTCAATGGTGCGATGACAGAAGGATGTGGACGACAGAATGGAATGAAATTGTATTTACTGACGAGTCACGCTTCTGTCTGCAACACCACGATGGTCGCATTCGAGTCTGGAGACACCGTGAAGAGAGGATGTTGAACAGCTGCATTATGCACCGCCACACTGGTCCTGCACCGGGTATTATGGTATGGGGCGGTATTGGATATCACTCTCGCACACCTCTAGTGCGCATTGCCGGTACTTTAAGCAGACAGCGCTACATCTCCGAGGTGTTGGAGCCAGTTGTCCTTCCTTACCTTCAGGGCTTGCCCACAGCCATATTTCAACAGGATAATGCGCGACCGCACGTGACACGCATTGTCCAACGGTTCTTCGTCAATCGCCAGATTTAATTGCTTCCCTGGCCGCCTCGCTCTCCGGATCTTTCGCCGATAGAAAACATGTGGTCCATGGTTGCTCTACGATTGACCCAGATTCCATCCGCAGCTGCCACAGCAGATCAACTTTGGCAACGTGCGGAAGCTGCTTGGTCTGCTGTACCCCAAGAACTCATCCAAAGTCTCTTTGAATCAATGCCGAGGCGTGTGGCAGCGGTGATCTCCAACAATGGCGGCTACTCTGGCTACTGATTTTGGCAGGAACCACACTTCACAGAAGTCTATAAATTTAATCATTTGATACTTGGTAAACATGTTATCTACAAAATAAATTTTGTTGTGATATCTCTTGTCTTTCTTGGTGTTGCAATTTGGGTGGCCAGCAGTGTATTTACTGGCAAGCGCCACAGAGCATATTTTAAGTTACTGAACTATAAAAAAATTAACTACAATTTAACATGGCAAAAAAACTTGGTTTACAATCTTCTCACCATAACAATTACGTAGCTGTTATTACAAACCTCTTTGACTCAAAAATTATATCATTCTTTCAGGAGTCAATAGGTCCAAACCCAAAGCCCCAATAAGATTCGATATTTGCGGTCACTCGAAATGACGGATCGATATTAATGCTATTTATGAAGAATGTAATTGGAATGAAACCACCAATTTCGAAATATAATAGAAAATCAACACCGTTTAATTATGGAATGTCTGCATTGACTAAATCAAGGAATTAACATTCTAAGGGCTATCATATGTATGTATATATATATATATATATATATATATATATATATATATATATATATATATATATATATATATATATATATATATATATATATGTAATAATAACAGCCCGCCATTTTATATCTAATGCGTATTTACAACTATCCTTGTTTCCTCTCAATAAAGTACAGTCCCTTTCTTCTAATTGCGACCTAGGAATTAATGAACTAACCATCCATATTACCCCTTAGTGCACGCGCGTTAAAGATATTTGTAAACATGAATCAGCACCACGTGTTATTTTCGCCACGGTGTGCTTTTCGGAACATCATGCGACCCTTATGTAATCAAGTCAGATGGCCTATTCTAGCCAATTAAAAGTTTCCCCGCGGTCAGTACCCCTACACTTTATAACATTCTGCAAAAGATTCCGGCGTGCTTTTAACAGTCTGTCTATGTCTTGTCCTGGTGTCTACCTAGCTCTGCTTCTTCGCCCCTCTTATTAACACTGTCCAGTTTTCGCGCTGCTCCGCTGCTGTCCGATATAAAAATGTAAAATCTGCCTTCTGAATCCGCCCCAGCAGGGACCGGTGGCGTTGCTATTGTGTGTGTCCAGTTGTCAAGATACCTGTGTTTTGCAGAATAATATTTGTCTACATTATAATCCGGAATAAAATAATATGCGTCGCATCTCTGTTCTGTGCGTCCCTTCAATGCCTCGAGTCTCTGTGGGTTTTTCCTCAGCGCTTACTTTTACTTAATGCAATCGCTTCTCTGCTGTAGCGCTAGATCTGGGTATCTTCGTCTCTGTTGCAATTCGAGTGCAGACCTCTCTATTTTACACAGTCAAAGCAGTCGTTTTCTATAAGTTATCGTATGAAATCTCTGGAGCTTTTCTCTCTACCCACACAGTCACCGGAACGGGTTTAGGTGGACCCCTTAGGTCTATTTAAAGTATAACTTTTTAAGTCGTTCTGGAGATGGGAACCTACAGCTTCCCCGATCCAGACTCTCTCTCCTCTTTTTTCTCTTCCAATACTCCTTCTATATATTTTATTTTAATCCCCTTTCACACCCATGACTCCACCTTCTCATAAACTTCAATCAGCCATTCCGGACACCGTAAACTTTTCATTCGCTATTATCCCTGCACACTTTCTCATTGGCTTCTGAACTTAATAACATCACGCCCTCACTGCCTGCCCTTTTTGGACCACCCAAGATTTGCACGTGGCCACCTTCCAAACCGTATTACCATAAATTTACCATAAAAGGCCTTTGTAACATAATGTCACCTTTCGGCTCGGTCATTAATCTGTGTCTCCATCTCAGACCTTCCCATCTTCAAAGCTCATGGACTACGTCCTAAATAACTCCACTCTATTCTATAATTACTGTCGGCGTTAAGTTTTATTCCGACTTTTATCGCAAACATGTAATAAAGCTAGCTTTTTATTTATAACAGCTTTACTACAATCCGGGAGTGTCTTTTAGACTTAGGAAAAGCCGATAATCGCTTGGTGCAGGGTCAGGTGAGTAGGGAAGATGAGGAATCACTTCAAAGTTGTTCTAGGGGAGAAATTGCTGCAAATGTACAGGATCTTTGCCGTGACGGAGGGGCACAGGCGGGAATTTTCCCGCTGTCAATGCTGGAAGAAACTTGTTAGTTGTTCTCCAAACCTTCGTGGTAGCTGTCACCGTCGTACGTTCAGAAATACTGTGCTTGGATGCAATCTCTGAAGCGCTCCATTGGCGGACCTGCATGAACAGTCTTGCGACTATGTTCCGATTTCGACCCATACGTTATTCGGCCTCGCACAAAGTTTGCACCTCTTTGAAATCTCGCACTCATAATATTTTCCCCGTCCATTACGCTTTCTGCGTACGTTTTTCACGCAAATGCGGATGAATGGGTGTTAAGCGACGCAGATAGAAGAAAAAACCGAATAACATGTTGCTCTTGCAAACCAATCGACGTTCTTTTTTTATTTTCCAAAACGCTCCTACTGGCAGATGGCGCCACGTGCATTCTATGAGCCGGAGGGGGGGGGGGTCCATCTATCCCTCATAAATCTAAAGGATGTCCCTTTTTTTTATTTAAATCCCAAGTTTTTACCTGCTACCATTCTCATGAAGAAACTATAAGAGACCTTTAGAACATGAATGCACCTCGTAAATAGTTAAATTTCCGTTTTTTAGTATCATAACTTTTTTCTAATTTCTTATTCCTTCGTGAAATATGAGGTCTAAACTGCAAAGGGATAAACGTTAAAAATTTATGCCTTCTACAAATTCAGACTTGGTAACAAAAATTTTGATGTTTTACTGTTTTATGGATATTTTCGCCATCCAGAAATAAGCGAAATAAACTGCAGAGAGACAGAATTAAAAATTTATGCTTTTTTGAGAAAGTATAGATTTGATATCATATTTTTAACTTTTACCGTTTTGTTTGTCGTGCTCGGATTTCTCTAATACGTGAAAATTCTTCCTCTCTGGGAACTGCGAAAGAAACATAGTGGATACTTTTATGGTGATTTAATTAGGACACTGATTTAATTAATGTTATTTAGAGTGATAAAAATATGTTTGACTGATTTATCTACTATTTTACTGTTTGATGTGTTTTTCTGCAATCGATAAAGAACATGGGTAAACTTGAGAGAAATATATTTAAAATATTTTTCTTTTATAAATACGAAAATTCTATTACAAAATTTTATCTTTTACAGTTTCGTTTTCTTCAAGTAAAATGTGCATTTTTTTAAAACTGAATGAAGATATGAATGCATATATATATATATATATATATATATGATTCGCTGTTTTTCTGCTCTAGAGCTCGGATCATCATATATATATATATATATATATATATATATATATATATATATATATATATATACAAGGTGTGTCAAAAGACCATGACAAATTTTTAAAATTCATACAACAAAGAGTACAAAAGTTAAAAACAAGAAATTTACATATATATTACCTTATATATTAGAGTTTTTTAGTATAGTCAATAAATTTCAATAAGTGCAACTTTTGTGGCACGGAAAATATCTAGTATGTTCGTTCGAAAATGGATTCCGTAACACATGATTTTACACCAATTATACATCTCAAGAATTCTTCAACGCCACAACCGATTATTATCAAGGGCACATCTCGTTAATATTTATACCAGTTAATATTTATCGTTAATATTTATATTCCCCCCAGAAAATATTTATAATAAGCTAAGTTGCTGTTACGACTTGGAAGGTCTTTTCCAAATTTCGTTGTACTTGCGTAAAATATTCCGTTTTGCAACACCAGTGAACACATATGTCTTTCTCCGATGGAGTAGCCATTTTACAACATCCGCTTTCACGCAACAACTAGCGCCACCTGTTCAATTTTTTCGACGTCGTTAAAAATTCTAATATATACGGTAACACACCTGTGAATTTCAAGTTCTTACCTTGTATACTTCTTTTTGTATAAATTTTTAAATTGTGTCAAGGTTTTAGAGACACCATGTATATATATATATATATATATATATATATATATATATATATATATATATATATATATATATATATATATATATATATATATATATATATATATATATATATATATATATATATATATATTAACACACGTATTATAGTTTAACATTGTTCCGTAACAAAGATTCCGTATTATGTGTAACTGTTTTATTTCTTGCCATACCGTATACTTCATAGTTTCTGCTTTTGTGAGATATTCGAAGTAAACTGTTAAGGAATAAAGCTGCAATTTTTGTCTTTTATAAAGAAACATACTTTGTGTTACATTCTCACCTTTTACGTTTTCATTTACAATGTTCCTGTATAATTTACTGTACAATCTGCGTAGACGTCGAAATGCATTACGTTAACTATAATAATATATAGTCAAAATTTTAACTATATTAAAAAACCACGCATTCGGTATCATAGTTTTATATATTTCTGTTTAATTCACTGTATTGGTAACATGATTACCTCTTTACTTGTCCATAAATTTCCTGAGGTAGCAATAACGTTAAAAATTTAGTCATTTACAAAATCAGACATTTGGATTTTATATTTATGTATTGAAATCTTATATTAACTATATTATTGCACAGTTTTATGTTTTCCCGTTCGTAAAATTTGTGAAGCGAACTATATGGAGATATAGTTTAAAACTTTTCCTTTTTATACAAGTATGAATTCAGCTACATACTTTTATGTAAGAAAGGTAGTGAGATTTTTTAGGTAGTTAAATTTGATATATATGTATTGATGAAGCATATAAAATATAAGTTATAATCATATGGATTAAGCACATTGATTAAACATATAAAATATGTTCATTTCGGTCACATAATTTCTTTGACCCCATGTATTAAGTTAAGTTTAGTTTAATTAATATCAGTTACTTAATTTCATATTGATTCAGCATACAGTATACATGTTTTGGAGATATAACTTATAGGCATGTAATATAAATATTTTAGACTCATAATAATTTCTTTGTCCGTTGTTTATTAAATTAAGTTCAGTTTAATTAACCCTTTAGGGGGCGCGTCCGTGTACAAAGAACAACAACTTCGTAATTTTGAAAGGTTTGTTTTTACATCTAAGGTTTGAATGTTATAAGAAGTTTCTATTAAACCAGACCTGCATGAGAAAAAGCAGGTCTGGTTTTCTGACCCTTGTATTCCTTTTCATTCATTGGTAGTCGTGATTTAACCGTGGTAAACCAACACTCATACTGGATTACAATACGACAAAACCAGGAGTTGATGTACTCGATCAAATGGGAAGCTATTACACGGCATTCCGCATATCAAGAGGATGGACAATCTCAATGTTTTTTAGGTCTTGGGACATAATAGGAATCCATTCGCAAGTTGTCCTCAGATCCAATAAAGATGCTGTTGCTCCCTCAATGTACAGTAGGTCATACACAGGCCGGTGGTGGCGGTATTATGCTTTGGGGGACGTTCTCTTGGGCGTCTCTGGGACCCGTGGTTGTGGTAGAGCAGACCATTAAAGCTAGAGGGTATCTGAACATCATTGCGGACCAGTTGCACCCTTACATGGCCTCTGTTTTTCCAGCTGGAAATGGAATGTTCCAACAGGACAACGTCCCTTGTCACAAGGCTAAAATTGTGTTGGAGTGGTTCCAGTAACATGATGCTGAATTCCAGTTAATGTCCTGGCCGCCTAACTCACCGGATCTCAATCCGATAGAACACATTTGGGATGTCATGGGACGGCAGCTCAGAGTTCAAAGACCACCAATTCGCAATATCTCGGATTTGCGTGACCGTTGCTTAAACATCTGGAACAATCTGTCTCCGGCCATCTACCAAGGACTTGTGGCATCCATGCCAAGGCGGGTTGAAGCTGTGTTGCGCGCCAAAGGTGGGACAACTTGTTATTGACAGGTGGTCATAATGTTTTGGCTCTTGAGTGTATATGCTTTCTGCATGTATATATTTCAGTCTCATAATTATTTCAACCTTTGTTTAATACGCAAATGTACATTTTCACTCAAGGCTTGGACCTCACAGTCCTTTATATTATTTCGCGATGATAACGATTACATCATTGCTGTTGTCGTTACTAGTAATGCTCCCTCCCCGTCAATTTCGCAGGATTTTATCGGAAAGCCTGTAAAGGTTTGTTGATCCATAACCCTAACCCTACACACACATTATTTAATTTGCATCATATATTTACAGATATAAATTTTAAAAAGATTAATTACTGAAAATTTATTTTATAAAGTAGCAAAATATAGTTGGACATATAAATTTCTTTTGATAATTATATTGTAATTCATAAATAATCTAAACGGTAACATAATTTTTTAAATAAATATTAAATAATTTAATTTATTATTTTTTAATTTATAATATAATGTAATATAATGTACATATATTAATGTAAATAATGTAATTACGTCATGAAATTTAAAAAAAGAGGAATACATTAAAATTTTATTTATAAAACAGCTAAATACAGTGGAACATTTAAAGTTATTTTGATTATTATATTACAGTTAATAATTAACTTCAAATATAATTTAATGAAAAAATTTATTATTAACTAGCTGAAGTACCCGACGATGCCCGGGATTTTAAGAATGTTTGTTGTTAACCAAAATCAATTTAAAAATTAACACAGTATAAATAACATAAAAAATATATGTGAAATGTTATACACGTCTCAGAATTTCAGCCTTTCATCATTTTAATACTAAAATCTGAAAAGTAAAAATGTCAAATTCTCTAATGTTTGTTAACCAAAATTAATTTAAAACTAAGCACAGTATAAATAACATGGAAAAAAAACCTTGTGAAATCTATAAATATATAAATTTATAATAAACTCCTCAGAATTCAGCTAGAATTAGCCTTTCATCATTGGGGTAAAAAAAAGCTGCAATTACAGGTTCAGCAGAAATTTCCAATAGAACAATGATATGACTGCAGTGTTGCCTCTTAAAAAAATGAAGTGTTTGATTGAGGGCTGCAAACCATTCAACTCCTCTCCACATTTAACTCCTATAAACATCCTCTACATATTAAATTCCTTTTCTCTCCATAATAAACTCCTCAGAATTTTGGTATATTCAGCCTTTCATCATAGTACCACTAAAATCTGAAACATCCTCTCCAGAAATATAAATTTATTAATTTCAATAATTAAACACACACAAATATATAAATTACGCAAAAGTTTTTTAACCAACATTTGAATAATTCGTAAATGAAAAAGCATATGAAAATAAAGATAAGAACTTCCGGAATCGAAATTAATTACCCTTAATTTTTAATTAATAAAAAACCAACATAATTTGAATAAAAACGATAGTTGCTTAAAACCATATGAAAATAAAGCTATTATAAAGATGATAATAATAAAAAAAGCATAAGAAAATAATGCTCGCGCATGAAGTTAACGTTACGATATAAAGATAGTAATAATAATATAAACCACGTGCATAAAATATTTAGCTTTTCAAGCGAAATAAATTGATTTTTAGAAAAAAACTACTTTTAATCGAGAAATTAAAATACATTGCACAAAATTTTAATTTTACCAACTTTCCACCCTACAATTTACACCCTACTTCTTTTAAATAGGATGTAAATATAAAGTTTTAACAGCCAATTGAATGCCAGTTAAAAATAATGTGTGCGCATGAAGTTAACGTTACGATATAGAGATAGTAATAAAAATCTATATATATAAAACAGTTCCGTAACTGACTCATTCATTCATTCATTCACTGACTGACATACAACGCACAGACCAAACCGCTGGACCTAAAGGGCTGAAATTTTGCATGGCGATTCTTCGAATAGTGTAGGGGTGCACTAAGAAAGATTTTTGAAAAATTCTTCTTAGATTTTTTTAAATTAAATTTTTAATCTGTTTTTGTAACTTTTTTCAAGTTTGCATTTAAAATAATAATTTGAGGGTTGTAAAATTTATATCACGAAAAAGATCATAAAAATTCCTTTAAAATGAAATTCTTTTCGCATCTTTACCTCCATTTTCTAATTTTTGGTGAATTTTTAAAGATTAATTTTTACAATTTAATTTATTAAACGCTGATCATGTGATTTCTTTATCTGGTACTTTAAATAAATTTATCGTCACATAACAACGAAATAGACAAAAAAAAATTAAAATAGTGGCGCCATCTACTGTACGCTTGTGAATCGAGAGTTGTTGGTTATTTATTAATTAAAAATATTGGAAAGTTCTTGTGGATCTGTAAATATACATGTGGTAACAGTTTTAAAATTTATAAATTATCAACCTACACAGGTGATAATTTATCCGGCGTTGCCCAGGATTTTAAGAATGTTTGTTAACCAAAATCAATTTAAAAACTAAACACAGTATAAATATCATAGAATAAAAAGCATGTGAAATGTTATACACATGAATAAAAAGAAAACCCAACATAAAAAACCATAAATTTACAATAATTTCTTCAGAATTCAGCTATATTTAGCGTTTCATCATTGGAGCAAAAAAACCCTGAAAAGTAAAGCATAAAATATATACATTTATAATAAACCACTAAAAGCTGAAAAGGAAAAATGTCAAATTGTCTTTAGGAAAGTAAAGCTGAAAAGTAAAAATGTCAAATTGTCGAATGTTTGTTAACCAAAATCAATTTAAAAACTAAATACAGTATAAATAACATAGAAAAGATTTAGCCTTTATCATTGGAGCAAAAATTCCTGAAAAGTAAAACATAAAATACATAAATTTATAATAAACCTACCAAAATCCATTAAAAAACTAAACACAGTATAAATAACATAGAAAAAAAAGTATACGAAATGTTATACACATTAATAATATGAAAATAAAATAAAATAAAAATAATAATTTTTAAAAATAATAAAATAAAATAAAAATAATTTTAAAAAATAATAAATAAAAATAATAATAATAATAATTTAAAAAATAATAAAATAAAAGCTGAAAATACAGGTTTAGCAAAATCTATACGATCAGGATTCGAACCCGCTTCGTGTAGTGTAGTAAATGAACGCTCTTACCGAATGCGCCACAATAACATGCTGGTGTATCGTGTAAATAGGAGAATATTTGTACTAAAATTACTGGAAAGTTGCTATGGGTTGGTGAATATACATGTATTTATGGAGTAAGAGGAGTTTTAAGTTAGAAATAAGTTAGCAGGATAGAAGCTTAGTCTTTAACTCTTCAATAGACACAAAGACATAAGCGAGGGGGGTTGCAGTAGCGATTAAAAATGATCTTGTGACACTTAGCGTGGTTGATTCGAATTTTCCATCGCGTGTGATAGTGTCAATATGCCGTTGGATCCAATTTATTTTAGAGTATAAAATCTGACTTGAAAGATTATTATTTTCATTATTATTCTGGCTTAATATGTAACTTGAAACTTTTTGATTTTATTTATTTTTATCTTTTCGCTCGCTGTTCGCTTCAGCTAACCCTAACGTGGACGCCATATTCAGAGGGGTGATTCCACAAAGTGTAACATCTTACATTTAGTTTCAAAATTTTTGGTTTTTTATTAATTAAAAATCAACGGTAATTAATTTCGATTTTTGAAGTTCTTCAGACCCTCGGCTGTTTTTAAAGACGCCTGTATGTAAAATTTCACGATCGTTGCTCCTAAACTGTGGATTTCTATACAATTACAGAGATACAAACATTCATTTTTATATATTAGATTAGTACTATTTTCTTTAATAATATTAATTAATAAAATACAAATTTTATAATTCCGTTTTTTATTATTTAATTTAAGTAATATAATTATACTAGCCGCTGCGCGACCAGCATGGTCGCTTTTAGTTTTATATTTTCATTTGCAAAACAACTCAAGTGAAAGAAACGTATGTAAGGAATGTTACTATTACCTGTCATCATAAATATACGTTGTTAAGTGGTAGTGCAATCTCAGCCAAAAAAATTATAATCATTGCAAAGTTCTCTATAAGGCTGATTCTAAAACATCGTGATTAAAAGAATAAATGAATTTCCATTACTTCAGAACAGAGTTGAAGATAAGACTAGAAAACCCAACAACAAAGATTTTAAAAATTACATTCCTCTCTTATGTAATATTTTTCAAAATTAAGATATCTACACTTTATCATTACATCAAATAAGAAATTGTTAGAAACAAATTTTTTCACTAAAAAAGGACTAAAAATTCAGCAAGTACTAAAATATAGTGTGGATTACATTCCTCTCTATATGTACTATTGTTCACAATTCAGATATCTAACCAAATAATCATACCAAACTAACATGCCATCTAACCACTTAATCATACTAAATAAAAAGTTGGAAAAATTTCTTCACTTATAAAATGGAGTAAAAATTCAGCAATTACTACTAAAAAAAGTGTAGAAAACTAACTCTTACTTACTATTAAGATACTATAATGCAATTACTAAATTTTACTATGATATTCCTCAAACTTCTGGATATACACTCAAGAGCCAAAACATTATGACCATCTGTCAATAACGAGTTGGCCCACCTTTGGCGCGCAACACAGCTTCAACCCGCCTTGGCATGGACGCCAGAAGTCCTTGGTAGATGGCCGGAGACAGATTGTACCAGATGTTTAAGCAACGGTCACGCAAATCCGAGATATTGCGAATTGGTGGTCTTTGAACTTTGAGCTGCCGCCCCATGACATCCCAAATTTGTTCTATCGGATTGAGATCCGGTGAGTTAGGCGGCCAGGACATTAACTGGAATTCAGCATCATGTTCCTGGAACCACTCCAACACAATTTTAGCCTTGTGACACGGGGCGTTGTCCTGTTGGAACATTCCATTTCCAGCTGGAAAAAAAGAGGTCATGTAAGGGTGCAACTGGTCCGCAATGATGTTCAGATACCCTGTAGCATTCATGTCTGCTCTACCACAACCACGGGTCCCAGAGACGCCCAAGAGAACGTCCCCCAAAGCATAATACCGCCACCACCGGCCTGTGTATGACCTACTGTACATTGAGGGAGCAACAGTTCGCCTGGAAGACGGCGTATCCTGACACGGCCATCGGCGTGATGAATGACAAACCGTGATTCATCTGACCAGGCAACTCTCTCCCATTGATCCATGGACCAGTCGCGATGTTCCCGGGCCCAGCGCAGGCGCAGTTGGCGATGACGCTTGGTCAGCAAAGGCACACGAGTGGGACGTTTGCTGTCTAGCCCCAAATCCAACAGTGTCCGCTGAACAGTGTGCTGCGATACTATTCTACTTGACCCTGTATTGTATTGGGCTGTCAGCTGAGCCACTGTCTGGCTCCGGTTTTACTTCACCATGCGAGACAGTCTCTGACGACCTTTTTATTTGATAGCGGTTGGACGTCCAACACCATGTCGTCTACTGCTGGTTTCACCGTCATTCATCCACTTTGCATAAGTACTAACAACTGTAGGTCGCGAACAACCCACGAGTCATGCAGTTTCGGAAATACTTGTTCCGAGCCTTCGAGCCATTTCAATCTGCCCTCTATCAAAGTCGCTTACATCCGCAGCCTTTCCCATCACACACAGAAGTAAGTGAAAGAATGATTCTTCAGACTCTCCAGCAGCAGTTAAATACCACTTCCACCTAATCACGTGCCTTCCACGTCATCCAGGCGAATTCATTGCAAAATGTAGGGGTGGTCATAATATTTTGGCTCTTGAGTGTACACAATTGACTATTTCCGAAATTGGAGATTCTACAGTGACAGAATCGAAAGAACGGACTCTAGATAAATCTACATACAACGGTCCGTGACTAAACACTGGATTTGATAGGTCTAAACGTATTTTATGAAAAGTTTGTCCTCTTACATACATTTAGAAAAACCGATGGAACACAAAAGAATAGATTATCTCGTGAATAAATTAAAATTTTTCACGTGTAAAATACAGCAATTAAACTGTACCAAATAACGTGCCATCGTCGAACCACTACACACACGCGGTTGGCCGCTAATGTTTACATCTGGTAGTTTCAGCCATTGCCATTCGGAGTGTAGAAATATCGCCGATTTTTGTGCATATACCTACGCGTATCATACCTATGTGCATCATACCTATGCGTTTTATATATATATATAACAAAATTTAAACTATAGATGAATTAATTCTTAAAAAAATAATTTTTTAATAACTAATTTTATTTATTAAAGTTAAAATCTATAAAATGTATCTATTAAAGATAAAATTTTACTTATTAAAGTTTTATCGTTGATTTCCCATGACGGGTGTCTCGATTTTTCGTTACGATTGTTAAGGACAGTTGATAGTGTCTTCTCAAATATTCTGAAATTCTTCCACCGTGTATTGCTATTGTTTAAAAATCCGAGAGACTTTTCTAAATAACTACTTGAACTTAATATTTTGTACTTAATATTAGTGACTTAATATTAGTAAATTGTAGTACTTAATATTGAACTTAATATTAGTAAAATTGAAATCGCTTGACGTCGCCCTCAAATTTTAAGTCAAAAATCAGTTTTTATCTAAAAAAAATTAATATCAAAATACATTTAGTGTTTCCCTACATGTCCTATTAAAAAAAAGTAAGCTCTTAAAAACTTATCTCTTGACTGTAAAATGTGTCTGGTGAAGTTCAATTATTTTGATGTCGCATTCGAAGTTTAAACCACAATTTATTTTATATACCGTAAGTTGGGGTTACTTTGTGACAGATTTAAATTTTTTTGTCTGTGCCTTCCGATCAGTTTTAAAAGCAGCCCAAAACGAACACTTGCATAACATTCGTACATCCCTTCCTTACGTAGTAAAGTATTGCGCTAACCCGGATATTTAGTTACCACTGAGAAATTAAATTTCAAATGTGTCACAAAGTTGCCCCGCCGAGTGGGGCTACTTTGTGACAACTGTGTTTTCACCTTGAAATCCGAGAGGAAAAATTACTTGACACAAAGTTAGACAGTAAATCGCTTATCAAAAGCTTGATATACAATTATATATACCTATTGCAAATATTGGATAGCTTTATATATATTGTGGCATCACGACAAGGCTGTTAACTCTCTGAGGCATTTTTAAATTTTTACTACTATTGATCCGTACCAAAGACAGACAGAGTTCTAATTCAAACGAAAGCCAAATTTTTAAAACAAAACATAACAAAAAGATTTATTTACAAAAAGAATTAAACATTAAACACTTCCGATGTAATCACTTCATTTTTACGTGCCGATTCACAGACACACGCTCCAGGCCCATTCTGATCCCAAATACAGGAGCCTAGTAAAAACACGTCTACCCTGTGCGGGATCTATGAAGCGTCTCTTTCAATGTCTGGATTTTTCAGAAAGGGTGGAGGAGCCGCCAGATTATCGGCTGTCAGTTCTTCTGGAGAAGCCGAACTTTATTACATTCCGAAAAGTTAAGTTGACAGCTTTAGTGGCTTGTTTGTGAGGGAAACGGTGTTTAATTCCCCTACGGGTTCCGAAACTGGTGGAACCGAACAACACATTCCTTTAAAACACGCAGCTGTGTTTTACAAGAGCTTGTGGGGTTTCGGAAAAAATAACCTCTATTTCCAGTACGCTACAATATATATCTTTGTCTTTGACATCAAAGATACCTCGGGTGCCCAGGGCAACCATCAGTTCTCTGAGAAGATGAGGAAATTCGTCTTTCGGCACATTCTGCTCCTTTGGTTAGTTTTTTCCAGATAGTCAATACTTCTTTCTCTTGAGTGGTACTTTAGAGCAGTGCTCCCCAACATTTTAATCGCCGCAGACCGGTCAAAGTTTGATAATTTTACCGCGTTCCTCTGAGGTGTGGCTATGACTGCAATTTTAATTCATAATCTTGAAATGTTTAATAAACAATAAACTAATTTAAAATAGTTACAAGATTTTTTTTACAGAGGTATAAATTAGCACAAACCCGACAAAGTCGCACTAACCCGAGAGAAATACACCACAGTAAATAAAATGGAAATAATTTAATGTTCATTGGGCGGCCTGTTACCATTTGATCCACGAACCAGTACCGGTACTCGGCCCGGGGGTTGGGGACCACTGCTTTAGAGGACGGAAAAATGCAATATCGAGCGACTGGAGGAGGTGGGTCGACTTTGTGGGCTATTTTGTGACAGTGTCAATTTATCACAAAGTAAACCCTTCACCTTACGATATTTAGGTTATGTTCTCATATCTCTTAGAAATATCACTAAGCAAAAGTTAGATTGCTCCAAAACCTAACCAACATATTGACAAGAAAAAATAATTACCTATGGTAGTTGGTTGTAAAATATGTTAGCCTTCGGCACCCAAAGTTTCCGAAGTTTGAGTCAATAGCTTGACAACAGGTTTGACTAATCCACTGGTCATCGAAGACAAATGGCCCACAGAAGCTTCGGACAATGGCCACTAGGTGTCTCTGTATGTCGGAGAACCTGTTGGTGCTGTTCTTTGCCTACCCAGTATCACGGGCGCGGCGAAAGATCCGAACTACGAAAAAATTGCTATGTGTCACAAAGTAACCCCATCTTACTGTATAATATAAAATAAAATCAAAATATAATCTATGATGTCCAAGAAAATCTATTGAGGAAAAAAATTTTATCGCTAGTCTTATTTTTTACTTGACCTTATATATATATATATATATATATATATATATATATATATATATATATATATATATATATATATATATATATATATATATATATACATATATATATATATATATATATATATATATATACATATATATATATATATACATATATATATATATATATATATATATATATATACATATATATATATATATATATATATATATATATATATATATATATATATATATATATATATATATATATATATATATATACATATATATATATATACATATATATACATATATATATATATACATATATATATATATATATATATATATATATATATATATATATATATATATATATATATATATATATATATATATATATATACTTCCATCATTTTATCCACACTTTTCACTATTTTACTTGTTTTAATAGATAAATAGGTGTTTCTTCGTTCTAATATCTGAATTTTGCAAACTATTTCAGAGCTTCAATACCTTATAAAAAATATCAATGCCAAAATACATTTCTATAGAGTAATAGGGTACCGTAATGTAATACAATGGATTTCGCGAGATGTAAAATTCACATCATATGTAAACTTACACTGCAGGTAATCCTCTGTTAGAATCGGCTTATGCCTTCTCGGAAATTTTAGAGACGAGAGAAAGCGTCCGAATCGAATTATGAAAGGGAATATGGAATTTAATGCTTTAGTATCGCAAAAAGGAGAAACAGTAACAAAGAGTAAAACGAAATTAGGTATCAGTGATATTTGTACGAGAAAAACAAGACTTTTGTGAATCCAGTAAGGAAAATAATGCATAAGAAGATCATATTTTTTTACCGTCTGTTTATTAAATGCATGATCCGTTCTAAATTTATTTTGGAATTATGGCACTAATTATAAAAATAATACAATTTTAAGTTTTATGAAGAATTAATTTTTTTAAATATAATAATAAGAAAATTAAATTCAATACTTTTATTTATTATTATTTAATTTACATTATATAACTGCATATCGAGATTTAAGAAGATTAGTTATTCAATATTTAATTTATAATGTAGCAAAATATAGCGGGACACATTTTTTTTTTACTATTATATTGTAATTCATAAATAATTTAAACGATAACATAATTTAAATTTTATTAATAATTAATTTTATAAAAAATATTAAATGATTTAATTTATTATTATTTAAATTATAATATAATGGTATATAATGTACATATATTAGTGTAAATGTAATTACATCATAAAATTTTAAAAAAATGTGGACAAATTAAAATTTAATGTATAAAACAGCTAAATACAGCGGAGCATTTTAAGTTATTTTGGTTATTTTATTGCAGTTAATAATTAACTTCAAAAATAATTTTATGTAAATTTTTATAATTAATTAATATCATTTTCTCTAATAATATAAACTAATAAAATACAAATTGAATAATTTAATTTTTTATTATTTAGTTTATAAAACAGCTAAATACAGACGAGCATTTAAAGTTATTTTGGTTATTATATTGCAGTTAATAATTAACTTAAAAAAATTCAATGTAAAATTTTATTATTAAATATCATTTTCTCTAATAATATTAATTAATATAATACGAATTGTATAATTAGTATTTTTATAATTTAATTTAAAGTATATAATTGTATAACAAAATTTAAACTCGATGAATTAAATCTTAAAAAAATTATTTTTTAATAATTAATATCATTTATTAAAGTTTATTAATAAGAGTTCAATTATATAATTTATTTTATTATTTTTTTTTATTTAAGTAATATAAATATACAACTAAATAATTAAAAAGATTAATTAATCAAACTTTAATTAATAAAATAGCAAAATACCGTGGGATATTTATGTTTCCTTCAGTTATTATATTCTACTTATAATTGTTAAACTCACCTTATTAGTTTTTCTTTTGTGATTTAATATCTGCTATAATCATCGTTATTGAATTTTTTTTAAATTTTGTGCTTCATTCCCATAATTAATTTTTCTTTTCTAATTAGACATTTTTTAAGCCGTTCTAATTGACTAATTGCTATGCGAAGAACTTTTTATTTCGTATTTTTAATTGCGTCCTTAATTCTTTATGAATATGTAGTCATTAACCAGCAGTTTATTTCAACTTTAAAGAGAGATGGTTTATAATTTCCTGTTAAGCATCTGTATTTTTTTTAAACTCATATGACCGTACTGTGCATTATGCTCATATTTTATAACGATGCCATAACAAATGGTATCATATTTGAAGTAAGTGAAAAGTTAAAATGCAAAATCTCAAGCTATAAATGCAAAGCTCAAACACGTTTGAGGGCACATAGCACATCTAAACAGCCAAAATCGAACGATTTTAGTAAAATGTTTATGAGCATGTATTTAATTTCAGAATACATATATATGCAAGATATTTATATACCAGTAAATACATACATCATATATTATATTTAAAATGCAATGGAAGAATTACCGTAAAATCGTGAGTATAATACGCCCTTTTTTTCACATTTTTGTTCGCAAAAAGGAGAGTGCGTATTATATTCATGTATAAAAAACGTAGTATTAAACAATGAATACACGAACGCAAAGCAGCTGTAAGACATTGTCGCAACACGGATGCGCGCGCATCTACACTCCGTGATTCATCCACCCGTTTACTAAGCAGGTATTCCTTTTAAATAAACGGAACTCGCAGTTCGTATCGCACACACGTTCGTTTAATAACAGGTCCCTTGAAATACTAATAGTTCCACGTTGTTGCAAGTGGAAAAATGTATTATTTAATTTTATTTATTTCCCTCAAAATTTCTTCAAGACGGTCTTATACCGCAGCAGAAAAATTATCAATTCTTAAACGTGAGGCGTCAGTGAGAACGACATATTACGGGAGAATGGGTAGGTGTCATGAAATGGAAATAATGATGACGATATATATTACGACGTCACCAATAATTTCGACATGGACGCAACAACAATAGATGATCTGTATTCTAGTGAAAGTGGTTAAGGCTGATAATTTGACAGCATGGTTTGTTTTTAATTAAAAATTTAAGTTTTTTTCCACGTTGAAGCTGTAGACAGGAAAATCCCACCATGGGGGGCCCCCATTACGAGCAACGAAGAAATCTCGCGATAACATCTGGCGAATGTCAAAAGACACTCTGCCGCTTTTGAAAAGAGAAAAAATCCTTAAAACACTTAACTGTTTATTTTAAAAGCTATTATTAGAGAGAGGTTACCCTTTACGCAATCAAATATACAATTTAACGTTTAAAATATTTATTTCATGCTTTCTCAGGCGGAAATATTTCCTCTCCAATCATTTATTAACATTGGAGAAGTCTTTAAAAGTCTTTGACTGGCAGAAATACTTGCTTAGGTTTTATTTCTGAAATATTGTTCAAAAATGCTTGAGTCAGCATGATATGCTTCATTAAACGAAGCGACTCTAAATTCAAGTAAAAAAAAAACACGTAAAAAACAGGCTTTTATGTTTCTGATTTTTTTTTTTTCAACCAGAAACAGTGTGTTGCATAACAGCAAAGATCTGCTGAATATTTTTTATGTGCCGGTTTTCATAAGAAAGAAAAATTAAAAATTAATTAATTGCGCATTTAAACTTCTCTATAAGGATTCTATTCTTAGACAGATGTGTGCTATGGTGATGAAATAATATTTTTGAATGTCCTGCCTACTTGGAAATTTTTATATCGATTTAATAGCTTTAGATATAAATTATAATCTTCCATTTCTAGTGTAAGTATAAAAAAATACTAGAAATGCAGGATATAATTTTTTTTAACGATTTTAATAAATATGGAAAATTTAGAATAAAATATTAATTTCGTGAAAACAAGGGGTTTATATATTATATATATGGGTGGTTCCAGAACATGTAAACACAGACTTTTAAAATCTATCTCAAAATTCTGAATTTTTAATCAGCTTCTACGATTCCTATTTTAATCCTTTAGACATGGATTTTTTTTTCAGTTTTCTTTTAAAAAACTCCGTATTATTTTATTTTATTTAGATTATTTTCTTTAAGTTTAAGTGAAAAGAAGAATGTAATGATGATTTTTTTTCACAAATTATATTGATAACAGAATCGGATCTTTGAGTGCAATATGATATTTGTGAAACCTATAGATATTTTGCATTGTAAAGTAAGAGAATTTAATTAGATAAAGAAAAACCAAATGCAGAGAGAAAACAATTTTATTTAAAACTTTTCTTTAACTTTTGTAATCTTTAACCTTTAGATTACAGGGTCCATTTTTCGGATATATATATATATATATATATATATATATATATATATATATATATATATATATATATATATATATATATATATATATATATATATATATATATGTATATATATATATATATGTATGTATCTATATATATGTATGTTTATATATATATATATATATATATATATATATATATGTATGTATGTATGTATATGTATGCATATATGTATATGTATATATAAATATATATGCATGTATCTATATATATGTATGTACACTGCTGGCCACCCAAATTGCAACACCAAGAAAGACAAGAGATATCACAACAAAATTTATTTTGTAGATAACATGTTGACCAATTATCAAATGATTAAATATATAGACTTCTGTGACGTGTGGTTCCTGCCAAAATCAGTAGCCAGAGTAGCCGCTATTGTTGGAGATCACCGCTGCCACACGCCTCGGCATTGATTCAAAGAGACTTTGGATGAGTTTCGGGGGTACAGCAGACCAAGCAGCTTCCACACGTTGCCAAAGTTGATCTGCTGTGGCAGCTGGGGATGGAATCTGGGTCAATCGTAGAGCAACCATGGACCACATGTTTTCTATCGGCGAAAGATCCGGAGAGCGAGGCGGCCAGGGAAGCAATTCAATCTGGCGATTGACGATGTCGTTATTGATTGAGAACCGTTGGACAATGCATGCCACGTGTGGTCGCGGATTATCCTGTTGAAATATGGCTGTGGGCAAGCCCTGAAGGTAAGGAAGGACAACTGGCTCCAACACCTCGGAGATGTAGCGCTGGCTGTTTAAAGTACCGGCAATGCGTACCAGAGGTGTGCGAGAGTGATATCCAATAACGCCCCATACCATAATACCCGGTGCAGGACCAGTGTGGCGGTGCATAACGCAGCTGTTCAGCATCCTCTCTTCACGGTGTCTCGAGACCCGAATGCGACCATCGTGGTGTTGCAGACAGAAGCGTGACTCGTCAGTAAAGACAATTTCATTCCATTCTGCCGTCCACATCCTTCTGTCATCGCACCATTGGCGGCGGAGACGTCTGTGGTTCTGCGTCAAGGGTAGACAAAGTAAAGGACGTCTTGCGGGCAGACCACTCTGCTGTAAACGGCGTCGAATGGTACGCGCAGACACTGGATGATGCGTTACAGATTGCATGTGCTGTGCTATGGTTCTTGATGTGAAAGAGCGATCCGTCACTGCCATGTACACAATTTGCCTGTCATCACGTGAAGTGGTGCGCTGAGGTGGATGCGATCGAACACGCCGTTCCGTCGTACCCTCCTGCATCCAACGATCACATATCCGCATTACAGTTGTTTGGTTTCATCCAACACGACTACCGATATCCCTGAAAGATAATCCACAATCTCGGCCACTATCCTTCCTCTGTCGAACTCGGATACTTGATCAAATGATGATCGCTGTTTTCGACGAGGCATAATTGATCGTTTTTTTGAAAAAACCACAAGAAAAACACAATTGCCGAACTTGAAATCGTCGAAATCTCCAAGCCTTAAATAGCGCTTTAAAGTGGCGCCACTGGCGCGCGTGATGTGCGTCTGCGCTGAAATTCTAATCATTTGCATATCTCACCTCCGCTAAAGCATGTTGTAAATTTCATGTTATTTGCATGTTTCCTTCAGGGTGTTGCATTTACAGTGGCCAGCAGTGTATATATATCTATACTTATATATAAACAGAAAAATATTTTGTACGTGGAGGGTAATCTCCAGAACCACTGCACCTATTTGAAAAATTCTTTCACTGTTTGAAAGGTACATTATTCCAGATGGACATAGGCTATATATTATCTATATCTGATCAGGAACATAAAGTTAGGGGCTGTAGAAATAAAGTTAGGGGCTTAATCCTAACAATCTCCATTGTTACCGCTACTGTCCTCTACCGTTTTTTGTTCCGAAGTTTTCAACGATCCTTAGCGTGGTGCTATCGAGGTGGGCTTCTGTTCTGACGATAGTGTTTCGAACCTAGCCGTTCTCCGTCACGCCTTTTTCTTTTAAAAAATTAACTTTAATTATTTACTAACGTAATATTAATTTGAATATTATTTTAGGAATATTATTTGAAAAATTTTTAATATTATTTAAAAAACATTCTTTACTTAAAATCCTTTTTTTATTTTTGTATTTTTATTTCAACTCTTAACCCCTTTCTATTATCTATCTATATCTACACTTATATATAAAGAGAGAGAGATTTTGTACCTGGAGGGCAATCTGCAGAACCACTGCACCTATTTGAAAAATTCTTTCACTGTTTGAAAGGTACATTATTCCAGATGGACATAGGCTATATATTATGTATATCTGATCAGTAGAAATAAAGTTGGGGACTTAATCCTAACAATCTCCATTGTTACCGCTACTGTCCTCTACCGTTTTTTGTTCCGAAGTTTTCAAGGATCCTTAGCGTGGTGCTATCGAAGGGGGCTTCTGTTCTGACGATAGTGGTTCAAACCAAGCCGTTCTCCGGCACGCCTTTTTCTTTCAAAAAATTAACTTTAATTATTTACTAACGTAATATTAATTTGAATATTATTTTAAGAATATTATTTGAGAAAATTTTAATATTATTTAAAAGAACATTCTTTATTTAAAATCCTTTTTTTATTTTTGTATTTTTATTTCATCTCTTAACCTCTCTCTTTTAAAAAATTAACTTTAATTAATAACTAACGTAATATTAATTTGAATACTATTTTAGGTGCTTAAAATAATTAAAAAAACATTCTTTACTTAAAATCCTTTTTTTATTTTTGAATAAAACTACGGTCTCAAGCACACCTCTTTCTTTTAAAAAATTAACTTTAATTAATAAATAACGTAATATTAATTTGAATAATATTTTAGGTGCTTAAAATAATTTTAAAAAAAATCTTTACTTAAAATCCTTTTTTATTTTTGTATTTTTATTTCATCTCTTATTCTAATTTTGGGATACCAATGTTTATCTATACTTCTATAATAATATATAAAGAGAGAGAGCAGATTTTGTATGTGGAGGGTAATGTACAACTTTTGTACATTAAAATGTATCTTACATGCTTTCTTTTATCAACCGCACTCAAGTAACCATAGCAGCACCCTTTAGCTTACGGGGTCCGTTTTTCGAAATCGCCTCTTTACAACGGGAAAATGTTATCTACTTCCTATCCCCATTTTACGTGGTGGATATTGAGCGTGGGGTCAGGGGAAAGAGTGGTTAGTTGCTTTCTTATTGCTTTCTTAGTATTGAAGAAGAATTTCAATAGTAGTTCATCGGCACTCCCAACCTCTTTCATCTCTCAAAAGACTGAAAATGGATGAACCGCGGGTGAACCACTCTTCTGATGTCGCTCGCCTGAAAAGAAATTGCCTCTAGCTAGAACGACAAAAGATTATTATTCAGTCCTTTTCGGCAAGATTCACCCTCCATTCCCAGAATGTCACCCAATTGTACTTTTGGGGGCAAAGACGTTAGGAAAGTCACAACGAAGTGGAATTCGAGACTATATCTCTCCGTATATTGTACCTGGAGGGCAATCTGCAGAACCACTGCACCGTATATTTCGAAAGTATGTGCTTCGGATATATGCTATCCCACCCCGTAAGGAAAAGGTTTAATATTTTTAAGATTCAAGTAGAGGTGGTATTGATAAATACAAAAAGGATTTTTGAAACTGGTAACGTTAAAGGGTTTATTGAAGAAAAGTACATTTGGAACTACGTTTTTTATTGAACATTCAAGGTAAAAAAAAGATTTACAATGTATTGGCTATCAACTGGAAATTTATTGGTATAATATTTTGTTCAACCAGGACAAAGTCGGGACGGGCCGCTAGTATATATATATATATATATATATATATATATATATATATATATATATATATTCATTCTTGGTCCGTATTCTTGGGATACATGGTATCCCACTCTGTAATTAAAAGGTCAAGTGTGTGATAACGTTAGCAACAGTCTTCATGGTGTAACCCAGGTGTTCTTTTGAGGTCGCATGATGTGTAGTATATCATGGTCTGTTTAGAACATTTATTGTTTTGTCGATTTTATAACGTAAATGATCATAAAATATTTATTTAAAATACATATGGGGGGAAATTATAAATGTCGATTGTGACTCTACATAGGCGTTGCTGTGAATAAAATGGTTGCCGAGTGTGATTCGACATAGGAGTCCAAAGGTTTAATCTCATCAAGTGATAGTTGTAATGGAAGTAAAAATTGTCTATGAAGTGTATGACAAAGGTACATAGAGGAAAAAAATTGAATACGATTCAGAAATATTTAAAGAAGAAATAAAAAAATACATATATCCTATTATTTAGGATCCCCAAAAAAGAACAAAAATTTCATCCCTGAAATAGTACTTTTCATCGTCAGGGTAGCTGCGAGTTCAATCTAGGGTTCTAGGAAGATACATTGCGAATTATGCCACAAGAAATGGGGGAGACGGTATATATTATTACAAATATTACTATATAGGGTTCTTACCTATATCCATTATATCCCCTTTAACTTCTAAACGGTGACAGCTTAGGCTAAAGTTGGTGTCTAGGTACAGTAAACAGTCAATGCGCTAGTCGATGAGACAACTTACAACGCCATCTGTCGGCAAATTTAGGAATGAGCGTTTTAATCTCAAAAACGGTAAGAGATACGGGAAAAAAGTCAGTTGCAAAGTTGTTCAGCATCATCCATTTAGTAAGAGAGGACACCTCGTGCACATTAATACTCAAAACAGAATGTAAAAAATGAACATTTGTCTGGTCGGGAATTTCAACACTACGGCGTCCTGAAACGCGAGCGAAGATCGAAAAGAACCCTCACGGACTAAATAATCCAGTACAGAGTGGGAATGTGTATAGTGGCTAATGGAGAGCATTTTCAGCAACATAAATAAATGATCCTAAAGACAGGGAAGTGTCTCAGTTTCTTTATTCCACTCTTTATGAAAGGACAATTTTCAAAATCGTGACCAAACAAATGTTCATTTTCTACATTATGTTTTAAGTATTAAAGTGCACGAGGTGTCTTTTCTTGCTAAATGGATAATACTAAACAACTTTGTAACTTCCTTTTTTCCAGTATCTCCTACCGTTTTCGAAATAAAAACGCTAATTCCAAAATTTGCTGAAAGATGTCATTGTAAGTTGTCTCATCGAGTAACGCATAGCCTTTTTACTATACCTAGACACCAAATTTATGGCCTAAGTTGTCACCGTTAAGAAGTTAAAGGGGGCGTAATGGATATAGGTAGGCACCCTGTATATTACTTTAGGTATCCGAAAACAGGTCCAGCACTTTAAACAATCGCGAATTTAATAAAATTTTATGTTCAACTTATTCATTATCCAGGAGTGCTTTGAGAGCACTAAATCAAAAATACTTTAAAAAGTGCTTTTTTAAATTCAAGGTGATATAAAAAGTAGATCTCAGTTAAACGAGAACGATAGATAAAACATCATCTCATTTCCTCGTTCGACCATAAAAGAAAAAATAGTTGTTATTGGTAGGTATTAGAAATATTAAAAATTTTCGTTAAAATAACAGCGATCCTAAAATTATTTAATCCTTTATTTTCAACCGAAAAATAATCCGTTCAAAAGAGGAAACTTTCGCACATAAATTTATGAGCTTTCAAACATTCAGGCGAATTGCATCTAAGAAATTAGTCTTTAGAGAGAGACTTCTACAACTGAAAAGTCGTGACGTCAAACTACGACGCAGTTTCTTTTATCCCTCCTGTTTTCTGCCACCACTGAATTCGAAATCGGGGAAAAATTCATAATTAATGGATTCAGGAATTCCACTTGAAATCCCTCGCAAGTTTTTAGAAAATATTTTGGGTTAGTTTTTTTTTTCTCTCGTTGAAATTTTCCGGTAGAAAAGCCTTACTTGAATTCACTTCCTCCGGCTTTTTTTTTTCGCCATGTTTGAGTTGTCAAACAGCATTTGCATATTAAATTTAAACTCTTTGCAAGTAAACGTTCGGATTCTGTGGAGTTTTTCATTTGCATGCTAAATTTAAAATCTCCTGGATAAACCAAGCGAACGCCGAAATCTTCTTTCGAGCTAATATTTTGACACACACTTCGATCCGCGTGGCACAACGGCTTTCGCCCCTAAGTTTTCGAACAATCGAATGCCATAAAAAGGAAGTTTGGAGAAAACTCTCCTGTAAACTTTATTATTGCTTATGAATATTTCTTTTCTTTTTCCCGTTCTTTGTTCAAAGTTCATCTGAGTATTGTTGACTTTATTTCTAGAGGTTAAATAAATTTCACTGATGACAAAAGCTAATTTCTTTTCGAAGTATTGAATAAATGGATAAAGTTGATTCTATTCTAAAGATAATATCATATTTTTATTTTATGAACAATAATGAAGGCATTAAATAAGGTATCGTCAAGAAGTTTTACCTGAAAGCAAAAGTGTGTGTGTGTACTATACATACATACATATATATATATGGTGGTGTGTGTGTGCGTGCACATGAAACCTTAATGTTTATGACGCTAAGGTGCTTTAAATATGCCTCGTGCGACAGATATGTAACACAAGGCGTTAACTTAGACTAGGCATTTTTGCTTATATATATATATATATATATATATATATATATATATATATATGTGTGTGTGTGTGTGTGTGTGTGTGTGTGTGTGTAAGTTAAATCTTAAATGTTTATGTTATTTAGTGGCCTTAAATATGCAACGTTCTACAGCTATGCACGAGGTGTTAACTGAACGTAGGTATCTTTGTTTATATATACAGTACTGTGCAAATTAATTCAGACAAACACAAACATTTTCACATATGTTGTTTACTTAGTATATATTAACTCACATGCTTGGTATAGCAATCTAATGCCAAATTTGTCCTCTTATAGCTTTATTGACATCCTGTACACGTTTTGGCATGGATTCAACTGATTTAGAACATACATTTTTGACGTCGTCAACACGAAACTAAACTATTATGACATTCTCAATAATTTTTCTCTTGGTTGAGCAGTCCATCTTTCTCACACGTCTCTGCACAATTCTCCTTAAATTTTTCGATGGGATTTACATCTGGAGAATTACCAGGACAATCCAACACTGTTAATTTCTTTACTTGAAAAAATTTCTTTGCTAGCTTAGAATTATGGCATGGTGCAAGATTTTGTTGAAACACATCAACACCGCCAGAGAACATTTGCATAAAATGTACAATTTTGTCTTCTAGTATTGAAATGCATTTTCTGGAGTTCATCATTCCTTCAACTGGTACTAAGATTCAATGTCCTCCAGATGTAAAATAACCTCAAAAAATCGGCTTTTGAGGGTGCTTAACTGTTTGATTCAGAGGTTGTTCCCTGATAGGTAATCCAGTTCTTCGCCTGAAAATGTTGCTTGAAACCTCCGCACAAAAATTGCGTTTCGTCGCTGAACACAACCTTATTCCAGTCTTGTGCAGTCCAGGATTGACATTTCCTGTGGCCCAATACAAACGTTTTCTTTGCACTGCAACTGGCAATAACTGTTATTGGACTGGTGTTCTTGCCATCTCCCTGCTTCAAGAAGACTTCGTCGTGGTGTCGGTGAATCAACGCTCACTCTAGTAGCTAATAATTCTCTCTGAAGATCTCTACTTGTCTTGCGAGGATTCATTTTACTAATTCGTACAAGTAATTTGCCTGTCCGAGGTGTTGTCTTATTTTTGAATCCGCATTTACTTTTGGGTAGAAACTTTTTGGTAGAAACTGTCCCAAACTTATTTTGTTGATTAACAATCCTGGCAGCACTAGATTTTCCAACTCCAACTGCTGCAGCAATATATCTCATAGAGGTATGCTGAATAAGGGTAACAATTCTAGTCCTTTTTCTGGGAGTGATATCCATAATTTTTCATACACGTGAGAACCAGTCAACTCACACAATCAACCGCTTCTTCCAGCAGCTGAAACGCAACTGATGCGAAAATTCTCTACATGTGATGATCTCATGGTCAAACCAGTTTAGACTAGTCAAGGCCAACCTCCCTTCATAACAAAATCCAGTTGAAACCGGTTTCAGGCAGGAAATACCAGGGAATTGACGTATTTTATAAAAAAGGAAAATTGTCCCAACTAATTTGCACAGTACTGCATATGTGTGTACGTTAAATCTTAAATGTTTATGACACTTAGTCACCTTAAGGGGACAGTGGACTTTCAAAATTGTGAAATTTGTTCAAAAATTCGATTTTTTTTATTTTATTGAATTGTGAAACTACGGACGAGTAGGAATGTGTTGCAAAAAGAATTTTTAATTTTTGTGATCACTTTCCTAGTTATAGGCATTTGTATATAATTTAGATATTATGTGGTTTGTGGCAGTGAAAGTTGTTAAAATTGATTTAATTAAATGAATGGGAGTTATTATATTATTAATTATATTTATTATGATTTTGATTTAGTAATTTATTGGTTCATGTTTGTGGCTAGTACATTGGTTGATTGTGATTCCCAAATAATGGAAATAACTCTGGTTATATTGACAAATTAATTTATTGAATATTAACACACATAAATAATACACTCCAATATTACTCAATATTTCCTCCGGCATTTACACATTATTCACAACTTCATTCCTACTAAATTAATTCTTCACGACACCTATATTTGACTCATTCACTTGTTATAACAATATTTCGTACTTCATCTACACATATTACTTTCAACTTCATTCCTACTAAATTAATTTATATATATAAGCATAACATTATATTAAATTGTTTGTACGAATTATCGGTCAATTCCTCAACATCTTATATTCAAACACTATACTCATCGCGCTCTATATTAATTATTATGGCTACACATTGAGAAGCAATGATACAGTTTTTAATAATATTTCATCTCAAGCCGTTGGAATCAATCATTCATAAAAACTGCGCATGCGCAGTTTTTATGAATGGATGTTACAAGGTAAATAAACGCATTGAATAGTGTTAATTAGTAGTTGTTTGGTGTTATTTAAAGTTAATTTTTCTTACATTACTCCTTTTATCTTTATTTTCATTATCCTTTTTTACTTGGTTAATTTTTAATATACGGATTACCGTTGAACTCTTTACTGTTGAAACCCCTATGTGACTTGCGAACTTGCGATTATTTACTTTCTGAAATTTGGTTATTAGGTATTTTACATATTGTGTTGTACTTCAGAATGTTTAGTATACTGTATTTTATATTGTTCTTAATTTTACAATTCACGATGTACTGTTAAAAGCTTAAAAATTAGTATATCTTAACTAAAAATAATCGGTCTAAACTTAAGCACAGTTTTGTGTTTAGCTATTCCATTTGTTTGTTTTAAAAAATGGTTTTTTAAAAGGTTTATTGGTGCGTTATGGGTGAATGAACTTAAAAATTAAAAAAAGGAACAAAAACTTACCTGTAAATAGCATACTTTTTTATAAATTGGTCATTTGAAGTAAGTTTTTTATTGAAATTTAGCTAAAACGCCTATCACTCTCCACAAAAGCCTAATGCTAATATTTTAATTTCCTTCTCACACATGATACATAACTTAAACCAGTTTTGCGATTTATTTACCGGTTTACTATTTGTGTTTAGCTATTCCATTTGTTTATTTTAAAAAAGAATTTTTTTAAAGGTTTTTTTGTGTTTTATTGTAAAATAGAACTTAAAAATTAAAAAAATGAACAAAAACTTACCTGGTAAATAGCATACTTTTTTTATAAATTGGTCATTTGAAGTATTTTTAGTGAAATTTAGCTAAAACCCTATCACTCTCCACAAAATCCTAATGCTAATATTTTAATTTTCTTCTCCACATGAGACATATGACAGTTGATCTTCAAAATGGCCTACAATCTAAGAGAAAATTTAAATGCAAAAATGTTGTGCTGACATTTAAGTTTAAATACATGAAATTAGTGTAATGACATTTAAAAGTTTAAGATATGAATTTATTATTACTATCATTTAGGGTGGCTGGTATATTATAATTTTTTTATTTTATGTTTATTTTATTGGCTGGAGACCTTTGTTTTAAATAATAGAAAACTAAATATTTTCTAAAGTTGCTACTGCCTTTTTCCGTTTCAATCCTGTCCCTCCAGCTATGGGTCAATTCAAATACTTTCAGCAGTGGCCATTTTGGTCGTGAATTCCATGAACTCTCCCATGATCTCAGGGATTGAAACCCAAAACATCGAATTTTAATGCTTTTAGCAAATCCCTGACTCACCAGAAAGACCACCGAAGATCGAGATTCCGCGAAAGGGTTGTTACGGTCTGTGACGCGCAAGGGATACAACCAGAGGCTTGGCGAGACTCCCCAATAGGAGAAGGAGAAGCAGAACTACTTTTTCGACGCGGATGTGTTCAAGTGAAAAAGTGGCTCCGGAGTTGTACAACAAAAAAAGTCGTGGAGAGGGTAGACAGATTTTACCTTGAGAGAGCAGAGTCGCCCCCTTGACTCCCTGACTGGAGAAAAAGATGCTTCCTGCAAGATGATGGAGGACTTGAATTCACGAAGAGGCCTATAACCTTTTTTTAATTGGGGGCATGCCCTCCCTTAAACCTCCCCTAAACGTTATCTTTGTCCGTATGGTCTTTCTTTCCTATTTCATTTCTTTATTTTTCTAGACTGCCAGTCATTAAACCGGTATATGCATTTTATTTGATTTTTTATTATTAAGGTTTTATATCAGTTTTTTTTTATTTTTTATATTTTTTTTGTGGGGGGTTCTAACCACCACCAACTAATTTTTGTTTTATTATTTCGTTATGTGTTAATTCATTAATTAAAAAAATATAGATATATATGTGGGTGTCATCGGGGAATTGTGCCTCTTACTTGTAACACAATATAACAAGGAAACGCAAAGTCGATACCTTGGAAGCTGACTGTGGAATCACTATGGGCAGCTGGCACTCGTAATGATGAATTTGTCGTATTTATCATCGCATGGAACTAGGGCACTTTCTTGTCTGGAATACGGCTCCGTCGTTCATGGCAAGCATTCTACACGGGACACTTGGGCACTGTCAGCATCGGTTCACTAACTTTTAATGCACTCTCCTCATACGTCTATATGCCTTGACACCACTTCTACATCTCCACAAACTTCTGACTGACTCTGACTTCTTAGGTTATCTCTGCCTTCATACTATTTTTCATTTCATATATTTTCTTATTATTGTCTCCGCCTCTTATAATTTCCATTGGTCATATAATTATCATGCCATTGCCATTCGTCCGTGGCTGCCTCTTCTCAATCCCCTTTTTACGAATGCGCATCGAGGGTGGAATTTATAAATTCTCCCTCAAATTTAACTTTTTCCCATGCTTCGGCTTCAAGCAGGGTGGGCTGTTTTATAGCCATCATAAATTTTCTTTTATTCTCTTCGTGCAACTCACTCTCTTCAACTTTTATCTTCTATTTCTTGCTACAAACACAATCTCTAAATTTCGTTTCGGTCTATGGCTTTCTTCCCTTCTCTTTTATTGCCCTGTTTCTTTCTTGCATTTAACAATTATTTTACTTTGTCCTGTACTTTTCAATGCTCCTGCCCCCGGCCGTGACACTACTGTCATGTCCCTATGACATGGTTACTAATAGCAATAATAACTTAAAATGTATTTTTTTTCAAAATAAAAATTTTCATGTCATACGAATATTCAAACTGCTCCAGGCGCATTTCTAATTGTCGTACTGCTTTCAAATTTAAGTTTTATATACTTAACTGTATATCAAATAAATCTTATTGAAACAAATTAGGCTTCGTAGCTCAGAATTTCTATATTTTGCACTTGAAAAGATAATTTATAGGTATTTTTCGTCATAAAAAGGGTGTTTTCACTATTATTTTTTTCTCTTTATGTTTTTAATGAATGCTTAAAATAAGCAATAAGTTTCATTGTTAGTTCTCTAAGGTATCCTGTAAATAAAAATTACCACATTATATGCAAAAGAAATCCGCATGGTACATTTTTAATTAGGCAAATTTTTGATATAATTAATAATTCATAATTAATAAATTATTAATATATCATCATTAAATTTTAAACACTTTTACATATCGATGGTACTAATCACATATTCAAATTTCAAGCAATTCCATTCAAAACAAAAAAAGTTAGGTTTGAAGGTCCACTGTCCCGTTAAATATGCCTCATTCTACAGTTATGTAGCTCAAAGTGTTAACTGAGACTAGGTATATTCGTTTAAATTGCACGGAAAACAGACAAGTTACATTACAAGTATTTTTTTCTTTCTTTACCATCTGGTAGCATACATTTATAGCAAGATATAACCAGGAAGAGGTTTTCACTGACTACAAGCATTGCCGCAAGATAGTGTATCCTTCTTAGAAAAATCGGACCAAACATTTCCGTGTTAGGGTAGCCATCAAAAATATAGGGCAGTGCAATCTTTTATAACCAAAATAAGACACAAAAAATTGATATAAGCAGGCTGTATTATAGTACACTATACAGAAAACTCTAGTAGTGACAGAGATATTTTGTAAAGGCAGGGAGTTATAAAACAATTCCGTAACTGACTGACTGACTGACAGATAACGCACAGACCAAACCGCTGGACCTAAAGGGTTGACATTTTGCATGGCGATTCTTCTTATAGTGTAGGGGTGCACCAAGAAAGATTTTTTAAAATTCTCAATAGATTTTTTAAATTAAATTTTTAAGCTTTTTTGTAACTTTTTTTAAGTTTTCATTTAAAATAATAATTTGAGGATTATAAAAATTATATCACGAGAAAGATCCTAAAAATTCCTTTAAAATGAAATTTTTTTCGAATCTTTACCTCTATTTTCTGATTTTTGGTGAATTTGTAAAGATTAATTTTTAGAATTTAATTTATTAAATGCCGATCACGTGGTTTCTTTTCTTTCCTTGATACTTCAAACTAATGTTGCGTCACGGGCATAACAACGAAATAAATCGACAAAAGAAATATTAAAATACGGTAAAAGTTAAAATTTAAGCACTAGATTCGATGAGATGGAAGTTTTTAAAGAATTTAATTCAAATTGGTATGTTTTATGGATATTAAACATATAAATTAATTGCAAACATTGACCGTTGAATTTAATTTGAATATTTTCTTCTACATTATGTTGTCTATAAAATATCCGTTACGATTTTTTATAATTTTTTTGGCATTAATTGCATACATTGACCGTTGTGTTTAATTTGAATGTATTCCGTAGCGAAGCTCGGGTATTCAGCTAGTCTAACATATAGGATATATATTTCACTTTTCATGAAATCTAGAACCGAAACCTAAGATGTCTAAGCATACATTCAATTGGGGATGGTTCCACAGATCACCCAAATCAGCGGAAAACCCTTGGCGCTAGTAGACTGCAAGGTATTAATATTTTGGTAACTTGAATCCCGCAGGCATTGTAGCTACGGTAATTTAGTCAATACAGATGTTTGTTACCAACACAGATGTAAACTGTAAGCTTACTTGATTATAGATGTATGATTTTAAGATGAGAAAGTATGTGTACTTTATATATGAGACACGAATCTATCATTCCAAGATGTACGATGCATTAAGCTTTGCTGTTAATATGCTCCATTTAAGAACCAGGCAAGTTGCTGCTTCTGATAGTACAAGGCACTCGTTGAAAGTACTTTATATTTATTTCTGCTGATCGTTCATCTCCCTTGTATAGGAAACACTATCAGCTACAGTATAGGGCGCTATTACAGAAGCCCCGAATCTCTCAGACCTCTTCGACTTGTATATTTCTATATTATGCAATAGGTTGTCCACGTCGTCGAAAGGAATTTAGAGATCTGTGTTGGTGGGCAGACACTGTAAAACTTTGTTTTAACGTAGGATTACTTTCCTCCATGACGTACCTCCGGAAAGCAAAATTTCAGATGTCCTGCGTCACGAGTTATAATTTTGCAGGCGTGCCAAACCGAGTCTGTATAGCTTGCGCAATCAGTAAATAGTTAAACATAAAATTACCAAAAGTACCAAAATCCGTCAAAATGTTCACTGACACACACACACACACACACCCCCACATATATATATATATATATACAGAGGCTGTTCGCACATTTTTTAGACGATTTTGGTAAGCGGTAATAAAAAATCGTTCGCTGCAAAAGAAATAATTGCAATTGTACTATGTTTTTGAAAGTCAAAATTATCGTCTGCGGCTTGAAAGTTTTGTTTTTATTAAAAATGGCGTTTTAAACAAAACAGTGGTTCGAAGGCTACATTTATGCTCTTTCCGAAGAGAAACATGCATACTCCGTTATCCAAAAACGATGTGAGAGTCATGGTTTTGTGATATCTAAAGCGTCGATAGGTAATATCGTCAACAAGAAAGGAAAAAAAAAAAACGTCAAATTGGAGCCTCAAGTGGGACAAAATTCTCAAACAACTATCCAAGGAAAAAACGGACATCTTCGACTATTGCAAAGATACGTTGTTTAATGTTAAAAGAAAATCCCCCTAGTCAAAGGACAGTTGCAAAATCATTAAAATGCTCGGTGTCCACTGAAAACAAAATGATAAACATTGATTTAAATCTTAAGAAAGCGAAAATTTGATTTAAATCTTAAGAAAGCGAAATGTGCATCGTCTTCTTCCAAATCATATCGCTGAACGCAGGACAAGCTGCAGAATTCTATATGAGAAACACTTATCCAAAAAATGGAAAACAATTGTCACAATAGATGTATCATGGGTGTATTTAAATGATTGCAACAAAAAAAAAGTCATTTATTATCATAAAAGGGGAGAAAAAAATTTAAGTTCATGGTTCAAAGAATCGAAAGAAAGTTTCTCTAAGGGATTCATGATTGTTGCAGGTTTTTTCTGATAATAGCAAGTTAAAAATAAAGAGAATGAAAAAAAATGTCAAGATTAACTCCAAATACTATCAGGAACATATTTTATAGCCAATTTTTTTTAATGAAATACCATCGCTTTACCCACAGTTCCATCAATCTGTGAGACTCCATCAGGACAAAGCTAGCAGTCACACATCAAAATCCACTGTAAATTTCCTAAAAGAAATGGAACAAAAAACTGGTATCAAGGCCATACCATTTGCTGATATCCCTACTAAATCTCCCGATGTATCACCTATGGATGTTTGTGCTTTCGGACTTTTAAAATCTGCATTATCCAAACGTCGTTCCAAAACCCTTACAGGACTCTGGAAAGCTGTTCAGGAGGAATGGGATAGAATACCTCTTCTGACACTTCAAAAGGCATTATTATCCTGGAAACTGCGGTGTCGAAAGATAGTTCAGAATAAGGGATGTCAAATAGAACATTTAAAACACAAGAATTTTATGTAATTTAGTTTTGTGAATACAATATACATCGTCTAAAAAATGTGTCAACAGCCTCTGTGTATATATATATATATATATATATATATATATATATATATATATATATATATATATATATAAAGAAAAGTGATAGGCGACGATAAGTAATCCTACGTTAATTACCCGCGGTAGTTTCGTTAGAAGAGACTACCTGATTTTTCTTTTTTTTTTTACTTTTTGTATATTTTATGTCGTCTGGGGTTAGGGAATTCTCTACCGGTTCAATAAAATAGTTGCTTAAGGATGCAGTATTCGGAAATTACAGCGACCACAGCTTTCGCTTAAAGCCATGTTCAAACTGACGACCGGAAGCTACGGAGCAATACCTGAACACGCAGCCGAGGGTTAATTTCCCAAGTTCAGTGACATTTTTCATTCATGTAGGGCCCGAGGATGCCGGACAAACAGTACAGATCTGTCATCCACACAACGCAGCCCAAGCAAAAAACGATTGTTTATGTGTCCTCTAAAGCCTTCGTTCACGTAAAGGATGATTCACCTGAAGACACTCATTTTAAAAATATCTGGCAAAAGTCAAATTGACCTGTCTCTGCACAGGTTTTTTTTTTTTGTTATTACATAATATTGCTCTATTTTCTCGATATTTATCGTCAAATGCTTCTATTAAAAATCGCTCAGTTTCTCATTATTTGCGCCATAGTCAGAAACGGAGATATTTTAAGGCTCTAATTTAGCTGCCTTAATATCTACATCTCCGGTATAATATTCAAACTCATCGCGCTTAATAAAGCTGTAATATTTTGCTGTTCAATCTGATATTTTTATTATTGTGGTTTGATTTTCTCCTCAATTTTGAAATTATGAAGGATTCATTATCTTTTAAAACTGGGAAAACCCAAAACTACAAAGTAAAAAAAAAATCATTCATAACTCAATTAATGTGAACCAAAATGACTTAGAGAATATTTTAATTCTGATAAAGGCTTTGTGTGAGAGATGTTTCAATCAATGATGAAATATTCTTCTCAAAAGAAGGAAAAGTTTACCCCTGGAAAATTTTCTTTCAAAATTAAGAGTAAATTAAATATTATTGATAATATACAGAGCCCGGTTTTTTCTATTCAACCGACATCTGAATTAAGAAAGCTTATTTGTGAAGGACTTTAAAATTCTTCAGGGACACGGAAGTCACCGAATTAATTGGAAATCAAGCGTGAAAGGAGTAAAATAAATCCTGTTTGAGGTGGTTGTTGGAGGGTTAGAGATTACAAAAGTTTTTTCGCCACAAATCAAGAGTTCCTTATCATTCTCTCCTAATCAATCTCTTCAGAACTATAGAAAATGGAGATGCTTTTAATTAAATGCAGACTTCACCGGCAAATAATTCACTCTTGAGAAAACAGTTTTTAATTTTAAAATTAGTTTCAGAGATAACACGATCTTTGCAGCTGAACATACTTTTATTAGGATCAATAAATTGTTTTGAGAAAATAAAATACGAATATCAAACTTAAGGATGCTGAGTTGTGGCCATATTGGATTCTCCCACCTCAATGTTAACCAATGGGGAAATTTTTTCCAAGATTTGTGGACTTGCATTTAAAGATTTAATTTTATTTGAAATTGTACTCCTTAATAAGAAAAAAATATTTTCGTCCGATATATTTTTCAATGTTTAAAAGAATTGCAAATAATATTTTTAGATGTGAATTATTAGGGTGCGAAATCAGACATACTGTGTCTTAAATGCAATTTTCTTTCACGGAAGAAATTTCTGAAATACTATGGTCTTCGCCCCTAGGCTCGCTACGCTCGCTCCTCTGTTAGGGTCAAGGTCAAGGTATATTGAGTTTGTTGGAGTGCCAAGGTCTTACGACTTTACGTCCAGTAGCAAGATATGTACATCAGAAAATATGTGCTCAGCAATAAAATAAAATTGTAAAAATTAAGCCCTCTTCAGATAAGTAAAATAAAAATATAATAAAAATTAAAAGAATAAAATTCAATTATTTAGAATAATTAGTAAAAATGAGCGCCCACCGGAACCGAACCGGAGACAATCGCATACGAGCAGCGCGCTCTAGCACATCGCCAATCATGGAACAGAAAGTTGAACGAATTAGTTGCTAATTGCAAGATACATAGGGGTGATTCTCGGGCAATGCAACAGCTTCCTTCCATTTACTGTTGTCACCCTTATGCGAAGAGAAATCACTGTTGAATCTTCACTGTTTGAGCTTTAAAATTCAATTAAAAATCGAAAAATTAAGATATAGACTTGAAATGAGGTTTATATGAATGAGAAAGTTTTCAGCTTGCAGATGATGTAAGTATTTTCTTTGCAAGATAAAAACTGGAGGAGCATCGATATTATATGCACTTTGGGGACGATATTTCATGAAAAACTGTGTTACATTTTTTGATGAAAATATTAGTCTATTTTAAAATATTTTTAAACAAATGAGGTCTAGTTTGAAAAAGAAATGTCCGTTGTCTTAGATTGTAAAAAGATCAAAATTATATGATCATTTTTTGGCGAGTTATCGTAATCTGAAGATGAAAAAGTCAATATTTTCCCACAAAACATAAATTACAAAAAAAAACCTTAAAGTCCGACGAAGATGTCTAACTTTGTTCCCCACATTTTTCTGCTTCTATTGGTATTGGTCTCGACCCCATACCCCCAGCGGTATCGGAGGAGATAGCGTGACAACCTTTTGACAGCGGCGGCGGCGGCGGGAGTTACTTTTTTTAGAATAGAGATAAATAAGAAAGCAGAGTAACAAAATTTCTCCATTGATTGTTTTTAAGCGGAGCGGATCCAATATGACTGATACAAAGCATCCTTAAATGTTAAAATATTGTAAAATATTTTTAAGCGCAACATTTTCGACGATATTTGCCATGAATTTAAACATTTCATAAGTTACTGCACATTTACGTACACATTATTGAACATATGCTGACAATTTCTGTTGTAGCATCAAAATCCCTTATTTATCCAACATATATTTTGATCAGGCGTTCTCCGGATTAACGGATTAGGCAAATATCCAGAATAGAAAAAAAATCCCCGTTGAACTGAGTGAATCCAATATGATTAACATCCAGCAACCTTAACCCTCTAACGACCGAAGGCCCCTTTTGCAGCTTACTCCCAAAAAGACCGTTCCGGCCGAGAACGAGAAGTGGCTTTCCCTTCCCCTACAGATCATCCTGACGATTGTACTGAAATTTGTCACGGTCAGGTACGGCTCCACTTTCAGCAGTACCCTCTATCAGCATCAGGTCATAAAGTACGCAGGGATTGGTTCTAGACATTTATAGGATCGAACAGATGAAAAAACGACTCTGTGGCGACGTTGAACTGTTAGTAGAATTACCACCTACCAGAGACTAGGAGGGAGGTAATCTATCTGACCTTCTCAATGTTCGGCCGGCCAAGCCTGTTCCGGCCTTCAGAGCATTACATGTCAAAATATTCTAAAATATCTTTAAGATTTTGACACATATTTGTTATTAATTTAAACCTTTCATAAGTGACTGCGCATTTACGTACACATTATTGAATACCTGCGGACTGTTGTTGTAGCATCAAAAGCTCTAATTTACCAACAAATATAGAGATTCGCCATTATCTTATAAAAAAAAAACACTTTAAGAAGTAGTGCATCTGAAGCAAATGCTTCTACAGTCCGACAAAACTGACTTAGAAGGCTACGTAGGTCCAAGCAACGCAGTTAAATCCCACCTTTTGTGAAACATTCTATGCAGTTTGAACAAACATCGTTTATTCAGTGATGTGTCGTTGATTCTGAAATCATTCCGAAGTGGCTATGGTCAGTTAAATACCCGCATAATTTTTTTTTATGTGCGTGCAATTTTAACCTTTAGCTTAAGGGGCCCATTTTTTTGGTTCCCTCTTTAAAGCGGGAAATTTCATACCCACTTTCTAAGAATGGCCGTTAAGGGTGTTATATGTAATAGGTGTGTGTGTACATTGTGTATATATATATATATATATATATATGTGTGTGTGTGTGTCACGACCCTATCGCCGTGCACCCATCTAAACACACTAATTACTCTAAATGCAGTCATCAAACAGTAGGCCGGTGGAAGAACTAATACTTAATTAACTTTTAAACACCTCTTTATTAATTAACATTAATCAAATACCCAATTAATCCAGCTAAATCGCCATTTTCAATCATCTCCCAGAGCTCCCGACAGACGCACGTCTTCATTCTATCAACGATTTCCCCGAACAGCGTAATTTCTTTCTGTTCCGTTATATAAGTCACATAGGCGTAGGGTCTCTTCTAGAGTCCCCCTTCTGCTATTTGAACACCCCCCCTCTGCTATTTGAAGAGCCCCCCCTCTGCTATTGAAACAAGTAGCTGTCTTGTCATCAAGCAACATTTCAGTTTTACAGTATACCCTACTCGGTTTTTTTAGTTTAATGTTTACCTATGGAGACAAATGTTTCTAGTGATTATCGGTTTGGATTAAAATATTTTCTTTGTAACTGTACTCTGTAATAGGGAAAGACATTTTTTTTCTCTGCTATCTCTTTCCTTTTAGAAATTTAATCCACCAAAAGAAAGTATTTGCTTTATAAAGCACAGACTACACCTCAATTTTCCCCCCGAAAGCTAAAATTGAAAGCAGCTATTTGCTTTTCTTTTAAAGAATCAAAAAAGATACCCCAGAATTAAATGTGTCTAATAGGGATTATAATTAAAAACTTCTTTACAGCCAAGTCAACAATGATTGTAAAATTGTTCTTCATAGGCTATCATTCAACTGAGAGAATCAAATATGGCTACAACCTAGCACTGAGGGAATTTTCATTGACAATTTCTACTCTAACCCGACATTACTGAAGACAGTTTAGTAAAAATAAAACAAAAGAACGCTCTAAGAAATTTCAAAGAAATGTCTTGCAAGGAAATTTAGACATATCTTCTTTATAGATGACGTGTCATAGTAACTTCCAATCTAAGATAAATACGTTTAAAGAGAAACGACTCACATGTCTCGAAAGACCATTGCCGTATTTTTATGGTATAAAAATGCTTTATATAGCATATAAACATGATTCTCGCTATATTTGATTCTAAAAAGATCTACAGCATGCTGTAAACCACAAAAGTTATATTATTGTGTTTTATAGAATTTGTATTTTGGGGGCATATTATACAGAAATAGTCACACATAAATGCTTTTTAAAGTAATTTTAAACTTACAACAGCCATAAAAAAATTAATGATGATATGTAATTTTGAAAGACGTAATTTCTGCTAAAACAAAATATTTCAGATTTCCAATAGTTTATGTAAAATTTTAAGATTTTAGTTAGCTTATAACGCAGTACTGATTTGGTCGCCTGGGGACTTTTGGACTTGGTTTAGGTTGAACCTAGTTCAAGGGTTTAAAAGCAACCAAAGAATTAATATTACATATTTTGAACTACAGCGCTGTACTTAGATATGCATTTTTTTGCTGAATGAGGTATTAAAAGATCAAGACATCGTTCACACTGCTTCAGAAACTGTAGCGCTTCATTCACCCTTTCGCGCCGAGATTGTTGATATGCCTGTAATAGGTTTGACGTATCGCGTCATCATTGCGTCTGGACTGTAGGAAGGTTAAAATATTTATCGCTGACACTCTCCTTCGTGTCGAAAATAATGTGAATGAGGCATTAAACATGTTTCTTTGGGTCACGGGGGCCCAATTAGTAAGAGCAGCGGGGCAGTCATTTGAACGTCCCTGGTTGGATGCTCGTCGCTACAAATCCACCACCATGTTCACTAATTTTGGGCGGGGCACGTAAAATAGGTCGTGGCTACAATGTCCTCCAAGTTCTCAAATATACCTCTGGAGGTGCGGGGTCAAGTGTTCCGGTCTCGTCATTTAATTCGGCTCAAAATTACGGGACCGATGTTCTTAGGTCATGTCAGACTTAGCCCTAGTGGTACCTCGCTTTAACCCTTTTCGGGGTGCCGTTTTCACAGTGCAAACGCCTAAATCTAGTCTTTTTTTCACTTGCATTGTATTCCAGTTAAATGAGCAGAAAATGGTTAGTACTGCCATCTGTTATCAGTTGAAAGAAGTAAAAACATTTTTCAACCTTTAATAGGAAAATTTTTCAAGATTCTTTAAGTTAAAAAAATCGGGTAAAAAATCTGCACCTTGCAAACCGTGGAGGTAGTTGCCCCTGAATGGATTAAAGTGAAGCTGCTTATTACTTTTCGCCAAGGTACCTACGATTTGAGGGCCTAGGACCTGTGGACTTGGTGTAGGCTTTCCTACACCAAGGGGATTGGAAACAACACAACCCGAGTTTCTTGGAGATCTTTACAGGGGTTATCAAATTATGAGGATGTTTAAGAATGTAGTTTCACATAGCCGCAACTTGACGATTTTTTAACGTAGGATTACGTTCCTCAATAACAGCTCTGCGGAGAAAAAAAAATTTGCCGGCGTCGAGAGTTAAAATTTTGGCATCGCGCCAAACCCATGAGCAGTAAACAGTTAAACAGAAAAGTACCAAAATGCGTCAAAAAAAAAGAATTGAAAAGAAAAGAGGTAAGCAAAGATAAGTAATTGTATGTTAATAACCCGTGGTAGTTTCGTTAGAACAGACTACCTGAAATATTTTTTTGGCGATAAAAACTGACCCTGGGGAAAGTAGTTGGCTTCCTTTATATGAAACCTACTTTATTGCTGACTAAAAGTAAATTTGTTCAATGTCTGCTGATCTAGTCCATAGTTCGTTCAAGAATTAAAGAATTATAAGATCCTATGCTTTGCTGCACATGCATCAGTTACAGTCAATAGACTCTGAAACGAATTATTTGGTGATTTGGTGAAATTTTGAAAGGAAGATAAATCCAAACAAGAATCGAGTTCTTTCATAAGATTTTTAGGCTTGTATTAATTATGGTAGACTGCCTGATGCAAAAATATTATATTTAGACCACCCCTTAAAGAAAAATAAATTATAATTGGCCAACTAGTAATAGACAGGACCAAAGTGACAAAAGCATTATTGTTATAATGTGCACTAATTACGAACTTCTGCCATTTTAATTATTCAGCCTAGTATATACATCATTAAGTTTTCAGAATGATGTACATTTATATTAAATATAACTATTCACATTAATATGAAAAATACATTTCTTGTATTTATACTGAATTCTAATGAATACATTTAATTAGATGTGGTTGCGGATACATTTTTTTTGTATAGTAAGTTAAAATCCACTGTAAAATAAGGATGTAAATTCCTAGTTTTAAAATAGAACACCATTTATTCAAGCCGTCTTGTCTCATTCTTATCACGGGTCCTTTACTTTCTATAGGAACAATGTTTCATTCCCTATTATCAAGAATTTCCCAGTGGATGTCTGTACTATAAGCCCGGCTCTGCATGTTTCAGTTATTTCTCCAAATACTTGCGCACGTGGCAACGGAATTGTGGTAAGCCGCTCAGCTTCTACTTTCACGTCGAACAAGAAAAAAAAATAATAAATAGTTTGGATGTTGCAACAACGTCGATATAGATTATGTATGTCCTCGTTTCGGGTCGTTGAACTGAACCTGAATTTTAGCGACGAAAAGACAATAAAATACATATGCTCAGGCATTTTCTAAAATACAAAAATAAGTAAATCGCGTTGAAAATGTGTCGACATCCACATATTATGATAAATTATAAATAATTCAATTTAATTTTTTATATTGTAGTACCTGAAGGTTTATTTTTGGATAATTTAAAAAATATAAGAACGAAAAGAGGAAATACGTAAGATTTGAAGTTTTAGCAATATATGCAGGTGATTTTTTAAAACTGACTCTACTCAGAGCTATTTGTAGCGTTATCTATGAGTCGGAATTCCACCAAAATTGATAGATGGAGTAAGGACGACATTGCGAAAGAGTTTCCGCGGGAAAAAAAAGTTCCAAATTCGCCAATAGGGGAAGATATGGCGCTTTTGCTGTCAGCGCACCCGATAATTTGCATCAGAGACAATTAAAACATAAAATCCAAATTCACGACTATATAGTCGGACAGCAGCGCCAATATTCGAGCTATAAAGATAAGACATAAAATACCGAAAAAGTTGTAAGCAGACAAATGAAATACAAAAAATTCCCTGCACCACCACTTCTTGCAGAAAATTCACTTCTCCCTCCTTCAATGTGACCACAGTGCTGGTGGACGACACATTGAATCCTGAACACCAAGTTCTCAACGGCCAAGCGTAAAATGTGACCAGGACCTATTGTTAATGCATCGGCTCCATTTTAATTTAATATAACTCCATCCTTCCCAAAATGCCGGGCCACCAAGCGACAGTTCTCACTATCTTTACGGTCACATGTCTCTGCTTTAATTTCTTTTACTCAAACTCTTCAAAGGCACATCTCGTTCTTTCTAGAACACTGTTATGACGTATGCACCATCAATAAGGATGGGCGTGGTTCTAGTGTGGAAACAGCGCGATTCTATTAATAGTTTTCCCCGCGGAGTTTCTTCCCCTTACTTCATATAATAGTCTTAGAATAGGGAATAAAATTAGTGTTTGACGCCTTAAAATTACAATTGTTCTGAAATCCCCCCTTTTTGGACCCCCTTACGATTTGCCCCCCATAAAAAATCCTTTACATTTATATATATAATATGCAATGTACTGGACAACCCAAGGAGAGGACTGGCTTCCAGCACATCACAAGGGCTGATGGTGTAGTCGTGGCTCTAATAATAATCGGACGTATCAGTTAAGCATTACTTTTATTTTGTCGGAGAATACGTCTTCCAAGGCAGTTACAAAATCCGAAAAGCGCACAGGTTTGTTGCTCAGACGGCTTATATAAACTTTGTCATGTGATCATGATAGTGATTAGGGATTTGCTGTTGTCGATAAGTCTCATGTGGTTTAATGTAATCTGCGCAGATGCTATATATGAAATCTTGGGTGACGCCACGCAAGTTTGAAAAAGGAAGCCATTTAATATTTTCCACTAGAGGCCTTTTAGGACTTAGATTGAAAACGAAAATTAGCTCGTACGCCCAAGGGAATTAGAATAATTTTAGATTTTAAAATGGTATGGGGTTTTTAATGTTATATATATATATATATATTATATATTATATATATATATAATATATATATATATATATATATATATATATATATATATATATATATATATATATATATATATATATATATATATATACATATGTATATGTAGACTTTCCTGTCTACGAAGCTGGCCTATAGGGGATGTATTAAAGGAACACACTTGAGTCAAAAATCAACTATACTTTTTAAAACTTAACATTAATCGTTTATTAATGGAGATAGCAATTATGATATTCCAGAGAGGCCTACTTTAATTGTGTCCGGCACAATATAACAATAATCACGGGAGCGCAATGCTTCGCTTCCCTTCAACAGAAAACATCGCGTAGCCTTCTCGCTCTCGTCGTATATACCACAACGCAGGCCTTGACTCGCCCCGTGGGAAAATACATCTCTCTCTCGTGGCCGCGGACGGAGTCCAAACAAAACAGCCCTCAACGAGGTCTGCACTCTCGCTCTCTGCCCGTGCACAGTGCATCCTTTCACCACGCTTCGAATCAGCCCCAAGCGCGGGTCACTCAACCCTAGACTGTCGACCGTTCCCTCAAGGAATGACGTAGAGAAGCGATAAGGGTTTGGTGCATCTCTGCGCTACGCATAGCAACAGCGAACATAACTATGGCCAGAGAATTTGCATAAATCATTGTGTCTCGTTGTCATAATTAATTGGCATAAATCATTGTCATCTTTATCTCACCTATCCTGGATAAGCAGAACGTTTCCTCACGTCTATAAATAACGCACAAGTTAAAGTACACTCAAATAAACAATTATAAAAATATTAAAACGCTGCATTCCCAAAGGACTTGAGGACTAAAGTAATGTAACTAACCCTCAAATGACTAAAAGCAGTTTTAGAGGCCCCTCAGAATTATTAACTGAGTTTCTCACGGAAAAACTAAACACACAATAATCCAGTGTCAAATCACCCACACAGTATACAACAACATTAAAACTTATCTAAAACATATACCAAAGCACTAATTTACGTTAATATAGATAATATATATCATAATATACTACTAAGGAATCCAACAGATGTAAGATGAAGCTGACACAAAATAACTTTCAGGAATCATGCAAAACACTTCAACAAATCACGTACTACTCTTTGGTATTCCACAGACCGTCACAGAAGGCACACACACACTTTTTGGTTACTCAGGTCAGTAATATTATATACTAGTATATACTGTATCTATATATATATATACACTGCTGGCCACCCAAATTGCAACACCAAGAAAGACAAGAGATATCACAACAAAATTTATTTGTAGATAACATATTGCACAAGTAACAAATGATTAAATTTATAGACTTCTGTGAAGTGTGGTTCCTGCCAAAATCAGTAGCCAGAGTAGCCGACATTGTTGGAGATCACCGCTGCCACACGCCTCGGCATTGATTCAAAGAAACTTTGGATGATTTCTTGGGGTACAGCAGACCAAGCAGCTTCCACACGTTGCCAAAGTTGATCTGCTGTGGCAGCTGGGGATGGAATCTGGGTCAATCGTAGAACAACCATGGACCACATGTTTTCTATCGGTGAAAGATCCGGAGAGCGAGGCGGCCAGGGAAACAATTCAATCTGGCGAATGACAAAGAACCGTTGGACAATGCGTGCCACGTGTGGTCGCGCATTATTCTGTTGAAATATGGCTGTGGGCAAGCCCTGAAGGTAAGGAAGGACAACTGGCTCCAACACCTCGGAGATGTAGCGCTGGCTGTTTAAAGTACCGGCACTGCGTACTAGAGGTGTGCGAGAGTGATATCACTACCAGTCCCATAACCTAATACCCGGTGCAGGACCAGTGTGGCGGTGCATAACGCAGCTGTTCAGCATCCTCTCTTCCGGTGTCTCCAGACTCGAATGAGACCATCGTGGTGTTGCAGACAGAAGCGTGACTCGTCAGTAAAGACAATTTCATTCATTCTGCCGTCCACATCCGTCCTGTCATCGCACCATTGGCGGCGGAGACGTCTGTGGTTCTGCGTCAAGGGTAGACAATGCAATGGACGTCTGCGGACAGACCACTCTGCTGTAAACGGCATCGAATGGTACGCGCAGACACGGATGATGCGTTACAGACTGCATTGCTGTGCTCTGGTTCGTGATGTGAATGAGCGATCCGTCACTGCCATGTGCACAATTTGCCTGTCATCACGTGAAGTGGTGCGCTGAGGTGGATGCGATCGAACACGCCGGTCCGTCGTACCCTCCTGCATCCAACGATCACTATCCGCATTACAGTTGTTTGGTTCGTCCAACACGACTACCGATATCCTTGACAAGATAATCACAATCTCGGTAGGCCACGATCCTTCCTCTGTCGAACTCGGACACTTGATCAAAAGATGGTCGCTGTTTTCAACGAGGCATAATTGATCGTTTTTTTGAAAAAACTACAAGAAAAACACAATTGTCGAACTTGAAATAGTCGAAATCTCCAAGACTTATATATAGCGCTTTGAAGTGGCGCCACAGGCGCGCGTGATGTGCGACTGCGCTGAATTTCTAATCAGTTGCATATCTCACCTCCGCTAATGCAAGTTTAAATTTCATGTTATTTGCATGTTTCCTTCAGGGTGTTGCACTTACAGTGGCCAGCAGTGTATATATATACAGTGTGGCAAAAATCCGAACACACTCCTTTTTTTGCCTTATTTTTGTGGTTGGACTGAACGGTTGAAAGCAGAATGTGCAGTCTGTTTTGTGTATCGAAAGCAGTTGCGTGTTGCAATTTGAAGTGCGTGTGTGTAAAATATTGGAATCAAGGGAAAATTTCCATTTTTGCCTGATAATAAAAGGAACAAAATAATACTTTTGAAGGAAGAAGGTTATTCTATGCGCCAAATTGCTGCTTAAGTACCATGTGGTCTTTCTACTATCGTGAGAACGTTGAGAAGATATTCTGAAACAAATTCTATTGCGAACAGGCAGGATCTGGCCGAAACGAGAAAAACAACTTTACGCGAAGACAGGGTATGCACAGTATTTCACTTTTCAATAGAACTCTTAATTTACCGCCAAATTTTGAAACATTGGATTTTAACATCCGAACGTGAATGTGTGCGCAAGAAATGTGAGAGAAGACTGCTGGAAAATTGGATTTACGAGGCTGCAAAGCTCGCCCAAAACCATTATGATCCGATTTTCAACACGAGGATATTGGCCGTGGGCAAGGTATCATTCATTATGGACTATTAACAACTGGGAAAAGTAATATTTAGTGCATGAAAGTCGGTTTTGTATTTTCTGGTAACCAAAGTAGTGTCTATGTAAGACGACGCACCCATTAGGATTTCAGCCCTCAGTGTCTGAAGCCCATACTAAACCACCCGACCAAAGTGATGATATGGGGCTAAATATCTTCTCGTGGTGTTGGAAGATTCAACACGTGAGCGGAACCACTCTACAGTGTGAGCGGAACAGTGAAAGCCAGAGGTATTACATTGAAATACCACAAAATAAATTGCTACCAACAGTGGGAGATCGTTTTAGGGATTCAGTCATGGATTTTTCAGGACGATAATGCTCCATGTCCACCATGCACAGGTAGTCCACAAACGGCTCGAAGACAATACTGTGAATAGGATGAACTGGCCAGAACAGTCTCCGAATCTTAATCCGATAGAACCTTTGGCAGAAATTGGATATGATATTTCAAAGGAAAAAAACCTTCAAAACAAATGCGAGTTAATTGGAGCTTTAGTATATTTCTTTCAACCATGTTGTCACGAAAGAACTTCTTGTGAAATTGGTACATTCCACTCCAAACAAATGTATATTCCCTAATAAAAACAAATGTCTGGGCCATAAATATTAATTTTCAAACATGTAACAAGCAAATTTTCAAAATGCATATTAAATGTACTGTTTTTTTAACTTTCTGTGTTATTCTACTACGTATATTATGATATTCTATATTGTCTAATTCTGAACGTATTACACATTCCTGTGTTCAGGCAGCTGTACTAAAAAAATACTTGCGGCATTAAAACACTAGTAATAGATTTCATATCAGCATGAAAAATACATTAGAATAAATAACAATAGCTTAAGAGTCGCCCAGTGGCTAAGGGATTAAGCATCCGCTTGCCACGCCGGGGTGTGGGTTCGATTCCCGCATAAGACTTGGCTGTATTCTGGGGAACAGGTCAGTCTTCCGCCGCAATTGGAACCCCGTCTAGAAAGGGGAGCTGCAACCCATCGTCCATCGCCGGTGTCATCGTCTGTCATAATAAAAAAAAAAATTCTCTGTGATTGTGTCATTTGTCTGTTTCTATGTCTTATATTCATATGTACACCGGACTGGGTTGTAATGTTGTCATCCCCCAGGGACATTAGCCACACACACAATAGTTAAGATAATTCTTCGTTATGAAATTATCGTACTAAGCCAAACACAAAAATTAGGCAAAAAAATGAGTGTGTTCAGGACTTTTTGCCACCATTGTATATATATATATATATATATATATAGAGAGAGAGAGAGAGCTGTTTTGTACGTCAGATTCCTTGTTCTTTTCTTTAGCACATAGAATCTAAATTTAAAACTAAAGAAGTATAATTAATACTAATTCCAGATTTTGAAGAGCGCCGTTGTGTGGAAACGTATTAAATGGTTACCTTAAATATATATGTGTAATAGTTATTTCAAAATAAACCTTCATCTCTGTGAATGGTTTAAATTAGTTTAAATGACTCATAACTCTATAAATAATATATTACACAGCGAGTGTCAGGTGTTCTAGGACAAAATAGGTTCGTTTAATTATAAACAGATTTCAAACGAAACTAAGGCGAGAATGGCAATTAGTCACGGTCACTGAGTTTTAAAACTAGAATTTAAGCTCTTCTGCAATGCAATTTGTATGAGGTACACGTAAATGGAAAATTGGAAGTTTTAAATATGAAAGAAAATTGTTTAAACACCCGGTTCGGGATTTTAAATATGCACCATGGTTTTATAGATTCATTTTCTTTTCTTCTCTTCATTTGTTAAATGTCGTCGAGGTTACAGTATTTGTTTTTATCGGAAATGTGGGCGGAACCTTAAAAAGGAGGGGGGGGGGGGGGTTACGCACCTCTGTCAGCTAACGACGGCATATTTTTGCTGATTAACAAGAGACATAAATTTTAAAACTTATAGAAAAATCAAAAAGACCCTGCAGGTCTTTCTACTAAGCTAGTGGAAATAAACCTTTAAAAGACTGGAAAATCTGGGGAAAAAAATTGTTAAGATTTGCTTTTGTCTTTTTCGAAAATGAAAATTGTATCTACAAGTAAAAAATGCACTTCAGGAAGAATTTTTTAAGTGATATTTTATATTTGGAGACTTCGAAAGTTTAAAAAACAGTATCCTTGAATTTATATATATATATATTATATATATATATATATATATATATATATATATATATATATATACTATGCAAACTTGATAAGCTAGATGATAAACAAAGATTGCAGAAAGAAAAGACTTTGCTTATCCTCTAGTTGACCATGTTTGCGTCTCCGGTCATGCATTCCTATGTGACTATGTTTTGTTTTTGAGTTTCTTACCTCCCCGAGAAAAATGCGATATTTCCGGCCAACCAGTGGGGTTGTCAAGATGTTTGGTCCAATGTCCCAATTGTATGGCCCAATGGTCTGAAGCGTCAGGTCTGCGTTTCCGTTTCTTACCAATCCTATGTGATTATCGGTCGTTCTGGTGCCTACTATCGCCCCACTTATTTTGTCGGTAGAATTCGGCAACACCCTATATATATATATATATATATATATATATATATATATATATATATATATAAAATGTACAGATGGTTATCAAAATAATGGAAACACTATCAATATTAGTGGTGTTTATGAATGTGCTTGGCATTCCTTGACAAACGATTCTGGCCACAAGAATTTTTTTTATATAATATAGTGTGTGTATTATTCTACAATCAGGTAGCAGTAAGGGTATCGTGCTTTTGGGGGAACATCGTAAAATGTCAAATCTTGCAGACTCTGCGAAAAGGGCAAATTATTGGAGCGCCTTTAAATTGAAGTATCTGTTATTGCAACTCCCAGGCTAATGGGTGTTTTTCGAGCTGTGTTGTCTAAAGTTATGATAGCATAGAAAGTGCACGGCCAAACATCCTTTCCCAAAATGAATAGTGGACGAAATGAAGAGCTGAGTGAAAGAGTCGGAAAGGTATTGACGCGGATTGTGACATGAAGAAAGAAAAAAAATTGCCAACTAAAATGACCGAAGAGATCAATCTGTATCTGCATTTCCGATATTAACCATTAGAAGTAGAAAGGAATTTCACAAACAAAGAATTTTCGGAAGAGTAGCTATTCCCAAGCCACTTGTAATAGATGCTATTACAAAATATCGTCACAATGGTGCCACGAGCGCAAATACTGCTCGAATAATATGTCGAAAAACGACATTTGGTCCGATGATTCCTTGTTCACATTGTTCCTCGCCACAGGACGTGCGTATGCCTGAAGACCACCTACACAAGCGTGAGATTCTGGCTGTTTCATATCAACTGTCAGTCATGGAGGTAGATCTATCAAGGTTTGGGATGGCATCTCATGGTTTTCTTCAGGCTCTATTGTAACCCTAAAAGGGAGATTGAATGGGATGGACTGTGTCAAAATATTAGCTAACTAGTCCATCCTATGGTGCAAACATTGTCTCTTTCAGGGGATGTCGTTCTCCAGTATGATAATACCCCTATACATATAGCTAAATATATCAGAGAAAGATAAGTCAAATATCTTATCTTGCCCTGTACAATCTCCCCGACTATATATCATGCAACCACCGTGATCTGTATAAGCGGATAGAGCCAGGTATCGATATCCACCACAGCATCTCTACAGGAACTTTCATGATTTTTCCCTGAAGAATGGTATAATATATTCTTAACCACTAATCCTGACTTGTATAATCCAATTTCAAGGTGAATCAGGTGGTATTACATAACAAACGTGATCCTGCGCCGTATTAATAAAGGTTTTCATGATGTTTCTTTGTGTTTCCATTATTTTGATAACCACCTGTATATATATATATATATATATATATATATATATATATTATATATATATATATATACTATATATATATATCTATATATATATATGATATATATAACATTCTGAAATCTGAACAACTGAAACGAACAGTTTATGATTCAGATTACAGTATATTACAATGCTTCCCACGAAAATATTTTTGAATGACGCCTTCAGACAATAGCGACAGAAGTTCATTTTTTCTTTATAGTCTCAAACAAGTGAAAATATTACAAATAGTTTCTCAAGAATACGACAAACTTCAGGAAAGACTTCAGATTTGAGCAATGCACACAGACACAGTAACGGGCCTAGAGTTCACACAAAGCTGCTCAGCTTCAATTGAAAAATCAGTGAGTGAAATATTTGAGAGCCCAGTTCGACGTGCTTATATACCCTTGGTTTTAATCTATATTGCTCTATGAATGGAAAATTCCAGAACTCGATATGCACTCCACTCTTAGATGATAGGATCTCAGAGAACTCAAAAAGGAGTTTATTTTGTTACCAAAAATTCTCGAAAATTTCGCGAAAGGGTCATATATAGAAATTTAACGTTCAGTGACAGTAAATAATTATTATTTAACACAAAATGAACATACAATTCACAAGAAATAAAGACTATTTACAAATGATCAGAAACGTTTACAGCTTTTTACAACAATACTTTTACTTTAGTTCCACTGAGGAATTTAATTTGATTTTCAACCATTAAATCCTTAATCTATGAAATGAGCCTTGATCATCCTGATACGATTTCTGTAATTAGATAGAGCTTATATCTTTCTGCATTGCGCAGTCAACTCATCTGCTTGCACATTCAGAAAATCTATAATGATCAGCCATTAATTTACTCGACTATACTCTTTAATCCAATAGAAATGCCCTGAATGCAAAACAGATAACTGGATCTGTGATATGCACCTCGTCAAGATTTCTAAACGTGGCTTAACATGATCGCGTTAGCATCGTGTTCCAGACTGCAATTTATTAGTTAACTGGTGAATAAAATTTTCCTCGAGTAATCAATGTCATCTCGCTCCAGAAATGTGAGAGATGGATGCGTATGTTAAGGAAGAAAAAAATAACTAAAGTAATTATTTACTTTCTCTCTATAAATCAGACTTAAAGGAAATATTATTTATTCTCCTTATTTTTCTGATATTTTAATGGTTATTAATAGTTTTATGTATTGGGATTATATTTAACTATTTATAGGCTTTTAGCCTATAAATACTAAAAATACCTAAACTATACCGTAGTATTAAACTATTAAAAGTTTTTTTTAAATTCTATTAATAGCTGTATCAAACCATTTATAATATTTTAATATTATAATATCAATTATATTATTAATGAGTATTGAAAGTATTTAATTTTTCAATTTTTTTAAAATTGCTCTATAGGTTTAAAAATATTTGTAAATACGAGTATTCTTTATTTGTCCTTATTTATGTTTTTTTGTGCTAATACCGTTTAGTTAGGGCCTGTTCACATAGGAGTCCATTGCGTTGCGTTAAGGAAATGATGACGTTGAGACGAAAATAAACCATTCATATGCCTCCAAATGATTAGCAATGAAATTTTTAACGCCTATGATTTGTTTATTTTCATCTCAACGTCATCTTTTCCTTAACGCAACGCAACGCAACGGACTCCTATGTGAACAGGCCCTTACTGTCATCTAACATTTCAATATGTGTTAAAGAGTATTTTATGGTAAATTATCTAATATGTATATATAGGTGTGTGTGTGTGGTGTGTGTGTGTGTGTGTGTGTGTGTGCTGTTTGTGGGGGGGTCTGTCCAAAAACCTAAATTTCGGCATAAGAATCAACCGCTTATAAGAATCAAAAACAGTAATAACAAACTGATTTTACAATCAAAATCACGCAATATATATATATATATATATATATATATATATTATATATATATCATATATATTCATATAAATAATATATATATATATATATTATATAGATATCCGTATGCCCACTAAGTCCCTTCCCACCCTCTACTTCGGAACGGCTGCTTGCTATATACATAAAAGTGGTGTCTAGGTATAGTAAAATAGCCCTGGCGGCTACTGAATGAAACACCTACGCGCCACCTGTGGAAAAACCGCGGATGTAGCATTCCTATCTCAAAACGGAATACGAGCTAGTGAAAAAAGTGATTATAAAGTTGTAGAAATCATCGATTTAGTAAGGAAAAGATACCTTGTGGATATTAGTGAGAAGAATACAATGGTTAAAACGCGCATTTGTTGTTTCGTAAATTTCCTACACTGTGACGTGACAAAAACGATCTGAGAAAGAAAAAAACAACTAGTTATAACAATATACCTTTATTTGAGATGTTCAAACTGCTCACCGTCATTGCGGTGTCGTGTTTTGCCCGAAAGATAATCATTTTCCCTTCCGTTCAAGTTTTGTGACGTCATAGTGTAGGAAATCACGAATAAACAAATGTGCGTTTTAATCGTTCTTTTCTTCGCATTAATGCCCACAAGGTGTCTTTTCTTACTAAATCGATGATTTTCTACAACTTTGTAAATCATTTTTTTTCCCTATCTCATTCCGTTTTCGAGATAGGAATGCTAACTCTGTAGTTTTCCTCCAGGTGGCGCAGTAGGTGGTTTCATTCAGTAGCGCATGACTACTTTACTATACCTAGACACCACTTTTATGAATATAGTGGCAGCCGTTCCGAAGTTAAGAGGGTGGGAAGGGACTTTAGTGGGCATACTGTATATATGTATATATATATATATATATATATATATATATATATATATATATATATATATATATATATATATATTATTTTTTTTGATTGATAGTTACTTTCAATTAAATATTATAGGCAGACGACGGTCTTTGACCAAAAAATTATCTACTTATTTGTAGAGTATTTGAATTATTTGAATACTACGCAGAAATAAAATTTCACTACAGGTTATTTATTTACTTTTTTTAATGACTCAAACTTATAGCTACAAAAATGATAAATTTGTTTATAAAAAAGCGGTAATAAAATTGTTTACAAAAATATTAATGGGCCATTCTGTTTTTATGAATGCTCTCCCATTGCCATGAACAACTTGCGGCCCCTTCAGGAGAAACCAAGTATTTTTTTAACTTCTCCCTCACTAGTCCAGTTTTACTAACATTATTTCCACGAACAGCTTTCACATTTCGAAAACTTCTTATTTCTTCGTCTCTTACTTGCACTTGCTGTTCAAAAGGTGTAATTGTTTTACAACTTCTGAGCATGTTAAGAAAACAGCATGCTGCTAAAATTGTATAATCACAAGTTTCCGGTTGAGTTTCTATGGGTTTCAGAAACACTCTCCATCTTCCTGCTAATATGCAAAATGCATTTTCCGCTGTGCGTCGTGCTCTTGAATGCCTGTAGTTATAAATTTTTTCTTCGTCTCTGTTTATGGAATTCTTGCTATAGGGATGCATCAAGTATGTTTTTAATGTGAAAGCCTCATCAGCAACAATAAATCGATCGGCCACTATTTATAGGGTGCAGCCATATTATTTATAGGGTGCCACTATTTATAGGGTCGAACCGCAACGATATGCACCTTGTGGGATCCAAACAACAACGGACGTGAATCCGTCACGACACGTCAGCGCAGTGTCCACACACCGCCTGATGCTGACGTGTTAGCACGTCAGCTGACGTTGTCGTCAGCACATGTCAACACGTCACGTCAGCATAGTCTGAATGCAACTTAAGACGCACCTTTTAACGTAGGATTACGTTCCTCCATGACGGTCTTCCGGAAAGAAAAATTTCAGACGTTAAAACCGTCTTGCGTCATGAGTTATAATTTTGGCAGGGCCCCCAATCCCAGTCTGTATCTCTTGGGCAAGCAGTAAATTGTTAAACAGAAAAGTACCAAAATGCATCAAAATTTTGACATACATGTATATATATATATATATATATATATATATATATATATGCGTACGTACATATATATAGATGCATATATACATAACACATACTTACATATATACATACAAAAGATGTAACCGAACGATAAGTAATCCTACGTTAATATTCCGTGGTAGTTTTATTAGAAGAGACAACCTGAAATTTTCTTTTTTACATAAAAAAATCGACTTAAAATTGGGGTCCATCTTATGGTCTGAAAGTAACATTAAAATAAAAGGAATATTTTAATAATATAATATATATATATATATATATATATATTTATTTATTTATTACATGAAGTCCTCATTTGAATAGTGGTCCAACTCCATTCTTGTTCATTTTGCGATGCAGAGCCTTAAAGTCTAATGAGTGCAGTGAAATGACAGCTGAAGTTTGATTTGTAATTCCCTCTGTTGGCAGCAGAAATAAGCTGGAGGTGCGCAAGATTTGAAATAAGATAGAAATTACTTGATTGAGCATGAGAGTGAGGCTAACTCCCTTTTTTTTTAAAAGTGGAGTTGGATCACTATTTATATAAGGCCTTAATATATATTATACATATTTTATATATATTATTTAATATATTTATTATATATGCTTTTTATCTTTATTAAGTAATAAATTGAATATATCTCTAAATCCCATACAGGGGCAACAATCTCCACCGTTTGCACGGTGCAGATTTTCCCCCTGAATTTTTTAACCTAAAAAATCTTGAAAAGTTTTCCAATTAAAGGTTGCAAAATGTTTTTAATTTCTTAAACTGATAACAGATGGCAGCACTATCCATTTTCTGCTCATTTAACTGCAATACATTGAATGCAAGTGAAAAAAAGACTAGATTTAGACGTTTGCACTGTGCAAATGGCGCCCCCCCCCAAAGGGATATAGCTAAGAAAAAAAATATTCTTTTCTAAAAATCCTTCCATAAATATGAAGTGCGTCTTATCATCCGATGCGTCTGATGGTCCGAAAAATATTGTAATTCATAGGATATTCGATAATATTGTGACGTGCCGTTTGACTATATTTGTGAATGGCGGCACTAGATGATAGCAACACAAGTTTGTTTTCTTTACAGTCTAAAACAGTTCCCAAACCTCGAAAATCAGAAGACTTCAGATATGAAACAATGAGGGCACGACACCTGGCTTACAGGTTACACAGAACAGCCGAGCTCCAACTGAGAAATGTTAGGCCGATATCTTTTTGGAGCCAATGCTAAAATATTCCCTTGGCGACATTTTCAGTTGTTCTAGTAATGTAAAGTTGCAGAACTGGGTAACTACGCCCCCTAGATGAAATCAGAGTTGTTCACCGGACACCGGAAAAAAGTAGAAAAATCTACTAAAATCCCGAAAATTTCGGTGAAGGGTTAGTATATTGAAATCTAACGCTAAATGATAGAATGTAATAAACATGAAATAGAGAAAAAATGAATATGTACAAATTTTCAGAATATACACAACTGTTAAAAAACAATATTTTCGTTTATGTATCAAATTAGTTTTCTTTTTTCAAAACTGGATTAATTTAGATATACCATTCAGAATTAATGTTAGGATTGTATCTTTTTTAATAATGCGTTCAATATCTAAGGTATTAATAACCACCATTTTGTGTTGTGTGTATTTATATGTAATAGAAAAAGAACTTCGAAAAATGAATATATTAATTATTTATATGTTTTTTTTTGCGTCAAAAGCACCAGGTTCCTTGCATAATATACAAAAGAATTAGTTTTGATGCATTTAGAAATTTAATTTTCCTTACTTCTAAAAAAAATATTTTACTATCAAAATTGCGGAACTTTATTCACAATATCATTAACTTGGAAACGATGATTCGATAAGAGAGGAACACACGGCAAATTTTCCAAATGCATTTAGGTCATTACTGTCTTAAACCACGAGAAATTAGCATTCATACCGAAAACTAACTGGAAGCGAAAAATTCTTCTTTACAGAATCCTTTTTTTTTCGTACGCTGCACAAACATGTTAATGTTATCCAGAACAGGAGGTTAAATAAAGTTCAAATTTTTAATGGAAAATTTCATTAGCGTAATTCCGGAGACGTCATGTAAGAAAATATTGGTTTTCTGTTCTACGTTTTTAAGAACTGTTTCCTCGAACGCAAATCCGTTCGAAACTTTTATTTTGGGGGGAAATTTCTCGTCTGCGTGTGTGTTTGGAATGCAGAGAGAGTTCGTGGTACTTTCTTTCAAGGAAAAACTACAAATATATTGATTGCATTTAATTAATTTCTTTGCAAAAAAAATTGTGGGCCGCATCGGAAATTCACCCGAATTCAATCTTTGTGTTAGAGTTATGTAACACGCGTTTCACCTTCCGGATTAAAAAAGCGTTCGATAAAGAAAAGGGTTTATTCTGGAATATTTACTGAGAAAACAAGATTTGGGGGATGAATGTTTGCTCCTTTGAATCTTCTTCTAAAGAATTATGTGTGAAATTTTTATTGTCTCGAGTGTATTATTAAATTTTCTTTGTTTTCTTTGTTTGGAACGTGTTGTTTGAAATCTTGAAAAAAATAACAATATAAAATAAACTTTACTCCCTCTGAATACAAACGTTTATACACACTGTTCAAAGCTAGTTTTTGTTGGGATACTGGTAGATCTGGTAATGCGAATTCTACAACAGGAAATCAATACTGCTGATAGAGACTGATTATTATAAATTTTTCGTTTTCCGAATATGCAATGCAACAGTGAATATTTATTGCTCATCAGATATTTTTCTTCCTCATGGTACAAGCATTTTTAAATACTTTTCAACACTAGTAGGGATACTCGTAGATCTGGTAATGGAACAATAAATATTTATTGTTTATAGACATTAATAATTTTTTTTTCTTTTTCCAAATACACGCAATTTTATACACTTGCCAAAACTAGTTGGGATTCTGGTGGATCTAGCGATGAAACAAGGAATATTTATTGCTTATAGAGATTGCTTCTCAGAAATTTTCCTGTTTCAAAATACAAGCATTTTTAAATGCTTTCCAAAACTATTTGGTATACTGGAAAATCTGGTAATGGAACAATGAATATTTATTGCTTATAGAAATTAGTCAATAATTTTTTTCCAAATACATGTATTTTTATACATCTTCCAAAATTAGTTGGGATTCTGGGGGATATAGCGATGAAACAAAGAATATTTATTGCTTCATAAATTTTCCTTTTTCAAAACACAAGCATTTATAAATGCTTCCCAAAACTAGTTGGGGTACCGGTAGATCTGGTAATGCAACAGTGAATTTTTATTGCTTATAGAAATTGGTTATTAAAAATTTTTCTTTTTCCAAATACACACATTTTTACACACTTTCCAAAACTAGTTGGGATTTGGTGATTCTAGCGATGAAACAAAGAATATTTATTGCTTATAGAGATTGCTTATCAGATAGTTTTCTTCCTCAAGATAAAAGCATTTTTAAATACTTTCCAAAACTAGTTGGGATACTGGTAGATCTGCAATGCAACAATGAATATTTATTGCTTTTAGAGACTACTTCTCAGATATTTATCTTCTTCATGATACAAGCATTTTAAAGTAGTTTCCAAAAGTAGTTTTGATTTGGTGAGTCTAGCGATGAAACAAGGAATATTTATTGCTTATAGAGATTGCTTCTCAGAAATTTTCCTTTTTCAAAATACAAGCATTTTTAAATGCTTTCCAAAACTATTTGGTATACTGGAAAATCTGGTAATGGAACAATGAATATTTATTGCTTATAGAAATTAGTCATTAATTTTTTTCCAAATACATGTATTTTTATACATCTTCCAAAATTAGTTGGGATTCTGGGGGATATAGCGATGAAAAAAAGAATATTTATTGCTTCATAAATTTTCCTTTCTCAAAACACAAGCATTTATAAATGCTTCCCAAAACTAGTTGGGGTACCGGTAGATCTGGTAATGCAACAGTGAATTTTCATTGCTTATAGAAATTGGTTATTAAAAATTTTTCTTTTTCCAAATACACACATTTTTACACACTTTCCAAAACTAGTTGGGATTTGGTGATTCTAGCGATGAAACAAAGAATATTTATTGCTTATAGAGATTGCTTATCAGATAGTTTTCTTCCTCAAGATAAAATCATTTTTAAATACTTTCCAAAACTAGTTGGGATACTGGTAGATCTGCAATGCAACAGTGAATATTTATTGCTTTTAGAGACTACTTCTCAGATATTTATCTTCTTCATGATACAAGCATTTTAAAGTAGTTTCCAAAAGTAGTTTTGATTTGGTGAGTCTAGCGATGAAACAAGGAATATTTATTGCTTATAGAGATTGCTTCTCAGAAATTTTCCTTTTTCAAAATACAAGCATTTTTAAATGCTTTCCAAAACTATTTGGTATACTGGAAAATCTGGTAATGGAACAATGAATATTTATTGCTTATAGAAATTAGTCAATAATTTTTTTCCAAATACATGTATTTTTATACATCTTCCAAAATTAGTTGGGATTCTGGGGGATATAGCGATGAAAAAAAGAATATTTATTGCTTCATAAATTTTCCTTTCTCAAAACACAAGCATTTATAAATGCTTCCCAAAACTAGTTGGGGTACCGGTAGATCTGGTAATGCAACAGTGAATTTTTATTGCTTATAGAAATTGGTTATTAAAATTTTTCTTTTTCCAAATACACACATTTTTACACACTTTCCAAAACTAGTTGGGATTTGGTGATTCTAGCGATGAAACAAAGAATATTTATTGCTTATAGAGATTGCTTATCAGATAGTTTTCTTCCTCAAGATAAAAGCATTTTTAAATACTTTCCAAAACTAGTTGGGATACTGGTAGATCTGCAATGCAACAGTGAATATTTATTGCTTTTAGAGACTACTTCTCAGATATTTTTCTTCTTCATGATACAATCATTTTAAAGTAGTTTCCAAAACTAGTTTTGAGTTGGTGAGTCTAGCGATGAAACAAAGAATATTTATTGCTTATAGAGATTGCTTCTCAGAAATTTTCCGTTTTCAAAATACAAGTATTTTAAATACTTTCGAAAACTAGTTGGGATACTGGTAGTTCTGGCAATGAAACAGTGAATATTAATTGCTTGTAGAAATTCATTATTAATTTTCTTTCCTTTTTCTAAATACACACATTTTTACACACCTTCTAAAACTAGTTGGGATTCTGGTGAGTCTAGATATGAAACATAGAATATTTATTGCTTATAGAGATTGCTTTACAGAAATTTTTCTTATCCAAAATACAAGCGTTTTTAAATACTTTCCAAAACTAGTTGGGATACTGGTAGATCTGGTAATGGAACAGTGAATATTTATTACTTACAGAAATTGGTCATTAATTTGTTTTTTCTTTTTCCAAATACTTGTTCCAAATACACACCTTCCAAGACTAGTTGGGATTATGGTGGATCTAGCGATGAAACAAAGAATATTTATTGCTTCAGAAATTTTCCTTTTTCAAAATACAAGGATGTATATATACTTTCCAAAATTAGTTGGGATACTGGTAGATCTGGTAATGGAAAAGTGAATATTAATTGCTTGTAGAAATTCATTATTAATTTTCTTTCCTTTTTCTAAATACACACATTTTTACACACCTTCTAAAACTAGTTGGGATTCTGGTGAGTCTAGATATGAATCATAGAACATTTTTGCTTATAGAGATTGCTTTACAGAAATTTTTCTTATCCAAAATACAAGCGTTTTTAAATACTTTCCAAAACTAGTTGGGATACTGGTAGATCTGGTAATGGAACAGTGAATATTTATTACTTACAGAAATTGGTCATTAATTTGTTTTTTTTTTCCAAATACTTGTTCCAATACACACCTTCCAAGACTAGTTGGGATTATGGTGGATGTAGCGATGAAACAAAGAATATTTATTGCTTCAGAAATTTTCCTTTTTCAAAATACAAGGATTTATATATACTTTCCAAAATTAGTTGGGATACTGGTAGATCTGGTAATGGAAAAGTGAATATTTATTGCTTATAGAAACTGGTTATCAATTTTTTTCCTTTTTCCAAATACACGCAATTTTACACGCTTTCCAAAACTAGTTGGGATTCTGGTGGATCTAGCGATGAAACAAAGAATTTTTAAGGCTTAAAGAGATTGCTTATGACATATTTTTCGGCGTCAAAATGTAAGGATTTGTACACACTGTTCAAAACCAGTTGAAATCCTACCAAATACAAACATTGATACACACTATACAAAACCAGTTGGATTACTAGTAGATCCAGTAATCCAAAGTCTGCAGAAATGAAACAGTGACTATTCATTGCTTACAGGAATCTTTAGGAGGGCGGTAAAATAGTAAAACACCGCAGAATGAAATGTAGATAGAAATTGATTATTCGTTGTCTTTTCGATTTGATAGTTTTATCGCAGAATTCTATGGTCTAAAATAAAATTTCTATTTTTAAATGAATTGTTCTATAACGATAAACAATAACTCTCTAATTTACTTTAATAATTTAAAGAACGGTCTTTAAACTTATTTTTCTTTGTGCAACCTTCCCTCAAAGCGTATTCTACCCCATTTTTAAAAGTATTCTATTTATTTTATGGGTTTAATTAGTTATTCAACTTAAGTCAGAATAATTAGTGATGATTATAGCGAATAATTATTTAATATTAATGATATTTATTATAATCTACGTTCAGGGATTTAAACTTACTTCTATTTCCTTTTAGATTAATTTTAATTTCTATTTGAGTTATTATGAATGAGTTTATATTTTTTTATATTTTAAGGTGTTTTGCTGTTTATCACAAAATTTCCATTAGCAACCTAGTAGGCCTGATGGGTCACCTTTGCACTTTAAAAATGTAACAACAAGCGTCTATCAAATGCATTTGTCAGGAGGATAAACCTATCATTCGGAAAAATTTTATTACATACTAGACACACTTTCGAACTTCCTTTATGTCCCTCTCTGGTAGAATAAAGAAACTGGTAAAAAGCAACGAAAAAGAGTTGGTGGAAGAAATTAGAGATTTGCCGTTAAAACAATTTGATACAATGTAACTGTACTCTTTTCTAGATAAAAAAACATTCTTATGAGAGCAGTTCGATTCCAGTCGGGTAAGGTTAGTGGTAAATTACAAACTGATCTCATTAAATTGAATTATTCATTTGCATTGGTTTTAAGATGACTGCCTACGTTGAAAATGCCATTTTTTGACTATTTTGGTCAACTTCATATTTTGCAAGAATCTTGTAAATCAATGTTTTCTCTTTTCAAAACCGGTTTGATTTTCAATCTACGTCAATTAGAAGCAGAGTTATAGCTATTTTAATAAACATCGTCTAATACAAAATTGAAGTGACAAACAACTTTAAATGCGTCCATTTTTTTACTATTTTGGTCAAATTTATTTATTGCAAGAATCTTGTAAATCAATCTTTTCTCTTTTCAAAACCGCTTAGATTTTCATTCTACATTTATTAGAAACAGAGTTATAGCTATTTTAATAAACACCGTCTAATACAAAATTGAAGTGACAAACAACTTTAAAGGCGTTTTTCTCAGAATTATGCTTTTTAGCACAAATCTCTACCGTTATCCTGATATTTCACATAATAATGCATATAATTTGATAAAATATTCAGGAAATTTGTAGATGCTATTGTTAATGAAATTATGTACGATAATTGATGTATAATAAATAGTTTTTGGTTTGGGGCTGTTTTTATAAAGAAAGGAATGACGAATTGGAGAAAATTTTCATATTGGAACCTAAAATTGTCTGTATTATTTTTGCATTTTAAAATTTCTCTTAGATTGTAGGTCATTTTGAAGATAACTGTTATATGTATCATGTGTAAGAAGTAAATTAAAATAGTAGCATTAGAATTTTGTTCAGAGTGATAAACGTTTTAGCTAAATTTCATTAAAAATTACTTCAAATTGACCAATTTATAAAAAAGTATGGTATTAACAGGAAAGTTTTTATTCTTTATTTTTAAATGCTGTTTTACCATAAGAGACCAAAAAATCCTTAAAAAGACAATTTTAAAAAAAATTGGCTCCGAAAGTAGGCAGTCACCAAGCGATGCAACCAAATACTAAATACTACTGGATATGCTTATGGTGTCGCATGGTATTTATGTTAAATAGTAGTGTTATTTTACAAAGTGTTACATTGTAACGTTAGATAGAATTGACGGGCAAATGAGAGAAAATCTAAAAAAAAGTATAAAGTAGAGACGGCCCCTTACCAGAATAATTTAATTTCCCCCCCACCATAGTTTGAAACAATCTCTATATAGCTGAAACTCAATAAAAACATTGAATTCGAAAAATTTAAAACAAATTCCAGGTAGTCTCTTCTAACGAAACCACCGCGGGATAACTTATCATTGCTTATATTTTTTGTATGTATGTATGACTTATGTATATATGCATCTATGTATATGTACGTATGCATATAATATACATATATGTACATCAACATTTCACGCATTTTGGTACTTTTCTGTTTAACTGTTTACTTCTTGTCCAAACGACACAGACTGGGTTTGGTGCGCTGCCAAAATTATAACTCTCGAGGTACGGACGGAAGGTTTTAGCGTCTGAAATTTTGTTTTCCGGAGGACCGTTATGGAGGAACGCAATCCTACGTTAAGAAAAAGTATCGTAAAATGTATATTTTGTTTTTATAGATATAATTTAATTCGATACTTTGGATCTATTTCGCGGATATAGTAGAAAAAATCTCTCATTGTCGATAAAAAGTCTTAAAACTAATTTGTGAATTATATTAGTTTAAGGAGTCAGGTACCTTTTAAAGACCAAGAGACTCGACAAACATGTCCTATTTTCAATCACCAATAGTTATTAAAATAATTTATTAAGAAATGTGAAAATTTTACTGTGAGTTAAACACCATTTCTTCTTTATAAATATGGCACTCAATTTTTTCTAGCTTGAAGAGAAATTTTTCAATTTTTTAAAATTTTAACCATTGTTTTTTCATTGTTATGTGATTGCTCGCATATCACCAGAGAAGTTGGCTAGAATACCGTGAAATGTTATACATGTTCAATATAAACAGGTATCAGTAAAATGGCAAACAATTATGTAATTTCTACCATAAAAATTTGAATTGCAATAAAATTTATCAAAAATATTTCTGAAATTTAAAAAAAAAATTTTTTTTAAATTGTCTATGTAAAACTAAGAATTTTGATTTCAACGTTCGTCATTTTAAAGATATATTATGCAACTTAATTTTAAAATTAAAAAAATATGTATATTCATTAATATATGGACGGAAGTCTGCGCGCAATGACATAAAATTGAAAAACACAATGGTTGAAATTAAAAAAAAATAAAACATTCATCTTCAAGCTAGAAAAAATTAAGAGCCATATTTATAAAGAAGAAAGTGTGTTTAACTCACAGTAAAATTTTCATATTCCTGAATAAAACATTTTCATAACTACTGATGATTTAAAATAGGGATACCTCTGTCGAGTATCTTAGCGTCTAAAAGGTGCCTGACCCCTTAACCTCGAATTACATGATTTTAACCTCGAATTTGTGCCACGAATTTCTTCGTATGGCAAAGAGCAACTGTTCTCGTATTCTTAGAATCAGTAAACCTCCATTTTAAATACCGCAAAAGCATATGAAAAACTCCTAAATTCACCCATGAAACAGCTAATAATTAATATTTATAAATTAGCACCTAGGCAGATCAGTCAGATTTCACATAGGTGCAGTGGTTATCGAGTCCTGGAATTTTTCCATGCCTATAACCATCGAGAATGTCATCAAGAAATCATACATGAAAAGGAGAAGTTGTGTGTTAAGCTGATTCGTCTTTCTAACCTGTCTTAATGGGTGAAAATATCAGTACGCGAAGAGTTACAATGGAGACCAACGAAAATTTCTTCCTTCAGTTTTCACTGGGCAGCTGAGATTCAACTGAAAAATAAGAATGAACACTTTTTGGGAACAGAGTTCGGCCTGCTTATATACCTTGGTGACATTCTTTATGATTCTAGCTATAAAAAAAATCTAAAACTTGATAACCACGATACCTAGGTGAAATCTAACTGGTTCTTTGGACATTAAAGAATCCCCAAATGTTGCCAAATGTGTCGCCAAGTTCGTCATCATTCTAGAAATTCCTCCAAAAGTGGTATATTGGAATCTAACTTTAATAACAATAAATAAACGGTATTTGACACACAATAAATATGAACTAGTGCCATCGTTGATCGAGATATCGAGCAAATTCTGTTTCATATTCGGGATAACAAAGATTTTTTAACTCACGAAGTAAGATGATTACTGAAATTTAAAATTTCAGCTTTTCGCATTAAATTACCATGACTCTATTAACTTGCTTTCTTGTTTGTGTGTCTGTTTGTGTGTTTGTCCAGTACAAATCTTGCAATCGACTTTTAACTAACTTCCCGACTAGCTAGACATTTGAAACTTTTAGAATAGGTCAGAACACGATGACAATGCATTTTTTAATACTTTTATCCATCTTTAAGCAGATTTTTAGCATTTTTTTAAATATTTTCAGTTAATTTTGTTTTGTAGACTGGTGCAGCCATCTGTCGTCCGGGACGGGAACGAAAAGTTAAACGCAAGTTAACTTCCAATTACCTTCATTTTCTTTCAATTTGATGGGATAATGCATCGAAAAAATTTTAAAAAAGTACTTATTAATACATAGAATTGTCAAGTTTATATGATTCAACAGAAATTTTAAAAACTTGGTATATAAAAAATTCTTTTTATCTTGTAATTATTTATCAACTTTAACTGATTGCCACGGACCCTCAAACTGCATAGCTAGGGGTACGTAAATTTCGTATAAAAAATATCGAAATTTCGCAACTCATAAAATACATTACATAAAATTTCGCATTTATTCGAAAAAAATATATAAATTCGAAAATTTCGCATTTATTAAAATAAATTACAATTTTACTTACTTGGAAAGGTAAGTATCAAAATTCTTAGTTAGAAGCTAATATTTTAGTAGTCTCTACATTATGTTCCTCAAGTCTTTGCTGTTTGCCATTAATTACTATGATGTACATACTAAAATATCTCAGCATCTACTCTGTTAACGGTGCCTATAGAAGCTTTGTATAACTTACTTTGCAAAGTTAAGGTAGCAGCATTTGGTTGCAATTAAAATCTGTATAACATCAACAGTTGGTTGACTACTGTAAGTAGCTGATCCTTGACTTTGGCGCTCGAGAGATTTTTAAGTTCGACACCGGTAGACAAAGTGTCCAAGTGAAATTCGGAGCAAATCCGAAAGAGAGTGACCAACTTAAAAACCTAACTCTAGAAACCAACCACCAAGTTTTGGGGAACAATTTAGTAGAATTAAGGGGACAGTGGACCTTCAAACCTAACTGTTTTTGTTTTGAACGGATTTGCTTGAAATTTGAATATGGGATTAGTACCATAGATATGTAAAAGTGGTTGAAATTTAAAGATGAAATATTAACAATTTATGAATTATTAATTATTAATTATACAAAAAATTGGCCTAATTAATAATTTTCAATGTGCATTTCTTTTGCATATAATGTGATAATTTTTATTTACAGGATACCTTAGAGAACTAACAATGAAACTTATTGCTTATTTAAAGCATTCATTAAAAATATAAAAAGAAAAAAATAATAATAGTGAAAACGCACTTTTTATGACGAAAAATACCTATAAATCATCTTTTCAAGTGCAAAATATAGAAATTCTGAGCTACGAAGCATACTTTTTTTCAATAAGATTTATTTGATATACAGTTAAGTATATAAAACTTAGATTTCAAGGCAGTACGATAATTAGAAATGCGCCTGGAGCAGTTTGAATATTCGTATGACATGACAATTTTAATTTTGAGAAAAACTCATTTAAAGTTATTGCTATTAGTAACCACATAATATCTAAATTAAATACAAAAAATCTAAATTATAACTAGGAATGTAATCACAGAAATTAAAAATTCTTTTTGCAACACATTCCTACTCGTCCGTAGTTTCATAATTCAATAAAATTTTTAAAAATCGAATTTTTGGACGAATTTCACAATTTTGAAAGTCCACTGTCCCCATACGAACGTCTCTTGAGCGCCAAAGTCAAGGGTATTTCAGCTACTTCCAGTCAACCAAGAGTCTCCTGTTTAATTTATACAGATTTTAATTGCAACGAAATGCTGCTACCTTAACTTTGCAAAGGTAACTAGATATACAAAGCCTCGATAGTCCCGTTAGCAGAGTAGATGATGAGATATTTTAGTATGTACAACATAGTAAGTAATGACAGAGGGCAAAGACTTGAGAAACATAATGTGTATACTACTAAAATGTTAGCTTTTAACTAAGAATTTTGATGATTACCTATCCAGGTACATAAAATTGTAATTTATTCAATAAATGCGAAATTTTCGAATTTATATATTTTTTTGCGAATAAATGCGAAATTTTGATATTTATCAGTTAAAGACCACGGATGTTCTTAGTTCAGCAATTATGTTAATAAATTATTACTATTATTACCTAATTTCTCTTAAAAAGTTGTTTATCACCGGATTTTCGCCGAAAAGTAGTAAAGAAATAAATTTCGCATTCATTCGATCATATCGGCAAATTTCGCATTTTTTTCGCATCTATTTCGTAAATACGAAAATTACGTATCCTTATGCATAGCCAATCGAGCTTGTTAGTGGTGATTATTTTATCAACTTCGAACATAGAAGCATCCCCTATAGGTTTTTTTTTTCTGGCTGCTGAATATCGTGAAAAAGATTTTGCTTAGTTTCAAAGGAGCAACTCGACGGCAAATCTTGTTGTTAGCTGAACTGGGATGGCACCTTGTAAGATTTCTCGTCGGCGTGGAAAAAAAAACTGTTTTCCACTTGACTTTGTTGATAGATGAATATTGCTATTCAATACTATAGTACAAACCGTTCGAAATCCAAACCCGAACCGTTGTCCCGATCTCATTTTGTATCTTCCACTGGCACACGTAAGACCTTCATTCTGATAACTCAACCACACTTTCGCGTTAAGCCTTCTCTCAACACGAGTCTCAATATATAAAAACACCTCATAGATATAATTCGGGATACGTAATTTTCGTATTTACAAAATAGATGCGAATAAGTGAGGAATTTGGCGATTTAAGCGAAAAAAGGCGAAAATTATTTTTTCACTATTTTCCGGTGAAAACTCGGTGGGTATTACATCAGAATAAGGTGCCCCTTGGCGCATTTCTTGGCGCGATTGCGATACATACATACATTCATACACATTGCATACATATAAACTTACATTATATACATACATACATATATACATACATATATACATACATATATACATACATATATACATACATACATATATGCAAACATATATACATACATACAAACATTGGCCCTTTATCGCCAATTTGGTGGGGGCCCCTATTCTGTAATGAAACCAACTCGGTGATAAACGGCTTTTCAGGCGAAATTAGGTAATAATAGTAATAATTTGTTAATATAATTACTTAACTAAACCATACGCGGTTCTTCAACTGAGAAAACTCACTCTCTTTCGGATTTGCTTCGAATTTCACCCAGACAGTTTGTCCGTACCGGAGTCGAACATAAAAATCTAATTGTAAAAATTAACCATCAAGTTTTGTGGAACGATTTAGTAGATTTAAGAACGGTTCTGGAGATCCAAAGTCAAGGATATTTCAGCTACTTGCATGCGTCAACCAATAGACTCCTTTTGATATTATACAGATTTTAATTGGAACAAAATGCTGCTACCTTAACTTTGCAAAGGCAGCTATACAAATCCTCTATAGTCCCGTTAACAGCGTAGATGCTCAAATAAGCTTAACATGAACGAAACATTCTTACTTCCAGTCTTTTTGTAGTATGGTGTCACCGCAGTGCGAGGTATTCCAAATCCTAACTAATTAGAATCAAAATATATTTCACTTGTAGCTATTTATTCCAATTTTCACGACCAGTAAATGTGGAATAGAACAAACGTTGCAAAATGGCAGGGATTCACTCAGCGGCATCGACGATGGGAGAACTGGTCCCAAAAACAATTGCAAGATAAAAAGAACTTTTTTATATACCATGTTTTTAAATTTTCTGTTGAATCATATAAACTCGAGAATTCTATGTATTAATAAATACTTTTAAATTTTTTTTAAAGAATTATCCCATCAACTTGAAAGAAAATGAAGTTGATTGGAAGTTAACTTGCATATAACTTTTCGTTCCTGTTCCGGCCAATAGATGGCTGCACCAGTCTACAAAACAAAATTAACTGAAAATAACTGAAAATTAATTTAATTCTGCTCAAAGATGGCTAAAAGTATTAAAAAAATGCATTGTCATCGAGTTCTGAGCTATTCTAAAAGTTTCAAATGTCTATCTAGTCGGGAAGTTCGTTAAAAATCGATTGCAAGATTTGTACTTGACAAACACACAAACAAGAAATCCAGTTAATAAAAACATGGTAATAACCAGGGCCTTTTTATTGCATGGGCAAATCGGGACTTTTCCCAGGGCCCCCTGATGCTAGGGGGCCCCCAAAACCCCTTGGTGTATGCACCTAATACTTCTAATAGTATCTATAGCCCATGGATAGTTCTTATTTTTAAAAATGTTCGTAAGGTTTGGGGCCCCAAATAGCATCTGCCCAGGGGCCCCCAGCGTTCATAATCGGGCCCTGGTAATAACAAATACGTTAAGAAGTAATTACTTGAATTCACAATGGGAGGACCTGCCTTGTGCAAAGCCCTCGCTAAAATTTCTTGTTGAAACCCATAAAGCTTAAGAAGCATCTTCAATGTTTACTTTTAACTAACAATTTTGATACTTACACATCCAAGTAAGTGAAATTGTAAACTTTTAAAATAAATGCGAATTTTTTTAATTTATATTTTTTACGAATAAATGCGAAATTTTATAAATTGTATTTTTTTTATCCGAAATTTCGATATTTTTTATGTGAAATTTACCTATCCCTAGATATATTGTGTATTATATTAAAGAGGAATAAAAGATATTTGCAAATGCTTAGAAATTTTTACAGCTATTTTCAACAATATCTTTTTTGTAACTATAAAAAATACTATCATTTTTTAACCATGAAACAGGCATGACATTTCAAGATAACAGATACTTGCTAACTTTTTTATAGGGTGAGTGCGCCTTTTGAATTTCTGTCAAAAGTTTCATTTGTGTTCTTTTAGGATTGTATGTGTTGTGTATTAATGCAATTGTTTTGTATTACTTAATGTAGATGGCGGCACAGAACGAGAGTATGTGTCCGTTTCGGCTGACGTGTTGATTTTGAGAAATCGGTATGGTTTTTCTGCCATGTTGAGGCTGTGTGGCGTTGATGTTTAAGAGTTCAGTGTGAATGATCCTAGAGGTAAAATGCTGGTTGTTTCAATTATATTTTATTGTGTGTTGTAGTGCAGGAAGTTTTAAACGCTATTAAAATTAAGCTGGATTTTAGTCAGTGTTTTTATTAAACAAGTTTTTACAGTCCAGTTGATTTTAACGCAACCGTTTCGAACCAGTTAAGAACTAAACAGTATGTGTACTTGCATTTATGGTGCGTTGAGCCCTAAGTGCAGGATGTCTGTTTATTTTCATTTGATTTGACTATCTGTTTCAGTGGGGATGTCGGGGTCTTGGGATGTATTTTGGTTATACCTGCATCCTATTCAGAAAGTTTCCCCTTGAGGTAACTGATTTGGTTAGGCCTCCTGATAACGAGAGAGTCGGTTACCTCGATATAATATTTAGTTTCTTTACTGCTACAGAATCTTGCATTATGGTGCGTTGAGCCCTAGGTGTGTGATATCTGTTTATTTTTGTCTACATTTTTACCATGTTTTTATTAATTCGCTTTCTGGTTTGTTTGTGTGTGTGTTTGTCCAGTACAAATCTTTCAATCGATTTTTAACTAACTACCCGACTAGCTAGATATTTGAAACTTTTAGAATAGCTCAGAACACGATGTCAATGCATTATTTTAATACTTTTAGACATATTTAAGCAGAAGTTGAATTCTTTTTCAGTTAATTTTGTTTTGTAGAGTGGTGCAGCCATCTATCGGCCGGGACGGAAACGAAAAGTTAAGCGCAAGTTAACTTCCAATTAACTTCATTTTCTTTGAAGTTGATGGGATAATTCATCAAAAAATGTTAAAAAGTATTTATTAATACATAGAATTGTCAAGTTTATATGATTCAACAGAAAATTTAAAAACATGGTATATAAAAAGTTCTTTTTATCTTGTAATTATTCCTGCTAATAACTATCTTGCTTTGGTGAAATATTTACTTTGACGTAATCTGTACGCTCGCAATCTATACGCCCACTATATCTATACGCTCATAGATATAATGTATATATTAAAGATAAATAAAGACTATTTACAAATGCTTAGAAATTTTTACAGCTATTTTCAACAATATATTTTTAATAACTTTAAAAAAATACTATCATTTTTAAATCATGAAACAGGCATGACATTTCAAGATAACAGATACTTGCTAACTTTTTAATCATTATGAAGCAACCGTAGGGAGAACCGCTACTTAAAACCGTAACAAAATACAGGAGAAAAATAACACTGGCTTATAAAATAAAAAGTTCCGTTACACGTAATTCTCACGAGGTATACACGGCCTGATAAACAGACTTTAACGCTCTAGATCTGCCTTCTTTATATCTCTCTCAGGCAAAATATAAACCCGAATAACGAACAAGAAAAGAATCCAGAAAGAAATTAAAGACCTCAGTTCCAAAGGAAATACGGCACTCTTTTCGGGCAATATTATTTTATTCGAAGACTTTGGCTTTTAAGAGTTAAGTGATTCCATTTTTTTTTTTTTTATGTCCTCATGAATATCTTTGAGAGTGTTTCGCAAGAAGAGAAAAAAAATCTGGAATCCACTTGACTATTTTTAAACGCTTTCGCAAAATGCAGGCCATAAATATTCATATCACTTTACTAAGTGTCATTTCAGTTTAAGATAACTTTAAATACTTTACATCGCTCAAGAACATTATTAAATGTCAAAGTTATAATCGTTATTTTTATATCGGGTAATAAGATGAGAGGAATTTGAGATTTTCTCCCGATAAAACAATTTATATATTAAGGCAATTATGTTCTCGACTCAAAACTTGTGTGTCAGTTTAAGATTACTTTAAATAATTACCTCGCTCAAGAACATTAATACATGCCAAAGTAATAACTTTTTTTTATTTTGGGTGATAAGATAATAGGAATTTAATATTTTTTCCCGATAAGACAATTTATATGTTAAGACAATTATGTACTGGACTCAAAACCTGTATTAGTAATATAATTTTAAATACTTACCTCGCTTAAGTCCATTATTAAATGTCAAAGTTATGATCGTTATTTTTATATCGGGTAATAAGATGAGAGGAATTTGAGATTTTCTCTCAATAAGACTGTTTATATATTAATGCAATTATATTCTCGAAAATCCTGTGTCAGTTTAAGATAACTTGAACTACTTACCTCGCTCAAGAACATTAAATACATGCCAAAGTTATAACCGTTTTTTTATTTTGGGTGATAAGATAATAGAAATTTAATATTTTCTTTCGATAAGACAATTTATATGTTAAGGCAATTATGTACTCGACTCAAAACCTGTATTAGTTTAATATAATTTTAAATACTTACCTCGCTCAAGAACATAAACAAATGTCAAATTGATAATCTCTATTTATGTTTTGTGTAATAAGACAGTAGGAATTTAATATTTTTCTTGATAAGACAATTTACATGTTAAGGCAATTATGTACTCGACTCAAAACCGGTATTAGTTTAATTTAATCTTAAATACTTACCTCGCTCAAGAACATAAACAAATGTCAAACTGGTGATCTCTATTTATCTTTTGGGTAATAAGACAGTAGGAATTTAATATTTTTTTCTTGATAAGAAAAATTATATGTTAAGGCAATTATATACTCGACTCAAAATCTGTATTAGTTTAAGATAACTTTCCATACTGACATCCCTCAAAGACATTATTCAATGTCAAATTAATAATCATCATTTTAATATTATGTAATAAAATAAAAGGGATTGAATATTTTCTCTAGATAACACAATTTGATAACACAATTCGTCTCAAAACTTCTATCATTTTAAGATAGCTTTAAATATTTACATATTTCAATAATGTTATGAAATCTCGGTGATAATTGTCATTTTTATATTGGGTGATAAGATGAGCGGAATTAATATTTCTTTTCTTGATATGAAAATTCATACCTAAAGGAAATTCTTCACACTCAACACTTCTTAGAGTAACTCTATCTTTAAAAACTTACATCGTCCAAGAACATAAATAGTGTTCACACTGATAATAATCGTTATTTTTATATTGGGTAATAAGATGAAATGAACATATTTTCTCGAGATATGACAATCTATACGTAAAAGCAATCATGCACACGACATAATACCTGTGTCAGTTTCAGATAACTAAAAATACGTAAATAGCACGAAAGGATTATTAAATATTAAAGTAATAATCCAAGTCAGTTTTCTCCAAGATGACTTATTGTTTGCTTATGTCGCTGTAAAAAAATAGTAGTTTCAATGTAAGAAGTACCCAAGTCTGACCGATGCTTTAAAAGTGTTTTCTAAACCATTGTACAGACTTGGGTACCTCTTACATTGGAAAAAATATTTTTTTCAAAGAGACATAAGCAAATAAAGTCATCTTGGAGAAAACTGATATAGGCACTTCTTGTACCAAGCGACAGATATATATATATATATATATATATATATATATATATATATATATATATATATATAATATATATATATATATATATATATATGTATGTATATATATATATATATATATATATATATATATATATATATATATATATATATATATATATATATATATATATATATATATATATATATATATATATATATATATATACGTATATATATATATATATATATATATATATATATATATATATATATATATATATATATATATATATATATATATATATATATATATATATATATATATATATATATATATATATATATATATATATACGTATATATATATATATATATATATATATATATATATATATATATATATGTATATATACATATATATATATATATATATATATATATATATATATATATATATATATATATATATATATATATATACACATAGTGTGTGTTCGTGGACATAAATTTTTTTTCGCTGCATCCCTCTATAGAATCCTTGCATATTACAGGAGAGGAAAATTATGTCTCACAGATTGGAACACCGTCCACTTATTCAAAAGCTTAATGGCAAGTGGAATTCCTGTCTTTGATTCCCTAATTAAATCACTGCAGACATTCCGTGTTTTATAGGCGCTAATTTTCAGCTATATTTCAAAACTAACGCGCCTCACTCCAAACATATCCCGCGCGTAATTACCCGAGTTTTCGATCCGCCCTTTCTGTCGACCGCAGATACCGAGACTCTGATTTAACGTTCGAAGGTTTCGGGTTTTGGCCCGGTGCCTCCTAAAACAATCATGCAGTTTTCGGGGATCTGAGGGAGGTTTGTAATTACGGGGAGTCACGGCACAAATTCATTGCGACTCTAATTTTGCAGTCCGGGAATACTGCATGTCATGCAATGATTCGGTGATTTTGGCCGTGTTTAAATAATAGTTTTTCCTGATAACTTCTAATTATAGTGCAGTGGCTAATAATAAGCTCGGCGGGGCTCCGCGAGCGAATTTTTCGGATTTGAATTTATCCGAGTAATTCTTCATTGTATTTCTCTGTTTATGCAGCAAGAGACGGTTTGTAATTATGTTAAAGATATAAATAATTCTCTTAGAATTGGATATTTACTCAACACCGTGTAAATGAGTTTAATAAGTTAAAGGTAAATAAATAATAAATATGTTACGGAATTTTCAAGGTATTAATTTGCTCTGCGGGTGTCTGCGAGTGAATGTTTCGGATTTCACTTCATCCGTGTGATTCTTCATTTTATTTCACTGATTATGCTGTAAGAGGCGGTTTGTAATTATGTAAAGACAGAAATCATCTCTCAGGATTCGGAGATTATTTAACAACGTGTAAATAAGTTTATTCAAATTAAAGTTTCAAAATAATAAATATTTAAAGTAATGTTTTCAGTGCTTAAGTCTTACAAGTGAATTCTGTAACTGATTTTATTTTAGTTCTGCGTTAATCAATTTTTGAATAGTAAACTTTTTACCGTGACGTTAATTCTATAGGTTAACCGTTTTCTTATGGGGTGGAGTAGCATGTATTCCAAGAATACGGACCGAAGAATTATATAAATATATATATATATATATATATATATATAATATATATATATATATATATATATATATATATATATATATATATATATATATATATATACAGTCGAACCTCCATATATCGAAGTAGCAAAGTGCCGGAAAAAATTCGATATATAGAATTGATCTTAGTTTTATCATAATTCTCCTAAAACATTAAAATTAAAGCTAATTTTCGTATACGAAACTCCATTTCCAATTTATATGCGAATCACAAGTTAATGACAAAAAAATGAATTAATATGAAAGATTTATTGAGTACTACATACCCTTTAAAAAACAATAATCCAGACAGTGGTTACAATGATCACAGTTACATTCTTTAAAAAAAAAAAAAAACTACGAATATCTTGCTGAACAGCCAGTTTTGCAAAAAATTCATCAAAGAAACGTTCGAATCTATTCAGTCCACTAAAAACTTGATCAGGGACATTTTTCCGCGTATTGAAGTTCACGACGTATTGTTTCACATGCCAAAAATTGGGAGATTTTATTCTAAACTAGAATGAAATTTCCCAATATGTCTTTAAAAAAATTTTCGATATATAGAGATTTTTTCGATATATGGAAACAGTTTTTCTATGTAATGAACATAGAGATTTGCTAAGAGTTCGATATATAGAAAATTTCGATATAGGGAAGTTCGATATATGGATGTCATACATCCAAACGCTGAATAATCACACCGCGTAGCAAATTATCACCTCCAATGTTCACACAACAACCAGTTTATTACAAGACGATTTGAACACTTGACATTGCTTGATTATACACATACATATGACACGTAACACCCACCAAAAAACATATATAACGCCACGAACGAAATTCTCTAAAGCCAATTTAAATGGCTACTACCCTTCTTAAACAACTTCCGAGGCAGGCTCCACAAGACCTCCTCGCTTCCCCACTGCCTACGCAGGACCCTCTCTTTCTCTACCCTTCTTTGCACTTTGAACTCTATGAGCAGGCGCGTCAGCTGATCTGCTAAAAAAAACGCCTTACGCAATACGAATGGCGTCGCCTGACATCACATCCCCCATCCAAGATTGAAGATAGGGTTTTACTTCTATCTACAATATGAAATTTAATTCAGGTGACGTCACAAAATTTTCCTCTCACTCTTACATGATTAAACAGTGAAGAAAAAAAATATATCAGCTACATAAAATACTTAAGACTCCTTAAGTCTATTAGCTCGAACTTCTAACCTTCGATCCTGCTCTTACTCTAAAAAATACAAGAATAACATTACAGACTAATACAATTACAATACCAAAATATAATATACAATTGTAATAGCAAGAAAATCAAATCAAATATAATACTGTTAGTAAAATAAACACTAAAAGTTATTGAGTCCTTGTTTTTCAGTCTGCTTACACTGCTGGATCAACCGTCTCTAATCTCGATAATGCATCCGCATTATTCAGCTTGGCTCCCGGGCAATGAGTAATAGAAATGTTGTACTTCTGTAAAGCAAGGGCCCATCTTTGCAATTTAGACGATTGTGGGGCATTCTTCGTGATAAAAGTCAATGGATTATGGTCCGTTATCAGTTCCACGGGTGATCCGAAGATCCATGTCTCGAATTTCTTCAGACTCCAAATAACAGCATACGCCTCTCTTTCAATAGTTGGCCAAGCCTGCTGTGATTTGGTCAGTTTCTGGCTCGCATAACTGATTGGATGTAATGCTCCTTCTCTTTTCTGAGATAGACACGCCCCGATGCCTGTTGAAGATGCATCACAATGTATAACAAAAGATTGTCCAATAACTGGGGTATTCAAACTAGGTGCCTCAACAAGACACTTTTTTAATTTGTGGAACGCTTCGTCGTGTTCGTCTGTCCACGTCATCTCTTCTGGTGATTTCTTTTTCGTCAGTTCGGTTAGACAATACGCTGTCTCTGCATAACGAGGAACGTAATCACGATAATAATTACATAGTCCCAAAAAGGTTTTTAACTGCCTTTTTGTATGAGGTCTGGCCAATTTTTGAATGGCTCCTACTTTCTCTGGATCGGTCTGGTGACTGCCGGATCCAATGATGTGTCCAAGATATTTTATGTGAGATTTCGCAAAAGAGCATTTCTTCAGATTCACTGAAAAGTTCAGTTCTGCCAATTTATTAAATATGTCGTCGAGATGTCCTAAATGTTCCTCAAAGTTCGATGAATAAACTGCTATATCATCAATATATGCTCGCGAAAAATCTCTGTACTTAGAAAGTGCCTGGTTCATCACTCGTTGAAATGTGGCTGCGGCATTACGCAAACCAAATGGCATGACTTTGAATCTATATTGCGCTCTATGTGTTTTAAAACATGCTAAATCTTGACTTTCCCTTTCCAAAGGTATTGCCCAATACCCCTTGAGCAAATCAATTGTAGAAATCACATTTGCTCTGCCAATGCAAAACAATAGTTCTGTTTGATTTTCCATCGGAAAATCATCTGGTTTCGTTACCGTATTTAACTCTCTAAAATCGACACATAGACGGAGAGCTCCATCTTTTTTCATAACGCACACTACTGGATACGATATTTCTGCATCACACTCTTCTATAAGTCCTAATGATAAAAGTTCGTCAACTTGTTTATCTACCTGAGACTTTAATGCTTCTGGAATTCTATATATATAAGGCTTCTTTCTTTCTGTTTCAATTAGTCGTATCTTGTGTTCTCCTACTTTTGCAATTTGTACTTTATTTAAAAATAATGCTCTATACGTCTTCAACAAATTCTCGATTTTTTTCCTTTGAATTTCATCTAAATGGCTTAAATTCACCTCATCTACACTAAAGAAGTTTGCTTCATCCTTTCTACTAGGCGTGGGATGGACTTCCCCTAATTCCTGTTCATTTTCAAATATAACCCCCACAGCTTGTACTCTAGATATAAATTTCCTAATTTTATTTACGTGAACTGTTTTAATGTTCCCATTTGCCAATTTAACTTTGTATGAGTCGGTACTACAGCGAGCTACTATTTCTGCGGGTCCCGTCCATCTAGCATATAATTTATTATTTGAATCTGGAATCAAAAGATATACTTGATCCCCTGTTCGGAACTCTTTATACACTGCCCGTCGATTGGCATATTTTTTGTACGCGCCTTGTTTAACCTCAGCAACTATTGATGCCTCCTCCGCTTCTTTTTTAATTTTTCTAAATGTATTTTTAGCTCCTGCAGATACTCAATTGCGTTCTTACCAATATTAATAGGAAGGGGAATTTCGCCTGCCCACGAAGATTTCAATACCGACAGTGGTCCTCTGGCTTCTCTCCCATATAGTAATTTAAACGGTGACACGCCGGTAGTGGAATTTGGGATCTCTCTATATGCAAATAACATATATGGAATATGTTTATCCCAATTTTTAGGGTCGCTTCGTATGATATGGTGTAACATGCGCTTTAAAACCTGATTATACCGTTCCACTAACCCTGAACTTTGTGGATGTCCCGGTGTTGCAAATCTAGGAGTGGCGCCTAACCTTGCATGAAACTCTTGAGTTAATTTTGATATAAAGTTAGTACCTTGGTTGCTTGCGATAACCCTAGGTATCCCCGTTCCCATAAATATTTCTAGCAATGCGTCGCATGTTGCTTTAGCTGTAATCGTTCTCAATGGAACCGCCTCCGGCCACCTAGAATGTTGATCAACCAAACATAGCACATATTTGTGCCTTCGCGCTGATGGAGTTTCTATAGGACCAATTAAATCAACTGTTACTTGCTCAAACGGAAATTGTGGTCTTTGAAGTGGAGTTATAGGTATTCGATCACTTGCCCTCTCCCTACTCCGTAACTGGCACGCTTCACAAGATCTACAATACTCTTCAATATCGCGCGACATATTCGGCCAAAAAAATGAGTACCGGATCCTCTCTTTTGTCTTTTTCATTCCTAAATGATTAGCAAAAATTGACTCATGCGCTAATTTTAGAATTTGCCCTCTCCTGATCTTTGGAACTACTAGCTGACAAACATTTTCCCCCGAAACCTTTTCTTTATGATATACTAAAGAATCCATTACAAAATACCCATTTTTGTTTTGCTCTGCATCTTTAAAAGCTTCGCGTAATGTATCACCCTTTCTTTGCTCTTTCTTGAAAATACTAGCATCCGACAATTTACCTACATTCGTTTCCCTTTCTGCCTCATGTTCACTTTGAACGCAGCTAACTATCAATTTCTCCTCTCCGCTCTGTACCGTATTTTGTATAAACAACCCCTCACATTTCGCGTCTTCCCTTCCTAACTCAAGATTTCCTCCCCCCGATGTTTCCGTGTGACCAACTTCTTGTTTACAATTCTCTTGCGCAGTTAAATCCATGTGGATACCCCTTGTCGCTCCCCCTTCTTTCTCTAAAGCTGACTGAAGCACTTCATAAATCACTGGGGTGATTATACAAGGAACTACAAGTCTATCCGTGATTGAAAATAAGACGTCAACATGACCATGTGAAAAATTGGGAGTATTAAATTTTAATGATATCGGCAACGTTTTTAAATCCGCTACAACTTTGTCTCCAAATGCAGATATCAACTGAATTTTAGAACTGTCCTCATTTTGAAAATTTTGCGGTATCTGGTTCGAATTAATTATCGGCATTTCTGCCGCACTATCCACTAATGCTTTAATTTGCTTCCCCCCCTAACCAGATGTATACGTACTGCAATGGTTGAGTATCGAATGCATTACTATCGAAATACGCGGTTTTAAGGGGACACAGTACCCTCAAAATGGTCAAAATATCGAAAAAAAATTTATTGGCTTATTTCATTGCTCATACCCTTCTACATATTCTGTCAAAATTTTGAAGCTGTATCTTCAATATTTCGGAAGTTATGTAGTTTTTTATTTATGATGACAGAAATTTAAAGGGACATAAGCAGTAAACATGGCCTTTTAAACGTTATCATTTCCTGCACTAGTGTCGCTGTCCAAAGAAATATTGAATTATTTTTCATTTTATTTAGCAGATAGATGTGATTGAAGTGAAGTGAGAACTAAACAGTGACCGTAACTGTCTTCGATTGTTTATATTTTTATAACGATCTCGCTGTTACTACGCATTTATTTTTCGCTTTTTTGCTTTCGTAATTTAGCTTTGTTTACACATTATTTTGTACGAAGAGCATTTAGTTTAGGGTTTAAATAACCTAGTTTAGTAATATTGAAGGAAATTTCTTTTTAACTTTCGTGTTTCCAGCATGCCAAGGCCTAAAAGGAAAAACATTGATAATAAAGCTAAAGCTTTGAAAAGATGGAGATCAGATTCAAAATATGAAGATGTTACACCTGGAGTTCCTTCATCTAACCTCGACAATATACTGTCAGAACAAACTATCAGATGTTCAAGACAAGAATCTGACAACAATAATACACCTCGGAAAACAGAAGATGTGAGTGAAAGCCCTAATTATATTATTGTGGATGTAAACATGTTATCGAAATTGTTTTCAAACCTTGTGTGCAGCATATGTGAAACTTCTTCATTACGTGTTGTTATAGGGGGAAATTATGGATTTTCCCATAAGATTCAAGTTGTGTGTGATGTTTGCAAGCAACTAGAAAGTGAAACATACACTTCAAAAAAAATGGTTCAAAGTGATGGCACATTACGCCAGTCTTTTGATATCAATATGAGGGTGGTACAAGCTTTTTTGAGTGTAGGGCGTGGATATTCAGCTCTAGAGATTTTTTGCATGTATACGAACATGCATTTAATATCTAGCAAAACTTTCAATCGTTATAAAAAGATGTTGCATGACTCAATCAAAAATTCATCAGCAAAGAATTTGCAAAACATCAGAAATGAAGTGCGAAAGGAATATGCTGTTTCTAGTGATCTTCAACTTGCTGATATTAGCGTTTCTTATGATGGTTCTTGGCTTACTCGAGGGCATACTTCACAAATAGGAGTTGGTTGTGTCATTGACATATTGACTGGCTATGTCATTGACTATGAAGTTATGTCAAAGCATTGCACTGAGTGTGAGTATGCAAAATCTGACCTCGGAGAAAAATCTGCAGAATATAATGTGTGGTTTGAGGGTCATAAAGATTCATGCAGCATTAATCACACTGGGACGTCAGGAGCTATGGAAATGGAAGCAGCTTACAAGCTATGGTCCAGATCTGAGAAAATTGGCTTCCGTTACACGACAATTCTTTCAGATGGAGATTCTAAAACCTTCAAGTACTTGAATGATAAAAAAGTTTATGGTGCTGATGTTGTGATTAAAAAAGAAGAATGTGTGAATCACGTGAGTAAAAGGCTTGGAACAGCATTACGAAAAGCCGTTCAAGAATGGCGTGCTAAAGGTGTCACACTTGGTGGTAAATCCTATGGAAGTCTAAAAGATGAAACAATTAAAAAACTCACACGTTACTATCAAAATGCTATTCGTAAAAATAAGGGCTGTATCAATTCAATGAAAACTGCCATTTATGCAACATTGTTGCATAATATTTCTACGGATAGCAAACCCCAACATTCTAAATGCCCCCCTGGAAAAGATTCATGGTGTTTTTATCAAGCAGCAGTGGCAAATGGCGAAACACCAGGTTCACACAAGATCCATATAAAAACACCAATCAATGAGACTTATTTGCCAAAAATTTTGCCAATTTACCAAAGGCTTGCATCAGATGATCTCCTTGAACGCTGTGTGAGATGCCTGACACAGAATTCAAATGAAAGTCTGCATAGCATGATATGGTGCAAATGCTCTAAAGAAACTTCTGCTTCACTGTGTCGAGTAAACATTGCAGTAGCAGATGCAGTTTCTGAGTTCAACGTTGGAACTTTTAAATCTTTAGAAAGTATCCAGGCTGAAAACAACATTCTCCTCAACAGAAATTCAAGGTATTTAGCTATGTGGAGAGATTATAGACGTGTCTACCAAAGAAGGAGGAAGAAAAATACAGTTTATAAATTAGTTCAAAAAAAAGTGAAACTTGCTCGAAAACGTAGAGAATACTCTACTTTAAAAAAGGAAGGGCTGACATATAAACCTGGGTGTTTTTAAATTTCAAAAAAATTAACGGAGCATTTTAACATATAATATTTGTTGTTTACTTTAAAAAACAGAGCTGTTTTTGTCACCTTCATAGAAATATTTTTGTCGACTTCATTTTTTTTCACATAATGACCTGCATTCAAAGCCCTATGAAATATTTTGTATTGAAGATAAGTACATGCAATTTTGTATATATACTTTAATTTGCATAACATTTATTATTTTATATGTAATTTTGTATAACCATGCATTTAAGAAAGTGGTATTCACAAATGAAAACTTTAAATGGCAACTTCATTTATTTCATGTAATGACCTGCATTCAAAGCCCAATGAAATATTTTGTATTGAAGATAGGCAAATAATAATACATTCAATTTTGTATAGATACTTTAATTTACATAACATTTATAATTATATATATAATTTTGTATAACCATACATTTAAGAAGGTGTTATTCACAAATGAAAACTTTAAATGGCGACTTCATTTTTTTTTCACGTAAAGACCTGCATTCAAAGCCCTATGAAATATTTTGTATTGAAGATAGGAACATGCAATTTTGTATATATACTTTAATTTACATAACATTTATAATTATATATCTAATTTTGTATAACCATGCATTTGAGAGCATGTAATTCACAAATGAAAACTTTAAATGGCTTTTTCTCCCTGTTGAGATTTTTGTCACTTTCATGATTTTAAAATGCTAAGGCTTTTTTTCTACTTAAGGTAGAGGTTTTAAATTTTGCGTACATATTTTGCATAATGTATGTGATAAAACTGGGCATGGAGTAATCATTCAGATGTATAGTTCTTTTTTTATACCTGAAGCAAAGTGAAGAACGATTAAAATTCTCATTTTTTACTATAAATTACAGTAAAAAAATTATAATTAGCTTAATATTAGATGTATCTAGAAATCCAATGCCAATTTTTATGTAATATACTTCAGTAAAACTGAAAAAAAAAATTGAAGCAAAAATATTAATATTTGAAAAAGTTTTAGGGATTTAAAAAAAGTTGAAAATTTTCAAAAAAATTGAAATTTTCAAAAAACAGGCAGTTTAAAAAAAAAAATTTCTTATAAATATGCTTTTATTTGGATGTTAATATACAATACTGCCAAAATTTTCTATATAATACTTCAAATGAAAAAAATTGTTGAAAAGGTACCGTGTCCCCTTAAATTTTGCAATTAGTTTATCATCCTGATTGCTTTTCCCTGTCGCCGAATCTTTTTTCGTTTGATTTTGCGCAGCTCCCGTTTTACTCTTTTCTCTATTATTGGGACAAAATCGCAAATGAACTACGCGTTTACAAAGTTTGCATTCTTTTGAATTTGTATTTCTTTCATTATAGTTACTTCTCATATGAGGGGGTAGGTATTTCCCACTACTTTGATTCCCAAATCCTGTTTCATTCTGATTACAAAATTTCGTTGGTTTGTCATATAATTCCGAAAAGGATCTACCCTTAGAGGTAAACCAATCGTCACAAAGTTCGGCAATTTCCCTCAGTTTTTCCCACGTATTTAGCTGCTTAATCCTAATATAACTTCGCGTTTCAGAGTCTAATGTACTCAATAATCTATCACTAACTATCAACTGGTTCAGCGTTTCAATGTCTGTCACCTTCCTCAGTTCGCAATAAAAATCCCAATTTGCCCTTAATCTACTTGCAAATTGTATATGGTTCTCATTTTTCGCTCTTTTCGCCGACAAGAAATGATTTAAACACGCTTCCGGTGTCGGTTGAAATTCTTTTAAGATTATAGCTTTCACTTTCTGATAATCTTTCATATCTTCCGCGTTTACATAAACTAATAAATGCGACGCTCGTTCCCCCAACAAATTAAATAATATCTCAACCTTCATGTCTTCCGCGACCTTTTAGATTTCGAATACTTTTTCGAGAGACGAAAAAAAGAAATTCCACGACTCTGGTTTAGTCGGCACCGCAAGAGTTAAAGTCCTAACACTCTTTATTAGAGCCTCTAACGAATTAGAATTCCCGCTTAACGAATTAGAATTCCCGCTAAGTCCATCCCCGCCTGTATTCAAACTCCTACCTTCAGCTTGAGTTCTAGATATCTCTAACTGTGCTTTAGCTACTTCTAATTTTGTTTTTTCCAGTTGGAGCAACATATCTTGCTCTTCTTTAAATCGTTCCCTTTCAATTTTAAGTAACTCCGCGTCTTTTTTCTCTTTTTCTATTCGTGCTCGTTCCCTTTCAATTTCTACTAATTCTGAGTCTCTTTTCTCTTTTTCTATGCGTTCATTAACTGTCGATATCAGAAATTGTTTTACAAATTCGAAATCTTCCTCGTATGGCTTACTAGCTTCTATAAGAGTTTTTAAATCTACTATTCTGTGGTGTTCCTCCACATTCTGTCCTAGTTCTTTGGCAACCAAAACCAAATCTTCTTTCTTTAAACCCTTTATGTTAAACATATTTTATTTATTTTAAAATCCTCACTCTCTACAATTTATATACTGGTCATATTTTAATAACACTCTTTACTAAAATATATTTCAACTCATCAATCACTAAATATTTTCTTTCTACTCTAACATCAACACATATCAGAAATATTTTTCATCTTCTTAATTACTGATTTAATCATTCACAAGTTTCATTAAAGAACAAAAGGCTTCCTACCTTTTTAATGCTCTGGTTCTCGAAAGAGAGCGTGTCATACATCCAAACGCTGAAGAATCACACCGCGTAGCAAATTATCACCTCCAATTTTCACACAACAACCAGTTTATTACAAGAAGATTTGAACACTTGACATTGCTTGATTATACACATACATATGACACGTAACACCCACCAAAAAACATATATAACGCCACGAACGAAATTCTCTAAAGCCAATTTAAATGGCTACTACCCTTCTTAAACAACTTCCGAGGCAGGCTCCACAAGACCTCCTCGCTTCCCCACTGCCTACGCAGGACCCTCTCTTTCTCTACCCTTCTTTGCACTTTGAACTCTATGAGCAGGCGCGTCAGCTGATCTGCTAAAAAAAAACGCCTTACGCAATACGAATGGCGTCGCCTGACATCACAATGGAGGTTCGACTGTATATATATATATATATATATATATATATATATATATAGAGAGAGAGAGAGAGACACTCTGTCACAAAAAATATATGCACCCAGAAGAAGTTGAGGTACTGTCACCAAACTTGGCAGGAATGTAGTCTGGTAAGAGATATGCAAATGATT